>BTPG01000001.1:243776076-243901076 GCA_036245525.1 Semisulcospira habei
CCTTCCTCACTCCACTACTCTCACTCTCCAGCGCGTCCAGAACAATGCTGCCTGCCTCGTCCTCAAAAAGAAACAATCCGACCACATCACTCCCCTGCTCAAGCTCCTTCACTGGCTCCCCATCCCCCAACGCATCCAATACAAGATTCTGTCTCTCTGCTACAAATCCCTGAACAACTACGCTCCTACCTATCTCTCCAACTTACTTCACCCTTACACTCCTTCCCGCTCCCTTCGCTCCGCCTCCGACCCTCTCCGCCTCCTCATCCCTCGCACCAAACTCAGCACTTTCGGCCCCCGCTCCTTCTCAGTATACGGTCCATCCACCTGGAACACTCTCCCACTCTCTCTCCGTCAGAAACACTCTCTCTCCTCCTACCAATCTGCCCTCAAAACTCACCTCTTTCAACAGTTCTAGCACTACATCACCACACTCCCCATTATAAATACCGTAATTATTAATTATTATTATTTTGTTGTTGCTGTTTAATCTTTCTATCATTTAGTTGCATAAAGCCCACGCACTGTAGACATCATTTTATTTCAGTGTGGTGGTATGGCGACTGTTGGGACTGCAATAATTACTCTCTCTCTCTCTCTCTCTCTCTCTCTCTCTCTCTCTCTCTCTCTCTCTCTCTCTCTCTCTCTCTCTCTCATGCGCAAAATCACCCTGTCAGACTCACCAGCCTATCTCTATAATTTGTTCGCACTTGCCCACAGATCTAGTCGAACATCAGGGAACAATCTGGTAGTACCAAGGCCCCGCTTAGATATTTACAAGACGTCCCTCTCTTACTCTGGTACAAAATTATGGAACACAGTTTCTGCAGACATTAAAGCAGAACGTCACAGAACCAACTGCATAAATTTATTAAGAACATGTGAAAACATATTGTTCATATTTTTCTTTCACATGCCGTCATTAGCTGCAGAAACATTTCTTTATTCATATATCATAATACCTTAGACTTGCTGAGGTGTTCTTTGTCATTTCTTTTCTTTTAAACCTCAGTGGAAAAGAAGTCATGCTTTCTTTATGTCTCCTAATATGTTCTAGCATATTTGTAAGTGCAGCATAACATCTTAACTTTTTAATGTTCGATTTTTTGCTTGGTGTCAGTGTGTGTGTGTGTGTGTGTGTGTGTGTGTGTGTGTGTGTGTACTGGTAGAAATCGGTACGTGTGTGTTTGTGTCTGTGTCTGCGGACTGGCATATATCAGTGTGTGTGTGTGTGTGTGTGTGTGTATGTGTGTGTGTGTGTGTGTGTGTGGTGTAATGTGAGCATTATTTGAAATGGAATTATTGTTGCCTGTACTTCTCACTATTATGTATACTTTTATATATAAAATTATGTGTATGTGTGTATACGTGCGTAAAATAGCTTAGCAAGGACATGATTGAAAAAAGGTCATTGAAGGGACCTAAAATCATTTATTGGGGGGGGGGGGGGGGGGGGATGTCCCTGTTTATTGACTGTTTAATTCATTCAGCCCGACGGCCGTATTTCCTAATTTTTGGAGGCGTCATCTAACGACTACGCACCTGTTGCAGAAGATGGAACGACCATGATAATTCAAGGGCAGTGTCAGATTAGCTTGGCGCCGACAGGCGCCAAGCTAATCTGGCACTGCCCTTGAATTATCATGGTCGACCCATCTCCTGCTGTTAGTGCGTCATGGCTGAATGCGTTAATGACTTTAATTTGGTAATTCTGATTTTTTTTTCTTTTTCAGTCGATGTTTGCCGACAGTTTGGTGTCCATCTATGGCAAGTATTAACCCTCTCACACATACAACCACTGAAACTGTCCACACGGTACCGGTCTCTAAATACACAAAGGTTGTTAACCCCTTTCGTGCCAGTAGACCCAGACTGCGCTGCTGAAATCTTTGTCGCCTCATCGCCAAAGAGCCTTAGCCGTCCAAAAAACTTCACACAAAGATATTTCGACAAGAAACAGAGATCCTCATGAGACCCAAAGCAACTGCAGGGCCCTGGGGACTCATCAGGATCAAATCTCTTACATTTAGATTGTCTTCAATTTTTTATTTTTATTTTTCTAAGGGATTAATGTTTGGCTAGGTACTACCTGGCTTTTCGTGGGAACCGCTTCATGTGGAGAAGAAAGTAAACCCGATCTGCTCTGTGAATGCAGACGACAACCAGTATGTTTTGTGAAAAGCGGGAGATTTGAATAGCAATACGATGACAATCATGCTTTTCACGAAGATGGATTTGATGTCGACCGACTGATTAGTTCGGGGTCATTGTTTAACTCATTGTATCCCGAGGTACGAAATACCCACATTTCGGAGTTATCATCTGATGACTGCAATACCATTCAGGAGACAGACCGACCATGATAGTTAAAGGGTGGTGGCAGAATAGCTTGGCGCCCATAGGCGCCAAGCTATTCTGCCACCACCCTTGAACTATCATGGTCGAGCCACATCTTGCTGTGGTGTGTCGTGGGCAGAAATAGTTAACGTCCACGACACCTGAGTGATATTCGGACGGCTCTAACGGGCTGGTTAGGGGCGACAGGGACATGCTATTGCCTATGGAATACTACCTGAACACTGATCCATTCAGGCGCACTGCACCTGTGCCGCTGGACTTTTGCTTTCACCGACTGGCATCGTTCACGCTCGCAAGCCTACACACTCACATACAATTAAAAGAAATTTACAGTCCTCTTACCATTCCCCTGCGATGCATCGACCACACACGACGGCCAAAGGGAGAGTACCTCTCCTCCGCGGTCACAAAAGACGCAGTTGCTGCCCTTTGAACAAGGAACGACTCGCACCTATTTGCAGGTGCTGTCCCATTGTCGTACTGATGATCACAGGGACTAGAGAATTCAATAGTTATGTGCCCCTGACCTACTCCGAGCGTCTATTGTGAAGTGGGGCCTTGAGGTTAAATGAGTTAACCAGATCTGTGCCGTAAAACAAACAGCCACATTCACATCTTCCCCACATACCATACTGACAACATATCAGTCAAGGTGGGCATTTTTTCATTATTTTTTTTTATTATTGATATTGCACAATCCATGAATGCAGTCATTGATCAGTCTGATGCCTCACACGAAGACGTCACAATTTCAGTTGACAGTGCATGCAAAAACAAGAACCAACAGGTGTTTGTTAGTTTTTTATTCCTTGTTGATTTAGCTCACTCACAAAATTGCCCCATGCAGTTATAATAATAATAATAAAGATGATTTAAAAGGCACCTATACATGTTAAGATGCTCTAGGCGCCGTACACATGAACAAGAAAAATATTACACAATAAGTGACAAAACCAAAACCACATGTACAATTCCACAAAAGAACAGAAACTGACTAAATACATGAACACTGATAATCAAGATGGGAAAAGATGGGTTTTAAAAGTTATTCCACACATCCAAATGCAAGATGTGTTCTACATTCGCAACATAGTATACTATAGTACACACATTGGCATCAAAATTACGCATAATATCAACACTGTAGAGTGAAAGATACATTACATGGACGTGTGTGTCTGTTCATAAATGCGTATTAGGTAGTTAACTCATTCAGCCTGACGGACGTTTTTCCCAAATTGTGGAGGCGTCATATGACTATGCACCAGTTGCAGGAGATGGATCAACCATGATAATTCATGGGCAGTGCCAGATTAGCTTGGCACCGCAAGGCCTTGAATTATCATGGTCAATCCATCTCCTGCTGTAGGGCGTCAGGTCTGAATGGGTTAACAGCAGTCACACATTCATGCAATTTGAATATGCAGCTAACTATTTTTGCAATAAGCAAATACGTTACATCTTCAAGCAACAAGGTCACTAGATAATGATTTCCACCAGAAAAACACCAATATGACGAAGAGGTAAAGAGCTGCAACATGATATACATACGCATGTAGACTACAAGACCACCAGACAATTGCACATTTAGTTTTAAGCATGCTTTCAGTAGATAACTTATCACTTGGTCAGTATTCATATATTTTCAACTTGAGATAGGCATTACCACCAATCTATCAAGAGAACCAAACAGTGATTATACGCACAGGCAACATTAACCCCCTTGTGCATACAACCACAGGAACGGTAAACAGTATCTGACGGTGCATGCACAAGAAGATTAATGAGAAATTCGAGGGTTCCGAGCGTAAGGGCCGTAAATCGGCATTTTGTCGATTTTGTGATTTTTATATCGAAGAAACCGTTGTTGTATGTAGATTTATCCTGTGATATCGATATTTCAATCAGTCACATATATAAGGTGTTATTGATGAGAACTTAAATCAATTAACGGTTTTGGGCGAGACAGCTGCATGCCAGACAGCCGCATCTTGAATTACGGCAGTGTATAAGAAGCGCGCTACTACCAGTGGCGGGGGCGTAAAGGCCTTATCTGTATGTGCCTGGTCCAACGCGCGCGTGTTTACATTCAGGCACTCGGTGCATCGTGCATGCCGAAGAGCCGTAACTCCAGCTACCATTTTTAAGCAGGCAGAAGTCTGAAGAAAGCACACCGATTTTGAAAGCTTAAAGACGGTAGATGCCGTTACGATCGTCCAGCTGGCAAAGAAACAATAAAAGTAACTGCTAAAAGGACAGCATGAAGACAGTATAATGCCTGGCTAGCATACATTTTAGAGGCATAGCATTAAACAACAAAGAGAACTGACAATTTCCGACACTGTGTTTGACCGTGGACTATCATTATGAAAAGCGGAGTATAATTTGGCAAGTCACCAAATCCATACACGTATATTGGTTACCAAATCAATGCTAGCTCATTAGTAATTAGTACATACACGCATCAAAGATGGTGACAGGAGACAAACTACTGTTCAAAACTGAAAAGATATCGTAGTGCCGTGAAAAGAACGAAAAAACTAATGTTACGCTGGCACACTAGAGACATGTATATAAATCAGTATCTGTGTCCTTGACCGGCCAGAAACTGAATGGAAACGTTCCCATGGGGTGCCAGACATTCCTAACAGGCCTGGCACAGTTTCCGTCCCCGGGTGCAGACTGACACATCCTTTCAAACCGGAAGAAACCGTTGGCTTTACGAATTTTACCACACGTTTTTATTCTTTCATCCGACCATCCTGTGGCAGGACGCTGAATACGGGACGAGTTTCGGCTACTAAGGTAAGCGCGCACACACACACACACACACACACGCACGCACACACACACGCACGCACACACACACATTTTCCAACCGAGCTGAATGACTTGGATAACTTACACCAACCTTGTAAACTGATTTATACATAATAAAAATGTAGGTTTCTGAACACAGGTACTAATTCAGTAATCTCTTGTTCTCGTTTACAGGCACTCAACTATGGAATCATGTTTTCCTGCAGCTTGCTGCTTCGCTCACTGCAGACAAAAATGATGACAGTTTCAGCACCTCGGACGACGAGCCACTGAAAAACACCGTTGAGTTTAATGAATCTGATCTGGAGCCCCTTAAATGGCAGACTGGTTTTGACACATCAGATGAAGAACCTCTGATGAAGGCTAATCACGATATCGATGACCTGATCACAGACCCTTCCTACGTACCTTCTGATTATGAGCAGGTTTCAGCAAGCAGGAAAAGAAAAGCCAACAAAAGAAAAAAGAGGAAGAGAAACAGTGATTCCGATCTTCAGACCGCAACAGAAAGCAGTCTTCGAGCCCACCTGACCCATCAGAGAAATCTGCATGATCACACAGGTAGGCTGGACAACTTTTTGGCGTCCAATGGATTGTACAGACAAGAAATTGTTCCTGATGGTAACTGCTTTTTCGAGGCATCTGTCGTTCATCTGGAGGACATCAGCCATTTGGAACTTAGACACTGTCTGTGTGACCATCTGATAGAAAACATTACAGAGTACATTCATTTCATGGTCAACAGAAGTGAAGAAGATGAAAATGAGCGTTATCTCCGGTATTACTCAAATGTCAGTGAACTCAGAAAGCCGGGAAGATGGGTCAATGATGCTGCTGATTTACTTCCTCGTGCTCTCTCAGACTGGGCAGAAAGGACTGTCGTCATATACTTCAGTGATGTCTTCAAGTCTCAGCACGAAATACACCCCTCATCAGGCAGAAACAGTCAGCCAGTTATCCCCCTCGCTTTCATTGACTTTGATCCAACTCACTATGATGTGTGTCTTCCCCTCCTTCTGGGAAGCCAGACCAGAAACGTGGAAAAAAAATGTTCGGAAGACCTTGCACCTGCAAGGCAAACAATACCTTTCCCAATCTGGCAAAAGAGTACCATCGAAGGTGATGAGGGAGGTAGACTGTACAAAGTGCCGGTACAAGTGCTCTGAAAAGATAACAGAGGAGAGCCGAAAAGAACTCTTCGATGCCTTTTATGCTCTACAATCATATGAAAGGCAGAAGGATTTTGTCTGTGCCAACGTTTTGCAGAGGCAAACAGCAACGATGTTTGATGAGGATGCACAACAACCAAAGGAGAAAAAACGTCGAGTTTGTCGTGTATTTTCTTTTAATGTTAACGGCACCGTCCAAAGAGTCTGCAAGAATTTTTTTCTTGCGACCCTGGCTGTTGGTGAAACCTACGTGGACCATGCTCTGGAAAACAGCACTGGAGGTGTGTTCACAGGCCAGCAGCCACGGGGGAAGTCACGACCACCCCACAACAAATATAGTAATGAGGCTGTTGACCACGCCAAACAACACATTGCGTCCTTTCCTGTGGTCGAATCGCATTACACAAGAAAGGACACACAGAGGTTGTACCTCTCTTCTGACCTCACTTTGAGCAAAATGTATGAGCTGTACACTGAAGATTGCCAAAGTGGTGGGTACACACCTGTGTCCGCCAGAAAGTATAGAGATATATTCAATCAGTATTTTAATTATTCGTTCCATCACCCAAAGAAAGACCAGTGTGTCACTTGCGCAGTTTTCCAACAGAAATGGTCTGCTGCATCGGAAGAAGAGAAAAAGGAGTATGACTATGAGAAACACCGAGATAGGAAAGACAGAGCAAGGGAGGAAAAAGATCGCGACAAAAGAGAGGCAGGCAAAGATCCAAAGAGGCATGTCATTACAGTCAATCTGCAGGCTGTGCTGCAAGCGCCGTGTGGACTTGTCAGTCAGCTTTATTATAAGCGCAAGCTGTGTGTGTATAACTTCAGTCTATTCTCTCACTGACAGAAAGGGGACCTGTTTCACGTGGGATGAAAGCGAAGGGAAGCGCGGTTCATGCGAAATTGCCACCTGCCTGTACATTTACCTGTCATCCTTGCCCCATCATATTGAGGAAGTGATCATTTTTTCTGACTGCTGTTCAGGACAGAACCGCAACCAATACCTATCAGGAGCACTAATTCATGCTGTCAATAACATTAGCAACATCAAGGTCATCAGCCATAAATATTTAGAAACAGGACACACTCACATGGAATGTGACAGCATGCATGCAGCCATAACTTTCGCCAAAAAACACTCTCCAATCTACACGCCGAGTGGCTGGGACATCATTCTGAGGATGGCACGACGAGGACAGCCCTATGTCGTCATCCCACTCAAGCATGGTGACTTTCTTGATTTCAAACATGTAGCATCCACAGCCATCAGAAATACAAAGACAGACTTGAAGGGAAACAAGGTCAACTGGCTCAGCATCAAAGTGATGCAGTTTCTAAAAGGTCAAGAAGAGATGATGTTTTTCAAGTACTCCTTCGATGATCAAGAGTTCCAAGTGCTAAAGATGATAGGGTCCAGCAAGCGTCGCGCACAACCTCTACCTGCACAAATACCTAGGTGCTACGCCTCAAAGCGCCCTGTGTCCGTCGCCAAGAAACAAGATCTGCTGTCTCTTTGCCGCTCTGGAATCATTCCAGCTGAACATCACCCATTCTATGAAAGCCTTTCGACATCTCCAGCTATGAAGGACAAACTGCCCGAGCCTGACATGATAGAGGATGACTGCTCTGATATGGATTAAAACAGGTCATTAGAACAGATCATCTCGTAGTCATGTCTGGCAATGGCACACTTGGCCAGAATAAAACCCTGAGTGCTGACACAAGTTTGACAGTGAGGAACTGTAAATATTGTAATATGGACATAATAAGCGGACTTGAAATTTCAATCATATGTGATTTTGTGTTAGAAAACTCAATCCTTGGATGCGGGAATTTCGTTTCTTTTTCTTTTTTCTTCTTCTTCAAATGTTGACATGCTGAGAAGACTGAAATCAAAGCCCGTGCTACGTATGCTTTTTTAACTGAAAATATGACTTACGAGAACTGTGAATGGTAAGACACTTATCAAACATGCCACAACGACATCAATGGGTGAGTTCTCTTTCATTTCTGCATAGTTACTTTCTCTTCACGTGTAACGAGATGTTCCTGTATTTTGATAATGCCATTATTGTTGTCAGTCTTGCTGACGTCATGTTTGGTTGGTTTTCTCTGTATAGAGTGCACAGCTTAAGTGGACTAATCAGTTAAAAGCATGTGAAAAATAATGTAATCTGTCACTGGTCAGTCTCCTTGGACTCGTATTATATAGATCCTGTTAGACTGAACAGTTTTAAGTTGTGGACTGCTATTCTCCGTACATGTTTTACGATCTTCTTACACTCATGCAGCAGTTCTGTGCTTGTTTTTATCTCCTGCTAAAGAGTCTTGTTTGATTATACGGTTCTTTTCCGTGTCCGGTAATGGCAATTTCACCGTGCAGTTGCCGGGCGTAAAGGCCTTATAACTATTTAGAGCTTTCCCGTCCGTAGAGGAGTCCGTTTTTCCTCACCCCTTGACAGCAGTAACTCTTTTTGCGGCTGTCTGGCACTATCAACATGACCCATTTCAGAAACGCAGCCTAGGAGGAAAACTAGCTGCGGTTCTTAGGCAGGAAGTTTACGTATATACTGGCCATTTTCGTGCGTGCCTGAAACTCGCACTTAGCAGGCCTGTCTTTATGCAGGCACAGGTGGCTGCAAACCTTTTACTCCGAGCGTGCATAAGGACCGTATATAATGTCAGCATTGTTTATTTGCCAAATGTACGCTAAATAAAAACGACTGTTTCAAAATGTTCATTTGAAAGTACAGAGGAGAAAACAAGCTTTCAACTGATACGTGTTTTGATACGGCCAGGAACTCAAGCACTAAATAGAAATAAATCTTCAAAACTTTCAAACTGCTCTCCTGTAAAATTGTGGGAAAACGGGATACGGCTCTTACGCCCGGAACCCTCGAATTATGACCAATGACTTGCTCTTTTTCCTCCTCCTCCTCATTCCTCCCTCCACCCAACATATATAAATGCATGCAAATTTAAGACAGAATTATGCCTCAGCCATGAAATAGTAGGTCAACTTGATTATAGATAAGATAGTTTATTTCCATGTTTCCATGTAAAAAAAAAAAAAAAAAGCCAATAAAAACACTGGAATTTGTCTTGGTGTCAGTTAATAAGACTAAAATAACACAGACACACACACACAGTAAACTCTAAAATATGATTCCCATGCTAAATTCTAAGCAAATAATGGTATTAAACAAGGGGAACAGGCACGCCTCACCGATTCAGTTATAAGCTGACTGTATACACATTCTGACTAGTTCTCACTAGCCACTCACACTCTCTCCAATCAGTCCGGTTGATCAGAGACAGCGCAAATGTTATACTATAGGTATTAACGGCCGACAGAGCCGGTCGTGCACTGACGCAATGTTACAGTGTTAACATACACTGTGAGTGTTAACGGCAACAAGGCACGGCCGAGCACTGCCGCGAGTAATGCATCGGCCACACACACTTCCCAGGAAGTCCTAAGTAAAACCTAGATCGGGAGATACATGATTGTATTGATTGTACATTGCTTAACGTCCCGACAGCAACAAGGCTTTCTCAGGACGTGCCTGCACTGCTTGTGAAAAAAAATAAACAGAACATTGAATGTATGTCGCCAGCCGGTCAAATATATTAAATAAACCTAACACATGGGGCCTAAATAAAGCTAAGACCATTTAGCAACACACATCCAATATCAAGAGCTACAGGCAGTGCAGACAGTAGGGAGAGTTTTAAAAAGGCAAATACAGGTGAATGGACCTCGGGTAGACAGAAACACATGCCCCAGAATAGAGAGAAAAACCCACCCTGTGGGGCTGACCAGGGTGACCCTGGGAACTAAAAAATACCTAACCCCACCCAAGTCCCCCAGGGCAGACCCGGGTGGGGTTGGGGGGGGGGGGGGGCTCAAAGAGGTTTCGTTTTTATGTGCAAGATACACCCATCTATAGTGTGGAGTTACATAGAGAATAAAAGGATGCGCGGTGAGAACACTGCGAAATGGGCGAGTCACACATCCGGCGATCTTGTTGACTTGTGAAGCATACGATTTACATTTCTCCATTGAGAACTTCGTTTTTAATCTATTCATAATTCTATAAGATGTCTAAATCGCGTAACTGCATAGTCAAGAACTGCCACAACGGCAAATACCGCTTATCCATATGGCGAAGCAGAATTTGTGACCAACATGATGGCATCAAACGAGGTGCACATGGCTGCGACTGTGAACCACCTGTAGCAGAGGAGCCCTCTGCTAATGCTATCACTAGTTGCTACCAGCGAGTCAGAGTTCAGTGCACGCTTGGCGCACTGTGAGCGAGAATTTTGCTGACTTAGCTAGTTGGTGTGTGGCGGACTACACGCGCGAAGCTGTGACGTAGTTTCCGGACCCAGAGGTTGGGAGCCTATATAAAGCGGCCGATTCTCAGTCTCGGGGTCATCATCGATAGCCAGCTCGACAGCCGAAGAGAGAGGACGGTTTTCCGCTCTCTCCTCTCACAGCCAACACTGCAGCACAAGTCTCAGCCAAGCAAGCAAGATGAACCAAGGGAGGAAGGGACGGAAAAAGACAAACCGCCAACAGGCGGAGGAGCTTTCCGCCACCCTCCCCCAAGCGGCAAGACCACCACCACCGGCCAGGAGGGAGACGAGGGGCCATAGGCCCCCTCTCTCCCCTCCGATCCGGCCACAGCCGCCAACACCTGACACGTGGGAGATGTGGGCCCCCACACCACCCCACGTGACTACCACAAGCCCACGGTCGCCCATGGCCACACCGGGCCGCCAAACGCGGAGAAATGGAACCCCTCCACCACAGGCGTTCATTCAGGAGCAGAATGAAGCCTTTATCAAGCTGCTCAGGCAAAGAGACCTGAAAGGGGCACAGCAGCTCATCCAAGATGAGATCAACACATCATGGTACGAAGAAGAAGAAGAAGACAAAGAGACAGCCCAGGATCCCCCCCCCCCCCCCCCCCCCCCAGGCGCCGCCCCCATGGGGCGCGGAGTCTGAAGAATCGTTGGAGTCGGCCTCGGAGCCGGATTTTCCGCCCTCCTCCCAGCCGCCGCTCACCTTCCCGGAACACGTTACCCGGGTGCGGGCGGCATCTTCTGTGGAGGAGGGGACCCGACTCCGGAGCATGGACTTTAGCGACTTTGTCCTCCTGCTCCAGGACGCGGTGCCTGCGATAACATCGGCTGAAGGGGACAACTACCACCGGGCACTTATCGCCGCCCGGTGGTTGATCCACACCGGGGCTATAGCGGACCTCACCACCCTGACACTCTGAGACTCGACAGCCCAGACAAACAACACCACCTACGTGGAACAAGAGTGTCAAGCGGCACCCACCTATGTGGAAGCAGAGTGTCAGGTGGCACCAAAGCTGCAGTCAACGGGGTCGTTGGCGGCCCCACAGACTGCAGCTAAAAAGACTGGGACCACCACCACCGCCATCAGACACAGGGGTTGCGGAAACACCACACCGCCTACTCAAGAAGTAGGCACCGATGCAACCCCTGTCCCCCAGCAAGAGGATAAAGGCACCACCACCGAGCCAAATCCACAAGAAACCAGCACGGAACCACACCGGCGACGGCGCAACCGGCCTCCAAAGTGGGTCCGACACCGACAGCGACGCCCGGCACTGCTCCCTACGCCGCCACCACACCTCCGCCTACCACCCCAACACCGTCACCCACCCCATCCACGACAGCGCGCCACACCTCGACCAAGAATTGACTGGCCGCCGCCACCACCACCCTACCACCCCAGACCCATCTACAACCGGCCACGGTTCCCCCGGCCACCCCCACCACCACCGCCACCACTCCTACAACATCTTTGGGAGTGGCTGGCACACCACCACCCACCAGCCTGGCGATAGGTGACGGGCCTCCGGCCTATCACCTGCCTCCTGCACCACCAACCACCCGGCCCCGGCAACAACATCAGCCAGTTGAGCGACGGAGCGGCAGACAGTCAGAGAGACAATCTTCCCCCCCCCCCCCTCCACACCCCCTGGCCCACCCCCCCTGGACGAAATCAGCGAAAGCTGGAAGTCCCGATCCCTTTGAAAGACTTGACTTGAGTCTCGGGGACATCCATATAGCCAGCTCAGCAGCCGAAGAGAGAGGACGGTTTTTTCCGCTCTCTCCACGCAGCAAGACTGCACAATCAAGCGAGCCAGCCAGCCAGACAGGAGAGACCACGGTCCACCGCGTCTCTCCCACCAAGCGAGCCAGCCTACAACCAGCCAAGCAAGCCAGCTAACATGGACAAAGGGCGCAAGTCAAGAAAGAAGACGAACAAGGAACAGGTGGAAGAGTATACTTCCACCTTTCTCCAAACACAGAGGAAACCGCCACCGGGCAGGCGGGAGACGAGGAGTTTTAAGCCCCCTCTCTCCCCGCCGATTTGGCCGCAAAAAGAAGACCAGCCTACGCGGGCGTACTGGGAACAGGTGGGGGACTCACCCCCTCACCGCCAGGCGCCCCAGCAACCAGCCACCACTAGAACGCCGATGACAGAGGCAGATTTTGACCACAGCCTAAGAGAGGCATTTCGCAATTTTCCGCCTCCCATACCACCAAGGGGACTACTCCCCTACATGGACGCATTCTACGACAGAATGCGCCCACTAAGTCAAGAAGATCAGGCAACTGTCACGAACGAAGAGAAAGCGGGCCATGCCCGCTCCCAGTCACCACCAACACCACCAGAACCTGAAGAGGAGCCCTCGTCGGAGCTCTCGTCATGGGCCGATTCCCCATGCTCCCCACCGCCGGTCGATATTCCCGAACAACTAACTCGGGAGCGGCCGGCATCGTTGGAGGAGGGGGCGACTCGGCTCAGGGGGATGGACTTCGAGGAGCTGGTACTCCTCCTACAAGACGCCGCCCCGGTCATCGTAATGATTGATGGCAGCCCATACCGCCGTGCACTAGTCGCCGCCCGGTGGTTGGTGCACGCGGGCGCCATCAAGGACCTTGAGCCCCCCATGTCGAAGGAAACGGCCAGCCAGGCCACAGCCAATACGACCGAAACGGAGAGTCAAGCCACCACCGACTCCCCACCAACCGCCGAAAAGACCACCGGCACCACGCCACTCGACACCAAAGACCAAACAACGGAGACAGAGGTCCCAACAGCTCCGGAGAAGACCCTCCAGGACGCGGGTACAGACCCGCCCCCTCAACAGCTACCACCATTACAGGCGGGCAACGGAACAGTTACTGGCCCGCACCAACGAAGAAGACGCCACCGACCGCCCAAACACCACCGACACCAACGCCCACCACTGCTCGCCACGCCGCCACCTCACATGCGGCTGCCACCACAACACCGCCACCCACAACGTCCACGTCAGCACCCGACTCCTCGACCCAGAATCAACTGGCCGCCGCCACCACCACCACCTCACCTCCCCGGACCCTACCACAACCGGTCACGGTTCCCCCGGCCGACACCGCCACCACCGCCACCACTCCTGCAAGATCTGTTGGAGTGGCTGGCATACAGACACTCACCAGCCTGGCGATAAGCAACGGTTCCCCGGCCACACCACCCGCCTCCTCCACCACTAACCACCCGGCCCCGGCAGTACCATCAGCCAGCTGCGCGACGGAGCGGCAGACAGACAGAGCGACAACCTCCCCCCCAACCCCCCTGGCCCACCCCCCCCCCCCCCCCCCCCCCCCCCCGGACGAAATCAACGAGAGTTGGAAGTCCCTGTCCCTTTTCAAGTTCATCATCAGTCTCGGGGACATAGCCAGCTCAGCAGCCGAGGAGAGAGGACGGGTTTTTTTTTCCGCTCTCTCCACACACAACAACCAAGCAAGCGATCAAGCGAGCCAGTCAACAGCCAGCCAAGCGAACCAGCCGGCATGGAGAAAGGGCGAAAGCAGAGAAAGAAGACCAACAAGGAACAGGTGGAGGATTATGCCTCCACCTTCCCACAAGCACAGAGAAAGCAACCACCGGCCAGGCGGGAGACGAGGAGCTACAAGCCCCCTCTCTCCCCGCCAATTCGGCCGCAAGAAGGACAGAGGGCGTACTGGGAACAGGTGGGGGACTCACCCCTCACCGCCAGGCGCCACAGCAACCAGTCAACAACGGACCGCCACTGACAGTGGCAGACATCGACCAGAGCCTCAGAGAGGCATTCAACAAGTTTGGCCCCCCGCCTATGCCACCAAGGGTACTATTCCCCAAAATGGACGCGTTCTACGACAGAATGCGCCCACCAAGGCAAGAACAGGCGACTGTCACCAACGGGGACGAAGTGGGCCCTGCTCGCCCCCAGTCACCACCACCACCATCAGAATCAGAAGAGGAGCCCTCGTCGGAGCTGTCTTCATGGGCCGATTCCCCATGCTCCCCACCGCCGGTCGTAGTCCCCGAATCACTAACTAGGGAGCGGCCGGCATCGTTGGAGGAGGGGGCGACTCGGCTCAGGGGGATTGACTTCGGGGAGCTGGTGATCCTCCTACAAGACGCCGTCCCGGTCATCACGGCGACTGATGGCAGCCCTTACCACCGAGCACTAGTCGCCGCCCGGTGGCTGGTGCACTCGGGCGCCATCAAGGACCTCGAGCCCCCCATGTCAAAGGACACGGCCAGCCAGGCCACAGCCCTGACAACCAAAACGGGGAGTCAAACATCCACCGACTCCCCGCAGACTGCGGAGAAATCAGTCGGCACCACGCCCCCGGAACCTCAGGAAAAAGGCACAGAGACAGAAGTCCCACCAGCAAAGACCCTCCAGGATGCAGGTACGGACCCGCCCCCACAACAACAACAACCACCACAGGCGGGCAACGGTCCAGTCACCGGCCCACTTCAGCACAGAAGACGCCACCGACCGCCCAAGCACCTCAGGCAACAGCGCCCACCACTTCTCTCCACGCCACCACCACACATGCGCCTGCCACCTCTACATCGCCACCCACCCCGCCCATTCCAGCGCCCGACCCCTCGACCAAGAATCGACTGGCCGCCACCACCACCACCCTACCTCCCCAGACCCTTCCACAACCGGCTACGGTTCCCCGGGCCGTCACCACCTCCACCGCCACCACTCCTGCAAGACCTCTGGGAGTGGCTGGCATACCACCACCCACCAGCCTGGCGATAGGCGACGGTCCCCCGGCCTCCAACCTGCCTCCTCCACCACCAACCACCCGGCCCCGGCAGCACCATCAGCCAGCTGCGCGACGGAGCGGCAGACAGTCAGCGAGACAACCTCCCCACCAACCCCCCTGGCCCCCCCCCCCCCCCCCCCCCTGGACGAAATCAACGGAAGTTGGAAGTCCCTGTCCCTGTTCAAGTTCATCATCATCATCATCAGTCTCGGGGAGAGTGTGAATAGTGCTCTCCACCCCTCCCCCCCTGTGAGCGATTGTGAATAATGATCTCTCACACTCCAGTCCCCTTCCCCCGTGAGCGATTGTGAATAATGATCTCACACTCCAGTCCCCTTCCCCCGTGGGCGATTGTGAATAATGATCTCCTACACTCCCCGGCCCTACCCCACGAGGCAATTGTGAATAATGATTTCCTCAACCACCCCGGCCCTACCCCACGAGGCGATTGTGAATAATGATTTCCTCAACCACCCCGGCCCTACCCCACGAGGCAATTGTGAATAATGATTTCCTCAACCACCCTGGCCCTACCCCACGAGGCGATTGTGAATAATGATTTCCTCAACCACCCCGGCCCTATCCTATAGAGACAATAGCGTTTTAGTTCCAATTCACCTAAATAGGGTTTAGGATGTGTTAGGACAGCGTTAGGTTTTATTGGTAAGTGCGTATAGGTATTAGGCCTAGGAGTTAGGTTCGCTAGGAATCGTAGTCATAGGAGATAGGTCTGCTAGGTGTCGTAATCGAAGGTATAGGTGTTATGCCTATGTGTGTTTAAGGTTATTGGCACTTGCACTGGTTTGACTAATATTGATTATGTTCAGTGTTTGTTTCATCATGAATGCTTTTCTGGTATAAATAAATCTTGGAACCTTACTTCTATCTTACGATGCTCGGCTAGAGTGAGAGCAAGACAGACTGTGCCTGTGTACGTGCGAGAAGTTTGTGTGTGTGTACGTATGACGGTGTGACTGATCGTGCGAGCGCACGTTACTAGCAGCTCAGTAGGAACGATAACAACAAACACCAAGTCCAGTCAAAATAGGGTTTTTCTGGATACTGTGGTCAGTCCATTGCGCAGGCAACTTTGACTATTGAACACAACGCAAGGCAAATAAACACCGACGGATTTCAGTTGTGCGCATGCGAGACTAGAGTAGATTTATCTACTCTCCACTGCAATCTCCAGCCCTTCCCTAGACCACAAAAGGGATGCGGACTTAAACTCTGTTGGCACTTGAGTACAGTACTAGATGGGCAGCGGTTTTTGTCTATCTGATAAACTATTTAAGTCGCCTACACCCAGTCAGTCCGGTTACACACCCTTCAAGTTAGTGAGTCAGACTCGAGACAGTCTATTATCTTTTTAGTAATGTTGCTGCTTTTTAAAATTCTTTTAAAAAAATAATTAAAATTGAGAAAAATGGTTCCCACTCGTCTAGGCCCTAAAATAATTATTTAAGGTAGGTTGGTTGTGCACTGTGTCTAGACTCTAGTGTGTGCGTATGTCACTATCATCTATCATCTATGTGTGTACACATTCGTGACATCGTTTGAACGCGGGTGAAATGCGCTTTGAAGCCAGGTCTCTAGGAAAAGCGCAATATAAATAACCCTTATTATTTATTATTATCAGGCCTGATTATTATTATTATTATTATATTAAGTGTTAGGCCGATAGGCCAAACTGACCTTTCAAAGTCCCCTCAGCTTGGCTGAAGGAGAAGGACAAGGCATCGCTGCCTTCTATGTCCTTTACACTTTTGGGTTGGCATAGCCTGTATACTGTTATTTTAAAAAACATCCTAATCATAAAACAAGGCCTACTCTAGTGAGTAAATCTACTGACTGAAGTCCTTGAGAAGTAAACAGACTCATTGAGACAGTGCATGCCGAGTTGGCCTGTACTGACAAAGATCAAGCCTTATCCATACATATTTAAAATTTTTTATTGATTATTATTATAACATAATTTATATTAACATGAAAGGTTGACATTACAAGTAATATTGTTTTAAATCCTCATTGTATTTAGAATGGTGACAATTCCAACCAAGACACCAAAGCGGGAGGAAAGAGAAAAATGGAAACTGCTCATTAACAGAGAAGACACAAAGACAAAGAAGCTGCTCTCTCCATCTAAAGACCACAGAGTGTGTTCAGCTCATTTTGTTGATGGGACACCTACACCTGCCAACCCGTACCCAACATTACATCTGGGATATCCGAACTATGAGGCAAAGGTACACTTGTTTTAAATCCAATAAATTAGAAGTTAAGATTGGTTTTGATTCCATTTTGAAATGCATAATTTGCAATTCAATTGACAGCAGTAATTTGTTTTGTTTTTGGTTTTTGTAGTGGAGGGGGAAGGGTGGATTCAGATAGGGGCTGCTGTTTTAGTACATGCACAAAAAATTGCCATTATTTGACCCCCAACAAATACCTGTATGCCCGCACATACTCTTTTTCACCACCACCCCCCCGATGTACATACAATTGCATATCTCCTACCCCCCCCCCCCCTCCCTTCCTTCTCCCTGTACATACGCATTTGTGTTCCCTCTCCATACGAAATGGATCAACCCTAAAACAAGCTGCTAAAAAAATCGGTAGTGCACATCGTTTTTTTGTGTGTGTGTGTAAATCAGTACTATGAGTATTATTATTAATAATATTATTAGTATAGTCTTAGGTGTTCTTGTACGTTTATAATGAATGTTTATTTTACTATTAAAAATGATCTTATTACCTTTGTATTCGTCAATATAATATATATATCCTTATTTTTTCTTGTGAAACATAGTTGTCTAGTCTCATCCCTGTAAAAATATACGAGTACTAGATGCAGAATCCTCGGCAAAGGTATTATACACTAATAATAAATATAACAATAGTATTACATTAGACAATCATCAACCAAAATACCAAAATTCATTAGTTCATTACATTTTTAATGAACCACTACATTTTTAATGAACCGCCCGGTATGTTGTCTGTTTTTGTTTGAACAGGTGGAGAAAGTCTTATCAAGAGACGTCTTCCAACAAATGGAGGTTGCAAGGGTACGCAAACCACATCGACCAGCGGAGAATAAAGCAGCATACACTTGTATTCCTGGACCTTCATCAGAGGCCGATATTGTCAGTCAAGACCATCCTTCACTTCTTAACAGCCCCAATGGAGACCAACGCCAGTCAATTTCAGCTGAAAATTTCTCAGTTTCCTTGTTGGCCCTTGTTATTATTGTATCTCTTTTTCTGTGATAAAAACAATTATTACAGAAAAGTCCGATTTGCTGTTGCAGTTAAACATATGTAAAAACAAAGTAGACTTACTGACAAAAGAAAATGAAAAGCTCAAAACAAAAAGAAAAGTATCACGTAAAGTGATCTGCAAAGGTAAACAGAAAAAGAAGGCACCAAAGCTGTATAAAAAATTAATCACTGAAAGGAATGTGAAATACTAAACGGGTTTACAGTGCAAAGCTCTTGTTGAGGTAATTCATAAGCATGTTGCTCATTTGGTTAAAAGACGCTGGCATGGAAATTTTAAGATGAACAATCCGGCCCGTATATTTAAGAAGCAGCCATCAAATTTTGGTCCAAAGCGCTATCTAGACAGTATAGATGAGCTGCTTTTAGTTCTCATGCGTTTACGTCTGGATCTGGGTTTCCAGGATTTAGGTCACCGGTTTAACATCTCACTTAGTCTGGCTAGCAAAATATTTACCTCGTGGATAAAAGCACCGAGTGCTGTTTTACAGAGCATGATACACATTCCTGACCTGAGACTGTACTGGCTACAAAACATAACAGATTTCGTGGGCAAAAGTGGACAAACCTAATGGCTATTATTGATTGTACGGAACTATTTATTGATTGATTGATTGATTGTACATTGCTTAACGTCCCGACAGCAACAAGGCTTTCTCAGGACGTGCCTGCACTGCTTGTGAAAAAAAATAAAAATAAACAGAACATTGAATGTATGTTGCCAGCCGGTCAAATACATTAAATAAACCTAACACATAGGGCCTAAATAAAGCTAAGACCATCTAGCAACACACATCCAATATCAAGAGCTACAGGCAGTGCAGACAGTAGGGAGAGTTTTAAAAAGGCAAATACAAGTGAATGGACAAAGGGTAGACAGAAACACATGCCCCAGAATAGAGAGAAAAACCCACCCTGTGGGGCTGACCAGGGTGACCCTGGGAACTAAAAAATACCTAACCCCACCCAAGTCCCCCAGGGCAGACCCGGGTGGGGTACTATTTATTGAGACGCCTAAAGACTTGAGAGTCCAATGTTCAACGTGGAGTGATTACAAACATCACAACACTCTTAATCTGTTGGTTGCTGTTACCCCAAATAGTACCATATGCTATGTATCACCTGTTTATGAAGGTAGAATTTCAGACTCCGATCTTGTTAAAGATTGTTGTTTTTTGGAAATGCTGCCAGAAAGAAGCATTGTGATGGCTGACAAAGGGTTTAACTTGTCCCTTGAATGTGCAAGGTTAGATGTTAGTTTAGAAATACCACCTGGAAGAAGAGGACAATGTCAGATGCCATCAGGTGATGTAAGGAAAACTAAAAACATTGCAAATTTGCGAATACTGGTGGAGCAAGTAATCAGACGATTAAAGAGTTTTAAATTTCTTCGAAATGAACTCTCTCTATCCAGCTGTACAAACATTGATGACACTATTATAGTTTGTGCTGCTTTGTGCAACATGATGGGTCCCATTTACAGAGATTAATTTATTTCACATAGTGTGTGTATGTGTATTTTCTGATGGTTACATGTTTGTATTTATTTTTGTGTAACAAAGCTTATATTGCTACAGTATCCTCTTTTCCAAACAAAAACTGTTGATTTTACTTTTCCCCTACCCCTGCCAGTTTTTGACAAAAGTAATGTACTGTCGCTGTATTTTCACATGTAAAATAGGAACAGAAAAGAAAAAAAAAATTATTTCACATATTTTTGTGCTTTCTCATACGCCGTTGGAATGTTTTTTTAAATGACATATAGTAATATAAGATTTAATTTAGTAGTAACACACCTAAGCAAGGAACAGAACCTTGTTCTGGCAATTTGATCAAAGTTGAATTTATTTTCATTTTGTCATTTTATTTATTCAGTAAAGTTTGTTTTTGCTGTATCTGATTCCAATTTCATTGCTTTAAAAGTCCCGTTAACTATTAAAGTTACATCAGGACCATAGATCAATACAAGTTTAACAAACCCCTCCTCTTCAAAATCAAATCAAAGCCACTAGACAAAAAGACAACAACAAAATTATATTAAATTGGCAATAGGCACAATTATTTGGCAATTTAAATCTGTTAATTATTGTTTTGGTTTTATACAAATCTTAAATTCCTTTCTTGTGCCATGTGGCAGAAAATCCCTGTCAAGAAAATAGTGTATTAATATATATGTACTTAAAAAAAATTGCTATTTGATTACATTTTTTTCTTAGCAATTAAGATATTATTTTGTATGTATTACATTTGTTGCATTTGTGTTAGGTAAATATAATATTTAGTATTAAATAATGGAACTATAGTTATGGGTGCAAGGATTTTAGGAGTAAACAATTTCATATTTAGATTGTGAACTGTCAATCCTATTACTGTCAGCTTGAGTTAGCTATGATGCTAACCTCGATGTCCAGTTAGGACTAGCTGGTGTACCCTTTTTGTAAAAGGTTATTTATTTATCTTATTGTTATGACAAGAATTGTTAAATGAAAATTTTCTGTTTTGTGCCTGTAAAGGCCTGTGTAAACAAAAGAATTTTATTTTTTTGCAAAGTATTTTTATATTGAATATTCTTTTGATAATGACATTGACAATAAAATTAGGACTAGTGTTCACATATTTACTGTGGCTTGGTACAACCCTGTTTTGTCAGATCGTCAGCCGATCCTGTACCAGTTAACCACAGAGGAGGTCTGGTAGCTATGCTTTCCAATTTGATCTGGTTCTGGACAAAGCAGATTGCTCCCGAACTACTCAAACGTCAATTGCACCCTTGCACAAAAAGATCCTTAGAAACAGATGATGCAGATGAACATAGTGGAACCAAGCGACCATGCCTCCCTTGTACTTCTGGTAGCAACTTTCCACAACAGGAGCTGACCCCCCATGATCGGGCATTGACCCCAGAATGGGGATATATTGTGGGGAACTCAGAACCAAGGGGACAGACAAATTTGGGAAGCAAAGGATGCTTGTGACTGGACAGCAAACTGTACCAAAAGTTATCGTTCTTGAAAATTCCGGAAGCAGGGGGAAGAGAAAATGGAGTGGTTTGCGAAAGTAATCAACGGAAAATGGACTAAGTCTTTGGTGGAATTCCCAGTTATTTGTGAAGACCAGATATTACTACAATTGTCAAGAGGAGCGTCATCAGTGAAGAAAACAGTGGATGAAGTAAAAGCTCTAAAGTCGGCGAGATCGATTTCATTTTTCAAAGACGGACACGTACGTGTAATCGGGATTTGTGGTACAGACAGTGTGGAAACTCCGACAATGATAGTAAAAGCTGTCGTGCGCATCAATGAAGCAACAGTTCATTTTAACTGTAACAATTTAGCTGTAGACAAGTACACAGGAGAAGTACGTCGGGCTTGTTGTGACTGCCCTGCTGGGTAAGTAAAATACGTGTATTTTAAAGGGTTTTTTTTTGTTTTTTTTAATTGATTGATTGTACATTGCGTTACGTCCCAACAGCAACAAGGCTTTCTCAGGACGTGCCTGCACTGCTTGTGAAAAAAAAACTAAACAGAACATTGAATGTATGTCGCCAGCCGGTCAAATACGTTAAATAAACCTAACACATGGGGCCTAAATAAAGCTAAGACCATTTAGCAACACACATCCAATATCAAGAGCTACAGGCAGTGCAGACAGTAGGGAGAGTTTTAAAAAGGCAAATACAGGTGAATGGACAAAGGGTAGACAGAAACACATGCCCCAGAATAGAGAGGAAAACCCACCCTGTGGGGCTGACAAGGGTGACCCTGGGAACTAAAAAATACCTAACCCCACCTAAGTCCCCCAGGGCAGACCCGGGTGGGTTTTTTTTTTTTTTTTTTTTTTTTTGATAAGGACAATTTGCAGAGTATTGTAAGATAATAGTTTTCAGTTTGAAATCAAATAGAAAGCAGAGTTCGAGCCCACAATGTACGTAGAGTCCAAGGAAAGTCCGCGACTCATCCAAGGACCAACATCAGCCTAAGGGATCACGGGGTAAGTGACTCTTTCGTTTAACCTTGTTGAGTTTTGAAGAGGGGCCAGACCATTTCGCTAGGATTGTGTTGTTGTAATAATTAAAAGGAAAAAAAATGGCAGAGGAAGTATTCAGGCTTTTAGGTGAGAAGGTGGAGGGAATGAGTCAGGCGATAAATGCGCAAAGCGTAGGGCAGATGATAGAAACTTTTGACGGGAGACCCAACAAATTTAGGGAGTGGATTAAACAAATTGATAAATATGCGATATTAACGAACGTCCTGAACAGGCATCCAGTCATCGCCTACCAAGCTAGCTCAGGGGTGGTTAGCGATTTTATTCAGAGATTCTTGCAGACAGAGGAAGCTGGGGATTGGAACGAGCTTTAAAGGCAGCTCACGATGAGATTTGGGGAAATTACGGATGAAAACCAACCGTTCGCGTTGTTGCAAAGGTTGAGACAGGGACCGTCAGAAAGTGTACCTGTATATGCGGAGCGGCTAATGACCCTGGCCGGCGAGGCTTTCCCGGGTCAAATGGCTGCGACCATAGTACAGCGACAGCTAACCAATTTCTTTGTCGACGGGCTAGCACATGACTCTCTGAAAATGAAAGTTCTACGAGATAATGCGAACACTCTGGATAGGGCGGTGCAAGTAGCGATGCAGGAAGAAAATCTTCGCCATCGTTTTGAGCTCAGAACACGAACTAATCATTCAGCCAGTCAGTTGAGACCAGTAGTTAGTGAAAGGCAGAGGACACCAGTTAGGGAAAGGGAAGAGGCTATGGAAGTAGACCAGGCACGCCATCGTAATTGTTTCAAATGCGGGAGAGGGGACACCAGGCTAGAAATTGCAGAGTGATTGGGGCGGTAGGGCAGCAAACCCAGCGTCCACCAATCCAATGTTGGAAGTGTGGGGAACGGGGACACATTCAACGTGAATGTAGAAAGGCCGGAAACAGAAGGCCACAAGCTCAGAGAAGATTTCCTCAGAGGCAGGAAAACTAGTAGGTTCTGCGGCACACGAAGCTGTTACGCAGGACCGGAAAAGTAGAAAGAGTCAATTGTTTAGCATTAATGTAGCAGGTAGCCCTAAGTGTATAGTGTTCAAAATTGGGAAGCAACAATGATTTCGTAGCTTAATCGACACAGGAGCAGAGGTGTCCTTAATTAGTAAAGGGGCTTACGATAAACTTAGTCATAAGCCAAAGTTAGAAAAAGATAATGTTTCGCTGCAGTCAGTCAGTGGAGAAGCTTTACAAGTGTTGGGGAGTGCAGAATTAGAATTTACGGTGGCGGGGCAAAAGTTTAAGCATAAATTCTATGCTTAACAGGACTCAACAGAAATTTCATTTTGGGAAACGATTGGTTAGACAAAAACGGGGAGAGAATATTAGTCACCACAGTCCATTAAAGGTCAGTGTCAGTTGTCACGGTAAGGGGGCGACGTACCGACAGGTCAAACCACCATTATCACTCATCCGTCGCAATGAATCGTGTACGGCTATTAGTGAAGGTAGATTGATGTTAACCCCTTACTACAAACAAGAAAGCCAGTATTAAGTGGAAGACAAATTAATAGGATGGTTGGAAAACTTTGCATTTTCCAATATAACACTATGGGAACCATTCCATAACGCTTTACCTGACTACAATCTCATCTCCTTACCAAAAGAATTAGATGAACTTAAAACAATACCAATGGACCATTTAATTGCTCGAATTCAAAGCATGCGATTTGTGACACCAAGACAAGAATGGGCGATATGGAAACATATCATTGGTTCTATCATAGGCACAGTTGTAGTGATCATAGTTGGGATATGGTGCATACGATATAAGAAGAAGACTAGCGCATGGTTTGGCTCCATACTATCACGACTCAGGAAGGGTGAACGTGAGGTCACGATGCCCACGTTGACATCGGCGGCTGTGCAATCAGCGGACGTGAATGACGTCGCAAGAGCGAAGGACTCTACGCCGATGATGGAGGGAGGAGTGCAGTTACTCCCCGCCTCGAACGTTGTGAAGTTTTACCCATCGTTGGGATGAACAAGGATCAACACTGTTGCGATCCGGAAAGGATTGTGAAGAATTATGAACGGAACTATGACTTGAAATGTGGACATTTAATTGGCATGAGTGTGCCGGACAATTTGTGCCTTGTTTTATGTTAACAAGAGAGACTGCTATGTTTTAATATGTCATTATATAACGCTTAAGTTGTATGTTCAGGATTATATGTTTAATTGTGTGAATTGATATTATTATGACTAATTAGGTAATGAAAAAAATTGAATCTTGTGAATTAAGATTCCTTTTTTTCTGGTAAGAAAGGGAGGAGTGTTATACTATAGGTATTAACGGCCGACAGAGCCGGTCGTGCAATACAATACAATACAATAATACTTTATTAATCCCTCATGGGGAAATTCACATTTTTGCCACCACATTCACTCACTCGCTCATTGACGCAATGTTACACTGAAAGTGTTAACATACACTGAGAGTGTTAACGGCAGCAAGGCATGGCCGAGCACTGCCGCGAGTAATGCATCGGCCACACACACTTCCCAGGATGATAAGTCCTGAGCAAGTAAAACCTAGATCGAGAGAGATAGCTTTCCCACGCAGTACTATGTCGGACTTCAAAGAGGTTCGTTTTTATGGTTGACAGTTCACTCCCTTTCTGATGGATGGGGGGGTGGGGGGGGGGACGGGCTCAAATAGGTTTCGTTTTTATGTCTAAGATTGGGGAACCAGAAGAGCTGACCCCCCATGATAGGGCATTGACCCCAGAATGGGGATATATTGTGGGAAACTCAGAACCAAGGGGACAGACAAATTTGGGAAGCAAAAGAGACAGACCGGAGGAGCAAGAGACCGGGCTTCCATTTCGACACTTTCGTAGCAGGTTGGTTTTGCCAACCTATTGTCAACTAAGATGCTCAAGAAATAACTCTTCTGGAAAACTCTCTTGTCTGGCTGCATCTTCCCTCAACAACCCCTTGCATGTGGCTGTAGTGTAACACAAACAGCCAGAGGGAAAAAAAATGTTGCAGAATCTGCTGGTCCTGATGGACCTGTACCTACTCCCTGATGGTTTACATAGAGCAAGTCTTATCTCCAGTGATTCCACCCACCCCGGTAATGAGCTTTTCCAACTTTTGAGACGTTGCTGGTACATTGAGTCCAGGCTAGGATGATCTCTGCCTATGATTCTTGAAGCGGTCTTGACCACCCTGCTCAGTCAGATTTTCTCTTTGGCCGTGATAGAACGGGAGGCTTGTGGTAATAAAACTGTTGTTTGAGAAGGCAGTGGAGCTTGGACGCTTTCAGCCAACGAGCCCATGGGCTCAGGTTGTCACAGAGTGACTATTCTGTATAGTTACAAGGTGGACAGTGTTAATAATGCTGGTTAGGGTTAATATGTTAGGTCAAAGGCCAGGTACGAGATATTGACCGAAACGGAATTATAATCGTGACCAAGGCTTGACCCAGGGAGATAAGGCCTAAATATGGGAAATCGTTTAAGTAAGATATTAGTATATGTCCAGGTGTCCAAGGAAGGTTCGAGATAATATCATACACGTGTAAAGGTGGTCAATGTGGTCAGAATGACGTATTTTGTATAAGGACACTCTTGATACAAGAAGCCTGAGATATACAAATAGTCGGTGTGCGTTTTGGGGGCTCCGTTCCTGACAGGACATGTTGTGGCACTCTCCAGTCAGAACACCGACCATCATGCTTCCAAGTCGACGCCTCGCTATTTTGGGTGAGCAGACTTAAATTATCATGTAGACGTTAAGTAAAAGGTGGTGATGTAAATTCTTTCACTCTCTCCTTATGAATGCTTGAAGTGAGAATGATCCTGTTCTGCAATTCGTAATGTGCTTTGATTGTCCGTGTTAAATGTTGTCTTGGTTAGTTGTTGTGTTGTTAGCTGTTGCGTTAGTAGTTGTTATGTGTGATGTTTAGAGAGATGTATGAGTTTAGTTTGATGTAAGCCTGATTAGTGTCCTCAGCCACCGTACCTCTCCGATAAGCGAGTTGGCATCTATTTCCTGACCGTACCACTAACCGATACGTACAGGTCAGCAGGATAGGCGGTGCTTCCCGTAATTATGCAGTAGCAGTTTGATAAGGAGGCACTCACCCTAGATTCCCCCAAGAGAGTGTCAAGTCATCTAAGCGTGTTAATTAGCTGGTCCTTAAACGGCTGAGTGATATTGGTGGAGATGCGGGGTACTGCGTCTAAAACGTTACGAGAGCGCAGTGGTAGTCACATTTTTGAGTATAGGGTAGCCGTGTTGTGTAATGAAATTTTTCTTCTATGGTACAATGCGGAAAAAAAAAAGGTAAGTGTTGTTTATAAAATTCCTTGGTATTACTGAAAGTGTGAGACAGGATACTTTTAAAAAGTTCTATTTTTCTTCTTGATGGTGCTTGGTTGTGATTGTTTTATTATGTAGATACATTTTACTAGTGGTTGAAATTTCTTCCACAGTTGAAACCGAGTTTAAGTTTTCATAGTACCTTGAAGGAGTAGATGTAAGTGAGGGTTAGGGAAATAAAGTAGAAGTAGAAAGGGTAGCAGCGGTTGAGCGGGAAGATTCAGAAATTAAAGAGGAGTTTCAAGAGGGATAGAGAACGAGGTCAGTGGGTAGAACACACGGATGAGGTTGACGCAGAGTTAGAGATAGATACTTGGAAATGAAATGTTTATTACAGTGATGCGTATAAATGGGAATAATGTAACCTGTCCGAAGAAAAGGGACGGGGATTCCACAGAAGTTCGCCTCGTGTTCTGGCGGGATGTGTGAACACACGTGCACATCGTGCATGGGTACATTTGTATCATGGGCGGCGACCGACTGCATGGCAGGGTTGCTAATACTGATGCGAGGAACACCGACGTACAGAGACGTACATGTGGTAATGAGACAAAGAGAATATGGCATAATGTGACAAAGGGAAATGAGATGAAATGACCTCAAACTGAGCTATGAGGCACCGGGATGGCAACCTGTGACACACCCAGGGAAATGAGATGAAATGACCTCAAACTGAGCTACGAGGCACCGGGATGGTGACCTGTGACACACCCAGGGAGTAAAGGGAAGAAGTTTTATTTTTGTTTGGCAATGATGTCCAATGCTAGCATATTTAGTTAAGTGGAAGGGATATGGTGTCTCTGATTATTCCTGGGAGTCAAGGTTATAGGCGTAAGAAGAAAAGAGGAAAGAAGCGTACTTAGGGGAGCCACCTGATCGGATATACCCTGAACACTGTACATACTTGTAGATAAGTAAGGATTATAGTCATTATACTTATGTACACTCGGCTACAGGTCGAGCTTGAGTGACACCGTAAACAGGCGGTGCTGTTTGACGAGCAACACGTGATTGCGTGTTGTTGACCTTGAGAGCTAATGATGTTTTGCTAAAGATGCCGTATTGCGGGTCGGGAGTCGCCTCTCAGCGGGGCACCTGACAAAGACGCACCGGGTCTACAGGTCGCCGTCCGCCGTGTAAGGCTGGGGGAGGAGCCGACCGTGTTCAGGGCTCCCCCTGATGTGTACCGAGGTAAACTGAGGATACTTAATGTTTTATACAGGAAGTAAATACGAGTTGTAACCCCAGGCGAGGGGATGAGGCAAATCGAATTAATTGACAGCGACGCACCGGGACTACGGGTCGCCGTCTGCCGTATAAGGCTGGGGGAGGAATCGACCGTTTTCAGGGCTCCTCCTGGTGCGTAATGAAGTGAACTTGGAAAACGGAACGCCGGCAGACTACGCAAGATACGTATAATTATATGGGTGTTATAGGACCCTGAGAATGAAGAAAAAAATCTTGTGGGCCCATGGGTAAGATAACGACTATCTGTGATGATTCGACACATAGGTTGCCAGCAGTGAACCTGCCGTGTTCATGTCAGAACCTTACTTCCGGGAACCAGTTAGGAGCTCCCTGGGAAACGGATCCATTTATCATTATTAATTCTGCTCTTTGTTTGTTTTCACGCTCTATGACTGAGTGTTCTGGCCTTCCTTGGCCTGATGTGGGGATGGCTTTCTGAGCCTCCTCTATACTTGGTAGTTCTTTCAGTTTTAGAGGTAGGAGAGGGGATTTCAGAGAGGAAAAAGGGGAACTAATATACCATGCAAATATTGGATGGTTTTTTACTAACGCGGGCTGGTCGTCGATAGACGCATTGAAAATGATTTCTGTAGCGGAGGCTTGCGGAAATAAACTTTTGTTTGACAAAGCTGTAGAAAAGTTAGACACTGCTGGAGCCTATCGAGCACTTTGGTACTTTACACCAACGAGCTCGTGGGCTCAAGCATTAATTTCCAAATGTTATGGGTCTAAACTCCGGCCTACGACTTTTATAGAATCGCGGTAGGGGTCAGGAATCCATTTACATTTCGGTTTAATTTATTGAAGTTGGAGGAAGAACTTGGCCAGTTTCTCAGAAAGAAACTTAGTAAGACAAATGTGTTAGAGTGTGGTCTGTGCGGCACTCGACTGGCGAGGCCAGTGTTTGATGGATTTGGGCAGGAAATGGTTATTATGCCTCACACCTGCGGCCTTACTGCTTGTGTGAGTTGTGTCAAGGACTTGGTTAACGCCGCTAATGAATACAAGATTGGGCGTGTGTTTGTCCAGCCCCGGCCACATACTGGGACGACCCAGATAGCAAAATTATGCATAGTGACAGGATCAAGGACTTGCGGGCTGCCCCTTATTTAGGTCATGCAAACCCCTCGGACATTGACAAGAATCAGTCCTTCAAACGAGGGTTTCGTTTAGTGTCAGAAAAAGACCTTGTACGTTTGCAACTCAAACCTATACCCATTGTGAAAGTATCGCACGAAACGATGCTGACTGCCCTTACATGGGGTTGGCAAATGGAGGGAAATATTATTAGATAATAGGGGGGACGAGGTGGTGTTATTAAGGGAACAGACAAATAAAATTCAGGGACAGGAAATTACTATTGGTCAAAAGGCTCGGGAAGTTCATCACTCAACTCATTCACCCTCATGACGCTTGGTTAGGTTTACATAACGGTAGGTTCAGCCACAGGAAGTCATCACGGTAAGACGTATATAAGGATTATTAATTATTATTGGTGTTTAACGCCGCGCAGGCGACTAAGGCCATCTCACGGCGGTTCCGATTGTTTCGCTCCAACGCCTAAGGAATGCATTGATGTTTGTGACTAGGTTGTCGGTACTTATGCTTGGGCGGAACGTTTGCGTTGGCATCGATATCACTACCTAGTTATTTGGTTAGTTATTTGGGTTTAATGCCGAGCAGGCGACGAAGGCCATCTCACGGCGGGATGGATAAAAATCTGGTCAGCCAGAATAGAAGCAAGGTCTTAAGACAAGATGTAAATACAGCTTAAAAATGTCAGGCTAAAATGTCGCACATCTTTAAAAGAAACGTCTACAGACTCTCAAAAAGGGCAAAATAAAAAATTCACATAGTCTATGAATGCTCAGATCATTTTCTTAAGAAATTGAAGATTTTGTCCAGGGGAACATCCGGGTACAAAACCTTCAAGGAGAAAACGTTGAAAGACTCTCAAAAAGGTCAAAATAATAGAAACATCATAATCTATAAACGCTCAAATCTTAACGAAGCACAAAGGAAGTACATTTTGTACATTTAAGGTTTCCATGCAGATGCACTGTTTTAGTGGATAATTATTTGATTCCACCAAGAATTTCTCAATGCCAACAACAGGCTTTCTCAGGACGTGCCTGCACTGCTTGTGAAAAAAAACAAAAAAAAAACCCAACTAAACAGAACATTGAATGTATGTCACCAGCCGGTCAAATACGTTAAATAAACCTAACACAAAAAAAAGAACTTGACAAATGTGTTAGAGTGTGGTCTGTGCGGCATTCGACTGGCGAGGCCAGTGTTTGATGGATTTGGGCAGGAAATGGTTATTATGCCTCACACCTGCGGCCTTACTGCTTGTGCGAGTTGTGTCAAGGACTTGTCATTTTGAAGGCCTGCCCTTACACCTACGGCCATGAGGAGATGCAAGTAATTACATGATCATTTCAAACGCTGAGTTGTTGAGGCTTTGGCAGTTCTTGCAGTTTTGCTGAAAGATTAAAATAAATAACGCTAATTGACTAAGTCAGAAAAATATGAACTTCTAAATATTGCTTGTGTGTCTGTGAAGGCAGAGAGAGATAATAAGAGAGGACTAAGAATCAAATTTCAATAAGGCCGCACCGATCTATAAATCTCGCCTTTATTGAAATTAAAATATATGACATCACATAACCTCTCTATTAGCACATAATCACCCTTTTGTTTTTTGAAAAGTGGCGACCATGATTAGTGCGGCCTTTTTTAAATTTGATACATTAGTCCTCTCTTATTATCTCTCTCTATAACTATTGTCTCTGACAACACTTAAACATGTACTGTTAATTTGTATTAAAAATTGCGACCATGGCCATGTTTATGAACTTTACCTTAAGCTCTAAACTAATAGCTACAGTAAACACTGGACCAGGAAGTATTACAGACTAAAACCCCCCAGTATTCGGCTGCCTTGCACCGAGTATATGGGGTTTTACATAGTCTAAGATCCTCACGAGCCTAGATTTTTAACGAGCCTAGATTTTTATAAGTGGACACAGGTCAGATCCTCAAGAGTCTCGGACTCCAGGCCTAACCTTTGTTTACAAGTATTAGTCTACTTTTGTTTGTTAGCTCTCTCCTAGCGAGTATGTTGGTGGGTCTTATCTAATATTATTTTACTGCAGTACAATTTCTGAAACGGTGAATGTCCTCTTATGCATACTCGAAACACTGTCAGTACAACTCAACCGTTTTATTATAAACAGTACTGACACACGCACGTACACACGCACGTACACGCACTCACACACACACTCACGCACACACACACACACACACGCACGGACACACTCAGACACACACACACACACACAGGGCCCGCACGCACGCACACACACACACACACACACACACAGATTGTAAGATATTTCTTTTGGGTGCATAACTGATGCCTGACTCGAACTATAGTTCACGCGCCAGTGGGTGGTGTACATGTTTTAGTCTGTAACTACGCTTTCAAGCTGAAAATAGACACATTACTCACTGCTTTATACAGACACCTGACTGAGTACATAAACAACAGATCCTCAAGAGCCGCCAAGACTCCAGGCTTGACTTCCGTTGTAAAACGTTTCAGTCAGCTGTACTCTCAGGGCCCTCATTATGAGTAGACTGAGGGTCTTGACTGTGATCATTTGCCACGAGCAACATATAGATTAGCATTTCAGTTTCGAATACTCTGCCCAACTCATGGAGGCCCCAAGATTTATGAATTTTTTTAACGACGTAATTTTTAAGTGATGTTTGTCGTCGCTCCTGTCGTCTGCTTACTTGTTTTGCGGTTACCCTTCGTACCGTCTGTAGGTAACATGAATGACGCATTACATGACTCATAGCCACTTCAAACAGAGAGATTGATTGATTGATTGTACATTGCTTAACGTCCCGACGGCAACAAGGCTTTCTCAGGACGTGCCTGCACTGCTTGTGAAAAAAAACTAAACAGAACATTGAATGTATGTCGCCAGCTGGTCAAATACATTAAATAAACCTAACACATGGGGCCTAAATAAAGCCAAGACCATTTAGCAACACACATCCAATATCAAGAGCTACAGGCAGTGCAGACAGTAAGGAGAGTTTTAAAAAGGCAAATACAGGTGAATGGACAAAGGGTAGACAGAAACACATGCCCCAGAATAGATAAACCCACCCTGTGGGGCTGACCAGGGTGACCCTGGGAACTAAAAAATACCTAACCCCACCCAAGTCCCCCAGGGCAGACCCGGTGGGGGCCAAACAGAGAGAGGCCTGATTTAAAAGTCTATATAGATGTGTGTGCTATTACATGTCTTGTTTAAATCTGTGTACATTTAACATAGAAAAGCTGTCATCTTGTTTACCAGCAATGAGTCATGATCACCTGCCCGTTAGCACCGAAATCAGCCTAGTCATAATTTCTCAGGAAAAGCCCTGCCTATGCACGCAAGGGTTTATGTGGCATAGTGTACTGAAATTGTATGTGTGTGTGGGCACTGTGAAAAGTTAGCTGGCTGGTTTGGAAATTGAAAAATGTTTGAGAAAAACCAGCTCTGTCTGTGTGTCGCCATGCCGGGATGTTACGGGTGTACGTGTTTAGCAAGGTAGGCTTAATGTTTTTTCTTTATGTATAAATATGTTAATATGCTTGTTTGTGCGTGTGTTTGTTCGTCTGTTTGTGTGCATGTGTTAGTATATGTACAATGTGGTGTACTGTTCAGAAATTCAACACACAGTCTAGATTTTAGTGAATGACGCAGCAGGAAGGCTTTTTGTCATACAAGACATATACTCGAGAAAGGATATTAGTCGTGTTCACACATGACTGAACCGTCTGCACTGAGAATTCTAAAGGTGTGCGATTACATGTGCGCAGTGATAACCAGGCTCAATCATGTTTGTCTTTTCATTGCGTCAGCTTTTTCAGACATTTCATCAGCCTAATTTTATTGGCTCAAAGAATTTGGCCAATCTATGCCTAGAGCTTTCTCATATATAACCCAGTGCACAGCAACGCGTTACCAAACATGACACAACCACCATTTGAAGTAAATGCGATTTCGCGATCCAGGACTCTTCATAAGCAGCTTACCGATTGTAACAAAAAATGTAGGCTTCTCGAAAATGAATTGAAACTCCTAGAATATAAAGAACAGGAGTTTAAAGGAGAGTTAACTGATATTGAAAATGAGATGGCAGCATCTACAGCTTTTTTGATAAAGTACCAAGATGAAGCAAATGATGAAGCATTTGCAAAAGAGCTTGTATTTCATAGCAAACTTAAAAACAAAATAGAGAAAAATAAAGTACATATCAACAGATTGGATCAAAAGATCCGTCATCAAAAGAGTTCTATAGAGCTGATGAAAAAAAAAGCAAAAGCTCTTGATGAAGAAAAAACACAAATTGTAGGGAGCCCTGCAATTCAAAATGTGTTTGCATATTTGAATGAAATGAGAACAAAGCTGCAGCCACAAGTGACACCAATGAATACATCAGAGTAGTTATACAATGTTAAGTTGCTTATGAAGAATCAAAATATAAGCGGCTTACATTGCTCTCGGCTTTTTTGTACATACCATCAAATTTACACATCACATCATATCATATTTAGCGTGATGTGTCAGAGGAAATCACATGCACGTGGTATGAGATTTTGTGCTCAGTCCCGGGAGTACCCCGTGCGTCTGTTTTTCCTGGAATAGAATGTACCAGCAGCTCAGCACACATTCACACACAAACCACATCCGAGAGCAACACCTGTTTGGCTTCGACATGTGGTCTTTGGTACAAAGTTAGGTGGCCACGAAAATTTTTCATCTACAACTGAGCTGTCAAGGGTTGATGATTGATTGTACATTGCTTAACGTCCCGACAGCAACAAGGCTTCCTCAGGACGTGCCTGCACTGCTTGTGAAAAAAAAAAAAACTAAACAGAACATTGAATGTGTGTCGCGAGCCGGTCCAATACATTAAATAAACCTAACACATGGGGCCTAAATAAAGCTAAGACCATTTAGCAACACACATCCAATATCAAGAGCTACAGGCAGTGCAGACAGTAGGGAGAGTTTTAAAAAGGCAAATACAGGTGAATGGACCTCGGGTAGACAGAAACACATGCCCCAGAATCGAGAGAGAAAAACTCACCCTGTGGGGCTGACCAGGGTGACCCTGGGAACTAAAAAGTACCTAACCCCACCCAAGTCCCCCAGGGCAGACCCGGGTGGGGGTCAAGGGTTGATGACCCTTCTGATGAGACTAATTAAGTCGAAACAGCTCCCCCGACTTTGCTCAAAGGTAAGTGTTTTATTTTTATTTTACTTGTCTGTAACTGTGTATCCAGGCTTTTGAAAACTTATCTCGGGCTGTATGTGGTGCGGCACAGACCGTGTGTGGTAACCAGTATGTTACGTCTGATGTTTTACTTGGCTCTTACTTGACCAGGGTGTGATTTATAATTTACTGCAAAGCCAATAATCGCCAATACTGTGTCAGGTCTGTTCGCTTTAAAGGACAGGATTATTGTACATGACACCACAATTGAAATCTGTGAATCATGATATTAATAAGCCCACTGAGAGAGAGATAATATGGGACAGGACAAGTCTTGTCTGGGGTAAACTCAAAAACTATTTGGCAATATTGCTGGAGTGATGCAAACGTAAAAGGTTACTGTTCAGTGTAATTTCCTAGAAACATGATTCTGCTTGATAACAATTTATACATTTGTTTGTCCAATAAAAATGACAGACGGACAAATCATACAAGTGCTTGATATCTCACACTGTTTCAAAGATGTTATGCATTTTACTGACTTAATATCACCCAAACAGACTAACATAAGCCTTTCAGCACCATCAGAAATATATGCTACATATAGTGTGACTTTGGATTATGTTGATGAGCATCCAGATGTGGAGCGCATGACAGTTGATTTAAAGACACCTACTTTTAAAGTTGATGATACCAACTATGGTTGGTTAGGGGAAGTTTGTTATAGCATATTTAAACAACTACGCAAACTAAATGTTTATATTGACAGTGTTACAATTAATAAAGTGGTATTACACAAGGTGAGCCAGCAGTAATATTTTTTCATTTATTATTTTGTCGGACAAATAAAAATGACGGACAATGTTCAAAACCCTGGCCCACCAAGTTTAAGAAACGTGTTTCACACAACAATGATTGATTGATTGATTGTACATTGCTTAACGTCCCGACAGCAACAAGGCTTTCTCAGGACGTGCCTGCACTGCTTGTGAAAAAAAATAAACAGAACATTGAATGTATCTCGCCAGCCGGTCAAATATATTAAATAAACCTAACACATGGGGCCTAAATAAAGCTAAGACCATTTAGCAACACACATCCAATATCAAGAGCTACAGGCAGTGCAGACAGTAGGGAGAGTTTTAAAAAGGCAAATACAGGTGAATGGACAAAGGGTAGACAGAAACACATGCCCCAGAATAGAGAGAAAAACCCACCCTGTGGGGCTGACCAGGGTGACCCTGGGAACTAAAAAATACCTAACCCCACCCAAGTCCCCCAGGGCAGACCCGGGTGGGGTGTTTCACACAACAAACTTGCCTATAACCAATACTAACAATGTTTATGAATCAATAGAAAACTCTTTTTCTGTCATACAAGATAATCTTCTCACAGGCAGTGTGAAGATTCAGATTGTTGCGTAAATCGAATTCACTAGAATGGGCGGTGAGATAATTGTATCGTATATATCAACAAGACAACACACAGTTAACACAAGAAGAGAATTGGAAAACGTGTTTAGAGACAGACTATTACCAGACTTTCTACAGGCAATTGACAGTGCAAAAATGAAGGGGTCTGGCTGGCACGAAGGACATGTACATGAACTACAATTAAAGCAGTCAAGGTATCATCCCATATTAGGCAAATCGTGGTTGCCACTGCCAACAGAGGTTGCAAACAAAAAGGCTGTTGTTAATATACAGAACAATGACAACTATTGTTTCATGTGGTGTGTGCTTGCTAAACTACACTTTGTAAAATCAAAACCTGAACGTGTATCTAACTACACCAAATTTGTAAATGAACTCGATTTTAGTGGCATTGAGTTCCCTGTTAAAATAGAGGACATAGACTTATTTGAAAAACTAAATCCTGGTATATCTGTAAATGTGTATGTGTGGGATAATGAATCTGAGAACAAGTTACAACCAATTAGAGTATCCCCAATTGCCCCAACCTACGGACAGTCAGAAGATAGACATGTTGACATGTTGCTAATAGGCCCTGCCGGTGATGACAATAACTTTCACTACACAATTATCAGATATATGTCACGTCTAATTCATGGACATACAACAAAACACAATGGGAAACAGGAAGTTTGTAAAAAATGTTTACAAAGATTCTCTTCTATTGCAGTGGCACACAAACATGTTTTACACTGCAGGTCACCTGATGATATACAGACTGTACTTAAGTACCCAGATCCTGGTAGCCAAGTGTATTTTAAGAACTATGGGAATCAGCAAAAGTTGCCATTTGTAGTGTATGCAGATTTTGAATCATTAGTTGTTCAGTATGAAGGTCCTGTTCCAGAATCATTACCAAAGACTATAAAACTAAGTGACCAAGTGGTGTGTTCTTTTGGATACATTCTTGTTAGGTCAGACGGTCTTCATTCAGAGCCTGTTATCTACAGAGGTGAAAATGCAGCTTGTCTGTTTTTAACAGAAATGAGACACCTGTATAGTCAGGTAGTACAATATCTCACAACATGCCAGATGCCTCTGGTGATGACAGAAGAAGACAAACTAAAATTTGATACAGCTGAGACGTGTTGGATTTGTGAACAACCTCTGGGATGTGATAAAGTTCGTGACCATGATCACATAACTGGATGTTACAGAGGCGCTGCACATAACAATTGTAACTTATTATTAAAAACAGATCCCAAGACATACAAACTGCCAATCTTTTTCCACAATCTCAAAGGGTATGATTCACACATTATCATGCAGGCTGTAGACGAGTCGTACAAAAACATAAGTTGCATTGCCCAGACAACTGAGAAATACTTAACTTTTAGGTTAGATAAATTAGCATTTTATGACTCCATGCAACATTTGTCTTTAGGTCTTGCTAGTTTGGCAGAAGGACTGACTGAGTATCCAATAACGAGTAAATATTTTGAACCAGACTTGATTAAGAAAGGTGTCTATCCGTATGAGTACATTGATCACTGGGTTGTGTTTGAGGAAACAAGACTGCCACCAAAAGAGAAATTTTATTCTACACTAACTGGAAAAGGTATTTCTGACTCTGAATACCAGCATGCACTTGATGCGTGGGGGAAGTTGGGGTGTCAGACGATTGGTGACTACCATGACCAGTACTTGAAAGCTGACGTTTGCTTGCTAGCAGACGTATTTGAAAGTTACCGTGAAAAGGGTTTGTTTCACTACAAACTTGACCCTGCTTGTTACATAACTAGTCCTGGCATGTCATGGGATGCATTTTTGAAATCCAGTAAGATATCTATAGACCTGTTGTCTTATCGGACGATGGGTGAAATGGTGGAACGTGGATTGAGAGGAGGGATAAGTATTGCAGCGAACAATTATGCCAAGGCCAACAACAAATATCTAGATGACCTTGACTTTGACCCCTCAAGGTCAAGGTCATTCATTACCTATGTAGACGCTAACAATTTGTATGGCTGGGCGATGTGTGAGTTATTGCCCTTGAAAAACTTTTGTCTGTATGATTTGTCACAGTATGATGTAACAGAGTCAGATGTAACAGGGTTAACAAACTATATTATGACTCTTGACCGAAACGACAGAGATAGATAATGTGGGTCTCCCACCCCACCCCTCCCCCAAACAATTGATTTATTCTAATTAACACGGTAATTAAGCAAGCCCATGCCAACCAAGACAGTCAATGCCTCTATTACCTAGCCGTACTAGTTCCACCCCAGAAATCATTTAAGCAACGATTTTTAATCAGCTGTCAACCCGCGATTATTAAGGCAGATCTCCCACCCCACCTAAATAATTAATGCTGTCATTGACTTCTTTAAACAAAGGCTAATTAATCAATCAATGCTGCCACAGTGAGATTATATTTTGAATACGATCGTACACAGCACTCTCTTCACAGCGCTCCGCATGTGTTTGGTGTCTTCACTTTGCTTTTACACTACACAAAAGGACACACGCCTTGGCTGAGAGGTGTTCACGCTGATTCAAAGTGTCGAGTATAATATATTAGAGTTAAGAATGTGGTAAGATCGTATGTGACACACGCGGCATATATTGTACAGACACACGTAACATGTGCCGTACAGACATACGCGGCTTATGCGACACACACACAGCAAGAGAAAACAAAAGCTAATTAAACTACCTACGATTACAACACAGTCAGTATAAAGTACTGAATACTTAGTCAAGCCATCACGCATCACTGTATAGCACACACGGCCCAGCCATGTACTCAGTGTACCTAAAGCGGAACAGTCAGCCAACTAATTTTGGCTCAGCATAGGTGAAAAATTTTGTAACGCTGTGTTCGCACAGTGAAGAACATTCTCGATTCTAAAACTGTCCCCCTACTACTGAAACGGTCCCCACACCACTGAAAGTGTCCCCATCAAAACAAGGGGGACAGTTTTGGGTCCTAGAATGTTCCATAGCACGTGTTTGCTGATGTAATCGCCCACAAATAGCATATGTATGTCGTAGTTGGCTACACGTCAGCGTTTGCTGATTCACATCTCCTGTAACCTGTTCCCATGAAAGGGGACCTTAAGTCGCTTTCGGGCGAATGGAGCTACAGGCTAAAAAGAGTGCAGGGGGTCATTTTAGGTTAGTTCGAGTGATCAACTGTAAATGCATGTTTCTCGCTTAATAACAGATCTACAACAATAGTTTGTGCATCAAATTAATTTGTATTGATAGTAGATTGTAATGGTGTAAATATCTCAAAACTCAAAATTTCCGACTTATGGTCCCTTTTGTGGGAACAGGTCACCTATAGAGGTATAAAGTCGACTCACGGGCTAGAATGTTCTAAATGACGTGTTTGCTTATGCAATCGTTTGCAAAACCACAGGTATAAAAGTAAACCCACAGCCAATAATCATTTCTTTTCCGATTATTTCGGTGCCAATAGGACAGTAAGCAGCAGGGCCAAACGATAACCAGGCATAAATGGCGAGCAACCAAAACGAATCTGTTGAGGAAATGGAGATTGGTGAAAGCTCAAAACAAACGTACACTCAAGCTTTTTTAGACGAGCTGACAAAAGACGACACTCTTGCTAAAAGTCGCCTACGCTTAGACTTAGCAAGAGCGAAAAATAGAAAGGAAAAATGTTTTCAAAACATGAAAAAGACAAAAAAGAGAATTAAACTTATGGTTGAAAAGCTACGAGAGCAACAATCATCTTTTGACGCTGCTGTTGCTGACATACAAAGGCTAAAAGGTCTCCTTAAAGAAGAAAAAAGCGGCTAAATGTGGCAGTGTTTTTTTCTACATGTCTTTGGCATACCTCGCGGGGGGAGCCATAAATACCTTCTAGGTATTCTGATGAGACCTAACAGGTTGAAATGGCTCACAGGTTAGTACTCTATTTTTCATAGTTTGAGATCTTTCTTTCTCATATGGTGTGAAATCTGTGACACTAACCTTTGAAAGCTCTGACATTTCCAAATCAACTCCAGCATTATCCAGGGCCTTTTGAAAGCATTTGTGTACCCAGGTAAGGGAACAGTGTAATTTAGTGTAACACATGACCGCTTTTTAATACCAGGAACGTGTTCGCTTTTCAATAGGCGTGTAGTGAAATAAACACCATTACAAGATTCAAGTAGGGACAGGAATATCAGAGATAGGCAGAAGGGGACTTCTAAAGCACCTCATTTTTTTTTTTACTGAGTTCATGCCTAAAACAGTTTTTAAATTAACAAAACCATACCTCAACTTAAATCATAATGTATTTTGAGAAAAAAAAATATAGCTTTATTTTAAAAACAATTCACCCAGGCGCTGGGAAAAAAAGTAAATTACAAGTTAGTTATTTGGGTTTAACGCCGAGCAGGCGACTAAGGCCATCTCACGGCGGATAAATTACAAGTACATGATAAGGTAACCTATAAGTTACTTTCAACTGACACATAACTTATAGGTTACCTTATCATGTACTTGCAAGTTAGTTGTCACAAATTCTTATAAGTGACTTAAAACAAGTTCTTACAAGAACCTAATCATAAGATCTTGTAAGTTATTGAACCAAGTCAACAACTTACTCGGACAGATTTCCCAAGTTACAAGGACAACGTAAAATCTTTTTTTTTAGTCTGGTGGAGGGGCAGATGGTGTTAGGTAGGCAGGGGTGAAAGGCATGACATCTCTTTGCGAAGTGTATGACAAAAATAATGGATTACCAAAACCTATCGTTACTTGCTTGTAAGTTCTCGAACTTTTTTCATAGTTTCTTCTACGCCTATCTTTTTTCCTTGTTCTAAAAAAGATTTCTTTAGCTCTTCAACATTTACAGCCTGACTACGCATCTTATTCTGTATTTCAGACTTTTGTTGTTTATAGTTGGCCAAATCATCCTGGACTCTTTTAAATTCGTTATCGTCAATTTCATTATCTTCCAAAGATTTACTAATAATAAGTTTCATACTCGTCAGCTTAGCTGCTGCGAGCGTACTTAATGCTTCATGCTTCTGCAACTTAGTATAAAATTTTTTGTTAAGGGCTTCCATACCAAAGCATGCCAGGCTTGTGGCAAGGCCAACAGCTTCAACAGCAATTCCTACGACACTTCCCACCCCCGTTGCAAACAGAGTTATACCTCCTACAGATAATGGACGCTCATCCTGTTTAAGTAAGTAAGAGTGCGTAACGTCGCCATGGTGGTCACTCTCTAAAAATAGTAAACTACGTAAGGAATCCATACTTTAATTAGCTATCACGGCCATGGCCGTGGCTATTAAGATAGTATTTAACCCATGAGATTGATGCTAAGAGAGAGAGAGGAAAAAGAGAGAAATAGAAGAGTACAAGATTTGTGATGTTAGGACTGTTCTCCCTCCCGGAACCAGCTTTGGTGCTGGGATGGGCCGTGTGACCACCATGGGTCGTCGTATCCTGAATACACGTCAGATTGATTGATTGATTGTACATTGCTTAACGTCCCGACAGCAACAAGGCTTTCTCAGGACATGCCTGCACTGCTTGTGAAAAAAAAAACTAAACAGAACATTGAATGTATGTCGCCAGCCGGTCAAATACATTAAATAAACCTAACACATGGGTGGATTGATTGTACATTGCTTAACGTCCCGACAGCAACAAGGCTTTCTCAGGACGTGCCTGCACTGCTTGTGAAAAAAAAAATAAACAGAACATTGAATGTATGTCGCCAGCCGGTCAAATACATTAAATAAACCTAACACATGGGGCCTAAATAAAGCTAAGACCATTTAGCAACACACATCCAATATCAAGAGCTACAGGCAGTGCAGACAGTAGGGAGAGTTTGAAAAAGGCAAATACAGGTGAATGGACAAAGGGTAGACAGAAAGACATGCCCCAGAATAGAGAGAAAAACCCACCCTGTGGGGCTGACCAGGGTGACCCTGGGAACTAAAAAATACCTAACCCCACCCAAGTCCCCCAGGGCAGACCCAGGTGGGGGACCTAACACATGGGGCCTAAATAAAGCTAAGACCATTTAGCAACACACATCCAATATCAAGAGCTACAGGCAGTGCAGACAGTAGGGAGAGTTTTAAAAAGGCAAATACAGGTGAATGGACAAAGGGTAGACAGAAACACATGCCCCAGAATAGAGAGAAAAACCCACCCTGTGGGGCTGACCAGGGTGACCCTGGGAACTAAAAAATACCTAACCCCACCCAAGTCCCCCAGGGCAGACCCGGGTGGGGTGCTTGCATGCGAGAGTGGTATGATTGATGTCATGTTTCTCGTGTGTACTTGCTCAGTGGTTGTTGTGATTGTGTCCTCGACCGGTGTACCTCTTTGCAGCCAAGCGAGTCAAACTCCCCTTAGGAATGGTCGGTGGGCCTTTCGGGGGCTCCTTTGCTGAAGTGACACGTTGTGGTACCCTCTAGACAGCGCACCGATCATCACCATGTTTTCAAGTGAACGCCTCGCATTGTTGGGTGATCAGACTTAAGTTATCATTATGCCAACGCTAAAGTAAATTGTGGTGATGTAAACTCTTTCACTCTCTCCTTATGTCGGCTCACCTATTCCTTTGTATTGACGATGTATATTTGTGTAAGTGTATAATGAGTCAGGAGACTCATTTTAGAGGGAGGGGAGTGATGTCACAGAGTGCCTTATTATGTATAGTGACGAGATGGTCAGTGTTAAATTACTGATTAGTGTTAAATGTTAGGTCAAAGTCCAGGTACGAGATGTGGGCCGAGATGTGGGCCAGGACGGAGTTGTGGTCGTGACAAGGGTGTCCAATCACGCGTGATAAAGGGCACGCTAAAAGGAATGCGGGAAGACGTCAGGAGTATCTTGTGTGAGAAATAGGTCAACTAGACAGTAGTATATGTCCAAGTGTCCAAACATGTGTACGGATGGTCACGTTGTAGGAATGACGTAGAACACTCCTATGTTGGTCGCCATGGTGGTCACTCTCTAAAAATAGTAAACTACGTAAGGAATCCATACGGTGATTGGCTATCACGGCCATGGCCGTGGCTATTAAGATAGTATTTAACCCATGAGGTTGATGGAGAGAAATAGAAGAGTACAAGATTTGTGATGTTAGGACTGTTCTCCCTCCCGGCACCAGCTTTGGTGCTGGGATGGGCCGTGTGACCACCATGGGTCGTCGTATCCTGAATACACGTCAGAGGTGAGCAAACCCTTTACTATTGATCAATGTAACATTATATATACGTAGTAAATACAAAAGAGCCTTTGATATCAATCATACCACTCTCGCATGCAAGCGGCATAACAGACATGTCATGTTTCTTTATTTAGTTAAGTGGAAGGGATATGGTGTCTCTGATTATTCCTGGGAGTCAAGGTTATAGGCGTAAGAAGAAAAGAGGAAAGAAGCGTACTTAGGGGAGCCACCTGATCGGATATACCCTGAACACTGTACATACTTGTAGATAAGTAAGGATTATAGTCATTATACTTATGTACACTCGGCTACAGGTCGAGCTTGACTGACACCGTAAGCAGGCGGTGCTGTTTGACGAGCAACACGTGATTGCGTGTTGTTGACCTTGAGAGCTAATGATGTTTTGCTAAAGATGCCGTATTGCGGGTCGGGAGTCGCCTCTCAGCGGGGCACCTGACAAAGACGCACCGGGTCTACGGGTCGCCGTCCGCCGTGTAAGGCTGGGGGAGGAGTCGACCGTATTCAGGGCTCCCCCTGATGCGTACCGAGGTAAACTGAGGATACTTAATGTTTTATACAGGAAGTTATGTGGAAATACGAGTTGTAACCCCAGGCAAGGGGATGAGGCAAATCGAATAAATTGACAGCGACGCACCGGTACTACGGGTCGCCGTCTGCCGTGTAAGGCTGGGGGAGGAGTCGACCGTGTTCAGGGCTCCTCCTGGTGCGTAATGAAGTGAACTTGGACAACGGAACGCCGGCAGGCTACGCAAGATCGTATAATTATATGGGTGTTATAGGACCCTGAGAATGAAGAAAAAATCTTGTGGGCCCATGGGTAAGATAACGACTATCTGTGATGATTCGACACATAGGTTGCCAGCAGTGAACCTGCCGTGTTCATGTCAGAACCTTACTTCCGGGAACCAGTTAGGGAAACGGATCCATTTATCATTATTAATTCTGCTCTTTGTTTTCACGCTCTATGACTGAGTGTTCTGGCCTTCCTTGGCCTGATGTGGGGGGATGGCTTTCCGAGCCTCCTCTATACCTGGTAGTTCTTTCAGTTTTAGAGGTAGGAGAGGGGATTTCAGAGAGGAAAAAGGGGAACCAATATACCACGCAAATATTGGATGGCTTTTGAGGGACTACTAGTTGGATACGCCCTTACTAACGCGGACTGGTCGTCGATAGATGCATTGAAAATGATTTCTGTAGCGGAGGCTTGCGGAAATAAACTTTTGTTTGACAAAGCTGTAGAAAAGTTAGACACTGCTGGAACCTATCGAGCACTTTGGTACTTTACACCAACGAGCCCGTGGGCTCAAGCGTTAATTTCCAAATGTTATGGGTCTAAACTCCGGCCTACGACTTTTTATAGAATCGCGGTAGGGGTCAGGAATCCATTTACATTTCGGTTTAATTTATTGAAGTTGGAGGAAGAACTTGGCCAGTTTCTCAGAAAGAAACTTAGTAAGACAAATGTGTTAAGAGTGTGGTCTGTGCGGCACTCGACTGGCGAGGCCAGTGTTTGATGGATTTGGGCAGGAAATGGTTATTATGCCTCACACCTGCAGCCTTACTGCTTGTGCGAGTTGTGTCAAGGACTTGGTTAACGCCGCTCATGAATACAAGATTGGGCGTGTGTTTGTCCAGCCCCGGCCACATACTGGGACGACCCAGATAGCGAAATTATGCATAGTGACAGGATCAAGGACTTGCGGGCTGCCCTTTATGTGGGTCATACAAACCCCTCGGACATTGACAAGAATCGGTCCTTCAAACGAGGGTTTCGTTTAGTGTCAGAAAAAGACCTTGTACGTTTGCAACTCAAACCAATACCCATTGTGAATGTATCGCACGAAACGATGCGGACTGCCCGTATATGGGGTTGGCAAATGGAGGGAAATATTATTAGATAATAGGGGGGATGAGGTGGTGTTATTAAGGGAACAGACAAATAAAATTCAGGGACAGGAAATTACTATTGGTCAAAAGGCTCGGGAAGTTCATCACTCAACTCATTCACCCTCATGACGCTTGGTTAGGTTTACATAACGGTAGGTTCAGCCACAGGAAGTCATCACGGTAAGTCGTATATAAGGATTATTAATTATTATTGGTGTTTAACGCCGAGCAGGCGACTAAGGCCATCTCATGGCGGTTCCGATTGTTTCGCTCCAACGCCTAAGGAATGCATTGATGTTTGTGACCAGGTTGTAGGTACTTATGCTTGGGCGGAACATTTGCGTTGGCATCGATATCACTACCTAGTTATTTGGTTAGTTAGTTATTTGGGTTTAATGCCGAGCAGGCGACTAAGGCCATCTCACGGCGGGATGGGTAAAAATCTGGTCAGCCAGACTAAAAGCAAGGTCTTAAGACAAGATGTAAATATAGCTTAAAAATGTCAGGCTAAAATGTCGCACGTCTTTAAAAGAAACGTCTACAGACTCTCAAAAAGGGCAAAATAAAAAATTCACATAGTCTATGAATGCTCAGATCATTCTCTTAAGAAATTGAAGATTTTGTCCAGGGGAACATCCCGAAATAAAACCTTCAAGGAGTCTGCTGTGAAGTGTTTATATCTCGTGTCAATTAGATCAGCACAATACAGCAAAAAGTGTCGAACAGAAAACTGCTCGTCACAGGCAAAACACCATGGATGCTCATCCTGCATATATAAGGAAAGTCACGTTCACAAAGTCAGCCGCCAAGACGCAAGGTGACAAATGAAGTATACCACGTAAGTTATTCGACCTGGTAGAGTATTATTGTTTTTATTATGAAGACGGCAAGTAATAGATGTGAGGAAAGATTGCAGTAGACTTGATGTCTTTAGAAAGACTCGATATGAACACGGCATACGGGCATGATTTTGGCAATATATTGGCCAACACGTTTGGGTCTCCAGAAGAGAACCAAGAATGAGAAAGCATGCATGGGTCAGGTGCTAAAACGTAGCACCTAGTAAAATAAATTTGTGTGATATATTTATGTTATACATTATGAGAAGTGTGCCATATAAATACTATGTATTATTATTATAATGTATTTATTATTGTATGAGTATTTTATTTAATGTGTGTGAGATGGTTGTGTGAGATGGTTGTAAGAGTGCTAATGATTTTGTGATATGATGCAGGTTTCGTGAGGTTCTGTTTGTTGCCGATATGGGCGACAAGGATCACACCTTCAGGGGGCCTCCACGTCTCACCAGAGCCAAGGCTTAACTTAGGAACCGTCTTCACCTACCAAGGGAAGATTGACAATACCATGCAGTACTGGCTCCACTTTTGAGCTAAAATTACCACCAATTCGGCTATTGAATATCCGGACATTCCAAAATCTCCATGTAAAAATGAAACGGCGTTCTACTGTTGGTTTAAAGATACGCAGGGGCGGATTTCAAGGGGTTTCCCAGATGCACGGAAACCCCCCCTTGGCACACAAAAAAAAAAAAAAAGACACACACACACACACAAACACACACAATACACACACACGCGCAGTGTGTGACACAGTTAGTGACACATGCACAATCATTTACCAGAAGATAGTTGAACAGTTTTCCTGTTTGTTTTCTCACATTAATTTGATTTGAACACATCTATATTTGGCCTAAATTCTGGTTGAAAGACGTGTAACAAACCGGGGTTCCAACAGCCAGGCGCGTGACCGGAAATGCGAGACTAGAAACTTTTTTGCATCATTTAAAATGCCTAAGAAAAGAAAAAGTAGTTTTGACGCAGAAGGGTCACGGAGAATAAGTTCTTTCTTTGCTGCAAGAACGTCTGAAGGAGGTAAGCAATACCAATTAGTCCTTTTTATTTACTTATTCATTCACAAGTTTTCAGATCAAAATCTTCGAAAAATTCGCTGAAATGAGGAACTCCCCAGTCGTTTTCCTTTTATCTGTACGCTGCAGTCAGCTGGACACGATCATTATGATGCTCTAGATGAAAATACTGATTAGATTATGACTAATGAATTGATACAGTAAAAGTTACTCAATCAGATCCAAAACCTTAAGTGTTTTGCTATTCGTAATTTACTCTTTTCATCCTAGATCTATTCAATGTTTTTTTTTTAAAGCTATTTCTAATTTATTGTTTATTTTATTTTATTTTTTATTATAACCAGAAACGGAACAAAGAACCTGTGTGGATAAGCCTTTATCTGCAGAAGATGCAGCAGGAGCGAGTGTGGAATCAGCAGGGACAGGCGTTGAAGCTCACATTGAAAACGTGCCCTCCACCAGTTTTGAAGCAGAAGATGTCAGTTTGCCGGTTTGTTTTATTTATTGTCCTTTCATTTTTGTGATGTTATTTTGAATTTAAAAGAGAAAAAAAAAAAGGTTATTCTTCTACTCTAAAACTTACGAACATCTTCAAAACAAACAGATCTATTCAACAAAGATAAATGTTTGAACTTGCCGGGGACTGAACGAAACTCATTAGCATGCATTTCAAGCGAATTCGTTGCATTGTTTGTAAAAAAAAACCAACAGAAAGAAACAAACAAAAAACAAACAAACAACCTACGAGACTGTTTAGGTTTAGTGGTCAAAGAAGATGTTCTTGTATCTGTGCTTAAAGTTACTGCCCACATTCTCTCTCTCTCTCACACTCTCTCTCTTCCGTCTCCCCCCACCCTATTCTAATTTATAATTATAGATTATCGTCAGGAAAATGGTCATCTAGTAAATTAGTGTTTAAAGGCTTTTATTTAAGTTACCTTGATTTAACATGGCCGAACACTGAAATCTTATGACCTTGGACAAATGCTATGTGTAAACTATTTCTAGATTAAGAACAAAATGTATTTTTCTTTTCCTGCCCAACAGATTAGTCTAGTTCCAGACACATTGACAGCGAAACTTGCTGAAGATGAAGATGAAAACGAGTGTGATGACGCCCAAGGAAGAGGCGACTGCAAAGTGAAACCAAAGTGTTCCTTTGAGGAGCAGCCCAAACAATCTTCATCATCATCATCATGTCGTCACCGGTCAACTGGTAACATCATGTCGTCACCGGTCAACTGGTAAGTCCAATTCGCTTTGAAAAAATTCATAAATCACGTTGTGATGTTAAATTTTTATATATCCGAGCCCTTAGTTTGTAGAGGGTGACAATGTGAGACTACTAATAAAGGCAGTGGTATATTTATTCTCTCTCTCTCTCAATCTCTCTTGGAAGTTGGGATTTTGAGAGGAAAAAAATTGTCAAAATCCCTGTATGGTCTAGATCTCATCCAAGCTTGGTTTGAAGGCGTGCTTAAAAATGATAGCATGGTTGATAACCTTGGTAAGTAGTCAAGGTCACAAGACGATGAAATTAGTAAAAATTGGCAATTTTGGACAGGTGGTCATGTCTCACTTTTTCCAGGTATCAAAGTTAGAATGAAGATCGTCATCAAGTCTAAGGAGTACTTAAAAATCACCAGTTGTTCAGTGACCTTAACCCCAGGTCACGGTTACAGGGTCACTAGGAAATTGGGAGAAAATTGAAAAAATTGCCCCCAAAATGTGTATGGCCTAGATCTAACCCAAATTTGGTTTAAAGGCAGGTACTTATGTATGCTTTAAAAAAAAGGTATCAATTTCAAGGTCACAGGGTCATACTTTTTTCCTTTTTAATGGGGTACCTGTAGGTTGTGGGAGTAAGAATGCTTGTGATCGTTTGAGCTTTGCTCTGCTTGTTTATCTTTATAATTAAAATTTGTAAAATTGATCTTCAGTTCTGTTTCTGTGGTTGTTGCAGGAACATCACAACTTGACATCGCGGCAATTCTGAGTACTGGAGAACCCATTTCAGATTCTGCCAAGTTTGCTGTGTTGACGAATACCTGGGAACCATCTTCAAAGCATGTGTTTCCTATCACTGTGCTTAACAAAAAGAACAGAAGATTTCAAGGTGAGTGGCTACACACCTTCAAGTGGCTCTGTTACTCTTCTTCCACGGATGGAGGATTCTGTAAAGCATGTGCCTGTTTTCCAGGGCGTGATGACCTCGAACGTTTTGTTTCTAAACCATACAAGAACTGGACCAAAGCAAACGAAGACATGAAGAAACATGAAATGAAAGAGTATCATAGGGATGCAATGATAAAGGCAGAGTCTTTTGTTTCCAGCATGAGAGATCCAAGCAAGGCAATTGATGTGCAGATGTGTGGAGTACGTGATCAGTTGATCAAGAACAACAGAGCAGTTTTGAGCAGCGTCATTAAGGCGGTCCTTTTTTGCGGCAGGCAAGGTCTTCCATTGAGAGGTCACAGGGATGATGGTTTGATGAATGAAGAAAATAACAGCAACTTCAACGCCCTCATCCGCTTCCGAACTGATTCTGGTGACACTGTTTTGCAACAGCATCTAGAATCTTGTCAGCCTGGTTCGGGCTACACTACGTACATCAGTAAAACTCAAAACAACATCATTGAACTAATTGGTGACTACATCAGAGACAAGTTGCTTCGTGAAGTCAGAGATGCCAGGTACTTTTCGCTGCTTGCCGATGAAGTGACGGACTCATCGAACTGGGAGCAACTTGCAGTTGTTTTGCGCTTTGTAGATACTTCTAATGTCATTCGAGAAGAATTCATGGCGTTTGTCCCTTGTGAGCAAATAACCGGTGAGGCCCTGACTGTAAAACTGCTAGGATGCCTGCAAGAATGGGAGTTGCAAGTAGAAGACATCAGAGGGCAAGGATATGATGGTGGGTCCAACATGGCTGGCAAACTTAAAGGGGTGCAGGCACGGATTAAAGAGCTTAACGAGAAAGCAATCTACGTCCATTGTGCAGCACATTGTCTCAACTTGTGCATTGTCAAAGCCTGTGCTGTACAGAGCATCCGAAACATGTTTGGTACAATGAAGGAACTCGCTCTCTTCTTTGCCTTGTCCCCCAAAAGACAGCGCTACTTGGAAGAAATTGTGGAGGGCTATGCAGCTGATATCACAAACAAGCGAAAGCTGGTAGACTTGTGCAGAACAAGGTGGATTGAAAGACATCATGCTTTTGAGAAGTTTTCGAGCCTCTTCACGCATGTCTACAACTGCTTGTGTGAAATGGAAAACAGAAGCGAAAACTGGGACAGCGATACCTTAACTAGATGCCGGGGACTGAAGATGTCTATCGTCAGCGAGTTTCTTGTGGCTTTTATCACTACACGAAACTGTCTGAGGTACATAAAGCCTCTTTCTGTGAGTCTGCAAAAAAAGACAAAGGATGTCATGCAATCCTACTCAGACATTGAGGCCACTGCAGCTGCGTTATCAGACACTAGGAGCAACATAGAACGAATATTCCCTACTTGGTCTGAAGAGGCCACTGAGATGGCGCAAAGTGTTCAGGAAGACATGGTGATGCCAAGAACAGCAGGAAGACAAACTCTGCGACAAAACCAACCAGCAGACACGCCTGAGACATATTTCCGACGCACCACGGCAGTCCCCTTCCTGGATCACTTGCTAGGAGAATTCAGCACCCGCTTCACAAATACCGATCTTGTCCACAATGGGTTGATGCTAATAGCTGAGAATGCTGCTAGTGTTGGTAACGCAGTATGTCAACTTCCAGTCGGCGTTAGAAGTCCGACGGTCTTGTGGACATCTGACTTGCCAGACCCTGTAGGTGTCGAGGCAGAGTTCCACCGCTGGTGTGTGAAGTGGAGAGCACGGGATGAGCAGCGACGACCCTCCACACTTGCTGCTACTTTGCAGCAGTGTAATGTCAACTTTTTCCCCCCAACATCCACACCATGCTCCGACTACTTGCCACACTACCCGTCACCACTGCTCACTGTGAACGATCTATTAGCGGGCTGAAATTGTTAAAAACTTGTCTTCGATCAACTATGACTAACCAGCGCCTGAATGGCTTAGCCCTCATGAAAATGCATAAAGAAGTTGAGGTTGATCCAGAAGCTGTTGTCGATGCTTTTGCAAAGAGGTTCAAGTCCCGAATGGCAACGCAGCTACCTCGCGACCTGTTGCTGCAGGATTCCTGCTAGTGTTAGTGCTGCATATTGTAAGTCTTCCTTGAAAGTTTGTGTGTGAGTGTGTATTTGTGTCTTGCGTGTGTGTGTATGTCTGTGTGCTTACCTATAGAAAGTAAAAAAAAAAAAAAAAAAGGAAACCCCCCCCCCTTACCAAACCCTAAATCCGCCAGTGATACGGTCATAGATCATTTGAATTATTTAGCTTGGAACATGACTACAGAAGTTAGGGATACGTTTCAAAAGGCTCAGAGTATGCTTGGAGGTGAACAGTTTAACGGAAAACGTTCTGACTCGCGAACAAAACAGGCACTCTTTTCATTCGTAGGGGATCTTAGTTCATCACTAATTGGGACAGCTACGGAAGGTCAGGTACAGGACTTAGCTAGGCATATCGATAAGCTGTGGAATATTCAGATGAAACAGTCACTGTCGGATGTCAAAATCGTATCAAAATTAGAATCCTTCATGAAAACTTCAAACAAACGCATAAACAACTTAATGGAAATGATTCAATCAGATAATCATGCTATTTGTCGTTTGGCAGCAGGGATAAACGTTTAGCACAGTGAGATGCTAGCAGTGCAAAAAGCAATTTTTTATTTGATACCAGCATTTGTTACCAAAGCTACAAATGCGATGCGCCTAGAGCCAGTTGGAAGATTTTATGGTAGGGGTAACATCACTTGCACAACGTAGGCCGTCTCCGTTGTTGATAGATGTGCATTTGCTTAAACGAACACTTCTATGGATAAATGAACGGCTACAATCTCAACATCCGGACTTTAGAATTGCGTACATGCATCCCTTATACTATTATCAGTCAAAGTCGGTGTTTTATACATTACAGGCAGAAACAATATTGATAACAATCCAAATCCCCATCACCACTGGAAACGCCATGTTTAATAATTATTTATGCGGTCAAATTTTTCCAGTTCCGTTCAATGAGTCTGCGCAACACGCAACTGTGGTTAAAAATGTGCCGGATTTTATTGCGTTTTCGGTAGATCAATCGTCATTCATTGAACTATCCTCACAGGATTATCTTCAATGTCACGGCACACATGTTAAACAATGCGATGTTCCGTTTGCATAAAGGTCCTAAATGTTCCAACCTGTGCGGCAGCGATGTTTTTATGGCAAAATGTTTGTTCGCGGTGTTCGTTTCTCTTTCTGGAAACTCCGTTTGAGTCTTCTATTACTGACCTGGGTGACGGCGTGGTTTTAACTTGTAACCACCAGGTGGCGAAGCACAAAGGATGTACATTTTGTACATTTAAGGTTCCATGCAGATGCACTGTTTTAGTGGATAATTATTTGATTCCACCAAGAATTTCTCAATGCCAACAACAGATAGAAATTACGCAGCAGCACACGGCGTCAACCTAGCAGTTTTACAAGCTTTCTTTAATGACAGCTTTCTTAATCAACTTAACTCATAACAGCTTTTCTCGTCACCTTTTCGGTATAAAATCCCACCCCTGCTCATTGCATCCAATGAGTTTGACGATAAGGTATCCATGGACACAAAACTGAAGACTGTCCGGTCTTCATTTTGTCGACAATCACCGTCGAGTCAAACGGTTTATCGACAGGCCATTGGTGAAGCAATTTCAAAATGGTCATGGACACAACCTGACGAGACATGGTCTGTCCCTCACATTCTTAGTTATGTTACATCTGGATTAGTAGTCTTTCTCTCCATCGCGTTATTTGTTACGACACAAAAGCTACGTACTATGGCCAAACCTTGAATTAGTCAGTAAGAACACTGGAGTGTCTGTTCCATTGCCGAGAGTAATTCCCCTCTCTGTTATTCAGACTTGGCAATTAAAACAAATGATCAAGAAGGGAACCTATACCACGCATTTGAAGCTAGTACATGGTAACGAGGATACGTATCTGTGTAACAGAGTGAACCCGATGTTCCTCTGTGTACCTAGGCCGATAGCACTTATGACCATTGCTTCTCGGATTTCACTCGTGTCGACTGCTAGCTATGACGTGCGCCGCTCGCGGTGCCCTGCCAAACACAGCGTTAAGTGTTGTGTACGCGATAGCTCAGTGTACGTGTTGTATTGTATATCAGTTTTGACCGTGTATTGTAACCAAAATACAACACCATTGCTTAGTATTTAGCATGGTTAGATTTGGCCCGGGTAATAGTTTTTGTAATGCATGTCTTTCGGTTAACTATAACCTATCAGAGTGATAATTGCGATTTAGTAGCCTTTTTGATTTCCACTAATAGCCCATAATCTCAAATTAAATCCAGAGTACAGCTGGTAAAATTTCTTATATTTATATTCAAAGATTATATTTTTATATTATGTAGTTCAGAAGATATTCTAGCTCTTAGGGCTGGCAGTACTATAATTCAGATTTGCCATTTATATCAGTGCCAGACCCTCGTGAACTTTGCACCGACGCTGAACTTTGCACCGATGCTGGACTTTGCACCGACGCGGAGACGTGGTGGACGCCGCCCCCTGCGTCTATAAGTACAGCTGCTGGCGTGGCAGACTTCCTTTTTTTTCATCAAACACCAGTACTTGTGACCGAATTAACGTCTGGCACCGGTGCCTTGGAGGAAACAGTTTTTTTATATTAACCTAAACTGCGCGGGTTTTGGAGACCCTGTACTGCTTTCTGCTTTCTACTTTCTAGTTTTTGTTAGAAAATAAAGTAGCTCAACATGACCACGTCTCTGAGTCACTTAGTCCAACCACCACCATCCAATCCCTAATTCTGACCACCTACCTCACCCCATCACATCTGTACAAACAGGGCGCAAACACACATGCCGTAATTGGCCCGATTGCTCCATCGGTCCCCGGTGTGACCGATGATAACGAGTACTTGGAACCTTTAACAGCATATGTGCCCATCTACCCGCTTTATGGCGAAGGCGAAAGGATGAATGACGTGATTTAGAGTATCGGATACCTAGTTTGTATTTGTAGTTGATAATATGATGTAATGTGCACTATGTGTTGTATGCTGGTTATAGTGTATTTATTTTATTTTGGATACGTTGTATTTTTTTTGGTTGGTGTTGGTATAAATATGAAATTGTACAGCGCAAGTTGTGCTCAAATGATGTTTGTGGAATATTTTAGAGTTGAGTTTTATTATGAGGTGGATTGATTATATGTTGTTTTATTGTACGAGTTGAATATGAATAGAGATGAAGAGATAAGATATGGTGTTAATGGTACAGTTGTTTTATTTTTTTTAATGTATGTTATGATATAAGATGTTAAATAAGGTCTGGGAGGTTGTAGCGGGTCTGCTGTAATATATATTGAATACGGATGTGCAGTTGGTTGGAAATGGTTATATTGGTTATACGATTGGTACTGGTGAAGGGTGTATGTTATATTGATGGATTGTTTTAGTGGTGGTTAGATTTTTATACTATTGTGTTTTTTAAGATGTATTGGATTTGATTATGTGACACTGGGATCGGAGTGGTCAATTCAAGTGTCACACAGCATATAAATGATATATTGGGTGTGCGAAGGTGCAAGGCAATTCCGCGGAGGGTCCAGATGTCCTCTGTTCAAAACAACCCATTCCCCATGATAAAACAGAGCGGCCAGCTGACTTACGGTAACGTACAGTTCTACGACGGATCCAACCAGGGTCACGTCCACCGATTGCTTGTGTGTCCCATGACCACACATGAAGATAGACGCCCAGACTTATGAAAACTACTTCAGTAGGCAAAAGTTCAAGGAAATAAATTTCTGGGTCGGACGGATGTTATAACATTCGATTCCGTCCCCTAAGGGGAGCTGTTGGTCTCGTGAAACTGCAGATCACTTGACATCGGCAGGAAAACAATACACGTCGCCTACTCTAAAACCAGGCAGTATGGTAGTCACGTCTACCAGGTCAGCTTGGTTTTGCTTTGAGTCCGGTGTTTGAAGACCCCCCCCCCCTCCCCCCTTCCCCAAATATCCCAGCGGAGATGTCTCGCACTATTCAGCACGCTATTTTGTTGCATATGGATTTTTATACCATATGGGACAATGATATGTGTGGTTTATATTTATTCATATTATGTTTTGGGAAATGTATTGGATAGTCTGCTCACCTATTCCCTTTCTACTGATAACGTACATTTGTGTAAGTGTATAATGAGTCAGGAGACTCATTTTAGAGGGAGGGTAGTGATGTCACAGAGTGACTATTATGTATAGTTACAAGGTGGTCAGTGTTATTAATGCTGGTTAGGGTTAATATGTTAGGTCAAAGGCCAGGTACGAGATATTGACCGAAACGGAATTATAATCGTGACCAAGGCTTGACCCAGGGAGATAAGGCCTAAGTATGGGAAATCGTTTAAGTAAGATATTAGTATATGTCCAGGTGTCCAAGGAAGGTTCGAGATAATATCATACGCGTGTAAAGGTGGTCAACGTGGTAAAAATGACGTAGTATTTTGTATAAGGACACTCGTGATAGAAGAAGCCCGAGATATACAAATATATATAAGGAATAGTTGGTGTGCGTTTTGGGGGCTCCGTTCCTGACAGGACATGTTGTGGCACCCTCCAGACAGAACACCGACCATCATGCTTCCAAGTCGACTATTTTGGGTGAGCAGACTTAAATTATCATTATGTAGACGTTAAGTAAAAGGTGGTGATGTAAATTCTTTCACTCTCTCCTTATGAATGCTTGAAGTGAGAATGATCCTGTTCTGCAATTCGTAATGTGCTTTGATTGTTCGTGTTAAATGTTGTCTTGGTTAGTTGTTGTGTTGTTAGCTGTTGCGTTAGTATTTGCGTGGTATATTAGTTCCCCTTTTTCCTCTCTGAAATCCCTTCTCCTACCTCTAAAACTGAAAGAAATACCAGGCATAGAGGAGGCTGACCTGTACGTATCGGTTAGTGGTACGGTCAGGAAATAGATGCCTACTCGCTTATCGGAGAGGTACGGTGGCTGAGGACACTAATCAGGCTTACATCAAACTAAACTCATACATCTCTCTAAACATTACACGTAACAAGTAACAACTACTATCGGCCCTTACTAACGCGGACTGGTCGTCGATAGACGCATTGAAAATGATTTCTGTAGCGGAGGCTTGCGGAAATAAACTTTTGTTTGACAAAGCTGTAGAAAAGTTAGACACTGCTGGAGCCTATCGAGCACTTTGGTACTTTACACCACCGAGCCCGTGGGCTCAAGCGTTAATTTTCAAATGTTATGGGTCAAAACTCCGGCCTACGACTTTTTATAGAATCGCGGTAGGGGTCAGGAATCCATTTACATTTCGGTTTAATTTATTGAAGTTGGAGGAAGAACTTGGGCAGTTTCTCAGAAATAAACTTAGTATGACAAATGTGTTAGAGTGCGGTCTGTGCGGCACTCGACTGGCGAGGCCAGTGTTTGATGGATTTGGGCAGGAAATGGTTATTATGCCTCACACCTGCGGCCTTACTGCTTGTGTGAGTTGTGTCAAGGACTTGGTTAACGCCGCTCATGAATACAAGATTGGGCGTGTGTTTGTCCAGCCCCGGCCACATACTGGGACGACCCAGACAGCGAAATTATGCATAGTGACAGAGGATCAAGGACTTGCGGGCTGCCCTTTATGTGGGTCATGCAAACCCCTCGGACATTGACAAGAATCGGTCGTTCAAACGAGGGTTTCGTTTAGTGTCAGAAAAAGACCTTGTACGTTTGCAACTCAAACCTACACCCATTGTGAAAGTATCGCACGAAACGATGCGGACTGCCCGTACATGGGGTTGGCAAATGGAGGGAAGAAATATTAGATAATAGGGGGGGACGAGGTGGTGTTATTAAGGGAACAGACAAATAAAATTCAGGGACAGGAAATTACTATTGGTCTAAAGGCTCGGGAAGTTCATCACTCAACTCATTCACCCTCATGACGCTTGGTGAGGTTTGCATAACGGTAGGTTCAGCCGCAGGCAGTCATCACGGTAAGTCGTATAAAAGGATTATTAATTATTATTGGTGTTTAACGCCGAGCAGGCGACTAAGGCCATCTCACGGCGGTTTCGATTGTTTCGCTCCAACGCCTAAGGAATGCATTGATGTTTGTGACCAGGTTGTCGGTACTTATGCTTGGGCAGAACGTTTGCGTTGGCATCGATATCACTACGTAGTTTTTGGGTTAGTTAGTTATTTGGGTTTAATGTTCCAAGTCGACGCCTCGCTAATTTGGGTGAGCAGACCTAACTTATTATGTAGACGTTAAGTAAAAGGTGGTGATGTAAATTCTTTCACTCTCTCCTTATGAATGCTTGAAGTGAGAATGATCGTGTTCACACCGACCATCACCATGGTTCCAAGTCGATGCCTCGCTATTTTGGGTGAGCAGACCTAAATTATAATTATGTAGACGTTAAGTAAAAGGTGGCGATGTAAATTCTTTCACTCTCAGACCTGCTTACCCGTCCGTATTTCGGCGTATTGTCCTGATATTACGACCTCAAATACGCTGTTACGGTCTATCTCGAAAAAATACGAAAATCAGCCTGTGAAGTCAGTAAAAAAAAGTATTGTACAGATTTAGGTAAAAAGTCCATCTAACCGGAAGCGGAAATTGTGAAAAAATTGCGCTACAAAGACAAAATTTAGCCTCCATTGAAAAGCCTAGTGTCTACCACATTTGTACTCAGCAAGATGGTCAAAAGAATTCATGAAACGACAGATGATTCAGATTTAGATGTTGAGGTGGCGAGTTCATCCAAACGTGTCTGTGTCAAACGAAAGCAGACATTTCTGGCTTCTTATTCCAAAGAATGGCCTTGTTTGCTAGCAGCACGACAAAGCAAAAATACAGTGCACTGCACGATCTGCAAATTGGACTTTTCTTGTGCACATGGTGGCCAGAATGATTGTGAGCGACATGTGAAGAGCAAGTCTCACAAAAATTTAGCTGCTGCTGTCGATGGCAAAACACAGAATATTGCTACAATGTTCAAGACCAGCATGGACTCCAGCAAAAACAAGCTGGCACTACAAATTACGCAAGCAGAAGCAAAGATGTGCCAGCTAATATGTGACTCGAACCTGTCACTCAGCACTGCCGATCGTCTGTCAAAAGATTTCAAGTTGATGTTTCCAGACTCAAAGATTGCTCAAGGTAAGAAATGTATTTTATAATATTTTCTTTTATGCCTAATAGGTAGTGGGAGCCGCTAATAGCTTAAACGTTTATTTCATAAGGGATTTGAGTCATATTGGAGTATCTCACACGAGCGATGACTGGAAGTGCAATCGGCGATTCCGAAAGTAGACTATCGTCGGTGAATTTTTTTTTTTTATTAAGTTGATTTGTGGCTCCTACGGCTTTTATTATTTCTAAATCAAACAGGTTGCATTTGAAAAGTTTTTAAATTTGCTATTAAGACCTTTTTTTTTAAATAAGCACACAAAAAAAGATATAAACTAGGTAGCGGCAGCCCAAAATTTTTATTTTACTATGTTTGTTGAAATATGTTTTGTGTAAAACTACAACAAATTACAAGCAAAATAGAGAAAAAAAGTTTCTTGTGTTTTAGATTGGCTAATTTTGTGTGTGCTTTTTTGTGGCCACATTGACTATTTGATTATTTTCATATAATTTACACGATGTGTCATTACATTATTTTTTCACATATGACGTTAATGTGGCCTTTATTTAAATTCAATGACATATTCTTCACATTCATTTTTTAAAACATAAAATGGCCCTGCAATGTAATGCCAATTGAGATAGATGTGTCCATTGTGGTGTTCAATAATGAGGGGGTAGGGGTGGGGGAATAAAATAATCACTAAAGCGTTGTTTTCATTTTTCTTTTTGTTCTAGGGATTCAGTGCGGTCGAGCCAAGGCCACTGCAATGATAAAGGAAATGTCAGCGTTGACCATGGCTCATATTGCCTCTAACATGAAAGAGCGTCTTTACAGCCTTGCTACAGATGGAGGAAACGGTGGTGATAAGAAACAGTTTCCACTGGTGGTTAGGACCTATGGCGTAGGACCAGATGGACTGGAGCCTGTCAACTCCCAGCTCCTGGCCATGCGGAACTGCAGCAACAATGCTACTGGTTTGTAGAAAATGTTTTTTTCCCTCAATTTATGTCTTCTTGTACTTGTATTTGTAAGCTACTTTTGATGCTCACAGAATTTAACTGAATATACATTGTATTTATTTATATGCTTCAGGAGCAAACATTTTCAAGCTGATCAACGATGAGTTAGCAGCTCAAGGCATCCCCTGGACAAACTGTATTGCCTTTGGCTGCGATAATGCACCTGTGATGACGGGAGGCAACAAGGGGGTCATCTCTTTTATTGTCAAAGAACAGCCAACAGTGTTTTTGGCAGGTTGCCCACTTCATCTGGTGCACATTGCTGCGCAGAAAGGTGCAGGATGTCTTCCACCAATCGACGAGGTGCTGATAGACATATTTTATTATTCCAAGAAAAGTACCCTCAGGCAAACCAAGTTCAAGGAGCTACAGCTGCTGTATGATGTGGACCAGCACAAGATGCTGAAGCATGGCTGCACCAGATGGCTTAGCATTGCAAGGTATGTAGCTACTGCTTTTCGCATCTTTTTGGTGAAAGCATAAAAAGAACAGGTGGAGCTTTCTTTTATTTTTCATTTACCAGTTATCCACCAAATGGGAGTGATGTGCATAAAGCAAACAACCATAAATTTAATTTATGTTTATCCTGTAATGTGGATGACCAGTTTTAATATAACTGTTTAAATAAGCACAGCAACTCATATTTAGAGCAGATTTTAAAAGGAAACATTAACATTTTATCTGTTGATCATTATATATTTCCAAGTTATTAATAATAATAATAATAATAATACCATTATTATATAGGCGCTTTTTCTCAATTTTGGGGAAATCGACTCAAAGCGCCGCGCCTGAAACCCAACACACACGCTCACGAAACAGACACGGATTTACGCCATTTAAGACAAACACAGTACAAGACAAACGAAGGGCCAGTCAGCTACTGAAGTTACAGAGATTTTTGATCGCTTGTATTTGAAATTTGTAAAGTGGCCTGAGACCGGTACCGAAGTGGGGGGGGGGGGGGGTGGAAGAACCGGAGTACCCGGAGAAAGAACCCCCGACGGTCCGCCCGAATTAACGGTGACACTTACCAGAGGAGAAAAGTCCAACGCCGGAACCCGGTATCGAACCGCGCACCTTTGGCATTGGTGGCAGGCGCCTTAACCACTGCGCCACGGACCGCCCCCTATAAGTAGTATATTAATAGGAAAAACCATATCCTGTAAAAAATGTCATTCCCCATCCTGTGTGTGTTTTGCAGGTGTGTCAAGCATCTTTTGGACGCTCCCAAGCAGTACTTTGATGAGGAATACAAGCAGAAGAAGAAAGAGCAGGAAAAGTCGACTAAATCACAAAGCAAGAATCCAGGAGAAACGACAGATGTCAGTGCTTCAACAGACATTGAGGCCGCAGGAGCATGTGGTGGTTCGTTAAAAAAACTTGTGTATTTCAACATTCCTTCGGTCTCCAAACGAATAAGCTGTTCACCGCATTCCTCAACTACACTGTCAAAGTGTTTGATGGTGTACTTGTGAAGCTGCAAGGCGAAGCCCCTCTTGTGCATGAGGTTAGATGTTCCCTTGTGGGTCTGATTGTATCTCTGTACATTAAATTTATGAAGCCTGAGTTTGTGAGAGGCAAAGATCATGTACAAGTGTCTTTTCTGCAACGAAACAATCAGAAGGATGATGAGCACCTACTGATTGGTGACGAGGCAAAGGCCATGTTGGGAGATGCAGAAAATCTTCATCTTCAACCACGTAGAATTGCTGAATTCTTCACAGCTGTTCAATGCTACTTTGAAGCTGTGGTTTCATACCTGCTTAAAAAACTTCCGTTAGAAGACCCCCTCCTGAAGCATGCCAGGATTGTGGACCCACAATGTCAAAGTCATGTTGAACAAGAGGATCTTGCTTACTTTGTTGATTGATTCCCCGCCTTACTGCCCTCCAGAGTGACAAAAGAAACCTTGTATGAAGAGCTGGCACTGTACCAGGTGACTGACTTGGCAAACTGCAGAGATGACCGCGCTGATGTCACCTGGATCAATGTGTCCAAGAAACACCCTCAGCTGCTCAACCTTACCCATGTCATGCTTGGGATCTGTACCATTCCTCACAGCAGTGCAGCCTGTGAAAGAGTCTTTAGTTGTGTGCGAAAGACCATTACAGATCAGAGGTCCTGCCTTGGAGATGTTGTGGAGTCTGCTTGTAGTCAAGTCAAGAGAGGCCTCTGTTTTCAACGACGAGGAACTTGGACGGCTGAAGTCCTCTTATGCCTTATTGCTAAAGCGTTACAAGGATTAGAGTGTTTATACTGCGGCTTGATTTGTGTAAAAAAAATCTCTGCTTTTACCAACATTTTAAACAAACTTTAACCTGTTGACTTTAACTGTGTGTCCGTTGAGGAATCTGGTCAACTTTTGAAAAATACTGCCAAATGGGTCTGGGAGTACTGACAAAATTTTTTGGGGTTAAGCAGGTCTGCTCTCTCCTTACGAATGCTTGAAGTGAGAATGATCCTGTTCTGTAATTCGTAATGTGCTTTGATTGTCCGTGTTAAATGTTGTCTTGGTTAGTTGTTGTGTTGTTAGCTGTTCCGTTAGTAGTTGTTACGTGTGATGTTTAGAGAGATGTACGAGTTTAGTTTGATGTAAGCCTGATTAGTGTCCTCAGCCACCGTACTCTCGGATAAGCGAGTTGGCATCTATTTCCTGACCGTACCACTAACCGATACGTACAGGTCAGCATGATAGGCTGTGCTTCCCGTAATTATGCAGTAGTGGTTTGATAAGGAGGCATGCACTCCAGATTCCCCCCAAGAGTATCAAGTCATCTAAGCGTGTTAATTAGTTGGTTCTTAAACCACCGAGTGATATTGGTGGAGATGCGGGGTACTGCGTCTAAAATGTTATGAGAGTGCAGTGGTAGTCACATTTTTGTGTATAGGGTAGTCGTGTTGTGTAGTGAATTTTTTCTTTTATGGTACAATGCGGACAAAAAAAAAGAAAAAAAAAAGGTAAGTGTTGTTTATAAAATTCCTTGGTATTACTGTAAGTGTGAGACAGGATACTTTTTAAAAGTTCTATTTTTCTTCTTGATGGTGGTTGGTTTGATTGTTTTATTAAGTAGATACATTTTACTAGTGGTTGAAATTTCTTCCACAGTTGAAACCGAGTTTAAGTTTTCATAGTAGTGTCACAGAGTGCCTATTATGAATAGTGACGAGATGGTCAGTGTTAAATTACTGATTAGGGTTAAATGTTAGGTCAAGTCCAGGTACAAGATGTGGGCCAAGACGGAGTTGTGGTCGTGACAAGGGTGTCCAAACACGCGTGATAAAGGGCACGCTAAAAGGAATGCAGGAAGACGTCAGGGATATCTTTGTGAGAAATAGGTCAACTAGACAGTAGTATATGTCCAAGTGTCCAAACACGTGTATGGATGGTCACGTTGTAGGAATGACATAGAACACTCGTATGTTGGTCGCCATGGTGGTCACTCTCTAAAAATAGTAAACTACGTAAGGAATCCATACGGTGATTGGCTATCACGGCCATGGCCGTGGCTATTAAGATAGTATTTAACCCATGAGGTCGATGCTAAGAGAGAGAGGAAAAAGAGAGAAATAGAAGAGTTCAAGATTTGTGATGTTAGGACTGTTCTCCCTCCCGGCACCAGCTTTGGTGCTGGGATGGGCCGTGTGACCACCATGGGTCGTCGTATCCTGAATACACGTCAGAGGTGAGCAAACCCTTTACTATTGATCAATGTAACATTATATAATACGTAGTAAATACAAAAGAGCCTTTGATAGGTCTGTTATGCCGCTTGCGTGCTAGAGTGGTATGATTGATGTCATGTTTCTCGTGTGTACTTGCTCAGTGGTTGTTGTGATTGTGTCCTCGACCTGTGTACCTCTTTGCAGCCAAGCGAGTCAAACTCCCTTTATATCGGTCTATATCTGTTCATGAGTCACATGCATAGATAGTTAGGAAAAACGATCCCCAACAAACGGTCGGGTGATATTGGTGGAGATGCATTGTTGGGTGAGCAGACTTAAGTTATCATTATGCCAACGCTAAAGTAAATTGTGGTGATGTAAACTCTTTCACTCTCTCCTTATGTCTGAGAATGCTTAGAGTGTGAATGATCCCGTTTTGTAATTCGTAATGTGCTCCGATTGTCAGCGTTAAACGTTGTCTTGGTTAGTTGTTGTGATGTTAGCTGTTGTGTGATTAGTTGTTGCATGTGATGTTTAGAGAGGTGCATGAGTTTGGCATGATGGAAGCCTGATTAGTGTCCTCAGCCGCCGTACCTCTTAGCTAAGCGAGTTCGCACCTATTTCTGATCGTACCACTAACCGACACGTACAGGTCAGCATGCCTTGAGATTGGCGGGGGGCTTCTCATATTTATGCAGTAGCGGTTTGATAAGGAGATACGTATTCCAGAATCCCCAGGAGCGTATTAGATCATTTAAACACGTTGATTAATCGATCCTTAAACGGCTGAGTGACATTAGTATATGTTCAGGTGTCCAAACGCGTGTATGGATAGTCAGCGTGGTGACAATGACGTAGGACTTAGGATAAGACATTAGTATATGTTCAGATGTCCAAACACGTGTATGGATGGTCACGTGGTAAGAAGTGAAAGTCGAAATTAAGGAAATGTATATAAGGAATGGTCGGTGGGCCTTTCGGGGGCTCCGTTGCTGAAGTGAGACGTTGTGGTACCCTCTAGACAGCGCACCGATCATCACCATGTTTTCAAGTCGACGCCTCGCATTGTTGGGTGAGCAGACTTAAGTTATCATTATGCCAACGCTAAAGTAAATTGTGGTGATGTAAACTCTTTCACTCTCTCCTTATGTCTGAGAATGCTTGGAGTGTGAATGATCCCGTTTTGTAATTCGTAATGTGCTCCGATTGTCAGCGTTAAACGTTGTCTTGGTTAGTTGTTGTGATGTTAGCTGTTGTGTGATTAGTTGTTGCATGAGTTTGGCATGATGGAAGCCTGATTAGTGTCCTCAGCCGCCGTACCTCTTAGCTAAGCGAGTTCGCACCTATTTCTGATCGTACCACTAACCGACACGTACAGGTCAGCCTGATTGGCGGGGCTTCTCATATTTATGCAGTAGCGGTTTGATAAGGAGATACGTATTCCAGAATCCCCAGGAGCGTATTAGATCATTTAAACACGTTGATTAATCGATCCTTAAACGGCTGAGTGACATTAGTATATGTTCAGGTGTCCCAACGCGTGTATGGATAGTCAGCGTGGTGACAATGACGTAGGACTTAGGATAAGACATTAGTATATGTTCAGATGTCCAAACACGTGTATGGATGGTCACGTGGTAAGAAGTAAAAGTCGAAATTAAGGAAATGTATATAAGGAATGGTCGGTGGGCCTTTCGGGGGCTCCGTTGCTGAAGTGAGACGTTGTGGTACCCTCTAGACAGCGCACCGATCATCACCATGTTTTCAAGTCAACGCCTCGCATTGTTGGGTGAGCAGACTTAAGTTATCATTATGCCAACGCTAAAGTAAATTGTGGTGATGTAAACTCTTTCACTCTCTCCTTATGTCTGAGAATGCTTGGAGTGTGAATGATCCCGTTTTGTAATTCGTAATGTGCTCCGATTGTCAGCGTTAAACGTTGTCTTGGTTAGTTGTTGTGATGTTAGCTGTTGTGTGATTAGTTGTTGCATGAGTTTGGCATGATGGAAGCCTGATTAGTGTCCTCAGCCGCCGTACCTCTTAGCTAAGCGAGTTCGCACCTATTTCTGATCGTACCACTAACCGACATGTACAGGTCAGCCTGATTGGCGGGGCTTCTCATATTTATGCAGTAGCGGTTTGATAAGGAGATACGTATTCCAGAATCCCCAGGAGCGTATTAGATCATTTAAACACGTTGATTAATCGATCCTTAAACGGCTGAGTGACATTAGTATATGTTCAGGTGTCCCAACGCGTGTATGGATAGTCAGCGTGGTGACAATGACGTAGGACTTAGGATAAGACATTAGTATATGTTCAGATGTCCAAACACGTGTATGGATGGTCACATGGTAAGAAGTAAAAGTCGAAATTAAGGAAATGTATATAAGGAATGGTCGGTGGGCCTTTCGGGGGCTCCGTTGCTGAAGTGAGACGTTGTGGTACCCTCTAGACAGCGCACCAATCATCACCATGTTTTCAAGTCAACGCCTCGCATTGTTGGGTGAGCAGACTTAAGTTATCATTATGCCAACGCTAAAGTAAATTGTGGTGATGTAAACTCTTTCACTCTCTCCTTATGTCGGCTCACCTATTCCTTTGTATTGACGATGTATATTTGTGTAAGTGTATAATGAGTCAGGAGACTCATTTTAGAGGGAGGGGAGTGATGTCACAGAGTGCCTATTATGTATAGTGATGAGATGGTCAGTGTTAAAATTACTGATTAGGGTTAAATGTTAGGTCAAAGTCCAGGTATGAGATGTGGGCCAAGACAGAGTTGTGGTCGTGACAAGGGTGTCCAAACATGCCTGATAAAGGGCACGCTAAAAGGAATGCGGGAAGACGTCAGGAGTATCTTGTGTGAGAAATAGGTCAACTAGACAGTAGTATATGTCCAAGTGTCCAAACACGTGTATGGATGGTCACGTTGTAGGAATGACGTAGAACACTCGTATGTTGGTCGCCATGGTGGTCACTCTCTAAAAATAGTAAACTACGTAAGGAATCCATACGGTGATTGGCTATCACAGCCATGGCTGTGGCTATTAAGATAGTATTTAACCCATGAGGTCGATGCTAAGAGAGGAAAAAAGAGAGAAATAGAAGAGTACAAGATTTGTGATGTTAGATGTAGAATAGAAGTTTAGCCTGCAAATTTGTTTTAAAGACAGGTTACTTCTTATTAACATGCAATTAATTTGTACATGTTTGGTTCGTTAGCATTGTCAAAACAGACTATACATGTCCTAAAAAAATACAGTTACTGTTACTTTTAGTTGAGGATATTATTATTTTAAGGGTTTTATAAACCATGGATAAATATGGCATTTATTCAGAATATTTTTAACTAGTTTTCTTAATATTGTTATGTCAGTTACCGACCTTCGTCATGTCAGTTACCAGGGTAGGTCTAGCTTTTTGTTGAATAACTAGTAAAAATTTTATTTTGAGGGTAAACCAATTGTTTCTTTTAGTTTAATGAATAAACTATTCAATTTTATGTTATTTGTTGCTTTGTTGGTGTTCAATTCAGAAAGTTTTGAACTTGATTTTTGTCTTTTTTTTGTTTGTTGCGTTTTCTGCGTCACGTCAGTTACCAAAATAAAGGAGCAAATCCCACTAATTTGTAAAAAAAAAATTCTGGTTTTCTTATTTTTCACAGAGCCATTTATGTGTCTACAGTTACAAACAAAGCCAATTTTGTTGATATTGCATTTATTTCAGCCAGTATAAAAATATTTTTACCCGAAAGTGGAGTAAAAATGTCATGTCAGTTACCGTGGAATGAAGGAAACATTTACAGACTCACAAAAAGGTCAAAATAATAGAATTGTTATAGTCCATGAATGCTCAAATCCTATTTAAAATATTGCACTCTAAGAAAACTGAAGATCTTGTCCGGGGCTACATCCCGGAACAAAACCTTCAAGGAGTCTGCTGTGAAATGTTTATATCTTGTGTCAATTATATCGGCACAAGACAGAAAAATGTGTTTAACAGAATACTGCTCATCGCAGACATGACACCATGGACGCTCCTCCTGTTTTAGTAAATAATAGTGCGTAACATACGTGTGCCCAATGTGGAGCCGAGCAAGGACAGTCTCCTCATGGTGGCTGCCGCAGCGGTAAGGTAGACTGTCGGACACCTTAGGGAGAGTTTCATGCAGCTTGTTAGCTTCCTCTTTGTCCCACTCGGACTGCCACTCACGGGCTATGTACGAACTAATCATAGGTTTAAAATCACTATAAACAGTCTGTGCATCAGGGACAGGGTCATTGCGGGCATCGTTGGCAGCAGAATCTGGGATCCTGTTGCCTTTGATGCCCACATGCCCTTGGACCCAAATTAAAAATGATGTCATAATATTCCATCATCAAGTCTGCGTAGAGCTCTCTAATCTGCACCAGCAGTGGGTGGTCTGTTCCTGCGCCCTGAAGGGCCTGCAGGGCGGAAAGAGTCAGACAGAATCAGGAAGTTCCTTTCCCTAGACCGATAAGCATGCCTGTGTGCCAGCAGAACCGCCTGCAGTTCTGCACTAAATACAGACGAGTTATCTGGGAGGCGGTGCTTAAGTGGACATCTATCTAGGATGGCAAGAGGACACTGCGGCCGCAGCTACTCTCCCATCCTCAGACTTTGACCCATCCGAATAGATACAACAATAGCCAGAAAACTTGAAAGGAGTTCATTGAGGCTCTGTTGGTATATGGCTGGTGGGGTAGAGTCCTTCTTGTGGGCGGTCAAGTCCAGCAAGATGTCAGGAACTGGTAATAGCCAGAGTGGAGTGATGTGTTGCAGAGATTCCGAAACTCTGTTCAGGTCCACTCCGGCCACCTGCAGATGAGGTCAGACATGGAAGGAAAGTGGACGGACAGCTCCCAGATGGGCATCGTAAATCTCTGCAAACGGCGGTTTAAAAACACAATCATAGGCAGGGTTGTCAGGATGGGCCTTCAGTTTCAGAACGTAGCTGAGCCTGAGGCGGATGCAGCGGAGCTTGAGAGAAGGCTTCCTTGTCTCGGCATACAGACTAAGAACTGGAGACGTCCTGAAGGCCCCCAGACATATCCGCAGACCTTAATGGTGAATTGTGTTCAGACGCTGTAGTACAGACTTGGAAGCCGAGCCATATACCACAGAGCCGTAATCCAGTTTGGACCGAACAAGGGCCCGGTACAGTCGAAGTAAGACAGTGCGGTCTGCACCCCAGTCAGTACGACCAACGACACGAGGGCCTTCTGACAAAAGGTTCTAAGGTAATTAATATGGTTGTGGAAGGTCAGTCTTTTGTCAAAGATGACCCCCGGAAACTTTGCCTCCTCGGCCACCTTAATTGGCACTCCAGCAATGCTCAGGCTAGGTTCTGGAAAAAATTTCGTCTGGTTAGTAAAATGCACACAGACCGTCTTGGAGGGCGAGAACTTGAATCCGTTGAGACACCCACCCCTGGATGCGATCAACGCACGGTTGCAAGTGAGGATTTATTTCGACATGAAGAAACTCAAGAGTCAGGAGTGTTTTACTGTTTATGTGCCCTATGAACAGGACATCCATATTTCTTCTTTAGTGACTAAGATGAAAGTGATAAAACCTCAGAAGTCGCAGAAGTACTCCAGGTACGGATGAAGACTGCTCCATATTTTACAAGAGAGACACTCTTAGAGATTTCTGAAATGGACCAGGAATTCATAGCCCTGGAACCGGGACCGTTAGTGACACGTACAGTAGTCAAACAAAATAATTAATAGCCAGACGTATCCCATACTAAACACAACAAGACGCATAAAGTTAGAAGGGGTTGGGGAAGGTAACGTCAGTACAGGAAGTACAGCTAGGATCAGTTGATTGGCAGTCGACTTGACGGAAGTCACTGCGCCGGAGAAAATGAAGAGGGTAGTGTCCGAGCTCATTACAAACAATCAGGACTTGTTTGCGAATAGCAACCTTGATTTAGGGGCAACTGGTACTGTCACCATGAAACTGGATACCGGAGATCATCCTCCCATCAGAATAAAACCTTATACAATCCCACTTCAAGAGATTCTAGAAAAGATGTTACAGGCAGGGGTGATAAGACGCTCTCAGTCACCTTGGTCATTTAGTTTAGTGATTGTATCCAATATGTTACACTACGTGTAGCATCCACATGTAGCATCAGTATATAATTACTGACCACGACCATTACCAATGAGAACTTGATACCATATAACTAAGTTGTAAGGCCAAGATCGAGAGATATATTACCAATGAGAACTTGAAGTACTGCATATGTAATGCCAAGATCGAGAGAGATATATAATGCATACGGCCTGGAGGAAGACCCTTTGTTGTAGAATTTTATGGGTGATAGTAAGAAGCCCTTTTGACAGATTGGGAGTCAAGAGCGATGTTTCCAATAGTGCTAGTAGGTTGGTCTTGCCCAACCTATTAAAAAAATAATGTACCTGCAATAAAAGAAAACTTCTGGAAACTCTTGTCTGGTGGCGTCTTCCATCACACACCCCTTGCGTATGGCTGTAGTGTAACAAAGCCAACCATTTTGGTGCCGTGACCAGGATCCAGAACGGGATGGAAGAACACAACAAGAGGCAGAAGATCGTGAAACGAGACTGAGAAGGAGCCGACAGACGAAACGACCTCGGGCCACAACCACCGTCACCAACACTGGACAAACATGTGAGTGACCTTTTTGTGTCATCGCCGCAGTTTTGAGTAAGGGCCAGTAATAACTTGTAGTTGCCGTGAAAATGGCAGAAGAACATGTAGGAAGATCACACCCACTGAACCCAGTGTTGGCTGCATTAAGTAGCCAGATAGAGGGGATGCCATCCTCTGTTAACGCGCAATCCATCTCAGACTGATTCCCAACCTTCAATGGAGATCATAAAAAGTTTGCTGAATGGATGAAAAAAATAGAAAAATATGCTGCACTTGTAAATATAGTAGGGAGGAAAGCCTTTATTGCATATCAGGTGAGTAGTGGGGCGGCGAGCGACTTCATCGGTCATTTTATTCCAGCCAAAGGGAACAATAGTTGGGAAGAGCTGAAAGAACTAACGGTCTGGGGCCGAAATCATGTCGGGACTTTTCATTAACAGGACCACAAACCCAATCGTCCTTTTAGGAACGGTCCCGTAAACAACGCCAGTCAAATGGAATTCATGACGGGCTCGCAGAAGGAATTTACAGGGAAGGCAGCTAAAGTCCCAACTATTTATAGACTAGTGACCTTGACCTCGACTTATTTTGGGGGGGAAGCCCTTCCAATGCGCATGCGCAGCCTCTAGTTTTGTCCGCACGTGTTCATACTTTAATGTATGCCATTTAAACTCTGCCTCCCGTTCACAGTGATTTTAATATTTCATCTTCATCATCATGCCGTACAAAGACAAAAAATCAAAAAATGTCAGCAGTAGCAGCAGGAAGCCGAACTGGCAAAACAGGGAGATTTCTTGTCTCCTAGAGTTTATCCGGGAAAATAGGACCATTTTACAATCACCTTTTACCAACGACATCATAAATAAAAGAAACAAGAGCTATGGCAACAGGTAAGAAAAGTTAAGATTAACTTTATTCATCAGAAACATGATAAATTTAAATGCTTATTTTTCTGTGCATCATTTAAAATTCTGATAATAATAATAACAATAATAACAATAATAAAATTCATTTTTCTTTAAAAGGTATTTTTTCGAAAAATACTTACCGATGACATGACTGAATGGAAGTGTCTACTACTTACTCATTCTAGCCTAAGAGCCAGTTGTGTTAAGACACAACCCGGGAGGCACTCGGGGAACCCCGAGGGGACCAAGAGTTGTCTCCCTATACCCACCACCCGGAAGCCGGGTACCCATAATCCCTCAGTCAGGATACTTGGCGCACGAGCGGCAAGCGGGGCAGGTGGGAGGGTCGTTTGAGTCATGTCATCGGTAAGTATTTTTCGAAAAAATACCTTTTAAAGAAAAATGAATTTGTTTCTTCAAAAACATTACCGATGACATGACTGAATGGAAGAATTGCGAACAGGAGGTGGGTGCCGCGCTCCAGCACACTTTAGGGCCCAAGGGCCGTCCTCCCGAACGCAAACTCCCGACGACCCTAGGTAGGTGAATACCTACGGCGCTGAGGCGCCAGGAGGGAGTTGTGCCCCCCGCAAAAAGGCCTCCACCAGAGCGAGGAGTCTCTCTGGCCTGGCAGAGCTCTGCAATCGAGGCGGGCGAAGTCATCCTGCCCGCCAGCCTCCAGTAGCCACGAAGTGCAAGCCAGTACAGTCCCTGACGCATGTGACGTTCGTGGCCCTGCAAGTGCCTTGATAACGCACCTGTAGCCTCTAACCTCCCTGAGGGAGGGGTCCTGTAATTCAGAACGTATGACTGAGCTTAACCAGGAAGAACGTCCGGCATGTAGCGTCAGTGCTGCCGGAACCGGCAAAGAGGCGAGCGCGTCCGAAGCGAACGGCTATGTCGTAGGCACCCGTGAGGCTTGTACAGGGATTTGCTACGTGGTCTCCTGGTGGAATAGCGCCCCGTAAGCGGGCGCAAGGTGAACCTGTGGACCAAGGCGCGGCGGTCCAGGTAAGGTATGGTCCGAGAGGAGCTGTACGTAATAGTTCCCTCGAACTGTAGGCAGACAGGGTGAGGCGTAGCTCCTGAAGCTCGTTAACCAATCCACCACGGCAACATCCCTCAGGCGCCGTATGGCTGCAAGGGCAAGACGTAGCATTCGATGACTCCTCCCGAGGGGAGTCGACAGGAGGCTCCGGACGAGCGCGTGTAAGTCTCTCCGACCCGGGCTCTGAGGAGAGGCGGGTTCCTGTCGGCAAGTGGACCCCCAGCAGGATCCCGGCGGCTTACTTGGAGACGAGTGGGTACCGAGATTGTACGTGGGACGTCGCCAAGCGCGACTCTCTGAACTGGGCTCTGTGAGGCGAGTTCTCTGCTTCTCAAAAGCTGTGTCCGGGCTCGCTCCGTCCGGGTAGCGGCCTCGGTCAAGGCCCCATCCTGTGCCCCAGTCCACTGAAAACGTAGGATCATCCTGGTCTCATGCGCCGATCCTCCGAAGGTGTCCTGGTGTATTCCGTGTGTAGCCACTGGTCCCACCGGGGAAGACTGGCCCAGATCTACCGTCGGTCCAGGTAGCGTCACGCACGGAGGGAGATGAAGTTCTTTCCCCAAGCACCAGGGTAGGGGGTATGCACTGGTCGGAGGATCGCCAGCTGCCCTGATCCTGGAAGAACACCTCCGCTGTCGCGTAGCCGAAGAGGAGAAGCTCCTGTGACCTATCCTTCCCCCCACGAGCCGAAGAAGCAGGCCTAGTAGTCCGCGTCAGATCCAAGCTAAGCACGCTCTTGTCCGCGAAGTCCGAAGGTCGAAGGGTTGGACCTCGAGAAGAATCACGGAAGTAGGAAGCGTAGCTTCAGCAGCCGGGCTTAGAGACGACTAAGGTGAGTAGATTCGCCTCCGTGTAGTGGCTAGGCCTCCACCCCGAGCACAGCCAAGCGGTACCACCTGTCCGAAGTACGGCACCCCCCGGGTGCCCAACGAGAGTTGTCGAGATGGTTAGACGTCAGGGAGAAGGGGCTGCGCCTTGGTTCCCCAGTGTCCACGATGGATGAGAACCCCCGGTGAGTCAAGGGGCGATGCCGGGCAACTTCCGCAGCAGGGCGGCGGCGATGAGCTTGGATGTCCCGTCCAGCGCCGGCCGAGTGTCCATCCGCGCAGAAGAACAGGTCTGATGGAACCGCAGCACTGGAAGCCGAAGAAGAGGAAGAGGAGAAACGGCTGAGACGTCCGAGCAACCAGTCCGAGGGGTCGTCAGCCGTCAAACTCAGGGTGTCCAAGTCCCGCTGTCTGGAACCGGCGACCGAGGAGGGCTCCGAGGGAGGGAATCCCGCTGACGGCGAACCGCAGGTCGAAGACTCCCTCCGAAGGGGAGAGCGAAGACGGAGCGACGCGGCGAGGTTCTCCCGTTTGCCGAAGGCGGGTTCCGACGAGGAGAACGGCTGCGACGAGGAGGAACGGAACGGAGAGGACGAGGGAAGGGGAAGTGGCCGGTCGATGGGAAGAGGAACGGGACGAACGGGAGTCCGAACGAGATGAGGAACGCGAAACCAGTCGAGGGAGTCCTGATCCGTCGAACGATGAGTGGAGAAGGTCCTCCTACGATCTTGCGAAGCAGAGCGATAACGGTGAGTAGAATCCCAGCGCCTACGATCCTCGCGAACAGGAGGATCCGGACGAGTGCGTGTAAGTCTCTGTGAACCAGGCTCTTGGGAGAGGCGGGTTGCTTGCCGGCAAGGGGATCCCTGCGGCCAGAGATGAGTGGGGAACGAACCAGGCTCTTGGGAGAGGCGGGTTTCTGTGCACTAATCCGTTGAATACTCAAGTGGCGTCTTCTGTGTCGGATCAAGTTGGTTTCGCGCGTCCGGTGCCGGGGGCACAGCGGAAGGCGTCTTGGGCAACTCCAAGCACCCGAGCGGGAAGGTCCTCTTATGATCTTGCGAGGGAGAGCGATAACGTCGAGTAGAATCCCTGTGTCTACGCTCTTCACAACCAGGAGGTTCCGGACGAGTGCGTGAATGTCTCTGTGAACCAGGCTCTTGGGAGAGGCGGGTTTCTTGCCGGCCAGGGGACCCCCAGCGGGATCCCGGCGGCTTCTTCAGAGACGAGTGGGGAACGACGGTGGAGGAGAGACGCCACGAGCGTCCCACCAAACCAGGCTCTTGGGAGAGGCGGGTTCTTTCCACCAGCTGTATCCGGGCGCGCTCTCTAACGGAGGCGGTCTTGACGGTCGAACTCCCACACTGCACTAATCCCTCGATTACTCAGTGGCGTTTTCTGTGTCGGATCCAGCTGGTCTCGCACGTCCGGTGCCGGGGGCACAGCGGAAGGCGTCTCGGCAATCTTCAAGTACCCGAGAGGGTAGGAGTCTCCCTCCTCTAAAGTTCCAGAGATTAGACCATCGCAGCTCCGGCCAGGTAGCACAGACGTTACAAGAGTGGTCGGAAGCACACCCAGCGCACAGGAGACAGACTGTACGGTTACCCGACGGCCACTGGAAGCCTCCGCATAGCTTGCATGTCCTCAGCAGTCCGATAGTGGTCCCTATTCTGGCGCCGCGCAGAGCGAGCGGGACGAGAGGTGGCCCGGAACTGTGTTGATAGTAGTCTCCGCTTCCTTGGAGACGAGCATTCTTACTAGAGTCCCTGGACGTGCACGTGAATGTCTCTGAGCCGGGCTCCGAGGGAGGCGGGCTTTCTTGCCGGTAAGGGGGACCCCCAGCGGGATCCCGCGGGCTTCTTGGAGCCAAGTGGGGCAGAAAGTGGACATGGCTTCTTGGAAGTCTTAGTCCGGGCGCGCTCCCTCCTGGAAGCGGCCTCATCGATCCAGGCCCACTTCGTGCACTAGTCCACTGAATCCGGTGTGGGGATTCCCACAGGGACGTCCTGGTCTCAAGCGACCGGTGCCAAGGATACGTTGGAAGGCGTATCCACATCCTGCGCATAGGAGACCCGACCCAGTGGTTGTCCGACGGCCACCGGAACATCTGCCTTGCGTGAAGGACATCGGCATGCCCCTCTTCATCGGGGCGGAACGGGATCCTTCAAGCACCAACAGCATAGGTCGCTCCCGCCTGCAGACGCTTCAATGCTGCCATCCGCGCTGCTGAGGCCAGGTGACGCAATCATCCCAATGTGGTAGGAGGCACCTCCCGTGTCGGAAGACAGGCCTAGTCCCAATGGGCGCTGCCTGGACATGAAGAACACACCTACCAGTAGCAGCCGGGCTGGGGCTTACAGCCGAGAAGCTGCTTGTCCTCTCAAGGTGGTAGTGTACTGCAACGTCCTAAGACGTCGGACGTGTGCGTAATTGTCTTTCCGAGCGGGCCTTGCCAGAGGCTGTTCCCGTGCGCTCCCCCTGGCAGCGGCCTCCACGATCCATGCTCGCGCACTAGTCGCGACATCCGGTGTGGCTTCTCTCCCAGGGCAGTCCGTTGTCGTGCGGAAACCCGCAGTGTCTGGAAGGCGCCTAAACCGGTGCCGATCGCTTGCAAGCAAGCATGGTCGGCGGGGCATCCGGTGCAGTGGCGAAAGACCCCTGGGGGCTGAACTAGCCACTGTCATCTGTGTGAATGGGTAGCGCATCCCTGCAACAGATAACACCCGAAGGCCTGCGGGCGAGTCCTGTGGGACTAAGCCACGAAAGGTAGCCTTCGTAACAACAAAACACACAAGCACCAAGCGGGGTAACAGACTGTCAAGCCTGCACGCCAGCAGTGCAGCAAGAAGGTAGACTCACTGCCCTCAAGCACTAAGGTGAGCAACCAACATATGTAGCAAAAGTCAAACATGTCATGACAGAAGCGAGGTACCAAACTCAGACCTGTTTACCCCCTGGGTGTAGTCAGTGTACTTTCAACTGACTAATTGTGTACTTTGGACCTCACATGTGTAATTATTCCCAAGCCAGTGAGTTGTCAGTTTCTCCAAAAGTGTATTCTTGGGTAAACAGGTCTGCAACTGCATGCCGACAACTAGCCGTGCAGTAAGCAAGCAGGCCCACTGCCGCCAAGCGCTAAGGCGAGGGAACAACATATGTACACAAAAGACGAATACGTCATGACGGAAGCGAGGTACCAAACTGCACGTCTGCAATCTAGCAGTGCAGTAACGAGGTAGATTCACCGCCGTCAAGTGCTAAGGTGAGCAACAACATATGTACCAACCCCTGTGACAAAAGGAGTCAGGCCCCCAAACATTATTACTAAGGGTGACCGTGTGTGGAAAAAAAAAAACCAACACCGGCCGCATGCTGTACAACTCAATACGCAATGACAATCAAGACAAGAAAAACATCTGGGGCAGAAAATCACCACTTTATGTGGACATGCCACGAGGGGCCCGCCCAGCCAAGGAGCGTAAACCCCCCAGCTGCCCGCCGGAACGTATATCCACTGTCTAAGGTACGTGAGTACTTGTCTACCGCGTATGCCTGCGTATGCGAGTGTGCGCTTAAATCCATCACCCGTGAGCGAAAACAGAATAGGCGCTGGTCCCGAACAAACCACGCGATGACAAGGCGTGACTCAAGCTGTGTCACTCAGCTAATCAGGCCATGGAGTAAAAGAATTTTCCACACCCAAGGTACAAAAGCGTAGGAAACTTCTCTACGATTCACCGAAGGTGAGTGGGGGCGCAATTACAGTGAGAAGAAGACGAAAAACTTCGTACCTGCACAACCAGTGCCCAGCCCGGGAACCAGCCGAGGGTCAATCCCGCTACCTTACCTCTCCGCCGAAGGGGAACGGGGGGAGACGTCCAAAACCCGCCTGGCACGACCGGCGAAGATCACCGGACAGCTCACCAGCGGCCGAAGCGCAGGCGCCAAGCAGTGGGGATGAGAAAAACCACGCAGCAGCACAGGCAGGGCCGACGAAACGATCCTATCTCCCGCTCTTCATTCCAACAGCAAGTCAGAACCCGAGAACGGTCGAAAAACCAAAGTCCGTAGGCTAGAGCCGAGCGCAAGACGACCGAATCGTGCGCCTAAGTAGACTAGACTGAGGGATTATGGGTACCCGGCTTCCGGGTGGTGGGTATAGGGAGACAACTCTTGGTCCCCTCGGGGTTCCCCGAGTGCCTCCCGGGTTGTGTCTTAACACAACTGGCTCTTAGGCTAGAATGAGTAAGTAGTAGACACTTCCATTCAGTCATGTCATCGGTAATGTTTTTGAAGAAACAAATTCCAGACTTAAACCTCAAGAGCGCATACTGATAGTGATACTACTAGTACTACTAGTTTAGCAGTACAGTATCACATTATTATACTATCAAATAATCATACACTCAGAATGAAATCTATGAGCTTTGGCAACAGATAAGATAAGATTAACTTTCTTCATCTCAAACATGAGAAATTGAAATGCTTATTTTTGTGTGCATTTAAAATTCTAAAAGATGATGATGTCTGATGATGATGATGATGATAATAATAATAATAATAATTGAATAATAAAATTCCAACCTTAAACCTGTGAGAGCATACTAGTATAACATTATACTATCAAATAATCATACAATCTGAATCAAATCTAACATTCAATCAAATGTAACAGGTAGCCTGTACCATCAGCACTGCCTGTGGCGTAGCAGAAAGAACTGCTCAAGATTGCAGAGAGAAATGGGGAGCCATGAAAACAAAAGGTGGGTAGAAGCGCTATAATTAAATAATTTTAATATTATAAATAACACTTCCCAATCACTGTTATAACAAGCTATCTTTAAATGTCCACTTCGTCTTTTACCGCATCAATTATATCAAAAATCTGTTGACGCATAAATCTAAACTTCTTGTGCAGCTTTACGTCGTCGTAGTGGTCCAAAGGGTTAGTTCTATCCCTGAAAATGCGGTCCCTCCTTCTCAATTGTGCTCGATGAATAGCCAGCAGTAAGGGTGCAGCCATCTTGGAATACGACTTAAAACGGGACTTTAGCTAAGTTGGAGGAGGGGTGTTGTGCCTACAACTTACGGGCCCTTAAATGACGTAAATCGGGACAAGTACTTCATGAATCCCATTGGAACCGCTTTTCCGAGTCGGTAGGAAACAGGCCGATAGATACCTAAAAGTCCTGTCATGATTTCGGCAGCTGATTTGGAGAGTTCAGGGACGAACAGCATGCACTGACCCTCCTACAGAGAGCCCGACAGGGGAAGGATGAAAGCGTTCCTCTTTATGCCGAAAGACTGATATCGTTAGGAGAGGAAGCTTTCCCCGACGAAGATGGTCCAATCAAAGACAGGCAACTGATAGCCTGCTTTATAGACGAACTTGCGCATGACTACTTAAAAATGAAAGTCATGCGGGAAGCACCAGCTACGTTAGAGCGAGCCCTAAGCATAGCATTAAGTTTTAACAAAACAAAATTTTCGGCAAATGTTTGATCTTAGAGTGAAACAAACTGTGACCAAATCCACAGCAGACCAGTTTCGCAGGGATAGGGAAGAACCCTGGAAGTGGATCACTCTAGGGGGAGAGGGTGTTTTTGATGCGGTTCACCACGCCACAAAGTATGCGATTGCCAGGCTAGGCAGATAAACGCAGTCCGTCAACAACAGTCGTCGTTGTCACAGCAAGGGTATCAACACGTGCGGTGTTGGCGCTGCGGGGGTTATGGCCACCGACAAAGAGAATGCAGGGCAAAGAATAGGACAGGAACGACAGGGAAACTAGAATGTTCTGTACAATAAGAAACCGGTGAGCAGAACGGGGGAAACAGTAGATCCTTTAGCATCAATTTAGTGGGGAGTCCAAAATGCATAGTCTTTAAGGTAGGAAGTCAAAAGTTTAGAAGTCTCATAGATACAGGGGCGGAAGTTTCATTGATTAGCAAGAAGACCTACGAAAAATTGCAGAACAAGCCAAGACTAGAGAAAAGAAGCATATTGCTACAGTCAGTCAGTGGGGAAGCGTTAGGAGTTGTGGGCAGTATGGAACTGGAATTCAAAATTGAAAAGCAGTCGTCCAATCATCATTTTTATGTAGTGAAAGAGATGAATAGAAATTTCATTTTGAGCAACGATTAGCTCGATTAGAACAGCACAAATTGTTCACCCACGTGCACCAACGGATAAAGAAATCGCAGAAGCGGGGAGCAAAATATGCAGACAGGTCAAAAGTGACGAAATCAAAGTTGGGGATCCAGTGGACTATAAAAATAATCAAAGGAAAAACAAGCTAGACTGCATATGGAAACCTTACTATAGGGTGGTCGAGCAAAAAACCCCAGTAACATACAGGATCAGAAGCCAATTGACTGGTGAGGTAGTAAAAGTGCATGCAGAGCACATAAGACTCGCTAAATTAGATGAATGTCCTAAACCCTCAGCAGAAACTAGGCCCCTCAGAAGACTAATTATGCGATCGCACCGGAAGACAGTTTTTCCAGTGAAGATGTAAGCGACTTACCTTCAACAAAAAGGTGGATCAAAAGACAGCGTAGGGAACGTGAGAACTCGTCTTCAGAAGACGACATACCTCTCATAGAATTAGCGAAAAGGGTTAGACGCCAGAACAGGAGACAAACAGTTGAAGCAGAATCGGCTGATGTTAGCCCGGACGAAGGCACAGATAACTCCGATAATGATAGGATAAAGCAAGTGGACGCAATTCTGCCTAAGTTTAAGGGTAAAGGGGTGAGGCGGTTATTAGAGGCTAAAGGAGATCTACTATAGGCTTCATTTAAAATGCAACTCAAGTGGTATCGAGAGAGAATCAATCAGAATATCGTGTAAGTAATACAGTTTGAGGTGTATGAATATACAACTACGGGTATAAATTATATTTTGCAGTTGTACAAGATGAAGTTCGTCCTCCGTCTCATGATAATGGGCCTAGCGAATCGCCTTAATGTTCATAATAATATGATATTTGAAACACTGAGATTACGACCACTTGAACAAGGTGGCTCGTGACGTTCGTAATTGATCTACGACCGTATCACGAAGTACTCACTAAACTATCAGATGACATTGCCAAAGTTTCAAATACTACGTGGAATGTGATTAGTCAATATTTCACAGTTCAAAGCAAGTTTGTAAAAAGTTTTGCCACACTGGGAGAAGAAGTCAAAAATGTAATGGATACTTATACGGGAATGTATAACAGCCTAGCCGAGTACGACACGTTACGCGGAAGGTCAAGGCGATCACTGGTACCCTTTGTGGGTCAAGTATTGCATTTCTATTCGGTACAATGACCGAAGCAGACTTACAGTCAGTGAAGAGTGGTATTAATACTTTAGTGCAAAACCAAAAGAAACTGACCCACGTGGTAGAAAAGAGTTTGTCGATAATTAATACATCGAGGGTACAGATTTCGGAAAATACACTCAATTTATGAATTAGTGTCAAGTGTAACAAACCTCAGTATACAAAGAAAACAGATTACCGAGGGTCTAGAGAGAAGAGTCGGGGAATTTGAAACATTTGTTTCAACATATTTTCAAATTGATATAGTCATCGGAGAGGTGAAGCAGGTGGTACACAGTAACTGCATATCTAGAACACCTTCAGTTACAACTGAATATGCTTTCATTAGGGCGCCTTGTACTATAACACCCACACCTCTACTGCTCGCGATTGGGATCCAACTACAACCACCGTTATGGTTACCTAAGAACCCCAAAAAATGTCTTTGGGAGTATTATCAGTTCCTCACGTGTACTACGTATCTTGAGGCATAACAGATAGTAGTTGTAGCCGTACTACTGCTTGATTTAAACGATTGATTTGAAGTTTTTAGAGTTCATAATTTACCAGTTCCATTAATTCCTAAAAATGGAACAGGATGTATGACCGAGTCAGTGACCGCGCAGTACGAGTTAGAGGCGATGACAAATGCGGTTGACATACAGCGTACCCGCTTCGTGTTCATAAATGAAGACGAGGCGCAGGCATACTCAAAACCAATTTTAGGCTTTTGTGCAATCCGGAGTCCCATCTATCCACTAAATATTGGACAGTTCGTGTCACAGCGTTGCTAATGAACAGTACGGACAAGATAAAGCCATACTGTCAAGCGAAGGTCACACTTGATTCGGTCTTGCCAATGGCAAGATACATACCTGATGGTGTATGGATGGATCATCTCGGCAGCAAGATTACGCTTCAGCGTCGGCACGGCTGTTCAGTTCTTCTACAAACCCACACATTTAGTTAGGGAGTGCCGCGCTAGCTTATCAGGTGGCGAGGTGACCTAGTTACAGGGCATTCCGATGGGCATCTGGTACCGCCTGATAGTAGGCCTTCTTTACGCTTACTATTATATGTGGGCAGAGTGCCAAATTTGTGCTGGCTTTAAACCTTGACTGTGCTTGTTTGGATTTTCAATAAGAGATATGTGTTGGTGTAACATAGTGCTACAAGTAAGTGCTTTTCTTTTACTGGATAGATTTACCTGTGATTTTTTATCGAAAGTTTTATAGACCAGCATGTGAGTGTAATTCGCCGACATTTAGAATGGAGTCCGACACACAATATTCCTATTCAAACCACATGGAGCGATTGAGTAGTTTGTGCAGGATTTGCCGTGCAGAGCGAGTAAAAGGCAAAGGAAAGACGAACTATAACACTTTAAACGGTGCGTTGATTATGTAGACGATCTTTCTGCTTTTCATGGTATTGACGTATGTACCTGATGAAGAAGACAAACATCTGAAAGGAATGTGTAGAGAACCGCCAGTAACAAGTACACGCAGGACCCAGTCTCTCCGAAACTGTCTTGAGACTGATACATATTAGCCTGCACTGTTCTGTGTTTATCTAATTTACGCCTAGTCAAAATAGCCATTTGATCACCATTAAGAGTGTTTATTATTTTCACTGTGGGTGTCCCATCCGATTTGTAAAATTTAGTAAAGTGGCCGGATTGCTCTTCCGATTTTATAATTGATTGATTGATTGTACATTGCTTAACGTCCCGACAGCAACAAGGCTTTCTCAGGACGTGCCTGCACTGCTTGTGAAAAAAATAAAACAAACAGAAAATTGAATGTATGTCGCCAGCCGGTCAAATACGTTACATAAACCTACAACATGGGGCCTAAATAAAGCTAAGACCATTTAGCAGCACACATCCAATATCAAGAGCTACAGGCAGTGCAGACAGTAGGGAGAGTTTTAAAAAGGCAAATACAGGTGAATGGACAAAGGGTAGACAGAAACACATGCCCCAGAATAGAGAGAAAAACCCACCCTGTGGGGCTGACCAGGGTGACCCTGGGAACTAAAAAATACCTAACCCCACCCAAGTCCCCCAGGGCAGACCCGGGTGGGGCCCGATTTTATAAGATTTAGTGGAAGACTAAAGACAACTTCACATATACAAAGTGTGCAACTGACACTGCCGCTAACCCTGCATATGAACTGTGAATTATTCGAACATTTTCACTGCCTCCGAAATCAGCTATGTGTGGAGATTACGTTAACCCAAGAACTTTCCGTCTGTCTAACACTGGATTACCAATGACGCATCATCCCATTTCAGGACCCACTGAGATCGCAAGGTAAATCTGACATTTTGCGTAGTGCATATTTTGTGTATATAGTAGCATTGCTGTGTGGCTAATGAACCTTTTCTTCTAAAGAGCCAACGCGATTAAAGATAAGTGCTGTTTGTGAAATCCCTTTGTTGAAAGTGTGAGATGGGCTACTTCTAAACATCTGTTTTTCTCTCTCTCTTTTTGGTGGTTGGTTGCAATTGTTTTATTTACGCAGCTATACCTTACTTACTGTGTACATGTCACACAGAGATGGGCTACCTGCCCAGGTTAGTTGCAATTAACACTGTGACAATCAGCCTACTTTCTCTTCTTCCCTACAGACACCAGTAGGTAATTCTGTGGTGAATTTGGTAAACAGAAGAGTGAGCATTTGCCATGCGGTGCATTGGTGGGGTGAGGTGGGGGGGGGGGGGGGGACATCAGAATTAGAAACATTCTGTGATGTCATGGACTTGCCCAAACCATCTGACTGGTAGCTACAAAGCAATAAATAAAACAATACACAAAGCAAGCACTTCTGTACAGAAAATCAGCATGCAAACAGCAGCAACAGCTGAATATGACAGAGGGTGACAACACTCACGACATTCATGTGTCAACTGACGGCACTTGGATGACTGTAGGTCATTCATCATAAGTAAGTGTAGTAACCACCATTGGGATGAAAACTGGAAAAGTCTTGGATACTGAGAGCAAGAGCAAACTGTGCAAGTCATGTGATTATTGGAAGAAACAATACCCACAGTCTGACAAGTATAAGGAATTGGAATGAAGAGAAACAAAGGGACTGCACACTGACACATGAAGGGTCAAGTAGCTCCATGGAGGCTGCAGGTGCATGTGACATTTTCAAAAGATCAGTGACACAGTACAGTACACAGGAATAAAAAGGTTCATACTAAAGTCCTATACATTCTGCTGTAAAAGAGTTGCGGCTCAATCTGTTTTTGTTGTGCATGGGTGAGCTTGACACTGCCAGGCATTTTTCGCTATATGATAAAAGCATATTTTCAATTTATTTAATTTTTTGGGCATCTTATTCAATAAGATTTAAATGATTGTTATTACACTAAAGTACCACATTTCTGCTATCACTCTGCCAAATTTCATAGATGTTTGTAGATTAGACAGCCGACACGGTTTTGAATGATTTAGGTACGCAAGTCTGGGTGATTGTGCCGCCTTAAGTGAAATTACTAGGACGGTAACTAGAGCATTCGCTAAGATCGTAGAATTAGATACACAAGTTAGACTGACATCAGATAGCACAGTTCTCTCGTGTAAGGGTCTCCCATTTCCATTTGCATTAAGTTTATGCGCGCGTTCACAAGCGAGACCGACTCCCTTTCCGCTCCCACCCGAGAATTTACAGCAGGAAGATACGCCTCGATGCAGGATTGTCGACGTTATGAATCCATGCCACGCATTGGAAGATCACCTAGCAACCGACTAGTCCTCAGACTCCGATTCAGATTGGGGTAAGGGCCTCATCGCCACCACACCGCTGGCAGCAAGCGTAGTATTGTATAGCACTCCTCGCACCAAAGGAGCCATAACCACGTGGACTAATGGAGTCCAGACGAGCCCTGGGGACCCGTCGATAGTGGGGATCGGGACGACATTTGAGCAACCAATAAACTCCATCCGGCGTCCACCTAACCAGAGATCAACCTCCGTAACGGCGGATAAAAGTCAACACCCCATCCGTGTCCTGAGCAGGACATTTCGTCGGCGCTGGTGTTGAGTCCAGTATCGACACACCCTTTATTTCAAGCAATGCTAGACCGACACACAGAATGGCAGACAGCATTCCCAGCTCGCAGGCGCCCGAGGCATTCCATGGCCGAACGAGCGAGGATGCTAACCTGTGGTTGAAATGTTTCCACCAGTTTGCCATGGTGAAAGGTTGGAGTGAAGAGACACAGAAAGGTTCGTTTCCCCTTTTTGTGCGTGAGAAGGCCATACAATGCTACGAGGACCTTCCAACCACAGCATTGCAGGACGCCTTTTTGCAACGGAACCTCCCGCACCCTTCGCTCAAGCGGGTGTGCCTATGACAGTTCAACGATAGACGGCAGTTGCTGAGCAAATCGGTGGAAGATATTTTCGCAGAGCAGCGGAAGCAAGGACAGGTGAAAAAGTCGGGAAAAGACATCATAGAAACCATAGTTGCGGGTCTGCTCCCGCTCCAAATGTATATTGTGGGCCCCGCTCTCGACCTGGCTCTCACCACCCAGGTTTTGGAAAATGCACCAGGGGATAGCATGGGGGTTTACATAGCTGAGCTCAGCAACAGGATCAGCCAGATTGGGGCCACATTAGAGGATGTCCGACGACAGGTCACCCCACCGCCATCCATTAACCAGCATCCTGGACCGAGGTTCCGTTCCATGCAGCCTCCACGCCCCTTCTAAACTACGGTAACCCGTCACGCCAGTTATACAATGATCGATGTCCTAAGAAACAATGGCATAACGACTCGCCCGGGTACCTAAGGAACCCATTCAATGGTCCTCGCAGATACTGCAACTCCTGTGGAGATGATCACCCATCAAACTTCTGCAGTTTTAAGACCATGCAGTGCAGGAATTTTGGCCGGATTGGTCACATTGCCCGTAAATGTAGGTTGCGTCTGAATCAAGGACCCTCAGCATAGGGATACGCGCCTGTGTCGCCCGGATTTTGGGCCAGATGGTGCAGGAGAATCATGAAGAGATCGCATGGCATAGGGATAAAAAAGAACATGACCACGAGCGTGGAGAGGGAGACAGCCAAGGGTTCATTCGCTGTGGTACGTTAGCAACAAGGCTAGAGTTAGCATAGGTCAATTTGTGTGTGTATAAGTTTGTGGACTCGGGTGCATTTATTTCTTGTATAGACGAAAAGTTGTTGGGTCAGATAAGAAACTCTTCCAGTTTCCGTTCGAGGTCTAAGCGTCGGGTCTATCATGGGAGTTAGTGGTCACTGTCAAATTAGCGGAGAGGAGGACTTGCCAATATCTATCGAAAATCTCACGGGGGTGCAGAAGTTTAGGGTGCTGCACAATCTACAAATACCAGTCATACTTGGTACAGACTTCTTGAGGAAACATAGGGCGATTGTCTCCTTTTCTACCATGGAATTGATCCTGGGGAATGGTCAGGTTAGTGCCAAATTAGTCAAAGATACAGAAAGCGTTCCTAGCTCCGTGCAAGTTTTGACGGATGTCTCCATCCCTCCCAGGTCGGAGGCAGTAGTGCCGGTGGTTATTCGGGGAAGGACAGACTCGTTAGGCATAATGGAAGCAGGAAATCAGGGGAGTGTGATGGTGGGACGTTCACTGGTGTCGATTAGTAGAGGACAGGCGGTATGGTATGTCGACTCATGAACCATTCGGATGGACTGTTCATATTTTGGAAAAGGAAGAGGTTGGCAAGTTTTCACCAGTAGATTCGGTTCAAGGAGAAATTCCCACGTCTGCCCAGCCACTTCACAGAGGTAGGACTGCAGCAATGACTCCAGGGCAGCAGATAGTTCACAAGTTGGAGATCAATTTGACAGTGCGCGCGCAGTTGACACCGTAAGAGAGAGACAGATTCACAGCATTTCTGGCGGAACATCAGGATATTTTTGCCACTGACTGGTCCGAAATAGGCAGTACCAATCTACACTATCATGAAATAGACAATGGTCACGCAGCCCCAATTCGACAACAGCCATGCAGAGCATCCTGCTTGGCACAATAGGAAATTGAAAAGCAAGTCTCCAACATGTTTGAGCAAGGAATCATTTCCCCAGCGCCTGCCTCATCCTGGTAAAGAAAAAGCAACTTTCACCTGACGCGGCACCAGAGTTGACTCATTCTCCAGTACTCGTAACACCGAGGGGTCACAGCATTCAAAACCCAAAATATTAATACTTTGTTTTGGAAAAATCTAACAAGTCTTGTGATTTACTAATGTTATTGTATCTGTAAAATCAGCAGCTTAAAAAAAATTCAATTATTAGTATTTCTAATTTTATTTAAATTACGATTATTATGCTCAAAATGGCGCCGACGAATTGGAAAACCTTGCCCCTGCTATATTATCGTGATCCATATTTCAACACCAACACTATCAACCCTCATTTATTTGATTGTATGTGATTATCGATAGTTTAGTAAAGCAGCAGAATGTTTCATTTGTTTCTGCTGTGAAATTTGGGTTTGAAATTGGGGGTAATTTGCGCACCAGAGGCGTCACATACGTACACGGTCTTTAAAAAAAGGTGAAGCAGACGACAAAGTAATGAAACAAAGAAAATTTTAGTCCTACCTGAAAAGCTCATGAAATACACATATATTTTTATGATTTATAAGAATACAGATACTGCGGGAGGTTTTGGATGGCTTGTTTTATGACGTCACAGACATCATGCAAATGACCAGAGTTTGTTTTTTATTCATATTTTAAGAACACGATAAAATTGTGAGGTCCGAAAGGTACTGGAAGGTTTATTTTCAAACACTGCACAAACCCTGATGACGTTTTGCGGGAAATAGTCATGTGACTTGGTTTTGCAGACCAAAATCAATGACGTGTCACACACAGTACCCCTAGTGCGCAAATTACCGCGAAAATTTTTTAGTGCAGTTCTGCCCGACTTGAAAGATCGACGCTGGTTTGCCTTTAATTTTGTGTCATCTTGTGCTATAGGCAAGTTCACAAGTGTTTCTAATGCTGTATTGAATTGAATTAAAGGTCTTGTTTTAAAACCGCATGCATATTTTGAGCTTTTGGGTTGATAAGACTAGAGCATTCGCGTCGTGTTTATGTTTTTTACTCAGTGTCATATGTCATGCAGGTAGTTCGGAAACAAAGCTATCAGCATTGTGTTTGTAGCCTATGTGTTGTTTACACTGCATTCAGCATTTTCTGTCGATAATATCCAACAGCATACAAAATTAAAACAGGGAATTTCTTTCCACTTCCCCAGCATCACGGATGAGGCGCTTGTGCTGAGAAGTGACACACATCTGTCAAGTTCTTAAAGCCAAATTAGACCGTCATGGACATTTGTTTTTTACATTTTGGGTATTTTGCCATAGTGCAACATAATTAAAAAGAAAAACCAACACAGATTGTTTGTGTGTGTGTTTGCTTGACACTTTTATTTCATCTCACCTACTACTGTATTTTTCTTTTTTTGCTTTGCCCTCATTTTTGGTAATTTTCATGCACTGGTGACGCGCATCATGCAGGTTACCATTTTCAGGTTATTGCTTAAATTTCATCACAGAATAAAATTAATTTTATTCTATTGTTGTCATTTGTCTTCATGTAAAAAAACATGTTACTAGTGTCTTTTACTGATTTTAAGAAAAATCAATTTTACAGTAAAACAAATTAAAGGAGTGGTAACCTGCGCATAGCGTCACTCAATTTCTTGCCTCACATCTATTTTGAGTCTCTCAAATTTCCTCTTAAAATTATTCATATGGGTAGTAAGAGTTATTTAATTATGGTATTAGTTGTTTTGCAACAAAAGTTATTCAACTGGTCATTATAATAGTTTTGTGTCACGACATCATGCAGGTTACCAGCATGGGGGTCCCCTCTTGGGAATGAAGTTTGTGTCCAAAGGTCAATGTTGCTGATTTATCGTTTTCATATTCAGATAGGTATTGCAGTTACCTTTAAAATGGAACTAGTCTTAGGTTTCTATGAATAATGTTAAAAAATTTGTCTGTTCCACTTTTTTCTTACGAGTACTGGAGAAACACAGTTTTGATTCGCCATCAACTACTGAAAGCTAAACAGCGTCACGAAACTGATGTACTTCTATCTCCCGAGAGTGGACGACGTTCTTGTCTGGAGCAACGATTTTTTTTCCCACGATGGATCCGTTTTCTGAATACTGGCAACTGAATTAGGCGCCAGAGGATGCTCACAAAACGACATTTACCACACGTCTGGGAAACTTCCCATTCAATCAAATTCCTTTCGGTCTGAAGAACACCCTATCGGCTTTCCAGTGCACAATGGCGGCTTGCTTTCAAGGGTTTCAGTTTGCTCCGATCTACATCGATGACATCATTGTGTTCTCGAAAAATATCGAGGAGCATCTTGATCATCTGCTGTTTTTGGGTGACTGTGTCCAGCGGGTTTGATTGATTGATTGTACATTGCTTAACATCCCGACAGCAACAAGGCTTTCTCAGGACATGCTTGCACTGCTTGTGAAAAAAAAAATAAAATAAAATATTGAATGTATGTCGCCAGCCGGTCCAATACATTAACTCTTAATCACCTATAAGAACATACACTGTATATTCTCCTGTACCTAGAAGATAGTAAGAAAATTACTGAGAAAATGGGTTACTTCACCAAAGCGTCTATAACTTTTTTGAATAGCCAGATATTTAAGTCTGGTTTTTTTTTCTTAGCTGACATATGGATGGATAGTATTTTATGTTGTGGTGGAGTGTAATTTGATACCTGTTTATATTATTTACTGTAATTAATTACAGGTAAATTAACTGAAAAAAATGCACCTTGATTATTTTGATATGACAAACAAAAGACGTAAAACTGAAAAATGTGTCGGTGGGCGAAAACATGAAAGTGTGTGATAGTGGAGTGAGATAATTTTACATTAGTGATCACTATTACCAGGCAATCCACTGATAATCCTTCAGGTAATCTAAGTGCACGTATCCCCGTCGGCGGATGTTGCTACAAATTGATCGCCAAGTTCGTCTGTTGGGCGAAAATTTTGAACATTTCAGCAGGGAAATACTGATAAAAATAATCAAGTGGTGTCGCTTCCAACTCAAGTGGAGTTGTTGGGCCCACATATCGCGTGAAAGGCTGCAAAAAAGTCTGAAATTGGCCGCTGATGCCAGATAGCATCATCGCCGCCGCCATCTTGCAGTCGTCGCTTCGGTAAACACTGCTGAAATACCCCGATATTTTCGTCATCCCAGTCCGACAGATCGCTAGTATGTACACTAGATGTACACTAGACACACTTATGTCACTTCCCTCTGGCTCTGAAACTGGATAATTGCCAATTTACTCCGAAATAGCGGTAAACTCTGGGTCACTGTCGTGTATGTCGCCATGTTAGCGAGCAGCCAGGTGCACGGTAAAACTCTCCCAATTCCGACACACACAGTGGCTTAGAGCGCATGCCCAGTGTCTAAAGTTAGTTTGACCTTGCCCCCTATGGTATACAATCTCACCTTCTTCACAGAAGATTGATTGTACATTGATTGATTGTACATTGCTTAACGTCCCGACAGCAACAAGGCTTTCTCAGGACGTGCCTGCACTGCTTGTGAAAAAAACAACTAAACAGAACATTGAATGTATGTCGCCAGCCGGTCAAATACATTAAATAAACCTAACACATGGGGCCTAAATAAAGCTAAGACCATTTAGCAACACACATCCAATATCAAGAGCTACAGGCAGTGCAGACAGTAGGGAGAGTTTTAAAAAGGCAAATACAGGTGAATGGACCTCGGGTAGACAGAAACACATGCCCCAGAATAAAGAGAAAAACTCACCCTGTGGGGCTGACCAGGGTGACCCTGGGAACTAAAAAGTACCCAACCCCACCCAAGTCCCCCAGTCTTCACAGAAGAACCCACCAACGTATCACATGACTTCTAAATTTAGTACCGAGGACGGGCGTCTATGGGCGCTTTAGGTAAAGACCCGGAGGGCGTTTACGGGCGTTATAGGTGATTAAGAGTTAAATAAACCTACGATATGGGGCCTAAATAAAGCCAAGACCATTTAGCACCACACATCCAATATCAAGAGCTACAGGCAGTGCAGACAGTAGGGAGAGTTTAAAATAGGAAAATACAGGTGAATGGACCACGGGTAGACAGAAACACATGCCCCAGAATAGAGAGGAAAACCCAGCCTGTGGGACTGACCAGGGTGACCCTGGGAACTAAAAAGTAGTTAACCCCACCCAAGTCCCCCAGGGCAGACCCGGGTCCGGCGGGTTTGAAACTTATCCTCCAAAGTGTTGTTTTGCGGCAGGGAATATGGCTTTTTTGGGTCACGAGATTTCAGCAAAGAGGATAGAACTAGAAGAGCAGATAGGGTCACATAAACCCCTCGGACAATGACAAAAAAAAAAAAAAAAAAAAAAAAAAAAAAAATCGGTTCTTTGAACAAGGGTTTTGATTAGTGCCAGAGGAGAACCTTGAATATCTACAACTGTGCACTATACGTATTTTACAGGTGTTGCACGAGACGATGCGAAATACGGGGTTGGCATAATGGAGGAAAACATAATTAGTTAACCCATTTAACCCTGGAGCCCTACAGCAGGAGATGGCTCGACCATGATAATTCAAGGGTAGCGACAGATTAGCTTGGCGCCTTTAGGCGCCAAGCTAATCTGGCACTACCCTTAAATTATCATGGTCAAGCCATCTCCTGCAACTGGTACAGTCATTAGGCAACACCTCCAAAATCTAAAAACTGGGACCTTTGGGCTAAAAGGGTTAAGTAAGGATGGTGTTGTGCTAGGGTAGCGGCTTAGGGGATCAGATCACTAGGAATCGGGGACTTTGGCAATACTATTGGTGGAAAGGCAGGGGAAGTTCACCACCCAACTCATTCACCCTCATGACGCTTGGTGAGGTTTGCATAACAGTAGGTTCGGCTGCAGGCAGTACAAGGTATTTTTACAGAAAGGGAACCACATCCACAAAGTCAGCTGCCAAGACATAAGGTAATGAGTTATTTGGGTTAACCACCGAGCAGGCGACCAAGGCCATCCTCACGGCGGACACAAGGTAATGAATTATACCACGCATGTTGCCGATGTCGGTAGGACATAGTACTGTTATTATAATAGTATATCATGACGACGGCAAGAAATCGATGTTGGTGAACTTTCAACAGTAAACTTGAAGTCTGTGGCAGCAGCATCAAAACAGCAAGCTGCTCAAGGTGTCTGCTGCACAGGGAAATGCTATCCCCGTTTCTTGTGATGGTACCTGGCAGCGTCGTGGTTATCAAAGCAAGAACGGCATGGTAACTGCATTGACTGTAAATGGCAGGGACAGTAAAGTGATCCACACACGTTATGGCCAACCACTGTGATTCATGTGCAAAGCAGAAGAGGAGGAAAACTGCAGCAGAATTTCAAGAATGGAAGGAGGAGCATGACATTCTGAACTGTGAGAAGAACCATGAGGGATCAGCAGGGTCCATGGAACCAGCTGGGGCAGAAGTAATTTCCCGGCGTTCGGAAGAGTTGCATGGTCTGCAGTATACAGGTAGGTACAGGCAGCCCCTAAAATACACAAATCCCTTGCAAATATCAAGAAAAGAAGGTATTAACGTGCAAGCAAAAATAAGAACCAAAAAAAACTGCAAGTGTCTAGCTCAAATAGTTTCAGAGATATAAGGAAAAGAATTTTGAAAAAAACTGTCACGTCCGAGGCCGTTTTTGGGAAATTGCACGGCAAGCAAACTTTGACAATCCACGATTTCTTCAGATCTATTCTAAATTGGCTAAAAATCTGAGATTCTGTTTAAAGTATTGGTCAGTGTAAGCTCAATTTTTTTGGGTGTGATGGTAATAGTGGTTTTTGAATGCCAGTTAGCCGAAGGTGCCTCTCCAGCTAAAATCGGCTTGCGGCAAAAACAAGAATAATTTCAAAATAACACAAGTTTCACATTTCTTGTCCGATTTTAACATTTTTAAGTATTCTGTTAATATCTTTCAAAATGCTTTCGTTTGACATCATACAACACGCTGATATGACAGCTTTTAGTGTTTTAGTTTTAACCCCCCCCCCCCCCCCCCAGCCATTTCTTAACTGTCAGATAGGTTAGGTTTCCCCGTTTGTGCTATTCTGCACAGGATCTGAAAACACTCATCCCCTGAAATTGAAAACAAATGCCATTACGTATTTTTTACTAAGTCACAGTTGCCGGACCACGAGTAAAAATGGTATTTAATGCGCAAGTCTTCCTTCAGAAATCCTTCAGAAATGTGCCCGTAGCTCACCACTCGCCTCTGCTTTGCGTAGCAGCCGACGCATAGCCCAGAACCATAACTTTACCGGAAGTTGAAAACCGATCGCCAGTGACCACATTTAATTTTAAAATAATCAAATATCGGCTGGTTACTTTTTACTTTTAGCTACAATAATGCAAACTAGAATGCTCAAATAATACGTTTCAGCATAATAGCGATAAATATTCAGTCGGAAACCGAACAGAAAAAAATGTACAAACAGCGTTCACTCGTGAGGCCTACTCAGCTGAGGAAGCATCATTTAGCAGCTTGCACAGCGATCAAATTGCACGCGATTACATAAAATCAAACTTCATAACACTTATGAAAATAAATTGGCGTTGTATCAAAATAGATTTAGAAGACATTTACATTGATAATGATGTGAACTTATTTAGTTCATCGCTGATTTTTGACGAAATTATCAGTGCACTGGCGGTCGCCATTTTCGTACACAATTTCGGCATATTTGAGTACGGGTGACCTCGGAATTTCAGCTATTGTTGGTTTAAGGATACGGTCATAGACCATCTGAATTACTTAGCCAGGAAGATGTGTTACACTACGTGTGGCATCAACATGAAGCATCAGTATGTAATTACCGGCCACGTACACTGTGTGTAGCACCAGTATATAATTACTGGCCATGACCATTACCAAATGAGAAACCGATCCCATATAACCAAGTTGTAAGCAAAGACAGAATAGCAAAATCTATTAAGTATATGGTAAATGGGTCGCATCTAATTAACGGACCGACCCTTAACGAGGAGCCAATACTGGTAGCATATCAAGATTAGCTTAGTCTGGATGTGCTGCCTGGAAATGTTGGTTGTTTCCGTATGTGGGTAGCCCATTGTAGATAGGCTGTGTGTGTGTGTGTGTGTGGTGTTAGGAATGCGCCTACATGGTGCAAGCAGATATTTATTTAAAGAGTGCGTGCTTTCTAATTTTTCTCCTTTTTAATATTTTTTATGTGCTGTAAAGCGCTCCGAGCTTGCTGTTCGTGGGGAAGGGCGCTATATAAAAACTATGTATTATTATGCGCACACAGTAAGGAGGGAAGAAACAAAAGGGGAGAGAGAACAACAAGGGATGCAAGAGAGCGACTCGAGATAACGACTGAAATGTAGTCTGTGGTTGGTCTTGCCCAACTCCAGAGAATGCTCGTCAGAATGAAATAAACACTAAAGAAAATCATCAACAGACTTCAGTTGTTTTAGGTGTCCATAGTACAACACATGACTACAGATGTTAGGGATACATTTGATAAGGCTCGAAGCATGCTTGGGAGTAAGCGGTTTAACCCTTTTACTTTTAGTCCCGGTACCCTTCAGCACGATCACTCAGCAGCACGGCATCAACCTAGTGGTCTTGCATTATAGTTGCAAGCTTTCTTTAATGACAGCTATCTTAAACAATTTACCTCTTAACAGCTTTTCTCTTCACCGCATAAACTCCCATCCCTGAGTATAGCATCCGACGAGTTTGACAATATGGTATCCACGGACGCAAAACTGAAGACGGACTTGACGGCGATTGTAGAGAAAATGAAGACCGGACAAACGATTTATCGCCAGGCCATCGGCGAGGCATTTTCCAAATGGTTGTGGACATAACCTGACAAAAAATTATCTTGTGTGTTTGCGTGTTCACGCTGTGCAAGCATCAAAGGCTATCACACGCCGTGTGAATTTTATGTATACCCCCAAGACCGTGACTCTAAGAAGAAAGTACAATGGAGTCCACTTAACATGAATTTCTGGGGACATGGAAAATCACTTCGTGTTAAATGTATTTCGTGTTAACCAATATGGCCTCAAAATTGATCACGGCCCTCAAGGAAAAAGTGTGCAAGACGTGTGCATGAATGAGTACGAGGTTAAAAATGCACATTATCGTAGTTTATATGCATGCCTTCAGCTCGCTAGGAAACACAAGGAAACGTGTACAGCTAGCATATTTAATGTAAAATCTATCTGGTAAAATCCATAGTAAGTTACAATCCATCAGGTAAAAGCAACACAGGCTAAGTACAATCACGCATCCGTAAAAGGGTTGTGTTGGTACACGAATGATACAACATGAATACAGTTCAGAAATGCTAGCCAATGAGAAGACGGATTACAACAGCCGAAGGCTATTCAGCCAATCACAGACTAGAGTTCACTCTGATCTGTCATGTGTACTACCACAGCGCGAGAGCGACACGTGAATTGGTTTTCGGTGAATGGAATCTGTGTTCGCGTTAAACAGGTGAATAATAGTGAAATTGCCCTGGTTGGGAACCAAAACCAGCTTCGTGAAAAGTGAAATTTCGTGTTAAGCATTTCGTGTTATCGTGTGAAAGAATAAGAAGGCCGTCGGCCAGGAATGCAAAAACGGTTCGTGTTAACCGGAAATTCGTGTAAAGCGAGTTCGTGTTAACTGGACTCCACTGTAAGTGACTGGATTTTAACCCCGACCTTGCCATTTTTAGGGGTCTGAAATCTGTGTTCTTTCAACGACATAAAAATGCAACTGTCCAAGGAACATTCGAATTGGTCTCATCAAGAGGTATACATCATCATGAGCTCCCACATTCGCAGGGGCTCATGAGGATCTATGTCTCGTGTGGCTGGATGGTGTTCACTGTTCTCAGCAGCAAAGGGGTTAATTTGGTTACAAGATGGATGTCGCTGAAGCAACAAAGGCTATCTCACGACGTTTGACCATAGACTAAACAATACAGAAATATAGTCATATCACGGGCATGATGGCATTAAATATTGCCAGTATTCCTAGTCTAGTAATGCAAAACACTCAACCTGCTATTCAAGATTTAGTCTCTTTTGAAGAAGACAAAGAAATATCTCTGAGATTAGACAATATGTTTAACTCCGATTCTGATATTGTGAGTTTAAACGATGTTGGAGATATCCACCGTATGTATCACTATCAGCAAGGTGGACTAACTTACAAAATTTTTATTAATTTTCAGAATGTATGATACAATATTCCATACAGATAAAAAGAAACGTCAGTAAATAAACAGTTGTAAGTATAGTGAGATGCAAAAGAAATGTGACATTTTCAGAATCATCAGAAAACGAAAGTGTTTCCAATGATTTCAAAAAAGTCGCATTTCTTCAGCTCCTCAATACATGAATACCTAACCCTCTTATACACGCAGCCAACAGCACTGTTTACAAGCGGGTAACCCCTTCACTGCCAATGGGTGCAGACTATGTTTGAATCTTTATTTTTAATGTCAACAGCAGTCCACATACCCAACCTAGGTTCGCAAGAGATATAGATCCTCATGAGCCCCCGCAGGTGAGGGGGCTCATGAGGATCTATGCCTCTTGCATTCGGGCGTTGCGCTCCACAGTGAAAGCGTTAATACATCACATAATAGACACTAATGCAGCCCTCATCCCAGTTGTTGGTGGTCCTTAGCTCATATCTGACGTTTCTGGTGTGAATTCTTGACGTTGCTGATTTAGTGTGACTCGCGCTGATGACATACCTGAAGTTGCTAGTTCATTTCCTGTGTCGTTCGACATCGTCTGCGGCGAGTGATAAACGTCAGGTGATTTGAATGACGGTGATGTCGGTGTATCTGATGTTAATGGCGCGCATCTGGGCGATGCTGACGGGCATCAAGCGTTGGATGACGCATTCAGGATGATGATGACGCACGATGAACGTTTCTGGTCCATGTGGGACGTCAAATTCAGTTTTGGAAGAAAGATCTTTATTCGATGGTGGTGTCGCCAAAGTCGGTCTGCACAAAAAAAGGTTAAAAATCATACATCTTAATGCCCTAATGCACAATCTTAATCTATTTTTATGATGCAAGTTTGTGGGATAGGTCAGAATTTGACACAACATTGTGTCCGGCGTCAAATGATGTCGTACCTCTGCGCTGGCAGCCGTGGGCATCTTCAAGGCGAGACGCTTTCCTAGAGCTTGTTTGATTTGACCACCCAATGAGACTGGCGAGTCTGTGGGTATTGCGTCATGATTAATGAGCTTGATACTGATAGTTGATGTCATAAACATGGGATTAAGCTACATGTCTTCAAATGAAGTTGGCGATACTTTAATTTTATTGTCCGGGGGCGGGGTAGAGGGATCACTTCGACAAAATGCGCTACCGACAGCCAAAAGGCTAGAACACCCCCCCACCTACTACATGTATTCAAATGGACTTGGGGATCCTTTAATCAAATCGTTGGGGAGGGGATCACCTTGACAAAATGCACTATGGACAGCCAAAAAGCTAGACCCTCTCCCTCCCACCTACTACATCAGTACATGTATTCAAATGTAGTTGGGGCTCCTCTAATATCGTCGGGGAGGGGATCACCTCAACAAAATGCACTACTGACAGCCACAGAGCGAGACCCCCACTTTGTGCGTGCGCATGGGGGTTAAATATAGTTTTATCACCTACCTGAACTCCAGCATAGTCATAGTCACAGCAGCTGTCTCATCTTCCAACCCTAAGTTGTCCAGCCCGCTCACATTTACCGGCCCAGAAAGTTTTGCATAAGCACCATGGTAACGCACTAGCCTATAGGCCTATCTAGCGATGACGTGACAACAGTCGGTCCCGCCCAGAAGCTGCATACCCTCAATTGAGACAGCTGTCGCTGTCATTTTTTTAATACAGCAATCAAACACCTAAGTTTGTCGAACAGGGCAGCGGCTCAAAAGTTGAATAACCAGCACAACAGTCTGCATGCAAAATGAGAGAGTCTCATCATATAGCAGGCTGTCACTTATGTATGCGTGCGTCCTGGGGTGTTACAAAGGCGACAGGCAGCTTCCGGAAAGGTTTCATTGGTCCTGGCCCTGGCGACACATGGAGATATAACAGTCCATTAATAAATATACAGCCAAGCGATTAAAATTGTAATACTAATACTGTTAACAGTTATACCACTAAACTGAGCCGTCATTTCACATGTTATGCATCATTGGATTAGAGTGAGAGAGAGAAGCTGACCACGATAGTTTAAGGGTAGTGACAGATTAGCTTGGCGCCTACAGGCGCCAAGCTATTTTGGCACTATCCTTGAACTATCAATGTTGATGCATTTCTTTTGAAGTCAGCGCTTAGAAACACACTAAGCACTGCATATAAGCTGGAGGGATCAAGATGCATTGTTAAGCTTTGTAATTTGGAATGTTCAAATCAGTCACGGAACACTGATCCTAAAAGTGCTAGGGCAGTCCCCAATTGACTTCATGCCTTAAGGAATCGTTGGTTTATCACATCGATGCCTGAAGAGGCGTTCATTAAACACTACCCTTGTGCCAGATTCCATCTCCCACAGGCAAATAGTGGCGTAGTTATGTACTTACAGGGTGTGATGTGTCAGTACAGTTGTCTATTTATAACGTTAGTCCAGTGTTGAATTTTTTTCCTCTTAAAAATACGGGGTCAGATCTAGCACGGCAGATTAAGTTTAGTTGCCAGAGGGTCAGCAGGATTTCCCAGGGGTTCACAGAAATGATGAAGTCTTAGATGATCACATACTTTTAACACACACATAAACACAAATTTATCTTTATGTTGCTGCACACGCAGTACTATTGCTGCATTGGCATTCGGCGCTCACAAAAGTTTTGTTCTGCTCGGCATGTGCGGCGCGGCCATAAAACGTGTTCACCATGATGCACTGGTGCGTTTTTCAGTGCGCACAGCTTAGTGCGTCAGAGTAACAAATTTTACGTCAGTCCGACGCAGAGCTCGGAAACTAGTGTGTCAGAGGTGGCTTTAGATGGTCAGATACCCACATTAATATTAATAATCACCGAGTTCAGTTCAGTTCTTGGCCAGTAATGTCATAATAGACCCAACCAACTATAGTTCGTTTATAAGAATGAAAGGCAGCCGGCAAGCCGCCACGTGCAATACCTTTGTGGTTTGTGACAGTTTTAACGAGACAATTCTGTCCAATTATTCATCCAAACAAACCGTAATATTTAACCCCGTTCAGTGCCAGCTGACACAGACTGTGTTTCTGCAATCTTCGTTAAACACACAAAAATACCCTAGCTGTCCCAGGCACATGGATTCAAAATGGCTTCAGCAAGAGGTATAGATCCTCATGAGCCCCCGCAACCTCTTGCAGTTGGGTGGCTTTCAATTTCTCCCAGCGCTGAACGGGTTAAAGCAGTCTGCCTAATGGCAGGCTTCGATTGCTGAAATTCTGATACATCAGGTAACCAGTGTTGTCTTGCCTCAGATTTTCTAACCTCCTATTCTCGATCCATGTGAGTAGAACACACACCTGATGGTTTTCACCAACGTTTGAGTGTACAATAGCAGGGCTGTTTGTCATGCGGGGGACATAGCTGAATGTGAATGAATTATGTCACTAAGTTTTACAAGTCAAGCTCTTGCGCTTAACCCATTCAGCCCTGACGCACTACAGCAGGAGATGGATCGACCATAATTCAAGGGTAGTGCCAGATTAGCTTGATGCCTGTCGGCGCCAAGCTAATTTGGCACTGTCCTTGAATTATCATGGTCGACCCATCTCCTGCAACTGGTGCATAGTCATTAGATGACGCCTCCAACGATTTGGGAAATACGGCCGTCAGTCAGTGTGTTAGTCCTTGTTATCCAACATGTTCCTATCCATCTTGATTCATTTTCTACGACACGCAAATCCTCTTTACGCTGGCTATGCTAAGTTTTCAAGAAGATTATTAGCACAGAAGCATAGACTCGGTGAGCTATTGGCACGCCCAACGGCAGCCGAGGTCGTTCCGATGACCTTGTGATCACGGAGGAATAGGGTTCGGGAAGTTTCCTACTCCTAGGAGCGTCGGCTGCCGCGCCGCCATCTTGAGAGATGGCGAGAGGCTTTTACTATAGTAGTGATGTGTTTCAAAAAGTTTTTCTTCATGTTTCTTCCTCTTTGGAAACAAACAAAAACAGATTCTGTTTAGCGGTTCCTACGGTTATTGCAAGACTTGCTGTTATTGACTATGCCTGACATTTGACAATGACACTGTCCTGACAGCGATTTCTCGATGAGCGCACGAGTCGCGTATCCTCAAGATGGCCGTCTCGACTAGTGTGATGACGTCAGCTTCCCGAGCCCTATTGTACGTATGAAGTTGTACATACCTGCAAGCTAGTCGAACTGGCTTTGGAGCATCACCAATTCCCAGTCCGTTTCTCGTTGTGAGTCATCGACAGCTGCATTTCAGCCTCGGACAATCCGTGAACAGCTGTTCAAGTTTTGTCCTGTTGTGAAGACAGACTGGCGTCTTTCCGCGGTGAGCACTGGTAGGTTAACATGGTGGTAGAACGTCTCATATCGTTCGTGTAAAAAAGCCAGGCTGCATGAACTCGAGTCAAACTCAAGTTCGTGCAATGATGACTTGCTTGCCGGGGCCGCCGCCTCAACAAAGTTACATATTACTCGAGCCGGCGGAGGTCCTCTTGGTGTCTGAACGGTATCACTCGGCCACGCTAAACTTCGTGTGCTGTGGGCCGCTCAAGGGAGTGTCGCCATACACGCTGTCCGCGCACGTTGCGTTGTCACGTGGCCTGCGGCAACAATCAGGGCTTAGCGACGTGTCTTCATTTGCATACTATTCGTGCATCCAGCCGGCCCCTCCCTCTCCCCCCCTTCCCCCCCCCCCCCCCAAAAAAAAAATAAATAAATAAATAAATAAAATAAAATAAATAAAATAATGATGATAATATAATATAATAATAAATGCTATAACAAAGTCCCTTTTGGAGGTGTTTTGGCGAGTTTCTACAGTACACAGGCACACCGCTAACAAGACCCATCTGCAAGAGGCATAGATCCTCATGAGCCCCCGTAGTTTGCGGGGGCTCATAAGGATCAACTATGCCTCTTGCGTATCGCATTGGTCCTAGGGCAAGGGCAATTTTGAAAGGGATGGGGACTTCCAGCTCTCGCTGATTTCGTCCAGCGGGGGGGGGGGGGGGGGGGGTTGAGGGGGGAAGGGTGTCGATCTGCCTGTCTGTCTGTCGCTCCGTCGCGCTGCGGCTGGTGGTAGTGCCGGGGCCGGGTGGATGGTGCCCGGTGGAGGAGGCGGGTGGTGTCAGTGGCCGGTTGTCCGTCGCCTTTAGTGTGCCAGGCTGGGGGGTGGTGGCCGGCGAAACGGCCGTGGCTGGCTGTTATCACCCGACCGTTCCTTTGGGATCGTTTTATCCTAACTATCTATGCATATGACTCATGAACAGATATAGACAGATATAAGGGGAGTTTGACTCCCTTGGCTGCAAAGAGGTACACCGGTCGAGGACACAAACCGGCAATCACAATACTGACCACTGAGCAAGTACTGACACACTCGAGAAACATGACATCAATCATACCACTCTCGCATGCCAGTAGCATAACAGACATAATCAAAGGCTCTTTTGGATTTACTACATATTATATATGTAACGGTTACATTGATTAATAATAAATGGTTTGCAGTCACCTCTGGCGTGCATCCAACAGGATACGACGACCCTGGTGGTCACACGGCCCATCCCAGCACCAAAGCTGGTGCCGGGAGGGAGAACAGTTCTTACTTCTCTTCCTTTCTTTCTCCCTCTTTTTCTCTTTTTCTTCCTCCTCTTCCTTTGAGCATTCATTCATTCATTAAGTCCAGCTTAATGTCCCTCTGGCACTAAAGTGATCGGGGACTAGCATTTTAGTCTCTTGTTGACACTACAACACACCGCACTGATTATTTCATTCTATCATTATCTTCACCAACAACTTTCGGTCCAACATGTACAAAGTTCCATTATACTTTAATAACTTCACGTTTAAGATCAAGATTACAATTCCAGGACCACCAAATAAAAAGGGTTCTTAGAGTTAAAACATATTCCTTGGAAGAAGAGGTTACTACTATTATGTATCAACATATTATAGGGGGAATAGAAATTTATCGGTCAGACAGCGAGTCGCCATCTAACTAACGCTGGGGGGTAATTGCAATGAAGGTATGGTAAATAATCGCGCGGCGCGCCTGCGCTGTGAGATCGAGCCGCGCTGGGAAGTGCTCCAAGGCGTCTCCCCGCGCGGTGCGCCTGCGCACTTACTTGTTTACGTGGGGAGACTCGGTCGTGGCCTCTCGATTATAGGTCAGCCATCCGCCACGGCTAACTACTATGACTATTTTTAATAAACAATTGAATTCTTGTAAATATTCCTAGATTTATCATAAATTTTATCACAACTCATGGCGACCAACATCAGTACAAGTGTTGTACGTCATTCCTACAACGAGTGTCCATCTATACACGTGTTTGGACACCTGAACATTATACTAATGTCTATTTAACCTATTTCTCACACAAGATTCTACTGACGTATTCCGGCATTCATTTTAGTGTGCCCTTCGTCACACGTGTTTGGACACCTGGACATACACCAATGTCTATTTAACATATTTCTCATACAAGATTCTACTGACGTATTCCGGCATTCCTTTTACACTGAGCAGTTGTTGTACGAGTGGTGGTGGTGGTGGCCGGTGGAACCGTGGCTGGGTGTGGGATGCCGGTGGGAGATGTGGTGGGGGTGGTGGTGGCCAGTGGATTCTGGGCCTGGGGGTCGGGCGCTGGGATGCGCGTCAAGTAGTGGTGGTGGGGTGGCAGGCGGAGGTGTGGGCCGGTCGTTGCTCTCGGAAGCGCTTGGGTGGTCTGTGGCGTCGGTGTTGCCGGCGTTGGATGGTAGTTGGCCCGTTGGCTGGCGGTGGTGGAGGCTGTTGCGGGGCCGGGTCTGTACCCGTGTTCTTGGTCTCAGTGATCTTGATGGTCGGGGTTGGTGTGGCTTCCGTCTCTGTGCCGGTCTCCTGTGAAGTGTCGTGGGCGGGGTGTTTCCGCACCCTTTGTGCTTGATGTAGGTGGGCGTGGTGCCGGTCTCCTGTGTCGTGGGCGGGGTGTTTCCGCACCCTTTGTGCTTGATGTAGGTGGGCGTGGTGCCGGTCTTTTTGTGGGCTTGTACACAAACAATGAAGGGGAATCACCTGTCCCGCCGCGTCCGCCGTGAGATGGCCTTAGTCGCCTGCTCGGCGTTCAACACCAATAATCAACTTTCAACCTGTCCCGCCGCCGTGACTGAGATGGCCTTAGTCGCCGGCAGCTCGGCGTTAACCCTTATCATTCGGAATACACCAGTGTGTGACTAAAGTTTGACTAAAATAGTTCAATGTTAGTGCCAGAATAGTTTGTAGCCTCTAGGCGCTCAGCTATTCTGGCACTACCCTAAACTGAACCGCCGCGGCCATTGGTCTATATACTTATCTATAAGTACTATAATGTACTGAGCTTGCATTATGAACCTCAGTTTGTGTTAAAATGGTTGTTGTGATGCGTCTAGTGTGGTAGCGCAGTGGTAGTGCTTGTCACTTCTCGCTTTCACTGAGTTTCCACCGCTGGCTAACATTATTGGCGAAAAGGAGGGCAGAATGCGTCAGTCTCACTCTGCCAGTACACAGCCTCTCCAACAACAAGCCTCACTGATGTAGTGCCTCCTCGCGGCGACACTGACACGGTAAACTGAGCACCTCACGGACTGAACTGGTGACTCGGAGCTCGGGAGAGGCAAACCCCGACAGAAAACCAATCAATGACCAACGAAGTCGGCGGAGTGTCGCTGACTATGCCATCTGGTATAGTGTGGAAACCCTTAGGGAAACGAGCACACATGCAACCCTCATGGATTATGCCTCTGCCTAACCTTTCTGAGGCAGAACCTCGGGAACGCTGAAGAAGAAGAACTGAGCTCAATTTCAGTCTCAGTATGATAGGGGTTGAACCCCAATAACTAACCGTTATTCCCCCTATCCGCCCCACCGGCCCTCCACGCACACACACACTCACCCAACTCAGTGCCCCCCTCCCCCTCCCCGCCCCCTCTTAGGCTACCTGACACACGAACCGGCCGTGGCCCCTCTATCACTATTCTGACGTACGCTAGCAAACACTGACCGATAACATTAATCCCGTGGACACCGGACATATCTGTCGCAACCAGTCGGTCACGTGTACTTTCCTGACTTGTCCACCGGCACGTCTCAGTTCGTTCGTTCGTTCGTTTACTCCAGAATGACGTCCCGCTGGCACAAAAGTGATCGGGGACTTAGCAATCAAACTTAGGTTAACATTACTGGTCATTTCAACATCGTGTCTTTGTTTGTCTTCTTACTCCAACAACAACCGGTCCAACATATATAAGGTTATTTGTACTTTATTAAATGTAAAATCAAGGTTAAAATTTCAGGACCACCGATAAAAACAATTTAAGAAAATTAAAAAAAATTACTCCATTGTAGGAGAGGCACAAAGAAATTAGGTAAGCGAGCACAGGCCAGAATAGGTAATACCGTAGCTAACTAATCAACACATAAGAAATATCGCGGATTTACCAACACTGGGGGGTAGTACTATTAGAGTATGGCATGCAGCCACACGGCGCGCCTACGTTAAGATATTGGAATGCGGCCGCGCGAGGAGATTCTCCGAGGTCACTGACTAGTTTGCGTGGGGAATTTCGGTCATGACCCCTCGATTGCGGGTCAGCCAACCGCCACAGCCGAACAGCTTAAATATTTCTGTTTAACAATATTAATTTACATAATGTTCCTTAAATATTAGTTTAAAATTTTACCTCATCTGAATCATTCCAGGAAATTTTAATATCCAGTTACGCCTGTCACCCCTACCCGGGTATAGGCCGTCGACGAGAGACCTCCAGCAACTCCTGTCCTGTGCTTCTCCTTCGATTCTACTTCAGGTGGTTCCCAGTCTCTTGATGTCTGCTTGGAGGTCTCTCGACGCCAGGAGTTTCTTGGCCTACCTCTTTTCCTCTTTCCATGACAATGCCTGCCTAACTGGAAGCTGGTTTTCTCAGACTGTGACCGATCCATCCCCATCTTCTTCGCCCAATTTCATTCTCTGCTGTTATCTGCTCTGTTCTCTTCCAGAGTCTGACGTTGCTGATCTTCTCTCGCCAGTGAATTTTCAAAATTTTAATATACCTCATATTATTTTACCATAGAAATACCGGGGCATGCGTGCGCATCCACAAAGGAATGAGCCGTCGCAGGACTCCAGAATTAACTTTAAGCCCGCAATATACATTGTACTACCATGAGAGTGGTGGCTGTTTTTTTGTTTTGTTTTGTTTTCTTTTGTTTTTGTTTTTTTCGTCTTCACTGAGTTGTAATCACTCCAAGGATTTAGCCAGCCAATAAGGCGTCGACCGGCTGACTTCGGTAATTGCCTAGTTGGCCCACGTACTGTCCGCCCTACTGCCGAGGAGTTTTTGCTTATCGGCACAATCCGGCGGCAGTCTCATAAAGCGTAATATAGTCCGGTTTCAGGGAACTAGTCCGCGCGTTGTCAATCAGCTACCCTGTGAAGACAATTGAAGACAAAATCTTATAAGTCCATTCTTGCTTTTCACAAAAATGAACTTACTGTCTTTTGCCTTCAGTTCAAAGGGTACAATAATATCGACCATAGCCTTTACTCAGTCACACCGCATTTTCAATGTTAGGGTGCGCTTTCAAAACACGCTGATATTTGGTGGGGGGGGGGGGGGGGGGGGGGGGGGGGGGGGGGGAATAATCACTGGAAAGGAGACTGAGTTTTTCTTGTAATATACGAAGCCCGTTATCAGCGAGATTGTCTTTGAATATTGGATCCGAACCCTTTGGTTGGGTAAATGGCCCCACTGCCTTGTGGGTGCCTCGGGAGCATAGAGCGTATATTGTATGTATACGCTCTATGCTCGGGAGAGGCAAAGCCGGGCTAAGGGAGCACTGAAACCCCGACAGAAAGACAAACCACTGAATAACCAACGAAGTCGGAGTGTCGCTGACTATGGGGCCAACCGGTGTGGAAACCCGTCAGGCAAACGAGCACACATGCAACCATCATGTATTATGCCTCAGGTGGATATTCACTCTTGACATCTGAGGCAGAACCTCGGGAACGCTGAAGAAGAAGAAGAAGAAGCTCAGTTTAGCCTCTGTTAGTGCACGTCTCTAATAATTTATATTAACTTTAAGCCCGCAATATACATTGTACTACCATGAGAGTGGTGGCTGTTTTTGTTGTTGTTGTTTTGGTTTGTTTTTTGTTTTTTCGTTTTCACTGAGTTGTAATCACTCCAAGGTTTTAGCCAGCCAATAAGGCGTCGACCGGCTGACGGCATCGGTAATACTGAGCCTAGTTGGCCCACGTACTGGCTAAGCAACGCCCGATGTCCGCCCGACTGGCGAGGAGTTTTTGCTTACTACGTAATTGCCTGGAAACCGGCTATGAGTGGTCGGCAACAGATCTTCCGCCCATGTGTTATTATGTCAACTATTTTGAAGACTGCCTGGAAAAGCGCGATTGTCATATTGCAGCAATAAAAATCTCGGTTTTCTCAGAAAGAGGCATGCTTGCTGGCTTTTGCGATAGACGGCAGAGATGTGTCGTCGCGATGAGCCAACAATACATTAATTAACCCATAGTTCAACCCTGACGCACAAACGCAGGTCTGTCAGACTGACTGATGCACGTTGATGGTTCAAGGGTGGTGCCAGGATATGACATTCTGGCGCCACTTTCGAGCTATCGGCACAATCGGCAGTCTCATAAAGCGTTATATAGTTCGGCTTCAGGGAACTAGTCCGCGCGTTGTCAATCAGTTACCCTGTGAAGACAAATGAAGACAAAATCTTTTAAGTCCATTTCTTTGAAAGCAAGACTTTCATTGTAATACAATGAAAGAGTCTTGTTTTTCACAAAAATGAACTTACTGTCTTTTGCTTTCAAAGGGTACAATAATATCGACCATAGTACACCGCATTTTCAATGTCATAGTGCACTTTCAAAACACGCTGATATTTGGGGGAAAAATCACTGACTGGAAAGGAGAAGTTTTTCTTGTAATATACGAAGCCTGTTATCAGCGAGATTGTCTTTGAATATTGGATCCGACCCCTTTGGCTGTCGGTAGAGGTTTATGTCGCGGTGATTCCTGCACGACTGAATCATCGCGAAAAAAAAACCCGCTACCGATAGACAAAGGGTTAACGTTATTCCTTGCAGATAGTCCCGTTCAAGGGTTATAACTGTTGCGAAACAAGTCCATTATAAAACTCTCCACAGCTTGGTTTGCTTCCCTTTGTTTCAGTCTGTGCTAAGTTGGCTTCAGGTTCATGCTGGACTAATGTGTAAGTTAGTTAGTAAGTTATTTGGGTTTAACGCCGAGCAGGCAACTAAGGCCATCTCACGGCGGTAATGTGTAAGTGGTGAGATCATGTGCATATGCAAACGGCACGCACAAGTAAACACACACACACACAGACACACACACACACACACACACAGTCACACACACGGTCACTGACACACATACCGGAACACACACACACTGACACACACACATACAAGCGCCCGCGCTGGCACCGCGCACACAAACCTCACAAACATGCACTGAAACAGCGAGTTTGCCTGTCATACACAATACATACACACACAGCACCGATTTGGAAGAAGAAAAAAAAAAACCTCCTCAGTGTTTCCGGCCCCGCAAGGAGTTCATACTTCCACTTTAAATCTTTCTACACCACTGCATCAGCCAGCATTTTTAGTGCCGGGACTAAAAGCGGCGACAGACAGTCATGGGGAAAACAAGACTCCAAACCAACCGCGTTTAATTTTTCATCACACCCACAGTCGATAAAACACCAAACGGCAAACTTTAGCCCACACGTCAAACAATACAAAGCACGTGTCAGTGGCAGACACAATGACTTCATTGACGGACAAACTCTGAGCTGAATAGCTGAATCCGCTGCGCTGCCGAGAAAAAGAGAAAAACTGAACAGGGAACAGCTGCAAGAGACGTATAGATCTTCATGAGCCCCCGCAACTTACAAGAGACATAGATCCACATGAGCCCCCGCAGTTGCGGGGGCTCATGAGGATCTATGCCTCTTGCCGAGACTGTTTTGAATGCAGACCCTGGCTCCATGGATTGGAAAGCAGCAGCTATTCGGCGCTGAGATTTTGCAAACACAAATGCTTCCACTGGGAGTCAAGGCGGGTTGTTCCCGAAGTCCGTATTATCCAGGTTCGTGGTCTCATGACGTAAAAACTAAAATACGTAATAAAAGAGTAGCTTTTTGCAAGTTTTTAACGCAATAAAATGAAGTTTTACAGTTGCATAGATTTTAAGAAATACGCACTTGAAGACACTGACACGTTTGAAAGCCGAGTCAGTTATGGAGCTCACATATCACGATTTCAGAGCAATGATTTATTATGATTACAAGAAGGGGTTAAAAGTGGCTGATTCCTATGAAAGTTTGGTGAAAACATTTGGAATAATTGCCGCTCCGGCCAAGGTCACTGTGTACAAGTGGTACTGTGAATTTAAGCAGGGTAGACGGAGCCTGGAAGATGACTGACACCCGTCCTGGTCGACCTGTAACAGCTATTACCCAAGAAATCATCAGCGCTGGGGAGCACTTAATACGAAAAGACCCCCGAGTCACTGTACGAGAGATGCAGGATGTCTTGGGCATTTGAATCTCTACTGTGGATAAGATCTTGCACATACATCTTGGAGTCCACAAGCGATGTGCCCGTTGGGTACCAGATGAACTAAGGGAAGAGTAAAAGAGGGGACGGGTAGACTAGTGCCTGACCATGCTTGAACAATTTGACAAAATGGACGGTCAAAATCAGCATGAAAGGTCGTCAGTGAAGATGAAACCTGGGTTTATCAGTTTGACCCTGAAACTAAACAACAGTATTCGGTCTGGGTGTTTCCAGGTGAACACCCCCACCTGCCAAATTCAAAAGATCACGCAGCACCGGGAAACAAATGGTGGAATCTGTTATCAGCAGATCAGGGCATGTAGCCACTGTGCCTCTTGAGGACAGACGTACCGTCACTTCTGACTGGTATGTCCACCACTGCCTGCCTAAGGCTAAAGTGCTTGAGGCTTGGCACAGGTGCCGCCTAAACACAGGTTACATCATAACAACGCTATAGCTGCGCACCTTGCTTAGGGTGGCTGGTGCAGGAATAAGCTCTGGTCATGCAACTGGCCCTTGCGCTTTGGCGACAAGATAGTTTCTGGCTTCAGTGAGAGTGCTGCTGTTGTATCATCCACCCTATTCTCCAGACCTCTCCCCCCCCCCCCCCCCCCCCCCCCTGTGACTTTTCCCTGTTCCCACATGTCAAGAAACAGCTGCGAAGAACAATTAAAGTTCGAGAGCCCTGAAGGTGTTGTCAGAGCTTTCACAAGGGTCATAGAGGGTATAGATGAAGTCACGTGGTCCAAAGCCTGGATGAGCTAGTTTGAGAGGATGGCTAGTTGCGTGTCAGCTCCTGGAGGGTTCTTCGAGAAAATGACAGTGATTGGATCGTTTGTAAGTGATTCAATTTTTTGGAGAGTATACGGACTTCGGGAAAAAGAGGAAAAGAGGCAGGCCGAGAAACACCTGGCGTCGAGACCTCCAAGCAGACATCAAGAGACTGGGAACCACCTGGAGTAAAATCGAAGGAGAAGCACAGGACAGGAGTCGCTGGAGGTCTCTCGTCGACGGCCTATACGCGGGGAGGGGTGACAGGCGTAAGTAAGTACTTCGGGAACACCCCTCGTACGAGGAGCAGCATTACATCCGCCAAAATGGGACACAAAGTACAGAAAAATCTTGTTTTGACCAACCACCCCTGTAGCCGCCTGAATGATGGTCTTGAATGACAGGTAACATTTTCTGTCTATCAAGGTTTCTCTTGAAAGAAAATCTGTCTTTTAAAACCACATTTTTCCTGGCAAGAAAAGGTCGTTGCTCAAATCGGGTTCTGCTGTCATGGCACTAGCTTGTCACAGAACTTCGCCGAGACCCGATACCCTTGGACTATAAAGAGACATAGATCCTCATGAGCCCCCGCAATTTTGTTGCGGGCTCATGAGGGTCTATGCCTCTTTTAGATGGTTGCATTTGATGTGCAGCAGAAGCCATTATGACCCCCCAAAAAATGGGACTGCAACAAAATGGGACTGACACCAGCACACCACGCACACGTAAATTACATTCGCACTGGTACTAAACGGAACTCGACCTATAAAGGAGAATTATTTGCGTGGAAATTGGCCTATTTTGTGGTACGGCAGAGAGCATGACAAGTACAAGACTGCAGTAATAATCCAGGGGCGGATCAGTTACCTCGGGGATGGGTGGGTGGGGGGAGGGGTTCCAGCTTTTTGTTTGGGACATTCAACCTGATACAAAAGGCCTCCCCGACGTTATACCTTGCTTCCAGGAGCCGAAAAATCGAAAAGCGTGGGCGGGATTGGGGAGGGGGGTGGGGGAGAAGGCACGTGCGTGTTAAGACTCACCATTCGACCATTTGCCAAAATATCAAACAACGGGCGAGGGTGGTGGTGGTTCCAAACACTCCAAAAAGGGACTTTGTTAATATAGCATTTTTAAAAAAAAGGGTCTGGGGGAGGGGGAGGGGGGCAGTTTCGGAACCCTTGTAACCCCCCCTTCCCCCCACCCCCTCCGATCCGCCTCTGTGGTCCATTCAGCAGTGGCTCGTTCCCGCTCGCATACTCTCTGCCAACAGCGCTGAGCAAATCATGATTTATTTTGCGCAATGGAGGCAAGGCAGTCATAGTTTAATCTATGTAGGCCAACAATAATTCCTTAACCCGTTCACTACCGAGAACAAAAATGAAAACCACCTAAATGCAAGAGGTATAGATCCTCATGAGCCCCCGCATTCGCGGGGGCTCATGAGGATCTACACCTCTTGCTGTAACTACTGTATAGCCGTGTTCTTTATTTGGTTTGGGATCTTTGACGTTGGAGTTTACACTGCCAATGATTTTCAAAGTACAATCCGGCTGCGTCTGCTGGCAGGGAAGGGGTTGATTTAAGCTGGTCTGAAGTTTTGGACCTTACGGATTGAAGCCGCCAAGCTCAAAACCAGCACGCTCGTTACGACAGATTATCCTCGAGAATAATGAGTGTTTGATTGGCATGGCACATCACCTCTCCATGCATGTATTATTGACGGGGGGGGGGGGGGGGGGGTGGGGGGGGGTATGAGGGGGGATAGGCAGGGGGGAGGGATAGGGGGGTGGGGGGTACCATCACGGATTCACGAGGATTTTTTTTTTCGATTTACGAATCACGACCCCCCTCCCCCCCCCCCCCCAAAAAAAAAAAAAAAAAAAAAAATGGCATTCACGTGTCACGATGGACAGAGACTATGAAGACTCTTTTCAGTGGGGGGTGGGGTGTGGTGGTGGTGGTGGGGGGGATAGTGGGGGGGGGGTAGAGGGGGGGGGAGAAGGAAATTGTCTGTATGCTAGGGACTGACTGAATGTTCATGTGCAAAAAGACAAAATGGTCTTCTGCTGGCCAGAAAATAAAACCCAAACGACGAGGAGGCGGTTGGGGTGGGGGGGGGGGGGGTAACAGAGTTTTCACGTTTCAAGAAATAAACAGGACGTTTTCACGGATCACGACGATCTTATCTAGGCTTTCAAGTTTTACAACGAACCCTTCTTTCACGGATCAAGAGAATGAAAAAAAACTGCATTCACGAGAACTGCAAAAAAACGTCAGTTGTGTTCGCGATTGTATGGCATGCTCCCTCATTGTTGTTGAATGGAATTGAACATTAATTGGAAATGAGTTTTTTAACGCAATAAAGCTAGCTTAACTCATTCTGCCCGCGACACACTTCAGCAAGATATGGCTTGACCATGATAGTTCAAGGGTGGTGGCAAAATACCTTGGCGCCTACAGGCGCCAAGGTATTTTGCCACCACCCTTGAACTATCATGGTCGATTTGTCTCCTGAAATGCAATGCAGTCCTCAGAGGATAACTCCAAAATGTTGGTATAGGGCTCGGGAAGTTCCCCGCGTTGCCTAGCAGCGTCGGCGCGTCAGCCGCCATCTTAGGAGGATGCCATAGTCATGAGATATTAGCGAAATAGTGTTTCAACAGGTTTTTCTTCATTTTCCTTCCTCTTTGGAAACAAAAACAAAAAAAAAAAAAAAAAAAAAAAAAAAAACAGATTCTGGTGAGCGGTTTCCTACAGTGATGGCAAGACTTGATGTTATCAGTTGCTTATCGTACGTCAGGACTTTCCTGACATGACAAAAACAGCGATTTCCCTATGAGCGCTTAGTCCCGTAGCCGCCACGACTGGCGTGATGACGTCAGCTTCCCCGGAGCCCTATTTCGTAACTCGGGCACAATGAGTTAAAAGTATGAAGTGTGAATGCCGCAAAATGAAAGATTTGTCTGTGAAGGCGCCAAGCTAATATGGCACTGCCCTTGCTCTTTCCTCCTTCGTACGCAGGAGCGTTCCTTCCATAACGCTCACAAAGCAGCGGAAACCCTGTGGTACGCCGTGTGTCTACTCACTAGAATTGTGAAAAGACAAAGCTGATAAATGACAACTTGGTTCTTTTTCCTGGTACTCCGGCTCTTCCTCCCCCACGACTTTGGTATTAATTTCAGTCCGCTTAATCACATTTCAAATATAAACGATTTGAATTCCAAAACTTCAGTAGCTCGCCCTTAGCACCACGTGAATGTTTTGTGTTTATGTATAGTGTGTGAGTGAATGCGCGTGATTCACGTATCACTCAGCCGTTTAAGGACCGATTAATTAACGTGTTTGAATGACCTGATACGCTCTTGGGGATTCTGGAGTGCGTGCCTCCTTATTAAACCCCTACCGCATGATCCCGAGAGTTGCCAACTATTATGCTGATTTGTACGTGTCAGTTAGTGGTACATTTAGGAGACAGGTGCCGACTCGCTTATCCGAGAGGTACGGTGGCTGAGGACACTAATCAGGCTTCCATCACTCTAAACCTCACACGCACAACTAATAACACAACATCTAACAACCAAACACAACAACTAACCAAGACTACGTTTAACACGGACAAGCAAAGCACATTACGATTTACAGCACAGGATCATTCGCACTTCAAGCATTCTCAGACATGAAGAGAAAGTGAAGGAGTTTACATCACCACATTTTACTTAGCTTAGGCATAGTAATAACCTAAGTCTGCTCACCCAACAATGCGAAGCAGATGTATATAAGGAATGGTCGGTGCGCTGTCTCGAGGGTGCCACAACGTGTCACGTCAGGAACGGAGCCCCCGATACGCCCACCGACCATTCCTTATAATTTTACTTCTACCACGTGTGTTCTTATCCAAAGTCCTACGTCATTTTTACCACGTTGACCATCCATACACGTGTTTGGACACCTGAACATATACTAATGTCTATTTAACCTATTCAGTCTCACACAAGATTTTACTGACGTATTCCGGCATTCCTTTTAGTGTGCCCTTCTGTTTGGACACATGGACATACATCAATGTCTATTTAACCTATTTTTCACACAAGATTCTACTGACGTATTCCGGCATTCCTTTTAGTGTGCCCTTTATCACACGTGTTTGGACACCCTGGTCACGACCACAACTCCGTCTTGGCCCACATCTCGTACCTGCACTTTGACCCCACATTTTAACTCTAATCAGTAAATTAACACTGACCATCTCGTCACTATACATAATAGGCACTCTGTGACACACGTGAGCGTGCTTGTTGGGTTCAGTTCGCGGCGGCGCTTTGAGCCGATTTTAATTGGGATAAAGCGCCTATTTAATGCGCTGATTTATTTATTTATTTTATAACCCGTTGTATCGGCGAATATTTGCAAACACACCTTGCCGTGAATCGTTGCAGATGACCTTTAAACTGAAGTGGAGACGGGACTTTTTTTTTAATTTAAAAAAGTCTCCACTTCGGTTTAAGCCTTTCACTGCCGAGAAAAAGTGACCACGATCCAACTGCAAGAGACATAGATTCTCATGAGCCCCCGCTGTTGCGGGGGCTCATGAGAATCTATGTCTCTTGCTGAACACCACTTTGTATCTATGTTCCTTGAACCGCTGGGCATTTTGGAGGCTGAATCAACAAAGATTTCAGAAACTAAATTTGCGATCTTTAGAAGGGAAGGGGTTAATTAATAGTTTTTTTTCCGAATCATTTCATTTTCAGCTTAATTTTGTTATTGACATGCCAGCCGAGCACTAAAGCTTTTACTAATGTCAGTCGATCCATTCTCCGCTGTTGGCACTGGCAGTGAAAGAGGAAACCAGGCACAACTACATGGGGCTATGGCATACTCCAGCCTTGACTAAAACTAAAGTTACAGCAGGCCACTGTCTACCGTAATCGGCTGTGTTTCCATATAGCTGCGAGACAGCGGCGCGGTACTGAGACGACACTGCAAAACAGCAGCTGAGCAGCTGGCGGAAAATCGCTTTGTGTGCTGCTATATCGCGGCGGGACAGACGGCATTGTGCCACTGTGAAAGCTGTTCAGAATTGTTGCGATTTGTTCTGGCCTGCGGAAAGCGGCCACGAGTCTTCCTTCACAGCAAAATCGCGGCTGAATCGCCTGTGGAATCGCTTCGTGGGGTAATACAAATTTGTCGCTCCGCTATCGCCTGTCGCACGCAATAGGCGCTGTTGTCGCGTCGCGCACATAGATACAGACCTTTTTTTTCTGTGCTCGATTCGTGACGCTGTTGCCACCGCCCCCCCCCCCCCCCGCCCCCCACCCACCCCTTCCGAGTAATAGAAGCTATTCCTAGACCACAATCGAGCTAAAGACTGCAGGACTAGGTTGACACTTTCCTCGGGGGGGGGGGGGGGGGGGGGGGGGGGAGAAGGAGGGGGTTGAGGTGGAGAGGCATCTAGAATTCCCCTCGTAGGACAATAAAGTTAACTCCTTAACTGCCGGGGTAAGTACGAACGCTACCCATCCTTAACTTCTTCTTTTTTTTCGGGAGTGGGGTAGCTAGAATTTCCCCTAGTGTGATAATAAGCTAACCTGTTAACTGCCAGGGCAAGTACTAACGCTACCCAGCTTTAACTCATTATGTCCCACGTACAAAATATCCATATTTTGGAGTTGTCCTCTCAGGACTGCATGGCAATTCAGGAGACAGTTGGACCATGATAGTTCAAGGGCGGTGCCAGAATAGCTTGGCGCCTGTAGGCGCCAAGCTATTCTGGCACTACCCTTGAACTATCATGCCGGGTCGAGCCATATCTGGCTATGGTGTGTCGCGGGCAGAATGAGTTAACGTCCGCGACACCAGAGCGGTAATGGTGTGTCGGAACTGAATGAGATAAGAGACATAAACCCCTCATGATACACCCCCCGCCCCCCCCCCCCCCCCCCCCCGATGCTCTTTATGCCTACTATTGTCCCATTTACATCTGTGTTCTTCACGCGAATGTCGGTGAGTGTGCAAGTCGCTTCAGACGAGAAATTCTTGATCACTTCCAACGACGGGGTTATACAAGTATCGTCCGGGGAAAAAAAATCGAATCAAATCAAAAAACGTTTGGTCTGGCCGGGCTGAGTATCCATCGCGGCTTGAGCTTGAGCTGTGAGGGAAATGTGGTTTCCTTGTTCTGCTGCTGTTTGGTCCGGTATGGAAACTATGACACGAGGTAATGAATACCCATATACCCTCTTCACTGTAAGCGTGGCCGGTAGGGCCGGTAGGGCCGCGCTTCACAGTGAAGAGGGGTATATGGGGGTTACTGTCACGGCCTCACGAAAATTTAAAGTACCACCAAGTACCAGCACTATGAAGACACATTTCAGCACCGTGTGCGTTTAGTGTTATGCCTTGTTGACACACCTTATGAACTTCTACGGCAGTTTGAACATGCAGCAAACGCACACGCGTAATCACATCTGTTTATTCTGCGCAGCCGTTAAGCGCGTCAATCTATATTTAGCTATTGCTAGGAGGATAGTGTGTTGAAAATGAGCGGAGTCATTGTCAAATTACTGGATATAAAGACGGCATATGCTGAACTGGATTGTCCAGTGTCTAAATGAACCATAGCTAGACCTGTGTGTAGCGTTTCGTAACTATCTGTTGCAGAAGCGTATCTTTCAACATTTGCAGCAGCAGTTGGCTTTTAAATTCACAAAACTCAAGAATTTAGTTACTTTCCACCTTTCCTTTTACAGCAAAATTGCGGCTGAATTGCCTTTGAATCGCTTCGTGGAGCAATAAAATTGTGTCGCTTACCTGTCTCCTGTCGCGCCGCCATAGGCGCTGCTGTCACGTCGGGCATAATTATAGATACAGACCTTTTTTTCGGTGTTCTCGATTCGTGTCGCCGTTGCCACCACTTTCTCGTCGCTGTTCAGTTCGGTGCTTTATATAAACACCCCCCCCCCCTCCCCTCCCCCCTTCCCTCCACCTCCCCCCCCCCCCCCCCACCACCACCACCACACCACTTCTGAGTAATAAATGCCATTCCTAGACGTAATCGAGCTAAAGACTGCACGACTAGGTTGAGCCCCTTCCGGGCTCGGGGACGGGGGGGGGGGGGGGGGGGGGCGGGGGAGGGGTGGGGGAGGGAGAGAGAGAGAGAGAGGAGGGGTGGAGGGAGAGGAGGGGGAGGGCGCTAGAACTCCCCTTGTGGGACAATAAAGTTAACCTCTTAACACATTTACCCCAGGACCCAAACCCCCCCCCCCCCCCCTCAATTTTGAAGTTACCATATGAAGGACTGTATTACAACTGTAGAGACAGATTGAGTCAATTATAAGTCATGGTTTTGTCCAAAACAAATTAACAAATCAAGGATCACGACGAGTGTCTTTCATAAGTCACGAAAACCTAAACCTCGGCTATTACGTGAGATGATTTTGACCAATAACCTCCCCCCTCCCTCTCCTCTCCCCCCTCCCTCTCCTCCCCCCCCCCCCTCCCCCCATTTAGTGACTTGACATGCACAGATATGCTAATGATTATAACTACACTTTTTGGCAAGTATTTTATGCAAAACAAACGTTTCAACCACAAAGGCTTCAAGTGATAAATACTCATATGGTTCAAATCAACACTTTTATGAAAGTCCAGCTGTCCACCACGTTGTTTCAAAGGTAAGGAACTCGAAGGAAGCAAAGCCCTTTTTACAGACACCGTTCAAAAAAAAAGTCAATAAGAGACCGACAGGCTGACAGACAGACACAAAGACACACATGTATACAGACTGGCCGTCTGACCGATAAACAGGTGGACAGACAAAGAATGTGAGACAGCTCGCTTCTATGCATGGAGCTACAGTGGTCGATTTCATCACACGCTACTCTCCTTTAACAACAATGTCGGCGTGTTCTGTATGCATCTTTTCCTCTCCACGAGCCAATTGCGAACAACCGCTCAACTGTGACAATCGAGGATGGTGCCAGATTAGCTTGGCACCTTTCGCTCAAGGGTAGTCACAAACCAGTAGCGTTCGTTCGTTACTCCATTTTTATGTCCCACTGGCACAAAGTGATCGGGGAAAACCAGTAGCGCTGGTAGAACTGTACATATACTAAGGGGAATTACTCAGCGCTGGACAGACAAACAGTTAGATCCCCTGACCCCGCCTATCAGGCACCCAATCGCCAGCCCACAAAAAAAAATACGCAGGTATAGAACAAGGCCATCATCTCAGTACATTCTATATCTGCGTATTTTTCTGTGGGCTGGCGATTGGGTGCCTGATAGGCGGGGGCAGGGGATCTAACTATTTGTCTGTCCAGCGCTGAGTAATGCTCAAGGGTAGTGCCTGAACAGTTTGGAGTCTGGAAAGCGCCAAGTTAATCGGGCACTACCCTTGAACTGTCATGGTCGACGCATCATCCGCGTCTCACAAGCAGTGCACAGCAGACGATACTAAAACATATAGTCATATAAAGTACTATCGTACTCATGGCTCGTGTTACATAGAATTGTATTGTCGAGGTGGTTTCTGATTTCTGCATAATATTAAATTGTATTGTATTGTATTGTATTGTATCAAATTGCATTGCATTGCATTGTAGGCTTTTGTAGGCTATTGTATTGCATTGTATTGTTGGATAGTATAGCTATTAACCCTTTGGCTGTCGGTAGCGCGTTTTGTCGAGGTGATTCCTACAGGAATCACCTCGACAAAACGCGCTACCAACAGCCATAGGCTTAAAGCGTGGACCATCACTCTTTTGGCTTTGGATGCGAAAAGGACCGTCTATTATGCCCCGCTTGCTGTTCGAACAGCGCGCTGCTCGGCCCAAAAACAGAGCGCTTATTACTGGGAGGTTTTTCCACACCGGGACGGTAAAACCAGAGTCGCCGGCCATATAACAGGCGGTGTTCCAACGCTGTGCATGCCGGCGCTGTGAAGTGAAAAGTTGTGAAAATCGATCAAAGATGTTGCAGCGCGTGAACGGGAGGAAGGGTTTTCAGCACTAGGGAACGCAGGGTAAGTGTGTCTGTTCACTTTGTCTCCTACCTTTTTTACTTTAAAATTTGTTAAATTTTAAATTGGAACAATATTTTGTTTAGATATATGGTGGACTTTTTCTAGTGAATTTTTAATTCACTTAGACCTTTTTATTTTGGGTGGGTGGGTTGGGGGGGGGGGGGGCGGGGTCACCTTTTTAACGTAACAAATTACTACTCAATGCTAAATTCCTCTCTCCCGCGCTTTTTTTTTTTTTTTTTTTTTTTTTTTTTTGAAACGATCAGATGATTGGTACTAATCCTGAGATTGAGAAACTGATAGAAAAGTGAGTATTTAATATTTGATGAAGACAAACTTTCCAGACTGTGAGTGCTGGACATGATCTGTGTTACTTAACACATTCGAGACGCGCCGTATTCGGATACGCGTCTTTATGCCGCGTATCTGAATAAGGTACGTCTCGAATGAAGTTTTTAAAAAATGTAGATCCAATCCGTTCAGGCCTAATTGTATATTCGTACGTTGGAGTTTTCAGATAGTTTGTTTGTTTGTTTGTTTGTTTGTTTTTTCATGATCACCGAATTAAACAAAAAAAACAGTATTTTAAGAGTAACATTTCAAAAGGCCATCCGGCCGACGTCAGACCGCCGTTGACCCGCGCACGGCCGCGCGCTGGCCAAGGGCGGCCGACGTCGGCCCGATGGCCTCTTGCGCTTTGGGATAGCACGTACGTCGTGGCAAAATATCGAAAATTTTTCTCAACCGTATTTTTTTAGACCTAGCATTTTTTTCGAGCGACGCTTTCGGACAACGCTTCAAAACAAAAACAAAAACCGCCCCCCAAAAGACGTTTTCCGTATCTGAATGTTGAGCCCCTGTGAAACAAATCCGCATGACAGTAAAAAATAATAATAATTATAAAAAAAAATAGATGGTGCAAATGACAGCCGATTTGCATGATGCTAAACCTACATCTTCTCCAGTTAAGGCAACCTGGTAGGTAGGAAAAAATAACACGCAGTTTTCCTCAGGCAAGCCTGGCTTCGAAGAGAGCAAGAACACAAGACAAATTATTTATAAGTCAGCTGCTGATGTAAATGCAGTAATCACCGCAGAGCTAAGACTTAGCTTGAACACATTTTACCCCAGGACCGAAATCCCCAATTTTATTTTTAAGTTGCCCTCTGAAGGACTGTTTTACAATTATAAAGACAGATCGAGCATGATAGTTCAAGGGTGGTGCCAGAATAGCTTGGCGCCTATGGGCGCCAAGCTATTCTGGCACCACCCTTGAACTATCATGCTCGAGGCATATCTTGCAGTGGTGTGTCGGGGCTGAATGAGTTCGATAGATTGCTGAACATGTTTTAACTCATTCTACCCCAGACACACCACAGCAGGATAAGGATCTACCATAATAGTTTAAGGGTGATGCTAGAATAGCTTGGCGCCTACGGGCGCCAAGCTATTCTGGCATCACCCTTGAACTATCATGGTCGATCTGTGTCCTGCACTGCAATGCAGTCTTGAGAGGACAGGGGCAAAATTTAAGGATTTTGATGTTGGGGTAGAATGAGTTAATGTATTAGAGTTTAAAGTTTCTGAAACTGTTTACAGCAGAAGATGGTACTATTGCGTGCGTTCAGGTCTGGATGCCGCGTTACATTGCGGAGCCAGGGGCCAGTTGCATGAGTGAGCTTAGTCCTACCGTGCGCCAGCCACTGCGGCACTATAGCGGAGCATCTTGATTATGGCTGGTGCAGGACTAAGTTCACTTATGTAACTGACCCCTGGCTTTTAGTCTTTTCAACGGTGTTTTAATACATTCCCTGCCGAGAAAAAGTTAACAAGATCCAACTGCAGGAGACTTAGATCCTCATGAGGGGTCTTGGACTGAATTGTGTGTTCTTCAAGTTATTTTTTCATTTTTGGAGCTTTATCCTTGTGAGAAGATATCTGCTCAAAAGCATGCATCTCGTTTGTAAGTACAGCATAGCAGTTTCTGAACACCCTTGCTCTAATTAGATGCCCACTACTACTGTAATTGTTAAAAAATACACTTCTGTAACAGATGGTTACGAAACGCTGCAAACAGGTGACACAGGACAATCTGGTTCAGCACAGTCATCTTTGTATCAAGTAACTTGACAAATGACTCCACTCCGTTCTAGAAATACCATACGTTCAGTACGAGAAACAGCTAAAAATAGATTGACACGCTAACGGCTGCGAAGAATAAATAAGAGCGATTACGCGTGTGATTTTGCTGCGTGCCCGAACTGTTGTTAAAGTTCATTAGGTGTACCGACAAGGCATACCAAACACAACTGGTGCTGAAATGTGTCTACGGATTAATCCGTAACGATACTTTAAGTTATCGAATTGTTGAAGCGTATCGAGACAAACTCGTTCTTTAGAGTCGACAAAAATGTGGCGTATAGTCACATCTCGACTGACGCTAATACACACGCTGTTAACACCCGCTCTCGCAGTCATGCGGCGTCTCGATGTGACCCAGATGAACCTGTAATTTTGCCGCGGATCTAAACAACTAATAGTATGTCCATTGCTCTACGATGAGAATCAGTCGTTCTCAAAAATGAACTTAGCTTTTCCGACGTTTCGGCAGCACTGTACAAAATTACCTGTTTACTGCCGAGAAAAAGTGAGCATGATCCAACTGCAAGAGACATAGATCCTCATGAGCCCCCGCAGTCGCGGGGGCTCATGAGGATCTATGTCTCTTGCTGAGAGGAATGTGTATTCATCCTCCTGGGACGTTTGTGGATTTTGGTTTGAGAAACAAAATATGCCCTCAGTAGCAGTTGTTAAAGTGGAACGTGTTAAAGTTATGTGACGAGGTTTCATAACACATACGCATATGTGTCCTGCTCTTTGATTTTGGTCTTTACGATCTGGAGCCGTAAATTCCAAAATCACAGACCAGCACGCATAGTGCGTTTACGATCCGGGCAGCGATTACGTTGTCATTAACGAAAATTGTTGACCTTTCCGTTCTTTGAGGTATTACCAGTAACTAGACTGTGCTATTTGCAAAACAGGCGCGTGTTGCAAGTTAACTCATTCAGCCCGACGCACGTATTTCCCAAATTTTGGAGGCGACTTCTAACGACTATGCACCTGTTGCAGGAGATGGATGGACCATGGTAATTCAAAGGTAGTGCCAGATTAGCTTGGCGCCGACAGGCGCCAAGCTAATCTGGCACTACCCTTGAATTATTATGGTCGATCCATCTCCTGCTGTAGTGCGTCAGGGCTGAATGAGTTAAGCGCCTAGAGTGATCATAGCAGTCTTTTGACGGTTGTTATGCACACAAACTAAAACACCAACGTTGCTCACCCCCTTTTACCGCACAACGGTTTCCTATGACACTGGGGCTAACTAGAAATGACGCGTGTCCTTTTTGTTGTTACTATTACATTTAAAATAGGAACAACTTTCAGACGGGGCTCGTCGGCTCGCGCTCATTAGCATGCGCCTGACGTCATGGGCTGGCGGGCCTAAAATTCTGGCAAAGAATTAACAAGATAAAATGACGTCACGTCCAGCTACGCAAACCTTACTGGATAAGGTACATTTGGCGCCAAACGCCGCATCGTTTATGATTAGGTCAAATTATTTTCAAATAGCTCCGAATCATTGTGACCAAATAGCTCCGAGTATGAAAATATGCCGCACAATTACAAGATTGATCCTCTCAAACGTAAAATTGTAGTACTACGACGAGTGACGTAAAATGTCAATTTCGTCACTGAGCACACGGTGTCGTGGGCCTAACGGTTTCATAAATGACGTCATTTCGCTGCTCGTGCTATTATTCTTCTTCAGAATGGCTGTCGCTACGCCAGCCCACAGAACGCACCATTGCGCTTGTGTGCTGGTGTATATCGATGAGAAGGTAGGGTGGATTAGGGTGCCGGTAGATGGATCGGAAGGATAAGCTTAAACATAGACACAACTTTGCGCGGGAATCCCATCTTGCTATTATTTTTATGTTTTATATATTGGTCCGCGTGCTGTGTTCTGTATCCTGGCAGTGTCAGTCAAGTGCTAAAATCAATGAACTTAAATAAACTACGTGCAATTTACCCCCAACCTAGAGTCATTATTCTGGTGACACACATTACACTCAGTGCCTACATCATTCTAAACCGTTGTCATTAACCTCAGCCCCACCCTAGCGCCAGAGGGGTCATAGGTTCAAACCTTTGGTCCCCACGCCTCAGGGAAACTCTGAAAACGTGCCATTTAATCTCATTATTTCACTGAACTCTTCAATACCCCCCTCGTTTGAAAAAAAAAAAAGCTGTATAAAAACGATTTCTGTAGCACGCTGAGGTGGCACAAGCGTATTGCTGTCCACAGCGTTGCTGTTGGAGCATTTACTCATTCGAGACGTGTCACATGAAGCCGCGTATCCGCATGCGGCACGTCCCGAATGTGTTAACATTCAAGGTGGTTAAAGGGATATGCTGCAGGCAATAAAGGTTAATAGCTCGCGATATATTATTTATAAATGTTCTTAGTGCGTTTTATAATAATGCTCGGCGAAAGGGCTAACTTAACTTATAACTTAACTTACACGGCCGTGCGTGGGCTAACTTAACTTATAACTTAACTTACACGGCCGTGCGTGGGCTAACTTAACTTATAACTTAACTTACACGGCCGTGCGTGGGCTAACTTAACTTATAACTTAACTTACACTGGCCGTGCGTGGGCTAACTTAACTTATAACTTAACTTACACTGGCCGTGCGTGGGCTAACTTAACTATACTTACTACGGCCGTGCGTGGGCTAACTTAACTTATAACTTAACTTACACTGGCCGTGCGTGGGCTAACTTAACTTATAACTTAACTTACACGGCCGTGCGTGGGCTAACTTAACATATAACTTAACTTACACTGGCCGTGCGTGGGCTAACTTAACTTATAACTTAACTTACACGGCCGTGCGTGGGCTAACTTAACTTATAACTTAACTTACACGGCCGTGCGTGGCCTAACTTAACATATAACTTAACTTACACTGGCCGTGCGTGGGCTAACTTAACTTATAACTTAACTTACACGGCCGTGCGTGGCCTAACTTAACATATAACTTAACTTACACGGCCGTGCGTGGCCTAACTTAACATATAACTTAACTTACACTGCCGTGCGTGGGCTAACTTAACATATAACTTAACTTACACGGCCGTGCGTGGGCTAACTTAACTTATAACTTAACTTACACGGCCGTGCGTGGCCTAACTTAACATATAACTTAACTTACACTGGCCGTGCGTGGGCTAACTTAACTTATAACTTAACTTACACTGGCCGTGCGTGGGCTAACTTAACTTATAACTTAACTTACACGGCCGTGCGTGGGCTAACTTAACTTATAACTTAACTTACACGGCCGTGCGTGGGCTAACTTAACTTATAACTTAACTTACACGGCCGTGCGTGGGCTAACGGCTTAACATATAACTTAACTTACACTGGCCGTGCGTGGGCTAACTTAACTTATAATGTGCCCAGTGCGCAAAGGCTAACGGGTCGATGTCGGCCGCCGTTGGCCCGCGCACGTCCGTGCGCGGGCCAACGGCCGCCGACATCGGGCCGAAGGCCTTTTGCGCATTGGGTTTGATCTGCTCGTCTTCTCTTTTGTATGCAGAAGAGTTCTCCCGATACGCTCATGGGTTGGCAGGAAACATTTTCCCTGTGTACCTACTCACGCGGATTCCTAATAGAAGGGGAAAACAGTTTTAGTTAAAGTACCATTACGCATAAATCTGAAGACACGTTTCTGCACCATTTGTGTTTGTTATGTCTTGTCGACACACCTAATGTACTTTATCAGCAGTTTGGATACGCGGCAACAGCACACGCGTAATCGCGCTTATTTTATTATGTGCAGCCGTTAGCGTTTCAAACTATTTTTAGCTGTTTTTCGTACTGACAGCACTGTATTTATAGAACGGAGTGGAGTCATCGTCAGGTTACTTGATATTAAGACGACGTGTGCTGAACTGGATTCTCATGTGTCTAAATGAACCATAACTATACTTGTGTGTAGCGTTTCGTAACCGTTTGTTACAGAAGTGTATCTTTGAACAGTTACGGCGGTAGTGGGCCATTAAGTTAAATACAGCACTGATAACCTGATATATCGATACATTTCATCCAGTCCAAGCCCGCCATGGAGCATGTCCCCTTAACTCATTCAGCCCGACGGTCGTATTTCCCAAATTTTGGGAGCGTCATCTAATGATTTGTGAAACACGACTGTCGGGCTGAATGAGTTAAAGCGACAGGTATCAGTGTCGAACGATCTGCTCTATAGGCTCCAGAAGATTCAAAACCACGCAGCAAGACTTGTACTGAAAACATCAAAGCATGACTCCCACATCACTGGCTTCCTGTGAAGTTCAGAACTGAATACAAAATTGCTTCCATCGTTTTTCAGGCCTTTGATAAAAGACTCCCAGCATACTTTTCCTCCAGTCTCCCTGTCTATATACCAGGCAAGGTATTGCCTCCAGCACTGACGTAAGAATATTGACTATCCCCAGAGTGTCCTTAAAAACCTTTGGACAGCGGTCCTTTTCTTTCCAGGCTCCGAAAGTGTGGAATGGTCTTCCTCATGATATTAGCCATGCACTATCTTTGGCCATTTTCAGGACTAGATTGAAAACATATTATTTTTAAATTTGACCTTTGAAAGGGATTGATAAACCCTATGTTTTCCCATCAACATGCATATATCTGATCGGGCTCTTGAAATGTTAAGTTTATTATTTCAGTATTGTGTCAGTGTGCATTTCAGTGGACCTATGAATGATTGTGTTTTTTGTACGTTGTCGGTACTTTCGTTAGTTAATTTCAATTAGTTAGATTATCTAGATGTAAAGCGCTCTGAGCCTTTTTTGTGGGGATATTGCGCTATAGAAGAGTTATTATTATTATTATTATTATTAATTATCATAATAATATAATAATACCGTTTCTCAATTTTGGGGAAATCGACTCAAAGCGCCGCGCCTGAAACCCAACACACACACTCACGAAACAGACACGGATTTACGCCATTTAAGACAAACACAGTACAAGACAAACGAAGGGCCAGCTACTGAAGTTACAGAGATTTTTGATCGCTTGTATTTGAAATTTGTAAAGTGGCCTGAGACCGGTACCAAAGTGGGGGGGGGGGGGGTGGAAGAACCGGAGTACCCGGAGAAAGAACCCCCGACGGTCCGCCCGAATTAACGGTGACACTTACCAGAGGAGAAAGGTCCAACGCCGGAACCCGGTATCGAACCGCGCACCTCTGGCATTGGTGGCAGGCGCCTTAACCACTGCGCCACGGACCGCCCCCATCGACCCATCTCCTGCTGTAGTGCGTCAGGGCTAAATGGGTTAATCAGACAGTTACGATACGTCATAATTTAACGTCA
>BTPG01000001.1:243906076-243951076 GCA_036245525.1 Semisulcospira habei
AACGGGTTTTGTTGTATTTGAGTGCTGGTGTGTGATATGGACTTCATGACTAACCCTGCAGGAGTTCCCTCGACCAAAATAGCTACCAACACCTAAAGGGTTGGTTGCAAAATTCCTCTCGACCGAAATCGCTACCAGCACTCAAAGGTCTGAATTAGTAGAAACGGTTAAGGCCCCGCCACACATGCCGGTTGTGCCCCGATTTTGAAGTCGATTCCGATCCGATTGCGATCGGATGACGTCATATATCCGATCCGATCCCAATCCGCGGCTGGGAATCGGGTGTCTAGAACCTGCTCTATTTTTCCGATCCGAATCGGCCCCGATTGTAAGCTTCAACCAATCAGAGCGCGTCTCGCAAAGCATATCGTTTCAGTTTGAAAATGGCGGAAGATCAGTACCACCTTTGTTGCCGATGTTTCGCCCGCCTCTTCCCGAATATGATGCAAAACTGCTGATAATGCAAGCACATCATCATCACTGTCAAACCTAGCAGCCATTCGCTAAACTGGTACGACCTTGATCTTCGATTCAAACCGGTCGGATAAAAAAAAAGTCGGGGAATGTGTGGCAGTGCACACGTTTTTGTAGTCCGGTCCGATCACACTCCGATTCGAAACTGCTCGAGAATCGGCCTCAAAATGGGCATTGTGGCGGGGCCTTTAGTGCCTTGTTTCACTGCTGTGGCATTTTACGCCTCGTCATTTTCATAACGTAAAACCAATCCGGTTGTAAAAACCTTTGGCTGTAAAACACCAATCACACTACCCAGCACTACACCATTAGCGTTGCTACCGCTGATGAAGTAAAGTTCGATGGTTTTGCTCGTACGTGTACTCGATGCATTTGAATCCAACGTACTTACACTCAGAAATGGAGCTAGACTGGAATCGGCACTCAGAAGTGCGGCGAGTGCTGTTTCTGGGTTCAGAATTGACAATGAAGTCTCGCGAGAGTTAGAATATCCCAAATGTATTTAGGAAAAACATATCAATTTATGACTGCTTGAACTGATGAGATTAAGCTGTCCTACACTCACTTGATTCATGCACAAGATGGACGCAAAACACACAATTCCGGTTCGGCTTGGGTGCACGAAAACTTACATGAAGCGACTCGTTGGGTAAAATGCAATAGATACATAGTTATGCTAGTCAAACAACCCAAAGCTACTATACTCCACGAGCATGGCTGTAGATCACAGATCCCTAACCTGTAGTGTCTAATTCAACTGAACTGTATAAATGGGAAAACTGGAAAATTCTCCATAACATAATTCCTACACTACTTAACCCATTCAGACCTGACGCAATACAGCAGGAGATTGGTCGACCATGATAATTCAAGGGTAGTGCCAGATTAGCTTGGCGCCTGTCGGCGCCAAGCTAATCTGGCACTGCCCTTGAATTATCATGGTCGATCCTCCTCTTGCAACTGGTGCATAGTCATTAGATGACGCCTCCAAAATTGGGAAATACGGCCGTCGGGCTGAATGAGTTAATAAGATGGGTGTACAAAAAAACCGATGTGATTTTTTGTGTGGTGAGATTGATTGTATTGCGTGCTGTTTCTGCCATTGTATCAGATTTGAACCTCTTTGGCCACATGTTGCTATATATATATATTTCAGCTTACTGGTGAAAGTGTAATACTGTCTGAGACTGATATCTTATTCGGCTATAGGCCGGACCAAATCAGTCAGTATAATCAATCACTTAACCCATTTGGCCCCAACGCTCTACAGCATGGGATGGGTTGACCATGATAATTTAAGGGTAGTGACAGATTATCATGGTCGTGCAATCTAATGCAACAGGTGCATAATCTTGAGGTGACTCCACACTTTAGGAAATGCGGCTATGTGGTTTTAATGGGTTAACACTTATTGCAAAGATGTGTATTAGTAGATTCCACTATGGAACACGATTTAGCTAAATTGTAATGTTTGATTCATATGTGCGGTTGAGGGGAGTAGTAGACCTCTGATATGCAGTATTTTGTCTGTGTTACGTTAGTATGCGTATACTGCGGGCAGTGTCTGTCCTTATATCAGTGATTTGCGCCTATAGAAAAACTATGCACGCATCATCACAAACTACGCATGCTCACATACACGCACATTACAAAAGACCACAAGAGCATCTACTATAATTTGTAAATCAGCAAACGATTTGTCCATATTCTCTTATAAAAAAAAAAAGTCAAATTAGACACAACAAGCAAACAGTGTATCATCGACATACTCAATATAATTTTTTTTTTTTTTTTAATAATTAAAGACTGAACCACAAAAGTACCAAACGATCGTCTGGTCAAAGTCGATAGCTGCTGTCCTGCGCAATTACCTGTGCAATCCCAGAGAGCAAAACATCAGGGGCAAGTGAGATGAGTCCTGTGCCAGCCGCTAAGCAAGGTGTTCCGCTGTAGCGGAGCACCTTGCTTAGCGGCTGGCGCAGGACAAAGCTCACTCGCGCAACTGACCATGGTCCTCGCACTTGCCAATTGCGGTCGAGGCCTGCCCGTGGGCTTTACAGCTCACTGTCCAAAATGTCTTTTGCGAAGCGCTCTGTTTCAGTTTGATAAAAACCAAGAAAGTGAATCGTTGTTTAATGATTCGCTTCATTCCTCCTGGGACAAGTCCAGAGGGGGATCTGGGGGGGGGGGGTTACATGGGTTCCGGAACCCCCCCCCCCCCCTCCCCAACCCAAAATTGTTTAAAATGCTATAACAAAGTCCCTTTCTCGGGCATTAAGGCTGTTTGACATTTTGGCGAATGGTGAGAGTTTTAACACCACCACCCCCTTCCCGCCCTTCCCCCCTTCCCGCCCCCTCCTCCCCCCCCCCCCCCACCCCACCCCCAGGTTTTCGATTTTTCGGTCCCTGGAAGCAAGGTTTAGCGTCGGTGAGGCCTTTTGTATCAGGTTGAAGGTCCCAAACAAAAAGTTGGAACCCCGGCCCTCCCCCTCCCACCCCCCCCCCCCACCCCCCGTCGAGATAACTGATCCGCCCCTGTGAAGTCTGCCCTGCAAAAGACAGTAAGTCTATTTGAGTTATACAATGAAATCTGGCTTTTCAGACAAATGAACTTACTAGCTTTTGCCTATGATGATTTTTTTTTTTTTTTTTTACTTTTTGCTGAAAATCTCTTTAGGGCGCAAAGTCGGTCAGTCACGTCATAAAAATTGATCCCAATTTTGCCCCTTTAAAAAATGAAAAAAAAATTCAGCCCTAACGCACTACAGCAGGAGATGGGTCGACCATGATAATTCAAGGGTAGTGCCAGATTAGCTTGGCGCCTGTCGGCGCCAAACTAATATGGCACTAGCCTTGAATTATCATGGTCGATCCATCTGCTGCAACAGGTGCATAGTCGTTAGATGACGCCTCCAAAATTTGGAAATACGTGCGTCGGGCTGAATGAGTTAAACCACACAACTGAATTTGCATTTTAGATACATGTATTGGGTAAGCTGGGTAGCTAATGTGGTAGAGCCTATCATCCGAAAGTTCGAAGGGTTGAATTTGGCTGGAGAGAGAAAAAAATGTTCAAGATCCTATTCTGAACCACGTCTTTGAAGTCATGTTCGTGGTTGACAAAATAAGTTCAGCCCAAAACTTTAAAAATGTGTGTGTGTGTGTGTGTGTGTGTGTGTCACAGTGTGTGTGTGTGTGTGTGTGTGTGTGTGTGTGTGTGTGTGTGTGTGGTTTGTGTGGTGTGTTTGTGTATGTGTGTGTGCGTGTGTGGTGTGTGTGTGTGTGTGTGTGCGTGTGGTGTGGTGTGTGTGTGTGCGTGTGTGTGCGTGTGTGTGCGTGTGTGTGTGTGTGTGTGTGTGGTTTGTGTGGTGTGTGTGCGTGTGTGTGTGGTGTGTGTGGCGTGTGTGTGTGTGTGTGTGTGTGTGCGTGTGGTGTGTGTGTGCGTGTGTGTGTGTGTGTGTGTGTGTGTGTGTGTGTGTGTGTGTGTGTGTGTGTGTGTGTGTGTTTCATCAAATCAATATCGATCGATATCGCGTGTTCGAGGGTCGGGCCCAGGCTCTTTTGGCACCACCCTTAAATAATAATGGTCAATCTTTCTCCTGAGTTGGCTTGAATCGGGGTCTGTTGACACGCGCTGCTATTTGAATATCAAATCACTTTTGTCTAAAATCCTGTACATGGTCAATCAATTTCCTGTTGCAGTTCACATATTGAGCAGAAAAGGGCAAAAAAGTTAACCCCTTGGCTGCTGCTGACGCTACCGCTCGGCGGAAAAGACACGTAACTACCCGTCTTTTCCGCCGAGCTGTACGCGTCAGTGGTAGTCATGTGGCTGATCAGGCAGACGTCCTCTGAACTTGAGCTTGAACTTATTTATCTCATTCAGCTCGACGGCCGTATTTCCCAAATTTTGGAGGCGTCATCTAATGACTATGCACCCGTTGCAGGAGTTGGGTCGACCTGGGGCGGTCCGTGGCGCAGTGGTTAAGACGCCTGCCACCAATGCTAAAGGTTTGAGGTTCGATTCCGGGTTCCGGCGTCGGATTTTTCTCCTCTAGTAAGTGTCACCGTTAATTCGGGCGGACCGTCGGGGGTTCTTTCTCCGGGTACTCCGGCTCTTCCTCCCCCTCCACTTTGGTATCAGTTTCAGCCAACTTAATACAATTTCAAATACAAAACGATTTCCAAATACCGTCACTTCAGTAGCTCGCTTGAGCTTGCCCTTAGCACCACGTGAATGTTCTGTGTTTACGTACAGTGTGTGAGTGAATGCGCGTGATTCACGTGAGCGTGCTTGTTGGGTTCAGTTCGCGGCTACATTCTGCGCATTGAGTTATATTATAAATATGAGAAATGCGCCATATAAATGCTATGTATTATTATTATTATTATTATAATTCAAGGGCAGTGCCAGATTAGCTTGGCGCCGACAGGCGCCAAGCTAATCTGGCACTACCCTTGAATTATCATGGTCGACCCATCTCCTGCTGTAGTGCGTCAGGGCTGAATGGGTTAATGCGTTATGCCCACGTGCATTGGGGGGAGGAGGGGTGGGGGCTGGGGGCGGGGGGGGGGAGTGATGGGGGTGGGGGGGGGGGGGGGGGGTGGCGAGGTTATACAGCAATACAAAGCAATTCGAACGAAAACGAAACTTGATGTACATTGCAACGCGTCATGGCTGCCACGCCACTTGGAACGTCTGTGCGAGCGTTGGTGTTTTTCTGAACGCAATGTTCACAGTGCCGGCATTCAGCAAAGTTATCCAAGGACGACCAAGTCTTTATTATTATAGTTTATCGCATAGCTCTCCGTGTAGTCCTGGATGTCAGCGGCGCCCACTGTTTGATGCACGTCATTATCTCACGTTCTGAATATGTTCACAGACGACTGACTAGTTCAGAATACAGACGGGCCAAGCCTGGTGAACCTGTATCCTGAACTAGTATGTTCCGAAGGTAGCGCCAGATTAGCTTGGCGCCGTGGAGTAACATGATAGCTCCTTTTTCCTGCTGTAGTGTATCGGGACTGCATGTGTTCAAGTGATCTGCTCCATGGCAGGTTTTGATTGCAAAAAGTCCCCGATACAACGGGTTATCAATGTTGTCTTGCCTGAACTAAGATTTTTCAACCCTTCTTTTCACAAGCCATGTGAGTAGGCACACGTACCAGAGGCTTTCCGCTGCCATGTGAGTAGGCACACGTACCAGAGGCTTTCCGCTGCCATGTGAGTAGCCACACGTACCAGAGGCTTTCCGCTGCCATGTGAGTAGGCACACGTACCAGAGGCTTTCCGCTGCCGTGTGAGTAGGCACACGTACCAGAGGCTTTCCGCTGCCTTTTGAGCGTTATGGAAGGAACTCCCATGTGTACAAAGAAGAAGCAGAGCAGAAAATTGTGTGTGTGTGTGTGTGTGAGTGTGCATGCGTGCGTGTGCGTGTGTGTGTGTGTGTGTGTGCGTGCGTACGTGCGTGCGCGTGTGTGTGTGTGTGTGTGTGTGTGTGTGTGTGTGTGTGTGTGTGTGTGTGTGTGTGTGTGTGTGTGTGTGTGTTTTCATTTTACGACAGTCATACTTCAAACTTTAAGTTAGGTCTTTTCCCCAACATTACTGTACATGTAATACATTCTGAGGACATTTGTAAAGGATACATTGCGAGCTGTTAACCCTTTCCTGCCTGGCGTAGGTCGCTTTAACCCATAAAGCTCTGAAAGACTACGACAGGATGTGGTTTCGACCATGATATTTCAAGGTTGGTGTCAGAATAGCTTGGCGCCTGTAGGCGCCAAGCTATTCCGATACCAACCTTGAAATATCATGGTCTATCTGTCTTCAGAACTGTGATATAGGCCTCAAAGGATATCCACAAAAAATTGATAATTTCGTCCTCAAGATGTAAGGAGTTAACCCATTCAGCCCTGACGCACTACAGCAGGAAATGGGTCGACCATGATATTTCAAGGGTAGTGTCGGCGCCAAGCTAATCTGGCACTACCCTTGAATTATCATGATCGATCCATCTCCTGCAACAGGTGCATAGTCCTTAGATGACGCCTCCAAAATTAGGGAAATTCGTGCGTCGGGCTGAATGAGTTAAGGAAGCAAAGCACTGTTCATGAGTGATGACTGATATGCCTGTTAACTCATTCGAGACGTGCTGCATCCGATACGCGGTTTTAAAGCCGCGTATCCGAATGCAGCACGTCTCGAATGCGTCTAGGAAGCACGCTGCTTGAGGGATTACTAACATTACTCTCTATTTGCCAGACAGACGCAATTAAAAGGATTATACGGCTGTCGCGTCACTTGTTACGTCACATCTCAGGAGTATAGGGTCCGTAGGGGCTTTGCATTTTTCATTGGTAATTGGATTGGCTGTTCTAGCGACCCATGACCGAGGTCGTTCAGTGCGAACAGATCAGCTTAAATGATGGTGTGAACATCACGTTATTCAACTGAAACATGTTTTGAGATCGCTGCTTTAACAGTACCGAATTTTAAAATGTAAGAAATATATTCTTTTGGTGAAAAAGGCGAAAATTAAATAGGAAAAGGGAACACATGCGTAAATGTTAGTGGTTCTTGGACCCATTCAAAGCCGTAAGATCCAAAATCATAGAAGATGACAAGAAAAAGAACAACAACAACAATAGCAACAACAACAACAAAACAACAAACAAACAAAAAAAGAGAAGAAGAACAAGAAAAACGCGTACCTATAGTTTATGGCCATTTGCCTTATTGCTTTATATTAAAAATAACACACACACACACACATACACACGCACACCCCCCCCCCCAAACACACACGCACGCACGGACACACACCCACGCATGCACGCACACACACACACACACACACACACACACACACACAAACACACACACAGACACAGACACACACACACACACACACACACACACACACACATAAGTAATTGTCTGGGTGTCGATCAGTCGTTACATTCGCACTATTAGTTAGTTAGTTAGTTAGTTAGTTAGTTAGTTAGTTAGTTTAACGCCAAGCAGGCAACTAAGGTCATCTCACGGCGGACTTTTGCACTAGATCGAAACTTGCGTTATTCGTGGCTAACACATTTTGTCGTGAGGTCAATATTGCCCAAACTGGGCAGTTGTCCTCTGAAGACTACCTATCAGTTCAGGAGAAAAATCGACCGTGATAGTTCATGGGTGGTGCCAGAATAACTTGGCGCCAGAGGCCCCAAGCTATCCTGGCACCACCCGTGAACTATCACGGTCGATCTAGATCTTGCAGTGATGTGTCTGGGCCAAGCGCACAACATTATCTCCAACGCATGGTCTGCGTCACCTGAGTGATTCACCAATCTATTCAAAGTCCTGCATCTGTGGCTCTAGCCAAAACAAAACAAAACAAAAAACACTGGCAAAACAATGGGTATTGTACACACAACAATTCAGTGTAGGATAACCACACACACACTGGTCGTAACTCTCGATTTGCTGCGTTGATGTAGCGCAGCAAATCGATGTAGACAACCGGTGTGGGGTGACACAACTGTCGCAGGTATAACCGGGGTCATTCCCCTCATTCCGAGAATGAGAACGGTGCAGACATTTTTCAGCGAGTAGCATCGAATCTCATTGGCCATTGCTGCCCGCGTACGTTCGCTATAGGCGCGAAACACAGCGTACGGCTGGGATTATGTACGTGAGGAGTATCGATCCCGTGTAGCACGTGTTCTAATTTAATTTTCGTAACTGGCTGACAAGTGATTCATATTACGTTCAGAGCATTACCCTTCCCTGGATGGATGGATGGATGGATGGATGGATGGATGGATGGATGGATGGATGGATGGATGGATGGATAGGGAGGTATGAGATGAGATGAGATGAGATGAGATGAGATGAGATGAGATGGACGGACGGACGGACAGAAGAATCAACCAATCAGTCAACCAATCAGTCAATCAGTCAATCATCAATCAATCAATCAATCAATCATCAATCAACCAATCAATCGATCGATCGATCGATCGATCAATCAATCAATCAATAATCAGTCATGCAGGCATTCAGGCAGGCAGACAGGCAGACAGTCAATCAGTCAATCAGTCAATCAATCAATGATGACTGATCTTTGTCACATAACTGTGCTTCAATATTTCGTCTGGCAGCGCTAATGTACTCTGGACAGAGTTACATTGCCGCATCAGGTCACCCTGCTCTTCAACCAAGGGATGACAGTTCATCGTGTTCAAATAACCTACAATGGTGTCCTATTACTTAGGCGACCTTTACAGTAATTGTTATTAGGGATGAGTACATTTACACTGAATAAATAATCAAAGCTCGGGATCGCAATCTCTGACATCAAAGTAGCGGAGCCGTGTGAAGGCATAAAAACAGGAAAAGCGATATGTTCGTTGTATTACATACCCCCATCACCACCCTTTTTTCAGTAGATTTTTTTATGAGATTGGGGCGTACCTCCATCTCATCGTAATCTCATATAAAAAATGAAATTTTGGAAGTATGGCCCAAATTCGTTCGATCTTCAATGAGACTGCGCCATACCTCCCTCCCACCCCCAACCTTCCTACACAACTGCAAAGGGCTTGCGGAAACACTTCAGTCTCAATTACTATGAAGTGTGTTATACATGGACACCTAAATGTAATCGTCCCTGAGCGGCGTAAAGCTCTGCCCTGTGAAGGCAAAAGATAGCAAGTCTATTGTTCGTGAAAAGCAGGATTGTTATTGTATTACAGCAGCAATCTCGCTTTTCATAAACTAGGAATTACAGTCTTTGCCTTCACAAGGCAGAGCTGACTGAACTAACCAGTCGGGGTGGGTTTGAGCGACGATGATGGTTCAAGGGTGACACCAGAAAGCTATTATGCTATTAATTTGATTCTATTCTGGTTGTCTGTCCATGGTATTAACAAGGGTGGTATATGAATAGTTTTGTATCTGGTTAGCTTGGCATCTTTGCTAAAGGGTAGTGCCTGATTAGCTTGGCGTTTTGTCCAGCTGTATTATCAACCAAGGGTGGCACTACTGCTAGAAGAGGCGGGCGCCCAAATTAGTAGCTCGACATCTTTGTTCAAGGGCAGTACCTGATTAGCTTGGCGCCTGTCCAGGCGCCAAGCTAATCAGACACTACCCTTGAACTATCAATGACGATGTCGATCCATCACCCTGGAGCTGTCATGATCGATCCGTCCTCCGCAGCTAGTTAGGAAACCAAACTCTAGTGATCAATAATACACCTCTCTGTCAAATAGCCCATCCACAATAATTTTTATTGTTGCGTTCCGGAAATTGTGCGTTCTGTATTTTTCATTCTACCGGTTCCGTATTTTTCATTATACCGGTTGTCTGTCAACAATAATTAATTTATCGCTGTGATAGCGGTGTCAGCGTTGTCATAGTACTAATGAATAGGGACATCACTCGGGTTTCGAGGGCATGCAAATAACCGGCAAAAGCGCAAATGTGCTGGGTGGAACGACTGTCTGTTGAGGACAGCGTCAGAACAAACAAATTAGTGAATAATTTAAGACAGAGTCAAAATAGCCGGCACTTAGGCAATAAACTAAATTTAGAAAAGTACAACTTTCAATGTAAACCTAAATATAGGAGAATAAACTGTCATCAATATGTAAATGACCAAGGCATGTTTGTCAATTGACGGTGACATACTTAAACAATCAAGTCCTATTGCTCTACCTTCCCAATATCCTCGCATGCGAGGCAACGACAGCCTGCCAGCCAGCCACTTAAACAATTCGATGGCCTAGGAACAACGAAAAACATAAATGTCAAGGGAGCTAAAGACACAAGGGCCGACGTCGGCCTTAGTGGGTCCGCACACTACCGTGCGCGGGCCCACTGTGGCCGACATCGGTCCGAGGGAATAGTGCTCACTGCTTCGAGCCGTAAGTTCCACGCATCAGCACACATTTGATTTTTCGAGGAGTGTGTAGCAAGCTATTGTCACGGCTGCGCGATGATTTTGTTTTCACAGCCATGCATTAACTTTAACTCATTCAACCCCACGTCCGTATTTCCCAAATTTGGGAGGCGTCATCTAACGACTATGCACCAGTTGCAGGAAATGGATCGACCATGATAACTCAAGGGTAATGTCAGATAAGCTTGGCGCCTGTCGGCGCCAAGCGTATTTGGCACTACCCTTGAATTATCATGGTCGATCCATCTCCTGCTGTAGTGCTTCAGGGCTGAATGTGTTAATATACATGTCATCGCAGGTTTTGGTGTCACGCTAACGGATTAATTCAAGGACCACGAGAAGGGTCTTCGCGGAGGCAGAAAAAATAATAATATGCTATTGCTGTTTGATCAATTAATTTTATTACTAAGTTTATTCATTTGTAATTTATCATTAATACGACTAACATAAACTGTGCTATAACAGTCTTTGCATTGTATTTATTCTCCGTTGTCAATTAATGTTATCTGACAATTACCCTAGTCACGCGTCACCATTTAAATTAACATATCTCACGCATTTCAAGAAGTAATAAATTTGAAACGTGGACATATTTTATTGGAAGACAGTGTCAGGTAGACTACAGATTCTTTTTTCCACGTAATGCCGAGTCCCTCCCATAGGAGTCCACTCGCTGGTGGAGAGCTAAACAAATTCACGTGGTCCTGTCAATAGATACGGGCAAAAACTTTCGAGAATGCCATTAATTGTTAATCATATCCGGAACATACCTTGGTCGGACTATTCAATTTCTAGATCACACCGGTGGTCTTCCTCAGCGGTAGCGAATCGAGGGAGACAACCAGTGTGTCTCTAGATTTCACTGTCTGTCCACGTTGGGGCGATGATAAGACCAGCAATCAGATTTAATCCTTTTTCATCCGGATACACCCGTGCTTGAAATAAATATGTGACTATGATAGTTCAAGGGTGGTGCCAGAATAGCTTGGCGCATGAGGCGCCAAGCTATTCTGGCACCGCCCTTGAACTATAATGATTGATCTGTCTCCTAATCTCTGATGTAGCCTTCATAGGACTAGAAGCTTTTTTTTATTATTAAAAAAAAATCAGCCTCAGGATGTAATGGGTTAGAGCTGTTTGAAGCGTTCGACACAACATAGAAAACAGCCCACAAGAGAGCTCTGAGAACAGACTCTAAAGCTGCCTTCATTTGAATTTCCATGGTGGACGCGGGCACACCACTTGCATTCTTTTTTTTTTTTTTTTTTTTTTTTTTTTTGCCACTCCGGTAAAGTTTTCTGTGGGAGTCTTATCCTAAAGCACACTGGTTGTCTCCCTCGATTCGCTACCGCTGTCGCGGTAGCGAATCGAGGGAGACAACCATTGTGGTCCTAGAGCTCCATAGTATGCAGCTAATTTGTGAGTGTGCGCTAAAAAGTTTTGTTGTTGTTGTTGGTGTTGTTTGCTGTTGTAGTTTATTTTGGTTGGGTTGGTTCGTTCCATGGCTGGTTCGCTGATTGGCTGGTTGTTCGTTTGACTGGCTCAGTTGCCTGATAAGTTTGTCGATTGGTTAGGTTGGAATTTAAGTTCTTTAAAAAATATATAACTATAGAGACAGTAAATCACTTTGCTTTTAACCCCTTCACTGCCAGTGATCGCAAATTTCATTTCAACGCCGAAAATGTCCAAGAAACATGGATACAAAGTGGTGTCAGCAAGATGCATAGATCCTCATGAGCCCCCGCAAACTGTGGGGTCATGATAACCTATGTCACTTGCAGGTGGATGCATATCAGTTTTCTGGGCACACGTTCGCAGATAGACTATGCTTAACCCATTCAGCCCTGACGCACTACAGCAGGAGATGGGTCGACCATGATAATTCAAGGGTAGTGCCAGATTAGCTTGGCGTCTGTCGGCGCCAAGCTAATCTGGCACTGCCTTTGAATTATCATGGTCGATCCATCTCCTGCAACTGGTGCATAGTCATTAGATGACGCGGCCTCGGAAATTTGGGAAATACGGCCGTCGGGCTGAATGAGTTAAACTGAATAGAATAATAGGAATACAATCATCAACACACACTTAACAGCAACAACAGCAGCATAACACCACGAGTAAGCCTAAATTTAGTTTATAACACCACCAGTAAACCTACCAACATCACCAGTGCCAACACCACCACCACCAACAACAACAACAATAACAATAACATCAAGACGTCAACAACAATGCAATGTGCGGCTGCTCTGTCTAGCCCCTGTAAAACGGACCTCCTTTTCTATAATTGTGTTTATGGTTCGACATAAAACTGCAGCTATCCCTCATGGAGTTCCCGCAGAGTGCTGTAGAGTATAATGCCTGTGAATCGTTGCTGTGGCGATTCGGTACAATTGTGCGTCAAACGAAAAGCGGCAGATATCACACTACGAGTACTTGACATACACGCGTAACCCAGACCAGAAAAGTGACTTGCCAAAAGCGAGTAAAATGCAAAGAACAACCCAGAAAAGAAGTAAGCACGCTTGGAAAGGAGACGCACAACGTGTGTCCTTGTCTAAGCGCGTTTCTTGTTTTGTTGAATATTTCCTTTAACTCCATCCTTGCCAGCGGACGCAGACTATGTCTGTGGCATGTTGATTGAATGCCAAAGATCACACACCTTCAAGGAAACACGGATTCACAGTGGTTTCACAGCAATAGGCATAGATTCTCACGAGCCCCCGCAACTGCGGGGGCTCATGAGGATCTATACCTCTTGCAGTTGTGTCATGTTCACTATTTCTTGGCAGTCAAGAGGTTAAAAATCGTAGGAAGATTTTTGTAACGTTGATCAACTCTCAACATTGATTAATTCAGGACCAGGGCGGCAAAAGATACTGTGAGACAGACACGCAATCAAATTGCAGCGTATGAAGTACGTATCGAGAGATTCTAAGTTATTGGTAGCAGGGGTTTCAGTGCTACACGGACACTTGTAGGCCTGAGGTAGGTCAAAGGAACCATTGTACCCCAAAGGCCTACAAGGGTCCGTGCAGCAAGCCCCTGCTACCAATAACGTATTTGTTTTAATTCCTCCACTATTTTCATAAAAGAAATTAAGAAGAAATCTTCCGACCTGGATCACGCCAGACATGACTGACGTAAAAGGAATATACACTTATACATAATAGACTTATGACGTAATTTAAAATATTTCATGACGTTGCCGTCTATAGTAGTGTGCCTGTTGTTTCGAACAACACTAAGTGACTTTGTACTTTAGACCGTTTTCATGATCTTTTATAGAACAAAACTGGCATCCAAGACGCGTCAGAAAGAGGGCTACAAACAGTCGGCCATTTGTCGCTACAAGGGTTTTTGTATCCCGGTCACATGGTACGGTTTTCGCTAAAGTTATTGGTCGTGTGACGTAGGGATGAAAACAATTAATTGTATTTGTTTTCATCCCTACGTCACACGGCCAATCCCTTAAAAATAAACAAACAAATATAGATATCAGTCGCTACTTATTAAGTCCCTTCTATTTGTAGAAGGGACTTTTTAGGACGGGTCGCGGTGGGGTGAATTTAATAGCATGTCTATGATGTCGAAGGCGGGCACGCTAAACCTCTAACATTTGAAGTAACAAGACTGATAAAAATTACGTCATGTCTAGTTACGCTAACCTCGCTGCTGAACGTACATTTGGCGCGAAGCGCCGTATGTGCGCATGTATGTACGTGCGTATGTATGTATGTATGTATGTATGTATGTATGTATGTATGTGTGTGCGTATGTATGTAAACCATATAATCTCCGATATTTCTCCGGTACACACAAGCTTGAACCTTGGCTAAATACTTTCTTAAGTGGGTGGCTAAGAGAGACTCCGAGCATATTATAATTGAATGTCTCATTGAAGACATAAACAACCGTTTATAGGAAGTCGGTTGACCCAGATTAGAGTCCGTACTTTTTGTCATATTTACTGGAACTTTTGCATAAAGCTAGTTTGGAGAAAGACAAGTGTCATATGGCTGTACGGTACCCTACACCACCACCAAAGATGAGCACAGCACTGTGAGCAAGAAAGCCCTGACACCGGCCATGCTCGAAGAAAAGTCAGTATCCCCAGGAAGCATGGATACGGGCATACACCGATGGATCAGCCACAGATGCAGTTCAGAATGGAGGGGCTGGGGTGTACAGTCAGTACCCAAACAGAAAATGGTAGGCAGAGGCAGTACCAACAGGCCTTCACTGCACAGATTACAGAGTTGAGGTGGAAGCCCTGTGGTCCGCGCTGCAAACACCCTTAGTGGCACTGCAGACTCTGATGCCCAGATTGTCTTCCTGACTGATGGTCTGTCACAGGTCCAGGTCGGAAGATTTATTCTTGATTTATTTTACGAAAATATTGGAGGAATGAACACAAATACGTTACTGGTAACAAGGGATTGCTGCACGGACCATTGTAGGCCTGAGGGAGGTCAAAGGAACCATTATACTCCGAAGGCCTTCGGGGTAAAATGGTTCCTTTTGACCTCCCGAAGGCCTACACGGGTCCGTGTATCAAACCACTGATAATGTACAGATGTTGGAAAATAAAGTGCGCCGATTATGCTATGAAGTTTTATGAACTTTCAATGAACCCGACTCTTCCTTTACACGCCGCATATAAACAATGACCCCTGCGACAGCTAAATAATTTGACATTCGAAATTATGAGTTTTGTCCACTCGGGGAAAAAAAAAAGGGAGGGTTGGGGTCATTCAGAGGTCAGTTCATGTTCGGAGCGCTTTGAATGATTAAATGCGATTACATTTATAGGAATTACTGCAATATACAAAACACGCCATTAAACTAACTATGCGTCCGCGGTGACCGTACAAACATGTTACACTGATTCACGGGCATGTTTCAATGCGTGTTTCATTCACGGACAGATTAAATAAGACACCTGATTGTGATATAACCCCACAAAGGCCGTTATATCAGATCGCCAAGCTCAAGGCACTGGAGTTTGGAGCTATAAATAGTTTCACCTCGGCTCTGACGCTTGGTGGAGTTGAGTATCGTTAAAACGGACACAAAGTGATGTAATTACGCCGTTATGAACGAAACAACATCAGTAACCATTAAGGCATTCTCTCTCTCTCTCTCTCTCTCTCTCTCTCTCTCTCTCTCTCTCTCTCTCTCTCTCTCTCTCTCTCTCTCTCTCTCTCTCTCTCTCTCTCTCTCTCTCTCTCTCTCTCTCTCTCCATTAAACTTATTGTTGACAGACCCTCAGAAGTCATTAATACTGACAATAAGTTCAAGCTGTTAGACATTTTGCCACTTGAAAAACAGTTTAAGTATAATAAGTTGGTGCTCATGCGCAAAATCACCCTCTCAGAAACACCAGCCTATCTCAATAGTTTGTTCCACTTTGCTCATACGAGGTCCAGTCGAACACCAGGGAACAATCTTGTTGTACCGATGCCTCGACTAGACATTTATAGGTCGTCGTTGTCCTATTCTGGTGCAAAGTTATGGAACTCCATTCCTGCGGATGTTAGAGCCGCGCCATCGCTTAAAACTTACAAGACCAAGCTGCTCAAACATCTAGACAAAACTTAATTTTTCTTTTATTTTGTATTTTTATTTTTATTTTTACATATAGCACTCCATGCCTTATGCGGCATTTCCCGGATAGTCTGCATTCTCTTCTAACATTAAAAATTTATGAACGCATGTAATATACCGCTGGCATTCCAGCAAGCCGCATTATGTAATATCCATGACCCCATGGACTCGGCTGGCCAGACGGGATGCCGTCGATAGACACAGCATTGGGCGCTCGCGAGGCGTGGCAGTGCTGTGGTTATTTCGCGTCGACCCGCGCGCGCGGTGGTTGCGGGATCGCTATACAAGTCTAGTCTAATTCCATGGCAGACTAGCATCTGTGCGCGGTTTAGTGGCGCGGGGAGGCCGCTATCGCATGTGTGTGTTTATCTGTGTCAGTGTGTGCAAGTGTATGTGTGTGCACGCGCGCATCCCTACGTGCTTGCGCACGCGCGCGCGCGCGCGCGTGTGTGTGTGTGTGTGTGTGTGTGTGTGTGTGTGTGCGAGTGTGTGTGTGCGTGTGTGTGTGTGTGTGTGTGTGTGTGTGTGTGTGTGTGTGTGTGTGTGTGTGTGTATGCCTGTTTATGTTTGTTGGAGTGAGCCGCCGTGTTGGTTTTTATGATGAGAACAATAGCGGTTTTATGTACAAAATCCTTTATACTTTTTATATTTGCTGTAGTATAGTTTTAAGCGAAAGAATGTATGTGTACATGATATACTGATGTGTGTGTATGTGTGTGTCAGTGTGTGTGTGTGTGTGTGTGTGTGTGTGTGTGTGTGTGTGTGTGTGTGTGTGTGTGTGTGTGTGTGTGTGTGTGTGTGTGTGTGTGGAGGGTTGTGCAGGCTTGGCTTGGCGCCTGTAGGCTACAAGCTAATCTGGCACAAGCCTGTGCACGCGGCAATTGCACACCGGCGCGCGTGTGTGTGTGTGTACGTTATTTTGTTTTGTAGTGTGTAGCAAGGACAAGAATGAAAACAGGTCTGCGCACCTATTCTTTTATCCTTGGAAAATAAAGTTTCATTTCATTTCATTTCATTTCATTTCATTTCATTTCTCTCTCTCTCGGGTGGTGATATTCGTCAGAGAAGTTTTATGCAACCTTGAGAATTCTTCGGCAGCGCTTAGGGCCTTTATGTATCATTATAGTATGAAAGCATCATGGGCAATTTGTGGTAGAAGTTGCTTTCTTAGAGGGGACTTTGCCCTCCTGTCCAGGTTAGCTTCAAGTCGCATCTATTGACGCTTCACTGGCAAAAAACAAGTCTGTTACTATGATACTAATAGACTTACGTAAAAAAAAAATAAAGAGGATACGACTTGAAGCTAGCGACACTGACGATTCAAATTTCTCCAGCTATTCAGTAATAAACAAGGAACAAATCATGAATGTAATTCTGCTACCAACACCACACCACCACCTCCATCGCCGCACCATCAACAGCACAAGCACGCATAAACAAAACCATTAGCAGCATTACAAAGAGCAGCAATATATCAGTAGTGCACAAAAGGTCCTTAGGCTGACTGTCGGTCGTAGTTGGCCCGCGCACGGCAGTGCGCGAGCCACCTATGGTCGACAGTCAGCCTAAGGGCCTTTTGCGCATTGGGAAGCAATTTCAGCCATCTGTTGCATGTAAAAATAAGGCCGTGTCCATTTTCGTGTGCGGTAACAACCGATCCATTTCGCGTCAGTTATTCGTTACGGCCGAGTGTGTTGTAATGTGTACACACATGAGTAGTTCTGGACTGTCTGTCTCATTTCTCTCTGTGTGTGGATGTCTGTGTGAGTTTCTGCTTGTGTGACCATGTGTTTGTCCGTGTGTCCCTCTGGCGTCCATTTGAGTCACATTATGTAACGGCCGCTGGAGTGTACAGTAATTTTATAGTGACTCTGCCTACCTGCCTGCATGTCAGTGTGTCTCTCTATCTGTCTGCCTGCAAGCTGTCTGCCTACTTGTTTACTTTCCCGTCTGTCTCTCTGTCCATCTATCCGTCTGTATGTCTGTATATTTGCCCATCTGCCCTGCCTGTCTGTCTGACTGCCTGTATATCTGCCCGTCTATCCTGTCTGTCTCTCTGCCTGCCTGCCTGCCTGTCTATCTGCCTGTATGTCTGCCTGCCTGTCGTCCATGTCTGTCTGCCTGTCTGTCTATCTGCCTGTATGTCTGCCCGTCTGCCCTGTATGTCTGTCTGTTTGTCTGTCTTGTCTGTCTGCATGCATGTGCCTCTATGACTGTCTGTTCGTTTGGTGTTTATCAGTCGCTTGTGTGACAGTCTATTTTTGTGACTGTCTGTTATCAGCCTCTGTGTCTCTCTGGTACGCTTAACCCAATCAGCCCTGACGCACTACAGCAGGAAATGGGTCGACCATGATAATTCAAGGCGCCCAGCTAATCTGGCACTACCCTTGAATTATCATGGTCGATCCATCTCCTGTGTTACGATTGTGGTTGTGTTGTTCTGTGAGAGCGTGCGTGCATTAATCGTAGGAAACGATCTGATATTTATTTGAGCTATCATGGTTACGAATCACGTACCTTTTCAGTAAGATTCGCTATCGTTCGCGCAGACAGCGGAATCGGCTTTGTTATGATACGCTAAGATTAGTCCGGAAGTTTCGAGCAAATTCGCATGGAGAATAGCGGTCCATCTTTGTAATGCGTAGATTCGCTGAGAATAGACTAGAACGTTCGAGCGAAGTCGCGCTCTGTCTAGTGACCTTACTTGTAAACATCAAAGTGCCGGCAACATTTTGCAACACAGTATTAAAACCGCTCGAGTAATCACCACTGTTTTCTGTGAGCGTGAAGTTAGCGGCCAGTATGTATTACGAAGACTCGTGTAACTTCCGGATAATTCGGGCAAGGTCGTGAACTGTCTACCATACTCTTGTGTGACATTATAACGCGCCGGGATTTCCCAAAACGGGGGCTGAAAATACCAGCCAGATTTTTGTAGACCATTCTGGTGGATGATTCTTTTTTATTAATGAGTTTCGGTTACGTATTCTATTTTGATTGGTTGTGTTGTATGAATTTGCTCGATTATTCTGGAAAGCATACCACTATAAAAGATCGTGCTAGGAAGCATGTGTGTACATTGTTCAGTTATAGGATTGGGATGTAACAGCGTCGGTACATTGTTCAGTTGTATAATTGCAGTGTATCGTAAGCACATTGACATTGAAAGATCTACGCAAGGTATCGTGCTTCATTGTCAGTGACGGAATTATGCAGTGTATGGTGATGTACATTGTATGAGAGACGCATTGTGTCAAAGTGTAGACATTTTGCAGAGGAGACATTGTATCAGTGTTGGTGCATTTGTGAACGCATTGTGTGGAGATCGCATCACTGCAATAAAATATTGTTGGAACTGTTACTCCAGTGTAGTCTACATCCTTAAGCCACGTGTGACGGGTTGCAGCTGAATGAAGTTTATTTAAAAGAACCTTACGTGCGTGCGTCTGGTGTGATATCATACTACGACTACGACTCAAACACGTAACATCCTTCAAATGTGCATAGTCGTTAGATGATGCCTCCAAAATGTGGGAAATACGGCCGTCGGGCTGAATGAGTTAACTGTTCGCTATGTGACGACCGATCATGTTGAACAGTACTTTAGACAAGTGAGTGATGACACTCGTTTGTCTATCTGCAAATAGTTGTTTGTCTGTGATTCGGAGGGATGGGAGGAGAGGTAGTAGTTGGTGTGTTGGCGCAGGGATGAAGGTGTGTTGGGGGGGTGGGGGGGGGAGGGCGTGCGGACGAAATAACAACATTAATACTGACTTGGGTGTAATCAAATTGTATTTTTCGATAACAATCAAACACAGCTTTCAGGTGGATGCCTGTACATGTACACGTATCACATTGGTGAAAATGGGACAAAGCATGTTTTGACTGACCACTCCTCTGAGAGATCATCTGTCATCAAAGACCATCATTTAGGGGGCTTCAGCCACGTAAATGATGGTCTTTAACGACATGTGACGCTTTTCCCCCTTCAAGTCTTCCCTGTCTTAACTCGTTCAAAAGAAGCCAGACGGCCGTATTTCCCAGATTTTGGAGGCGTCATCTAATAACTACGTAGCAGTTGCAGGAGATGGATCGACCATGATAATTCAAGGGCAGTGCTAATCTGGCACTGCCCTTGAATTATCATGGTCGATCCATCTCCTGTTGTAGTGCGTCAGAGCTGAATGAGTTAAGCCCACGTTTATCATGTAAAAAGAATATGGTTACTCAAAACAGGTTCCACTGTATAAATGAAACAACCGAACTCTACCCCATGAGCTTAGTTTACGGGTCCTAACAGTTTATGATTAAAAATCAAATTTATGCCGTTCTATTCAGTATATTGCTTCAGCTGTTGCCTGGGTTTGCCGTTGTACAGGTCAACACATGCATTGAAATTCAACTACGATTCTTATAGAGTGTTTGTGCTGACAGGTTATTGAGCAGTCTTAGTGAGGTAGGTTTTGTGCAGATGCTTTGCGTCGCCAGATGATCAAGTACATGTACGGCAATTTAATGCTGTAATGAAATACAGCTTATTTTTTAATGAGTTAAAACGGATGGAAGAACATCTGAACAAAATTTACTCATGCAAGCTGTCCCACATCAATAGCTGCGAAGGCCTGTGGAATAGCGTTGCCGGAGGAAACGCCATTCGACACTTCCGCAGCTATTGATGCGGAGTGCCTTGATTGAGTTAACAACTTTGTGCATGCATCCAACGCTGGGCACTGTAATCGGTACCGCCAGGGTGCTTGTAACACGCCTGAATTGGGTTAATAGCCTACTTGAAACATGAACAGAATTGGTACTGATCTCTGACCTATACAAATGATCTCTCTCTCTCTCTCTCTCTCTCTCTCTCTCTCTCTCTCTCTCTCTCTCTCTCTCTCTCTCGCTCTCTCTCTCTCTCTCTCTCTCTCTCTCTCTCTAAACCATTTGCCACTTCCGATATTACTGACTTTATGACTCACTTTTATTAATTTACTCGTCGTATTTTGAATGATAACAGCGAGACTTTCTATAACAACACACCGTATATTATGATACAGCTTTTTAGTAAAACACGATCTGAAAACACAGAACTTGACAAATTGTTAATTTATTCATTATTGAATATTAATAAACTCATCAAACACTATCCTTGAGCTATCTCTCCATCGCCTATTATCATGGATCGGTTTTCAACGAAACTGCTGTCAAAGGAAAAAGAGTAAAGCAAAAGAATCACCATTATCTATTTTTATTATTGTTATTATTATTATTATTAATGCTGATTCTTTTGCTTTATTATTTTTTCTATTGACACCAACTGAACCAATTGATAATAACAGGCGATGAAGAGACAGCTCAAGGTTAGCGTTTGATGAGCTTGGCGCCTGAGAAGGCGTCAATCCCATCAAGCACTACTTTTGAGCTATGGCGATGTAGTAGCTATAAGGCATAGTCAGCGATTTCAAGTGTAGATTATTGTCCATAATACATATTTGTGATCGTGGTTCTACTATTTTCTATCCTTTACACTCAGGGAATCCAAAGTTTGTTTGTTGTTGTTGGTTTAACTCATTCTGCCCGCGACACACCACAGCAAGCTATGGCTCGACCATGATAGTTCAAGGTAGTCCTCAAAGGATAACTCCAAAATGTGGGTATTTCGTACCTCGAGCACAATGATTTAATGTTGGTGATCTTGGTATAGTGAACTGTTCTCTAAAGTGGCCATGTTTCCATGGTCCCTTGGAAGGTTTGACAATACAAATAAATGACCTTATTGTTTGCTTGTGTGTTTGTTTCAGAGCTTGAACGGATATTGGAAGAGGAGCAATGCAGAGAGGAGTTGATAGAGATGTAAAGTTTTCTTTAGCGTGCCAATGATTACAGAAACTGTGAACACACAAAGTGTCAGTGCTTTCAAGTGGTGATGGCAGTCTACACATTGTGTCAGCTTCAGACCTTTAGACAATTACAAGGCTCGTAAACACTCTTTTTAAGCAATAAAGCGCCGTTACCAGTTTTTGGTGTCCCTAAATCACAGTCCAGCGTGAAAGGCAAGGAAAACAACAACAACAATAACGAAGTGTGTGAAATGAGTGTTATCTAATTCCACGAAACAGCCAATGCGTTAGACGAAAAGTGACAAGACACATTTTACAGTGCGATTAATTGTGTCTAAGAAGAAAAGACAAGAACTCCCCTCACAATGGCGATGTACGAGATGATGGTGAGCTACTTTCACGACGGACAGCGTAAGAAGCTGCTACAGGACCGTCTGCAGGCCGGCTTGTCTGAGGAACAGCGCCGCTTTCTGGAGGCTGCCGAAATTGGAAATTTGGACGTCGTCAAAGGTAAGTGTTTGTATGTTTATTTGTTTAATACGAAACCCAGACCAAAAAGGTGAATGCCAAGCGTGTAAAATGCAGTGAATAACACAGCGGAGAAAGAAAAACACTTAAAAAGGACAGTTACAGCACAATCGTGTTACAGCTGTCGTTTCTAAGCGTGTTTCTTTCTGCGTTGGGTTCTTCTCTGTTTATTTGTTTGTCTGTTTCTGTGATCGTTCGTTCTTTCGTTCGTTCGCTGACTGCGTGCGTGCTTGCTTGTTTTTTGTTTGTTTGTTTCCTTAGCTGGTTGGTTGGTTGGTTGATTTCTCTGTTGGCTGGTTCAACTTTGCCTGTTCGTGTTCTTTTATTCACTCTTTTGTTGAATAGTTGATTCTGCAATCTTTGTTAATTCACGACCAAAAAGCATAGGTGTCCCAGGAACATGGATTCAAAGTGGTGTCAGCAAGAGGCATAGATCCTCACGAGCGAAACTGCGGGGGCTCATGAGGATCTATACCTCTTGCAGTTGGGTGGTGTTCACAGTTTTCTCGGCACTGAACGGGCTGAAGTGCCACGTTGATTCTGTGTTGGTCGTTTTGTTGGTTAGTTGGTTGGTTGGTTGGTTGTTTGCTTGCTTGCTGGCCTGCATGCTTGCTTGGTTGACTGGCTCTTTTTGTTGTTGTTGTTGTTGTTGTTGTCCTGCTGTTGAGTCTAACTTTTATTTAGAACAAACCTTTCGTCTCTTGTATATTGTTTGTTACTTGGTAGTCGCGGACGTAGTATGATGCAATCACACCAGACACACTCACGTAGGGTTCTTGTAAAGAAACGTCACTCAGATGCAACTCGTCACACGTGGCACAAGATTGTAGACCACACTGGAGTAACAGTTCCAACAGTACTTCATTCTCGCGATGCACTATCTCTCACAAATGCATCAACGCTTTGATACACTGTCTCTTATGCAATGCAAGCACATACTTCCTAACACCCTCTTTTATAGTATAATACTATTATACCGATTTCCACAAAAATCCCGCACACTACACAACTCAACCAATCAGAAAAGAAAACGTAACCAAAACGCATTAATATTCATTAACAAGATGAGGATTTCATCCCAAAGTCAACCGTATTGTTTGGAGCTCAGATGCGTTTATCTTTTAGGTACATTCAGAGTTGTTCAGTCATATATTTAGGCTTATTATGCTGATCCATTTTCCTCCTCTAATCAACACACACGTCGGCGCACACAAATAAAGACGGACACATGGCGCTTCCCGCCATTAGCACGCTCTGTGGACTCGTGTACCGACAGGAATCCATCTCCTTTTACTCTAAACCAGCCTCTGATCCACACACACTGGCACACAGAAATAATGACGGACACACGGCGATTCCCGCCATTCGTAAGCTCTGTGGTCTGGCGTAGCACAGCTATTCTGAAGAAGAATAACAACACGAACAGCAAAATGACGTCACTTCAAGCTTCATGTCATGGCATCATTCCCACGACGCCGTGTTTATAGTGACGACTCGATGTTATACGTCACTCATCGCAGTACTAACATTTTACATAATTATCAGAGGATCAACTTTGCAATTTTCTTGCTGATTTTCACGCCTAGGGCTTACAGGTCACAATTGTGACCTAATCCTACCCCATGGCATGGACAAATAGCAGGCTTATGCAAACACTGTTTATGAAAAACCATGCGGGTATTAATGAGAAGATAGTATGTTTCGAAAAATAAAAATTAAAGTTATGTTAGCTGTTTTACAAATGACTCCGAAAAAGTGGTGCAGAAAATTGTCTGATTTTCACACCGAGGGCATACGGGTCACAATTGACCTAATCGTACCCGACAGCCGAGGCAAACTGTAGATGTATGTAAATACCGTATACAAAAAATCATGCAATTATTAATGAGAAGAATTTTTTTCGTAAAAAAAGATTCAATTGTTTTAAGGTTAACACATAATTAGCGAAATTAATCCCCAAAGCGTGAAATATATATATATATATATATATTAAATTTAATTATCACGCAAAAGCTTCTAGAGGTACAATGCTGGTTAACGAACTAATTCAGTATCTTTCTTTTATCTAGCTATATGCAAAATATCTAGTAAAAATAAGAAAAATTACGGACTCCAGTGTGTATCAACCGGTTTTTGTGAAACTGTCATTTTCTCGACAATGAACATCTTAATTTTTAAAAAAAACATCGAAAAAAAAGGTCTCGAGATAATTCTTTAAGGGACAATATCCTAAAATTTCAAGCTTGTCCGTCCTCAAACGCGGGCTCTAGTCACTGTCACACACACACACACACACACACACACACACACACACACACACACACACACACACACACACACACACACACACACACACACACACACACACACATACTGCGCTTTGGCGCCAAAAAGACGTTCTCTAGCAAGGTTTGTTTAGCTAGTCGTGACGTCATTTTTATCTTATTACTTCTTTACCAGAATTTCTGCCCAACCCTCCCCCCCCCCCCACCCACCCCTACCCCCCCTCCCCCAAGCCAAAAATGGCTCCGGAATACGCTCCGACCAGCCCCATTTCAAAGTCTACCGTATTTTAATACGGAACACAAAAAGAACACTCTAGATTTATCTACAATCTTCCACTAAAATCTAGGTGCATTACGTAAATGTTACGAAATGTAGCCAACATGTGTACTACAAAACCTTGACGTAATGTTTGAGGTCACTAGAACAATTGCGCCTTTTCCATAACCTTCCAGTTTAATCTAGGTCGGACTTTTCAACAATTTAGCGAAATGTGCACATTCTAGTCACACACACACACACACACACACACACACACACACACACACACACACACACACACACACAAATCGATCGCAATTCTCCATGCAAAAGAAAACGAATCATACATTAAGGTACGTGATTCTGATCTAAAATAATTCAACTGAGCACCGGATCTTTCCTATGATCAACACACACATGCTCTAAAAAGAATAACCACAAACGTAACATAATTGTACTGATGTACCCACTCCATATTTTTTTTTTCACTTCTTTGACACATGTACTGATATATTGTATAACAAGCAAATTAATTATTCATGAGCTTGCTCGATTTACTTTCCTTCCCGAAAAACCTTGCGGTCCTGGCCCGCAAAGTTGTTGATGGATTCTCGAGCCAGCGTCTTATGAAATAAATCACTGTTCTGCTGCAACACTAATGCATCCTTTTCAGCTATGACAACGTTAACACTTTGATTAATTGTAAACTTGCCGTTCTTCACCAATGCCGAAGATACTTTTTTCGTCGGTGTACGTGCCATCGCTGACATCGTGTGCTTCAGCTCTCGCATTGAATGTCAGTGGAAACCCGTAAAAAGAGATACAAAGAGTACAAAAGGCTAAAGACACTAACTAACCTATAAATTGAAACCTTCATTGTTGTAGATATGTAACGCAAACTAGAGTCGCAAAATGCAACATTCCAAGCTAAAATGAAACAACGAAACTCTATTAGCTTAGGAGGTAGACGTAACAGCCAAACGCTCCATATCACTCAACACAGTTAGCTCCCTTGCGTCAACAAAACTGTCGTCTGCTTCACATAGCACCTATAGTGGAGTCATGTTTTCTTGTTTGTTCGCTACTATTTTTTTTTCTTTTTCAAGTTATTATCCACATTGCTGCTATGTGTGTTTCATTGGTAAACTTTGCTTATGAATTAAACTGAATTAAAATCATTTTGTGAATATGCATATGTTTTGTTTCGGTGTGAATTATAGTCTCGGTATGCAAACCTAAAATGGTCGCACAGAGTGGAGGTTACGAAGCGAAGGTAAAGTTTTGTTTTGGACTGGGTACATAAATTATATTGAGCAGCAATTTGCTTGATATAGTGCCGAAAACAGACAGATGTGATTACCTGACCCGATCAAAATGTCCTCGTCGTACCGACTCGGACCACTGATTTTGATTCGGGTCTCGTGTAATCACATCTGCCTGTTACCGGCACTATATCAAGCAAAATGCTGCTCAATATAGTATAATATGTGTGTTTGATGTTCGTCTCACAGATCTACTGGAAACCGAAAAGGTCAAGATCGACTGTGCGGACCAGCAGGGAAGAACGGCCCTTGAGTTGGCTGTTTCCGGAAATGACGTGGATGTTGTCTGCTATTTGCTAGAGAGATCTCCTCCCCGAATGATACACAAGGCCTTACTTTGCGCTGCTGATAACGATGTAGAAAGGTATCAACTTTTTATAATTGATAGTTGCTGTTGTTTTCTTCTCGCGTTTAAAGGCACTGCTCTATACTGCTGGAAATGAAATAGAAAGTCTAAAGATTTATAACGCAAATACTTCATGCAATAAATGTTTTAAGACATACCGCCGCCAATGGGTTGCAAGAGTAAACTTGTACTAAATGAATATCCCAGCATTTAAGTTTGCATCGTTTATCAGTTTGTCTGGAGAGGATACATGTTATCTGCGAACAAAATAATTGAAAAATCACAATTTTATTATATAGAAGTCGGGTTTGTCATTTTAACCCTGTCGGTAGCGCTTTTTGTCGACAAAATTGCGCGACCGACAGCCAAATGGTTAACCCAGATTGATTGGGACTCGCCAGTCATGCAAAAATAACATCGCACAAGAATTTAGTACACATTTTTGCCTCGTTGCAGAATTTCTGAACTTATCCTCGACCATCCGTTTTACCGGGACTGTTTGCGCCGACAAATGGGTATGCACAAAGCTGCCATGGAAGGGGCGGAGTCGCCGGCTATGGGCGAACAGGAGACGGACCTCTCGGAGGATGAAAAACTCTTCTCACAAGGTCGGGTAATTAACATACAGAAGAACTGTTTTGTTTGACCACTCATATGAGATATCATCTGTCATTAAAGACCACCGTTCAGGTGGCTGAAGCCACCTGAACGATGGTCTTTAATGACAGGTGACACTGGTTGTACGTGGAGAACACCTGTCTTGTAAGACCACTTTTTCTTGAAACAAAAAGCTGGTGGTTGAAAACAGGTGTTTCTGTATTACAATACAGCTGATGGGCGAAAGTTGGTAGACGGACAGACGGAAATCTGTGCATTCAAAATCTCGTGTGAAATTTCCGTCTTAAAATAAATACTCGAACTTTTTCTATCACAGATAGCAAAATAAAATATCTTGTCTAGTTTGCAGAAGAAGCCAAAAAAATACATGGAAAATGCAGGAACAAAAGTTATTGCAAAGAAGTACCCAACGGAGAAAGAAACACGCTTAGACATCTCTATATTGGTTTGTTTGTCTATTTCGACAAAGGGTAATTATTTACCATAAATATTAATAAAATGTGTTGTAACTGTCTTTTCTAAGCGTGTTTATTCTTTCTCCGTTGGGTACTTGATGGTGATGATGTCCACGTGTAATGCGCATCCACTCCATGCTAGCAGCATGCTAAAAAAAAACAAAAAAACTTTGGTGCACAGTAGTCCAAGAATTAAAACATTCTGCTCCAGGACCAAAATCCGCAAATTTTGAAGTTGCCCCGTGAAAGCTGTATTACACCGTTCTGGAAACAGATCGAGTGTGATAGTTCAAGGGTGGTGCCAGAATAGCTTGGCGCCTATGGGCGCCAAGCTATTCTGGCACAACCCTTGAACTATCACGCTCGATCCATGTCTTGCCGTGGCGTGTTGAAGTTGAATGCGTTAAAAGTCATGAAACAGGTGGGTCTTGAGGTGCCTCCTGAAGGTACCAATGCAGTCAATGTTCCTCAAGGATTCCCTTCTTTGCATTTTACACGCTTGGCAGTCACCTTTTTGGTCTGGAAAAAGTTATTGGCACAACTGACGCTCAGGCGGATTTTGGGTCTCGTCCAACCTTTCTGTATTAAGAAAAAAAAAATCGCGAATTATTACTCATGCGTATACTTTCGAAATTATTGTACTGAGTTACTTTAAACATGTTGCTGCTTATGCTGTTGTTTTTGTTGGTGTTGTTGTTGTCGTCGTCCTTGTTGTTGGTTTTGTGATTGTTGTTTTTGTTTTAAATGCTACAGCATTGGTAATAAACGATCACGTCATGAAGAAAATATACACGTATTTGCAATCAAAGAAACATTTAAGCACACTTTCAAATATTTTGAAATCAAAGTAGCCATTGCAGCTATTCACCAATTGTTGAAATACGAACACATCATGTGATATTATAAGCCATTCTCTGAGGCCAGGCATTATACATAACCAACTCATTTAAATAGAAACGTTTTAATTATGCAATCAACTGTATTTTCTTGCCATGTTATGTTCACAACCTAAGTCTACCCATTCACCGCTCCTATTCACAACTTGTGTTTGTGAATTCATCATCAGTTAAATGCCAGAGGACATCATCCGTCCAAGGAACACGGATGTAAATAGAGGCAGAAAGAGGGACAGGGGGCTCATCACCATCTATGCCGCTTGCATTTTGGTGATAAATCATCATCAGCAATTCAATGCCAGTGGACATCCTCGGCGCAAGGAACACGGATAGAAAACAGAGGCCAGCAAATGGCATATATGTTCATGAGTCCCCGCACTTGCATTTGGGTCATGCTGATTTATTCTCCGGCAGGGGTTAAATTAATGACGAATTTACTAGCCGCAGGAAAATTTCCAACAGAAAAGTCTCTGGCCGTGTGATGTGTTTGTCCAGTTACCTGTTTTGCAGTTTCTTCGTTTGCTTTGTTGGGCTTCGTGTTGTTGCACCAAAATCGCTTCCAGCGTAAGGCATTTATGTTGTTTTCCGTCGGTATTGTTGTAGCTTTAGGTTCCGGATACCTCGGGGGGAACTTCGACCCGTTGAATATTTAGTGCAACTCGGATTACCATTACGGACACATTTCCCATAGTTACCACTGGGAGAAAGAAAGGAGGATTAAAATGAAATTAAAAAAAAAAATCTAAATATAAAACACACACCGCTTTATTGAGGGGGGGGGGAGGGCAGAAGGGGGAGGGGGGCACGGGGGGGGGGGGGACGAGGTGTTGCGGACCTCGTGATACGTGATCGCAATTTTTTCATCCTCGTGAACCGCGGGGAATAAAAGGAGTTGTTGTGAAACGTGGACGTTATAATAAGATCTTCATGAAAAGAGAAACGTCCCTTGCCATACTGTTGATTCTACTCAAAAACCTTAAAACGCCCCACCCCACCCCCACCCTTCCGCCACCCCTTACCCCATACCCGTTTGTTAGAGTTTCCGGCCAGTGACTAGAAGTATCTTCTCTCTTCATCGGCTGTTTCCCTTATGAAAAGTCAATGCTGTTTTGGTGGATTTGTGATTCGTCGATCGCAAAATTAATCGGCATGAACACCCCCCTGCCCCTTCCTTCCCCTGCCCCCCCCAAACCCCCACCCCCACCCCCATCCCACCCCCACCGCCTCCCCCGCCTTCCCCCACACTACTCTTCATCCTGAAACGGCGCAACATCACGATAGTTTATGTCTCGTTGTCTTCCCAGTACGCAATAGTCTATCGGGCCGAGATCGGCCGCAGTGGGCCCGCGCACAGTCGTGCGCGGGCCCACTGCGGCTGACCTCGGCCCCGATGGTCTTAGTGCAATGAGTTCTGACATTGGATCGATGATGGTCGGATTGTCTCCAAGCATTTTTTGTTCTCGCTCTCACGGCGCCCCGGCAGTGAAGGGGTTAATAGTTAAACGACGGCTGATCCATGTGCCTGAAGAGGTTGATGCCCGTCGTGTTCCGGGTGGTCGAAGGGTTGAGAGATAAATTTGCGTCTGATCCGCTGTGCCTGCAGGGGCACTAGAGGCTCTATGTCTGGCAGTTTGGTGTGTTCCAGCGCTTTGTACAGCAACCAGCAGTAAGCTTTTATTTTTGTAAGAGATGCTTCGAAGAACAAAAAGTGTCACCTGTCATTAAAGGCCACCATTACAGCCACCTAAATGGTGGTCTTTGATGACAGGTGATCTGTCATAAGGGTCCTGCATGCTGTAGCTGAAATTCTTACTCTGATTGTTTGCGTTGTTAAGATATTTCAATGGTCTGTATTCGTGATTACGGGTAATTTCTCACCAAGGAGTATCGATAATAGACATCACCCTCCCCCCCCCCCCCCCCCCCCCACCCAGCCACCTTTCTCCTCTGCTGGAAAAGTAGATCCTCATGAGTCCCATCGACTGCAGGGGCTTGACAGAATCTTTGCTTCTTGCTGTTGAAATTCAGATTGGGCCTGTTTGCTTCCGTTCAGCCCTAGTCCTCGTACAGAGGAGGTTAATGTTTTAATATTTGCTTCTTTTTGCTGTTTCCAGTCGTGTGATTGTCAGCGCTCGATGTTAATTCGATTAGCAGTCGCTGTGGCTGATGTGGTCAACTTCTCTACATTTTAAAGAAGTTAAATAGGCTCAGTGTGAACTTGTCCCGTGTGATTCTTAAAGAGAAATATGACTCAACGAAATATGAATTTACAGTAGCTACAAGCTTAGCTTTGATTTAGGTGTACGGGACTTACATTGGATTGATTCACAAAATAAATAAAATAGCATAAAGTAAGTGAATTAAACGAAGGTGACCCTTTCAGCGTTACCGTTGCAGTGGTCTAGTTTGATTGAAATGCCTTCGGCAAACTAAAAAATGAAATTGTTGACAGTGCTTTCAGAACTGTAACCTTTAGCAGCGAGAAACCGGTTTCTCTTGTCGCATAATTATATTATTCTCTCTCTCTCTCTCTCTCTCTCTCTCTCTCTCTCTCTCTCTCTCTCTCTCTCTCTCTCTCTCTCTCTCTCTCTCTCTCTCTCTCTCTCTCTCTCTCTCTCTCTCTCTCTCTCTCTCTCTCTCTCATCTCTCTCTCTGCACATATTAGACGTGAAGTTGCCTTTTTGTATCCCTTTATATATGTATTGCCTTCTGTTTCTTCCATTATCCTATTGAAAAAATACACGCCAAAACAAGTCATAAATTAACCATAATAGTCCTAGGGTTGTGCAAGAATAGCTTGGCGCCTCTTGGCGCCAAGCTATTTTTGCACAACCCTAGCACTACCACGGTCGATCTGTCTCCTCCCTCTTAAATATATTGTCCAGGGGACAACATACAAAATTAGTGGTTTAGATGGCAGGGATCCATTGATTGAACGTTCATTCTTTAAAGAAGCACGGTCATAGATCGTCTGCAGTTTTGATCAGTGATACCTGGAATATCCCACTCAGATCTACCCAGCGAGACTTTTATCGCAATAATATGTAAAGCTTGCTTTCTACAAAATATGAACTTACTGTCTACTGATTTCGCAAGGGCAGTGATCTCCACTTGTTCAATGTCACAAACAGACACACATGTACTCACTATTACTTGTGGCGTATCATGTTACTTGTCCTTTACTAGTCGCTATGTTTTACATGTCTCTAAGATTCAATAGAGGCACACCAAAATCGGCATCATTTATCGCAATAGCTGCTTTGTTTTTAGGGTTTATCCCGTTCAGTGCCGAGAAAACTGTACACCACCCAACTGCAAGAGCTATAGGTCCTCACGAGCCCCCGCAACTGCGGGGGCTCATGAGGATCTATGCCTCTTGCTGACACCACTTTGAATCCGTGTCCCTGAGACAACTGTTGGTTGTGTGGGTTTTTTTGTTTTGTTTGTTTGTTTGTTGTTGGTTTTTCAGTGTTGAATTAACGAAGATTTAACGAGACAGTCTGTTGGCACTGAACGGGCGAAGATTTAACCCATTCAGCCCTGACACACTACAGCAGGAGATGGGTCGACCATGATAATGCAAGGGCAGTGCCAGATTAGCTTGGCGCCGACAGGCGCCAAGCTAATCTGGCACTACCCTTGAATTATCATGGTCGATCTTTCGTATGCAACAGCTGCATAGTCGTTCGATGACGCCTCCAAAATTTGGGAAATACGTGCGTCGGGCTGAATGAGTTAAAAGAGGCACAACAAAAGCAGCATCATTTATGGCTGGCCTTTTTTTTTTTTTTTTTAGGGTTGAACGCCGAGCAGGCGACTAAGGTCATCTCACGACGAGTAGGTAGAACATAGACGTTAACACCATGTTTTATCTCGTTCAGCCCGGCGCACGTATTTCCCAACTTTTGGGAGGCGTCATATAATAACTATGCACCAGTTGCAGGAGATGGATCGACCATGATAATTCAAGGGCAGTGCCAGATTAGCTTGGCGCCGACAGGCGCCAAGCTAATCTGGCACTACCCTTGAATTATCATGGTCGACCCATCTCCTGCTGTAGCGCTTCAGGGCTGAATGAGTTAACTTTTTGTCCCCGTGGTTCATTTGAAACAGGCAACGTGAATAAACTTCTGCGAGAGGTGTTACTGCGTGCAGCCAAGCGGAACAATTTCCAGATTGTGAAGAAGATCATGATGCACGGCGTGTTCCTGGAGGTTCCGCATGACTACTTCTGCTCCTGTGACGAGTGCACACTGTGGAGAAGAGAAGATTTCAAGGTAAAAGAGAAATAAGTCATGTTAGTACTATTATTTGTAAAACCTTCCTTTTCAGAATCGAAACGCTCTAAATTACTGCAACCTGAAAAGAAAGCTCAAAAGCGAGATTAAACCCTTTTTAGGGGCGGATCAGTTACCTCGAAGGGGTGGAGGGTTCCAACTTTTTGTTTGAGACCTTTAACCTGACTCCATAAGCCTCCCCGACGCAAGACTTTCTTCCAGTGGCCGAAAAATCAATCAAACAACGGGGGCGGGGGGGGGGGTAGGGGGATGGGGGGTGGGGACGTGTGTGTGTCGATACTCGCCCAAAAAATCAAGCAAGAAGGACGTGGGGGAGGGGAGGGGGCAAAGGGACTTTGTTAAATAACATTTTTTTTAATTGGGGAGGGGAGGGGGGGGAAAGGGGGGAGGGGGGATGGGCCGGAACCCCTAGAACCACCCCCACGCCCCCCCCCCCCCCCCCACACACACACCTCCCCCCCCCCGCCCCACCCCGATCCGTCCATGCCTTTAAGTATATATAAATGAAACACAACGTTTCCATATCACCAGAGGAAGGATCTCTGATCCGATACGTTGTGTTTCATTGTTCATGTACTTAACCCATTCAGCTTTGACGCACTACAGCAAGAGATGGGTCGACCATGCTAATTCAAGGTTAGTGCCAGATTAGCTTGGCGCCTGTCGGCGCCAAACTAATCTGGCACTAACCTTGAATTAGCATGGTCGATCCATCTCCTGCAACTGGTGCATAGCCATTAGATGACGCCTCCGAAATTTGGGAAATACGTGCGTCGGGTTGAATGAGTTATTAAAGTGGTTTCAACCTCTCGTCTTAGTTTTCTTTTCATACAAAACCCTTGCGGCAATATGTTTGCTTCATTGTGACTGCAATCTGGTTACCTGTCTTCTCCAACGACAGGTATCGTCAGTAGCAGTATTCAGCTCTAGAGAAGACATTATATGATACGATTAATTCATTCAGCCCGACGCACGTATTTCCCAAATTTCGGAGGCGTCATCTAATGACTATGTACCTGTTGCAGGAGATGGATCGACCATGATAATTCAAGGGCAGTGCCAGATTAGCTTGGCGCCGACAGGCGCCAAGCTAATCTGGCACTACCGTTGGATTATCAAGGTCGACCCATCTGCTGTAGTGCGTCAGGGCTAAATGGGTTAAAACGTACGACACACGACGAAAAAAAGTAAAGTGTTAATATGAACGATAAAGTAAAACGATAAACAATAAACTGTCTACAGCAAACATACTACGTAAAAAAATAATATCACACACAAAGAAAAGATAATAAGGAATTAAGGGAAAAGACATTGTGAGAAAAAATGTCTCATAGAAAGACACAACGCTACAAAATAAATACACTTAAACCAAACTAGAAAATAATCATAATGTTCTTAGAGCAAACTATAATATTCACATGACACCCTCCCAGTGGTCTGTTCATTAAATCTGTCCATTCAACGCCAAAATAGCTGATCCGTCAAAGGAACTTTGATACAAAGGGGTGTCGGCAAAAGGCATAGATCCTCATGAGCCCCACAACTGCGGAATCCCATGAGGATCTATGTCTCTTGCAGTTGGATCATGTTCACTTTTCTCGGCCGTGAAGCGTCTAAACGAGAAAAGACAAACGATGCAAGCTTCCTTCACACCAACACGCGTGTCCATTGTCCCACCAGGTATTCACTACAAGCCGGCTGGACACCTTCCGAGCTCTGGCGAGTCCAGCCTACATCGCCCTGACAGAGGAGGACCCCTTCATCGCCGCTTTTCAGCTGTCCCAGAAGTTCCGCAGTCTCTCGGAGATCGAGGGAGAGTTTAAGGTTAGTAATAGGAGTTGTGGAGTCATTCAGCCCTGATATATTATGGCAGGATGTGAATTGACTGTGATAGTTCATAGTTCAGAATAGTTGGCGCCTCTAGACGCCAAGCTTTTCGGGCATCACCCTAGACATATCATGCTGTATACGCGTTGATAATTTGACATCAAGCGAAGTGTTTGTCAATTTTTGTTGGACTAGACATGCATATGAGCATGATAAGGCATATATCATTTCATTTCATATTTCATTATCATCGTCGTCGTCGTCATCATCATCATCACATTATTATCAGCATCATCATCAGTATCATTATCATCATCATCATCATCACCATCGTCATCACCAACAGGAACACTCTACGACTACTTCTGTTAATACTATTAGATTAGCACTACTACTGCTACAACTACAGTTACGACTGCTGCTACATGCACTGTTAACACTGATACTGCTATCGTTGATAATACAAATAAAAATAAGAATAATAATGATAATAATAATAACAATGACCCCGGCATCAAAACATATGCGGGCCCGCAACCGCTGCAGTGGGCCCGCGCGGCATATCCGTGCGCGGGCCCACTGCGACCGTCGTGGGCCCGAGGACCTTTTCTTACTGGGAATATTAATAATCATCATTATCATCATCATCATCATGATAATAATGACGACGACGACATTGATGGCGACGATGCCGATGATAATGATGACAATGATGATAACTTCTCTTGTCCACTCCTTACAATAGCAAGTGTACAACGAGCTTGACGAGCAAGTTCAAAACTTCACCATTGACCTTTTGGGCCAGTGTCAAAGTTCAGACGAGGTCAAGACCGTGCTGAGCGGCAAGCCCAAGGTCAGGGACAAAAATGGCGAGGACGTCACCCAGGACAACGGTAGCGACATTCTGCCCATGGTGCACACGGCACTGAGAATGGGCCAGAAAAGGGTGGGTGGTCCTTTATATTATCTCTTCATGCCCGCTGATCGACTACGATAGAAACGAGTGTAAAGCAAGCCGTAATATTTCGGCGATGCTAAGCACAACTTCAGATGACAGTAATAACAGTTAACTCATTCGAGATGTGCCACATCCAGATACGCGGCATTTTGCCGCGTATCCGGATGCGGCATATCTCGAATACGTTCTGCTCTAACAAACTTAGACACAGATCGATCGTCATAGTTAAAGAGTAATGCCAAGCAGTTCTGGCACCACTGTACCCTTTTACCCAATGAAGAGAAAAGACAAAAGTCCATTTTTGTGAAAAGCGATATTTTCATTGTTAATATTTCGAACACCTTGACATAGCGTCCTTTGCTGCCACAGCAACGCTTAACTCGCATACAGACCCAGTTTTTTAATAAATAATAATAATACTAACAATAAATGTTTCTTTTGTAGCGCAGGATCCCAAACGAGCAGATTCAAAGGGCTTTACTACACACATATACAAGCATAACCTAACAAAAACATACAATAAAACGACATACTAGGAAACAGGAACTGTTCTGTCCAACTGTAGATTAAGTTCTTCAGCCCCGACACACCACAGCAAGACATGGATCGAGTATGATAGTTCAAGGGTAATGCCAGAATAGCTTAGAGCCCATAGGCGCCTAGCTATTCGGGCACCATCCTTGAACTATCATGCTGGACCTGTCCCTAGAATTGTAATACAGTCCTTTATATGCCAACTTTAAAATTTGGGGATTTCGGTCCTGGGGTAGAATGTGTTAAAAAGACTTATAAAACTGAGTGCATCAGCGTATGTAGGAAACAAATCTGTTTAGTCCCAAAGGCAAGTTGAAAATAATGTGTTTTGAGCTTGCTTGAAGGTTTGGAGGGAGGTACAGTGACGGAGGTGGAATGGGAGATTATTCCAGACTTTGGTGCCCAGAAAAGCAAGCACGTATGCGCCTGTTTTTTTTCTTTTACAGATGTTGGTCCCTCCGTAATGCCAACCTCAGATCGGAAAGTTATGATGCAGTGGGGTGCCATTCCTGTCCTGGCACCACTCTTGAACTATCACGATCAGCATAATCCAGCTGTGTTGAACGCTGCCGTTTTCCCTTCTATTTTTTTCAGTTTGTGGCCCACCCTCAGTGTCAGGCCCAGATCGGAGAGCTGTGGTACAGCGGGGTGCCATTCCTGAGATACCTCAATCGGTTCCTGTACCTTATGTTGGCCCTGCCCCTGGGGCTGGTCGCTTGTCCAGTGCTGTCTATGCTGTATCTCGTCGCTCCATGGAGCAAGGTACTTGAAGGAGAATTGCAGAGTATAAAGTCTCAGGGGCCCACGACGGCCGAAATGGGCCCGCGCGCGGGCCGACTGCGGCTGTCTTGGGCCCGAGACGTTTTGTTACTTGGGTTGCTGTAGAAAATAGTTTTAAGCGCGCACTTTTTTAGCAAGAAAAAAAAGTTTTTTGAAGACAGGTGCTCTCTCAGGAGAAGCCTTGAAGGGCAAACAGTGGCACCTGTCATTGCAGGCCGTCGTTTAGGAGACTACAGCCACCTAACTGATGGTCTTTAATGTCAAGACGGGTTCTGAAGAAAAAAAATGTAATACAAGAAACTCATTCACTCATTCAGCCCGACGGCCGTATTTCCCAAATTTTGGAGGCGTCATCTAATGACTATGCACCAGTTGCAGGAGATGGATTGACCATGATAATTCAAGGGTAGTGCCAGATTAGCTTGGCGCCGACAGGCGCCAAGCAAATCTGGCACTACCCTTGAATTATAATTTTCGACCCATCTCTTTAGTGCGTCAGGGCTGAATAGGTTGAAACCAAAAAAATTCGACGTCCAAACACATTTCAGTTTGCTGCAATATTCTATCATTCCACATGAGACTCCGCACGTGAGACTCCACACGAAAATATAATGCGCCGGTCGGCAAATTCGGACCTTACTTTTGGAAACCATGAATGCAAACTCTCAGAGCAGTATTTAAATGATCAATGAATAACTAAATGCAAACGTTCTAAAGAGCTGAATAATGACATAGCTAAATCTAACTTTTCCTGGACCTAAACGCAAACGTACCTGGACTACACAAACCAGACGAAGTATGTGAGTGCCAAGCAAGTAAATTGTAAAGAAATGCCCAACAAAGAAAGAAACTCGCTTAGAGACAACCGAGTGAAACATCTAAAATGCAAAAAAGATATAGAATAAGAAGATAGAAACCTCGCGCTGGGACCATATGGCGTTGAGGCGCATCCCCTGGGTGGTGGATAGGGGGTCCCTCGCGAGAGGGGTGCACCGAATGAAATAAGGTGCCGTGAACCAACATGGTCTAAGGGAAGGTGACCCCGACAGAAAACCCCTGGTCCTCCTAGTAAGGGGGTTGGGCGTGGGGGTAGCTTCCCCACCCTGCAAATAAGGAAATACCTACAAAAACGCCGACGAAAAGACAAACAGCAATTTCTTTCCTGGAGGAGGAAGGTTCTTCTACCAGAAGATTTATGACGTCCTGTGGTGAAAGCCGGAAGTCTTCGGAAGCCACAGGACCGAGCCGCCTCTCTCTATCCAGGAACACAACCATGGGCACGTGGAATGTCAAGACCATGGATCCAGAGCGGCAAGGCCGCCCAGTTAGCTTCGGAAATGCAAAAGTACAACCTTTCCCTGCTAGGTATCAGTGAAGCCAGATGGACGCAGTCTGGCCAGAAAAGGCTGTTAAGTGGGGAGATGATTCTGTATTCAGGTCATGAAGAGGAGAATGCCCCCCATAAGAAGGTCATTCATGCTGTCACCAGTGGCACAGAGAGCGCTCATGGGCTGGGAACCTCTTGGGCCAAGAATTATCAAAGCAGCCTTTAGAACCAAGAAAAAGATCAAGCTGAACGTCATCCAGTGTTATGCGCCCACTAATGACAGTGACGAGGAAGAGAAACAAGAGTTCTAGGACCGACTCCAGAGTGCTATGGACAAATGTGCGAAGCGAGACATCACTATCGTCGTGGGCGATTTTAATGCCAAAATAGGGGAGGACAACACCGGATACGAAGAGGTGATGGGGAGACAGGGACTAGGGGAGATGAGTGAGAACGGGTAGAGGTTTGTAGACTTTTGTGCTCTAAACAGACTTGTCATTGGAGGCAGCATCTTCCCACACAGAAGAATACACAAAGCAACTTGGGTCCCACCTGACCATACTACAGAGAACCAAATAGACCATATCTGCATTAGCAAGAAATTTAGAAGATCCCTTCAAGATGTTCGAGTGAGGAGGGGAGCAGATGTCGCTTCAGACCACCATCTGCTTACATTAAGAATAAAGCTCAAGTTAAAGAAAAGCCGCACAGAGACAACAAGAAGACAGCGCTATAATGTAGGCCTCCTGAGAGAGACTGGGTTGAGAGAAGAGTTCAAACTGGTGCTGGCCAACCGGTTTCAAGCGCTACAGGAGCTATTAAATGAAGAGGAGGCGGTCACCACAGAGCAGCAGTGGAAGGCAGTTAGAGAGGCGCTGAACTCAACCTGCAAAGACACTGTAGGGTCCAGGAAACACCATCACAATGACTGGCTGTCGGCACAGACCTTGAAGGAAATAGAAGTGGGGAAGCAGAAGAAAGCAGTTGTCAAAACACTCGCACGAGAGCAGCCAAAGCAAGGGCACAGGAGGAATACTCAGAAGCCAACCGCGAGGTGAAGACGAGTATCAGGGCAGACAAGAGGGCCTACATAGACAGCCTGGCAGCAGAGGCAGAAAAGGCAGCAGTCAGCGGCAACATGAAACAGCTCTACGACATCACCAGAAGATTGTCGGGCAAGTATGGCCATACAGAAAGACCAGTAAAAGACAAAGAAGGCAAGCCTATTGCATACAGAGCAGACCAACTCGACAGATGGGCCGAGTATTTTGAACAGTTACAGAACCACCCCACCCGACCCCCCAGACATCCAGCCAGCAGAGACCGACTTACCCATCAGCTGTGACAGACCCAGCCGGGAAGAGATCAGAAGAGCAGTGGCATTTTTGAAGAACGGCAAAGCAGCAGGGCCAGATGGCATCCCAGCGGAGGCTCTGAAAGCAGACCTAGAGACAACAGTAGAGATGCTGTACCCACTGTTTGGAAAGATCTGGGAAGAGGAGGTGATGCCGGCTGACTGGAAGGAGGGGTACCTAATCAAGCTTCCCAAGAAAGGCGACCTCAGCAAGTGTTCCAACTACAGAGGAATCACCTTGCTGTCAGTACCAGAAAAGGTCTTTAACAGGATCATCCTAGAGAGAATGAAGAGCTCCGTTGACCCCCAGCTGAAAGACCAGCAAGCAGGATTCAGGAAAAACCGATCATGTACAAACCAGATCGCCACTCTCCGCATCATCATGGAACAGTCTCTGGAGTGGTGCTCCCCGCTGTACGTCAACTTTGTGGATTATGAGAAAGCATTTGACAGCGTGGACCGAGAGACTCTGTGGAAACAACTACGACACTACGGTGTACCTACAAAGCTCGTCTTCCTGATCAAGAGCAGCTACGATGGCATCACATGTCGCGTGATCCATGAAGGGCATTTCACCAGGGAGCTCCAGGTCAGAACCGGTGTCAGGCAGGGGTGTTTGCTGTCTCCGTTCCTCTTCCTACTGGCCATAGACTGGGTCATGAAGAGGACCACAGAGCACAGACGAAGTGGAATACAGTGGACACTGTGGACACAGCTTGACGACCTCGATTTTGCAGACGACTTGGCTTTACTGTCCCACACTCATGAACAAATGCAGGACAGGACCACGAGGCTTGCTGACATCTCGTCCCAAGTGGGCCTCACCATCCACAAACAGAAAACAAAGACAATGAGGCTGAATGCAACCAGGGAAGAACCAGTCTTGCTTGCTGACACCCCGTTGGAGGAGGTGGAGTCATTCACCTGTCTCGGGATTATCATAGACAAAAAAGGCGGCACTGATGCAGATGTCAGAGCACGAATCGGTAAAGCCAGAACAGCCTTTCTCCAGTTGAAAAAAAGTGTGGAGTTCCAGAGAGCTGTCACAAAACACCAAAGTCCGGATTTTCAACTCCAACGTAAAAGCAGTTCTCCTATATGGAGCAGAGACTTGGAGCCGGATTGACAAAAACCACAGTCAACAGAGTACAGATCTTCATAAACAGTTGCCTTAGAAGAATTTTGAAAATCCACTGGCCAGAGAAGATGAGCAACGTCAGAATCTGGGAGAGAACAGAGCAGATAACAGCAGAGAATGTAATTGGGCGAAGAAGATGGGGATGGATTGGTGACAGTCTGAGAAAGCCAGCTTCCAGTATCACCAGACAGGCATTGTCATGGAACCCCCAGGGAAAGAGGAAAAGAGGCAGGCCGAGAAACACCTGGCGTCAAGACCTCCAAGCAGACATCAAGAGACTGGGAACCACCTGGAGTAAAATCGAAGGAGAAGCACAGGACAGGAGTCTCTCGTTAACGGCCTATACCCTGGCAGGGGTGACAGGCGTAAGTAAGTAAGTACGAAGATAGAAACACTCTTAACCCAATCAGCCCTGACGCACTACAGCAGGAGATGGGTCGACCATGATAATTCAAGAGTAGTGCCAGATTAGCTTGGCGCTTGTCGGCGCCAAGCTAATCTGGCACTGCCCTTGAATTATCATGGTCGATCCATCTCCTGCAACTGGTGCATAGTCATTAGATGACGCCTCCAAATTTGGGAAATACGGCCGTCGGGCTGAATGAGTTAAGAAGACAAGTACAGCACAGCTGTGTTGTGTGTGCCCTTTCTAAGCGTGTTTCTTTCTTAGCTGGGTACTTCTTTGTACCTGTACAAGCACACAGCTATATTCTCTTTCGACAGGTGGGAAAGATTGTCAACACCCCGCTGATGAAGTTTCTCAGCTACACCTGCTCTTACCTGACATTCCTCGTGGTCATCATCGTGTCCAAGCTACACCTGCGGTTCGCTTTCAACAGCTTCGTGTGTGACCATCCGCCGGACTACGCCTATGCCATCGTCACCGTCATTCTGATGTGGATTGTGGGCAAGTGACCCCAGCAGCAAAACATCGGCCCACGGCGTTCGCAGTAAGCCCGCGCACGGCCGTGCGCGGGCCCACTGCGACCGCCGTGGGCCCGAGGGCCTTTGCTAACTGGGGAGTGATGGATTGAATCAGTGGGGGGAGGGAGTGGGTGGGTAGATGTATGAGGGAGGGACAAAAGACAGAAGGGGTGGAATGGGGGTCTGGTTTGCTGAGTTCATGATTGAATTTTTTTTAAGGATTTTGTGTGTGTGTGTAAATGCTCATCTTCTTGTTGTTGCTGCTGCTGCTGTAGTCGCTGTTCTTCTTGGTTTTGTTGGTTTGGTTGTTGTTTCAGTTTTTACTGTACGTGCTTTTTCTGTAGTTTGTTTGTTGGTTGGTTGGCTGGTTGGTTGGTTGATCTCTTGCTTGCTTGGTTGTTTGGTTGTTTGTTTTTGTGTTTGTGTGTTTGATTGTTTGCTTGTTTTTTGTTTGTTTGTTTGTTTTTTGTTTGTTAGTTTGGTTGATTGTTTGGTTATGCTTGGTTTTGTTTGGTTTTGGTTTGATTTTGTTTGTTTGTTTGTTTGTTTGTTTGTTGTTGTTTATTTTTGTTGTTTTGTTTGTTTTTTTGTTGTTGTTGGGGTTTTTTAGGGGTGAGCTGAGGGGTGGGATTGTCGTGGGTTGTTTGCTTGGTTGGTTACTAACATAAAAATTACATTAATATGAACAGACTGACCAACCAAATTATCAACCAATTAAGCAAACCGAACAACAAACCCAACATCCATCCAGCCATCACCAAAACATGAATATTGTAAGGGACACACTATATGTAGTAATTTCATTGATGACAGCGGTTCCTGCCCAAATGAGTTCATGACAATGTGTTTTCTGGAACAAACTACTTCTCTCATGGGAAAAGAGAACAAACGAAAACGGTGCCCCAGACTGTGTACGCGCATAAATGCTCGATGTGCATTATGTAAATGTGTGCTGGTCTGTGACTTTGGATCTTACGGCCTCCGACAGGCGCCAAGATAATCTGGCACTTCCCTTGAATTATCATGGTCGACCCATCTACTGCTGTAGGGCGTCAGGGCTGAATGGGTTAATCATAGTAAAAGGAAGCTCGAAGGGTTGCTAGTGATCAGCCCACAGTAGGAGGAAACTTTTCGAAGCCAATAACTGCCAACCAACTGTCCCTATGCATTGCAGCGATATTATTTTCTTGGGGCAAAACATTGGCGTTGGAACTGTGACATTGACAGGCAGGTACTTGCTGTTGAAAATTACGTGCAACTCAACCCAGGTCCCAAGTAAGACTAGCCTAGTGCCTGCGCTCCCATATGTACCCATACCTACGCTTAGCAAACGCAAAATGAGTCTTTGTGAAACTGACCTATACATCTGACCCGGAAGTCAAAGCGAAACTTTTTTTTCACACATTATTCGTAAATAGAGTTATTGAGAATAAATGTATTTAATAAGGTCGTAGTGAAGCTTTTCCCCCCTTTTTTTCTTCTTTTTTGGCGTGGAGGGGGGGGGGGAGGTGGGGGGGGGGGGGGGTGGAGGGGTGGGGAGGAGAGTGAAAGCAACAAAACATTCTCTGTGTGTGATATTCTTTTACCTGCACTGCATATGACTTAGTGACCTGCGCGCGAGCTGTGACAAAAAGCGACATTTTTGAAATCACTGAAGTGTTCCCGATGATTGCAAAAATGTCGCATTTCTTTTGCTCGTCAAAATACATACACCTTCCTTTCAGGCGCCCAATCCTACCTGCCCTTAGCAAGATATAATGTCTGGTCAGGTCAGCTTCACATTACAACACCATTTGCAGCGGCACGTACTGTATCCCTCTCTTCCTCTCCGCCATTTCTCACCAGATTCCATTAAGAATAATTGGCATCCATTGAGGTGTGCACAGTTTATTGGATGATGGTGGCAGTGGTGTGCGTGCTGGATAGATGTTTGGAAGGGGGGGGGGGGGGTTGGGAGGTTTGGGGGATTGGGGGTTGGGAGGGGGGAAGCGCAGCGGTCATAATATACTGCATTAACACATCCTGCCCCAGGACCGAAATCCCCACATTTTGAAGTTGCCCGCTGAAGGACTGTATTACAATTCTAGAGAAGGATCGAGCATGATAGTTCACTGGTTGTGTCAGAATAGCTTGGCGCCCGTAGACGCCACGCTATTCTGGCACAACCCTTGAACTATCACGCTCAATCTGTTTCCAGAAGTGAAATACGGTCTTCAGGGGGCAACTTCAAAATTTACGGATTTAAGTCCTGGAGCAGAATGTGTTAATCTACAGTTCTATTAGCACGAATCCGCGGATACGAATACGATCCTAATCCAGTATGGCAATGCAATTTTCGTTCAAAAATTGTGTCATATACGTTCGCAGTTCGATGCGAATTCGGTCCCGCATCGGGCATATGAAAACACACAAACATGAAAAAGGACTTCCACGAACTTTTCTTTTTCGGACCCGCTCCGGATTTGGATCGAAATCGTTGTATCGGACTCGTGTGTATGGAAGTGTAGATTCGTGCCACGTATCCGAATTTTGCGCGTCTGGATTGTGTTAATGAACGCAAAACAAACACTATATTATACATCACTACAACAACACTGAGAAAGATAGCCAAATAAGCCTTCATTAGCCGAAGTGCCCACAGACAATACAGACAACACAACTCGGACACGATGAAGCAAGCAATATTGGCTGAGCGTCAGGGGAACGCGTCAAGGTAATCAAGCCCTTTGGCTGTCGGTCGCGCATTTTGTCGAGGTGATTCCTGTCGGAATCACCTCGACAAAATGCACGACCGACAGCCAAAAGGTTAACTCTGTCCAAGCTGAACGGCCACCCGGTTCGTTATTTTTTCCCCAACAAGCATAGGAACGATGCACTGTTAATTCTGCAGACCAATTTGTGTCACGAAATGTTTCCATTCTGAGAGAAAAGTAGGCTGGTCAGATTTTATCTCCAGCAGAACAAAGTGGGAATGTGCTGAAAGCGACATGTAATGCATGTTGCCTTCAATACCATGGGATAATTGGGATATGAGAATATGCTGGTGGGTGGGTGCGTGGGTGGGGAGGGGGGGGCTGATGGGGGGGGGGGGGGTGTGGAGGGGAGGGGGTAGATATGAAAGGTAGGTGGATGGGTTGGGTAAGTAGGGAGTGGGTTTTGTGAAATTTGTGACACGTATTTTTCGTAGCTTTATTTTCCATTACCCGTACCAGAACTTCGATGATGGGTGGGTGTTTTGAAAAATATTGATTAAAAATTATGACTTCTTCGTGGTTGGCAAAAC
>BTPG01000001.1:243956076-244074864 GCA_036245525.1 Semisulcospira habei
CAGCATCAGTCGATTCTCCTTCATCATGCCGGTCAATGAGGCGCTGGGAACGATGCTTGTCTCCTTCAGGAGAACCATCGCAGACCTCCTCAAAATCACGGGCATGTTTCTCCTGGTCCTGATGTCCTTTGCATGCGGCATTGCTGCGTTGTACGCTCCTAATAAGTGCGATACGGAATCCTTCAACAGGTACGCAATAGTTCGAGTTTTGTCGTTTTTATTTTGAATGGGTGGATTGGGTGGTTTGGTTGCTGGTTGATTCATTTGTTGGCTGGTGACTCGTTGGTGGATTGGAATTTTTGGGAAAGGGTTGTGAATGACATTACCTTCAATAAAATTAATACGAGCGTTGCTGCGTTGTACGCTCCTAATAAGTGCGATGCGGACACCTGCAACAGGTACACAATAGTTTTGTGTTGGTGTGTTTGTTTGTTTGGGTTTTTTGTGGGGTTTTTTTTTTTTTTTGTTTGTTTGTTTTTTTGGGGGGAGGGGTTATTGTTTTTTTATATATTTTTTAAAATTTAAATGGATGGGTTGGTGCTGGTTGATTCGTTTGTTGGCTTGTTGACTCGTAGGTTGATTGGAAATTGTTTCATTTTTCTTTTCTCTTTTTTTATTTATTTATTTTATTTATTATTATTTTTATTTATTTATTTTTTATTTATTTATTTTATATTTATTTATTTTTTTTATTTTTTTAAAAAATTTATTTATTTATTTATTTATTTTTTTTATTTATTTTTTTTTTTTTTTTGGGGGGGGGGGAAGGGGGATGTGTGAATGACATTACCTCCGATACAATTATTGCGAACGCGAAAATGTCAGTTGATTATTAGCCTGTTTTTCGCCGATGAATACAATTCTGCCTTTACTGTGCTTATAAGAAGAGCTCTGTACCATCAGTCGACGGTTTGGCCTGGAGAAAGCATTGCCCAGTTTGAAAGTCAAAGAAGAATGTCGTAACCCTTATCATTCGGAATACACCAGTGTGTGAAATAAGTTTGACTAATATAGTTCAAGCGTGGTGCCAGAATAGCTTGGCGCCTCTAGGCGCCAAGCTATTCTGGCACCACCCTTGAACTAAAGCCATTGGGCTCTATCTTTATCTGTAAGTACTATAATGTAGCTCGCATATGGCAGTGTACAAATTTGAAGCTTTCAGCCTCAGAATGATATCGGTTAATAAAACTTTGGCCGTACTATATTTGTTTGGAGGAGATATCCTGAAAGCCATACCTCCCCTTTCCCTGCCCACCCACCCCCACCCACCCCCACCCACCCACCCCCACCCTCATTATTAGATATACAACTATCTACCTTATTTTTAAATATGTAACATTATATTTGACCCATTCACTGCCAGTGGACCGCATATTTTTTTTTTTTAATCAACGACAAAGAACCATCAAAGGAACGTAGGTACAAAGTTAGTTATTGAGGTTTAACGTCGAGCAGGCGACTAAGGCCATCTCACGGCGGGTAGATACAACGTGGTTTCAGCATAAGGCATAGGTCCTCAAGAGCCCGCGCAACTGCGTGGGCTCATGAGGATCTATACCTCATGCACTTCGGCGGTGTTCAATGGTTCTTGGCACCGAAAGTGATTACATTTTCTTCTTTTATTTATTTATTTTTTCTCTTTTCAAGTTTTTCCACCACTCTGTCCACCCTGACCTGGTCTGTGTTCGGCATGGGCAACGTCAACGCGCCGGACCTCATCACCGGGGGACCGGTGACGTCATTGACGAACAATCCCATGAGGTCAGCGGGCGTGGCGGCCGTGGGGCAGTACTTGTACGGGATCTACGTCTTCGCGTCCATGATCGTCCTGCTGAACCTCCTGATCGCCGTCATGTCCAACACCTTCAACGAAGTGCAGGTAAGGTTTCGGGTTGAGATGCCCAGGTGAAGCTGTACGGAACGTAGAATAAATTAAGAGCCAAGGTCATCGGACCGACGTCGGTCGAAGTTGGCCCGCGCACTAATCGTGCGCGGGCCAACTGCCACCGACGTCGGCCCGGTGACATTCGCTTGTGTGTGTGTGTGTGTGTGTGTGTGTGTGTGTGTGTGTGTGTGTGTGTGTGTGTGTGTGTGTGTGTGTGTGTGTGTGTGTGTGTGTGTGTGTGTGTGTGTGTGTGTTCTTAGTTTGTTCTTAGTTTTAGAGTAGTATTTTGCATACAGCGCCTTGTCCTCGTTCTGGGTAAAATAGGAACTATAATAATAATAACAATAACGATATTATTATTATTATTGTTATTATTATTAATTTATTATTATTGTCTACCGTATTAAAAATACGGTAGACATTGAGATGTGGCTGGTCGGAGCACGTTCCGTAGCATGCAAATGAAGAACATAGGCGGGCACACATCAGACTCTGACAGTGAAGTAACACGATAAAAATAATTACGTCATGCCTAGCTACTCCGAACCGCTCTGTTGAACGTACATTTGTGGGAAACGCCGTGTGTGTGTGTGTGTGTGTGTGTGTGTGTGTGTGTGTGTGTGTGTGTGTGTGTGTGTGTGTGTGTGTGTGTGTGTGTGTGTGTGTGTGTGTGTGTGTGTAGACACGAGTTTCTCTTGTTTCTGTGTACGTACAGGTCTGAAAATTTAGGAAATGCTTCCTTGAAGATGTATGTCGGAGTACCGTGCTTCTCTGCATTTTTGAATTGGATTACTCATTTACAAAGTCGGTTGACCGGCATTTGAGTCCAAAATTTGTGGTATATTTATTTGACATTTTGAATACAACTAGCTTCGAGAAAGATATCGGATGAGACGGTGACGTAAAGCACTAGCCACATTATACATTGTTGCTGTTGTTATACATTGTTGTTGAACTGACGCAAAGCACCAGCCACGTCATTGATATACATGAATTGTCACAAAGATAAGCTCTCTCTCTCTCTCTCTCTCTCTCTCTCTCTCTCTCTCTCTCTCTCTCTCTCTCTCTCTCTCTCTCTCTCTCTCTCTCTCTCTCCCTCCCTCCCTCCCTCCCTCCCTCTCTCTCTCTCTCTCTCTCTCTCTCTCTCTCTCTCTCTCTCTCTCTCTCTCTCTCTCTCTCTCTCTCTCTCTCTCTCTGACAGTTTGATTTAGGAAGACCGCTTACAGAAAGTCGGTTGACCCACATCAGTTGAGTCTGTAATTTTAGTTCTATTCACTTGGTATTTTGGATAGCTAGCTTTAAAATAGACATTGGATGAGTTCGTGATCCAGCGTTGTCCCATCAACGTTTTGAAAAATAATTAATTCATGTTTGCAAGTTTTGGATCCAGTAAAGGCTGTGTGGATGAAAACAGTCAGCCCTGGAAGAGGCTGCGTGCCTTTCGGATAAGTGACGTGAGACATCAAATGCGTCACAGTGTACACGTCATTTTGCTGCTCGTGCTATTATTCTTCAGAATTCCTGTCACTGCACGAACCCACAGAGCGTAATAATGACGGGAAGCGCCGTGTGTCCGTCTTTATTTGTGTGCCCCGGCATGTGTGTTTATCAGAGATTGGCTTAGATAGGAGGGAAATGGATCAGACGGATAAGCTTAACTCATTCGAGCCGTGCAGCCTCTGGATACGCGGCTTATCCGGAGGCGGCACGTCTCGAATGAGTTAAAAATATGAACAACTCTGAATGTTCGTAAAAGAAAAACGCATTTGAGATCCAAACAATACGGTAGACTTTGGGGTGAAATCCTCGTCTTGTTATTATTATTATTATTATTATTATTATATTATTATTATTATTATTATTATTATTATTATTATTATTAGTTGTTGTTGTTGTTGTTGTATCCGAAGTTTATTACAAGCGAAGACATTTACATAGAAGAATGCTGTCAAAAAGTGTCGTTATATCCGACTTTTGTTATAACCGACCGGGTTATAAGTAAAGTCGACTGTACTATTCATCGTCGTCATCATTTTTTAAAACTTATTAACCATTATCATTCAGAATACACCAATGTATGAAATATGTTTGTCTAAAATAGTTCAAGGTTAGTGCCAGAATAGCTTGGCGCCTCTAGGCGCCAAGCTATTCTGGCACCACCCTTGAACTAAAGCCAATGGTCTATATCCTTATCTGTAAGTACTATAATGTAGCTTGCATATGGCAGTGTACAAATTGGAAGCTTTTAGCCTCAGTATGATATGGGTTAACGGTGTTACTATTATTATCTTCATCATCATCATCATTATTTATTATTATTGTTGGTGTTGTTGTTAAAAAACATGTGTCGGAACAATAAAAACAACACATTAAATTGTATTAAATGACGTCATCTCTTCATCCGTTTTCAAAGCTAATAAGGAGCTCTGACTTAATTGGCAAAAGACCGTTATTCGTTAGAGACAGTGTTCAAAGTTTGGTTGCTGGTTTTTGTTGTTGTTGTTGTTGATTTTTTTGTATACCGTACTTTAAAAATACGATAGAATTTAAAATGGGGCTGGGTCGGAGCGCATTCCAGAACATGCACATGATGTTTTTTTACGTGCGGCGCAGAAATCAGTTCTAGCAAAGAAGTAACACGATAAAAATGACGTCACGTCTAGCTACGGAAACCTTGCTAGAGAACGTTTTTGGGGCTCCAAGCGCCGTATGTGTGTGTGTGTGTGTGTGTGTGTGCGTGTATGTGTGTGTGTGTGTGTGTGTGTGTGTGTGTGTGTGTGTGTGTGTGTGTGTGTGTGTGTGTGTGTGTGTGTGTGTGCGTGCGTGTGTGTGTGTGTGTGACAGCGACTAGAGCCCGCATTCGCGGACGGACAAGCTTGAAATTTGAGGATATTGTCCCTAAAAGAATTATCTCGGGACATTTTTTTCAATTTTATTTTTATTAAGATGCTCATTGGCGAGAAAATGGCTGTTTCACATAAATCGGTTAATCCACACTGGAGTCCGTATTTTTTCTTATTTTTACTAGATATTTTGCGTATAGCTAGATAAAAGGGAGGTATTGAATGAGTTCGCTAACCAGCATTGTACCTCTAGAACATTTTGAGTGATAATTAAATATTTCTGGAAAATATATATTTTTAGGTTTTGGGGATTAATTTCATGAATAATATGGGTTAATCTTAAAACAATTGAATCTTTTTTTTATGAAAAAACCCCAATCTTCTCAAAGATAAACGCATCTGAGCTCCAAACAATACGGTAGACTTTGGCATGAAACCCTCATCTTCTTTTTTTTTTTTAAATTGTGGTATGATGGGCGAAATGTACTGTGTCCGCGGTGTATTTGCGCGGAAATTAACCCCTTACTGCCGGGGCTAGGCGAATGCTACCCAGCTGCAAGAGACATAAATCCTCATGAGCCCCCGCATTCGCGGGGACTCATGAGGGTTTATGTCTCTTGTTAGTCCTACGTTCTTTTCGCCAGAGTTTTCCTCATTTACATCTACGTTTTTCACGCGAATGTCGGTCAGTGTGCAGTCGTTTCGACGCAAAATTCGTGATCACTGGCAGCGAATGGGTTAATTTCAAAAAAGGAGGATAAAAAATAATTCTTAAAATGCCAAATAAATTAATCACCACAAGAGGGTAAAAAAAAATTCAGTTAATGACAAAATAAATCACCCAGGTGTATTGAACCTTAAATAAAAAGGGTGAAAGACCCCCAACAAAGGGACTGTGCATCTAGTGGCAGCTTTCAATTGCTCTTTCATTCAATAACATAGAATTGCTCTCAATTTCTGCCCCAAAAATCACCTCTTGTGTTGACAGACCAAAGGGCGCAAAATCATCTAAGCATGGTTTCGTAATTGTCTCCCCCTGTATGACATGAATAGTCGCGAGCGGCGCCACAATGCGCCAGAGCACTCGTGTCGATTGGCTGAAATCTCGCGGGACATGCGCACAAGGACCTAACGCGCGTGGCATAAAAATATCTGCGGGGCTTATTGATTATTTGTGACCTCTTTTTTTGGCATGGTGAAACACTTTCCCTGTCATCCATTACTGACGTAAATCTAATTGTGGTCGAACCACAGGTCTTGGAATCAAACCTAGACGCGATAAAAATTCTCCGGCAGCTGTCGTTTTGAGGAGAAATTCGATGATGTTTGCATGCAACATCGTAACTAGTTTTGCGTATACATGTTTGGTCAGAATATGCGATCACAGGCTTACTTTACGAGGCGGTTTCATAACCTCCGGTTTTATAATCACGCGCCTGTAACTGAACAGGAAATGCTTACGCATTTCCCGTTCAGCTACATGCGCGAGATTTCGTCAGAAAATGGGAACAAAATGAAATGAGGTATGCGAATGAAAATATGATTTCACGCCTAAATGTCACTCAGGCAAACTTAATTACGAGGCTGCATGCGAACGTCATCGATTTGTTACCATGGAATCATTCACGAATGAAAGTTCCCCGACAAGGACTCAAAGAAATAGTTCCTGTAGAATATTTCAAAACACGAAAGTCTCATGACAGCAGCTTTTATGCGGCAAATAGTAATGATCCTATACACAGACAAAATGCAACGGCTGTTTTGTAGGGAATAGTTGCCAAAGGAGCCGCTGCCTTGGCAGCGGTTTCTTTGGCAACTTTGGTAACTATTCGGACAACAGCTCTTTTGTGGGAAATAGTTCCTGTAGAATCTATGACGCGAAAGTCCCGTGACAGCGGCTTTTATGCGGGAAATAATAATAATAATCGTATACCAAAATAAAATACAACGGCTCTTTTGTGGGAAATAGTTACCAAAGGAGCCGCTGCCCTGGCAGCGGTTCCTTTGGTAACTTTGGTAACTATTCCGATAAAGGCTCTTTTGTGAGAAATAGTTCCCCGTAGAACCCAAAAAGTCCCGTGACAGCGGAATTTTATGAGGCAAAAAAATAATAATCACACACACACACACACACACACACACACACACACACACACACACACACACACACACACACACACACACACACACACACACACACACACAATACAACAGATCTTTTGCGGGAAATAGTTACTAAAGTTACCAAAGGAGCCGCTGTCCTGGCGACTCCTCTGGTAACTTTGGTATCTATATCCCAGAGGAAAGTCACTGTCAGAAGCTGTTTTCGTGTGGCAGAAGAGCCACTTCTAGTGTGCCTTTTAGGTGTAGGATTCTTGGACCATTTAGTAGATATTTGTCACTAAAGTGACGAAGTGAGGGGACCATTTTTTGCGTAGGACACCTGGGTTGAATTGCGGGTAATTTTCAATAGCCAGTACCTGCCTACCGTAGGCACACCGCCGTGAGATGGCCTTACTTGCCTGATCGGCGTTAATCTGCAGGGTCAGCTGACGCAGACTGTGGTTCTGCAATCTTCGTAAATCCATCACCAAAGCAAAAAAGGATGTCCATGGGTTCAATGTGGGGTCAGCAAGAGGCATAGATCCTCATGAGCCCCCGCAACTGCGGGGGCTCATGAGGATCTATGCCTCTTGCAGTTGGGTGGTATTCAAATTTCCTCGGCACTTAAATAACTGTCAAAGTCCTATCGGCTTTGCTTGAGCTACACGGGGAATATTAAAAAAAACAAAAAAAAAAACAATCAGTCTCGCTGCAACGCCGACAATGCAGATGGACAGTGGTTGGCAGATATTGGCTGGAAAAGTGTCCTGCACTTGGTGGCTGCATTCCTGGACCTGTGATCCAACCTAGACATCGACAGTTTTTAATCTCTATCACGGGAGTTTGGCGGCTTCATTCCTGGGCCTGTGATCGAGCCTAGACATCGCCAGCTATTAATCTCTATCACGGGAGATTATTGCATTGATGATGTGGTTATCAAAATTGTGTGAGCTAGGGGTGCTGAGCGCCTCCACGTGAGACCTGAGCTCAAACCCGAACCAGCTCCTTCTTCTGAGAAACAGGTGTAAATTGTTAATTTGATAACGCAGCACGATGTTTCACGTGGTGTCTATCGCTCTGGGACTTGCTAAAGGTTAGAGTATAAGAGAAAAGCACGTTGCATCTGTTTGAAGCCTAGATCCTTATTAATCTCTACAGTATGTAGAGACTGATCCCCAGAGCTCTATGTTTTTTGATGCCTTAAGGCATAGATTATCATAAGCCTCCGCAGACGGCTACCGGGCCTTAAGGGGATCTGTGTCTCTTGCCGATATACATGCATCGCTGATAAACAGCATCGATTGTCTAGGGAATTACAGATAGTGCAAATTTAGTCGATGACTTTGGTCCTTGTTATCAAGAAACATAGAACTCTGGGGATCAGTCTCTACATACTGTAGGGATTAATAAGGATTTAGGCTAAAAACAGATGCAACGTGCTTTGTATGTTATACTCTAACCTTTAGCAAGTCCCAGAGCGAAAGACACCATGACTGTGAAACATCGTGCTGCGTTATCAAATTAACAGCATTGGTAACTGTTCTCAGGCTGGGTATCATTAACTCATAAACTCGCAGAACCAAATGATTTTCATTCTATAGAATGGAAATCATTTAGTTCTGCGAGTTTAAGAGTTAAGGTTGTTTGAATGCGTTTGCACTGAAGCTGGGAAGATCTGCCAGCAAAGGAAAAAGACAACAAATTCAATTGCGTGAAAAGAAAACTTTGCATTGAATTACAATGGAAATGGAAATCTGCCTCTCACAAAAATGGTCTTGCTGACGTTTGCCTTTACAGGGCAAAAATGCATATGTCGTTGAATGGGTTGGTGGATGGGTGATTATTGGAGTTGGTGAAGGCTGGTTGGGTAGACGAATGGATGGGTGGATGGTTGGGTGAACCAGTGCATCATGGGCTGAGGTGTTTGAGTGTGTGTGTGTGTGTGTGTGTGTGTGTGTGTGTGTGTTTAAGTCCCCTCTATTTATAGAAGGGACTTATTAGGATGGGTCGCGGTGGGGCGAGTTTAATAGCATGTCCATGATGTCAAAGGCGGGCAGGCCTAAACCTCTGACAACTGAAGTAACAAGATAAAAATTACGTCATGTCTAGTTACGCCAACCCCGCTTCTGAACGTATATTTGGCGGGAAAGGCCGTTTGTGGTGTGGTGTGGTGTGTGTGTGTGTGTGTGTGTGTGTGTGTGTGTGTGTGTATGTGTGTGTGTGTGTGTGTGTGTGTGTGTGTGTGTGTGTGTGTGTGTGTGTGTGTGTGTGTGCGTGCGTGCGTATGTAGACACGAGAATCTCAAACATTGCTGTACACAGGCTTGTAACTTGGCGAAATACTTTTTTTAAGGGGTGGCTAAGAAAGCTTCCGAGCATGTTGTAACTGGATGTCTCATTGAAGACCTTTTGTCGGTTGACCCAGATTAGAGTCCGTAACCTTTGTCATATTTACTTGAAACTAAACTAAACTCGGTGTCATGGTGAAACGTTAGAAACCTCTTCCTGTGGCTGAAGACTAATTTCAATAATAAGCCGAAAACAACTTGATCCCAAGCTTTGTTGCTAATTCATTCTGAAATTATACTGATACAAAATGCTGCAAATTATATTTTATGAACTTTTTATGAAGTTTTAATTTTGTACCACAATTCCTCCTTTTTAGTGACCAGTACCAAATAATGACTTTGAGACAAATGTGTATCCATGTTTCTTGGACCGTTTTGGCTTTTGGTCGTTAAATGAGCACAGATTTCAGAAACAAAAATGTACGTACAGTGGCAGGGAAGGGGTTAACTCATTGGAGACGTGCCGTATACGGATACGCGGCGAATCGCGCGTCTCCAATGTGAGTTAACTCATTCTACCCCCAACACCGAAATCCCCAAATGGTTGCCGTTGTCCTCTGAAGACTGCACTCTAGTGCAGGACACAGATCGACCATGATAGTTCAAGGGTGATGCCAGAATAGCTTGGCACCCATAGGCGCCAAGCTATTCTGGCATCACCCTTGAACTATCATGGTCGATCCTTATCTTGCTGTGAGGTGTTTGGGGTAGAATGAGTTAAACATGATTTTTTTGTAACCCCACACAGGACGAACGTGACATAGAGTGGAAGTTTGCCCGCACAGAACTGTGGCTGACGTTCATCGAGCCCGGCACGCCAGTCCCCCCTCCCTTCAACGTTGTTCCCTCCCCCCGTAACATCTGGAACGCTCTCCTCTGGCTGTGTCGTCGCTCAGAACTCAAGTTCTTTTTGCCTCACGAGGGCAAACAAGTGCGCTACGCTGCTGTACAGGTAAGCTCATTATACATAATCTTACATCGGTGTTTAGGTGTTACTGAGAATCTCACTCGAGTGGTTTTAAAACCTTATCCTACGAGCGAAAGCGAGTAGGATAAGGTTTTAAGACCTCGAGAGTGAGGTTCTCAGTATCACCTAAACACTGATGTAGAAATGTATTTCTTACTCACCTTTCCATTTGCAGTAGTCCGATGTGAGTTTGTTTTCGACACACGCCTAGTCACAACAAAGCCGCCATCGTGTCTTAGGCAAAGATGTTGACGTAATTTACTTTGTTACTTTTGAACTGATGCCAGACACAACTCATGTGTCGACGCAATTGCGCAATATATGATGCCAGAGTCCCAGGCGTCACATAAAATGACATCATTGCACGTGAGGTTAAAGTAGGTCAAGTTTCAGTGTGGCGTGTGCCCGCACCCTTTTCTTGACCAGAATTTCTACAAGTCAATATTGTGCACACGTGGCCGTTCACACACCAGGGCTGTAACACACACGTGTGATACGCTCAGGCTGTATCAGACGCCATACAGCTTTTCCGCTCAAAGGCAAGAAAGAAGGAGATGCGTAAGAAATATATGAAGATTAAAAAGTCGGCAATATCGTGCTCTACGCCGCTTGTAATAGTCAGATCTATGCGCGTGTATAAAAAAAAAAAGTATTTTGTTGGGTTTGAAAACTGTTTAGCACTGTGTAGTCCCATATAACCCCCTCACTGCAGAGACAAATTGAACACCACCCAACTGCAAGAGGTATAGATCATCATGAGCCCCCGCAGTTGCGGGGGCTCATGAGGATCTATGCCTCTTGCTCAAACCCGTTTGTATCTATGTTCCTTTGACGGCTGGGAATTTTTGACGATGAATCAAATGAACGTTTATATTCAAAACATAATTGCGTCCACTGGCGGTGGAGGGGTTAAAGAAAAAATATTTTGGAACAAACTTAAACAAGCAAAGAAAAGCTTTTTTTCCACCTCTGTGTACCGGTCTGTGATTTTGGACCTTAAAGCTTGACGCCGGCAGATCTAAAATTACAGAGGAGGCAACACGTTGTGCAAAAACGATGTACGTTGCATGAGTAAGTGCTAAAAGGTACCTACTACCCTGATCGCCTCGAAAGCTTTGTCCTACTTGAAAACCATATAGGTAATATATTTTACTTGTTACAGGTCAGCCTCAGTATACCATGGGATCCGGTGCTGAAATTAAACAGACTTGTAAAGAAGAAGAAAAAAAGGGTCCTCGGGCCGACGTCAACCTTAACTGGCCCGCGCACGTCTGTGCGCGGGCCAGTTAAGGTTGACGTCGGCCGGTCGGCCAGAGGGCCTTTTGCTCACTGGGATCTAGAGCTAAACCTGTGCGCGATATATCCGATACCGCGGTATACCCAGAGGGCGTAATAGTGAGGCTTGCTTGCATTTATGATATGTTTTGATCTTCTTTTCATTTATATTATTGTATGTGCTTTTATATACTGTGTGATGTTCTCTTGATAATCTACTTTGTTTTCATCCCTACGTCACGCGACCAATCTCTTTAGCGCAAACCGTACCATATGACTGAGGTACAAAAACCCGTGTAGCGACAAATGGCGGACTTCTTGTAGCCCTCTTTCTGACTCATCTTGGATGCGCGTTTTGTTCTATAAACGATCACCAAAACGTTCTAAAGTAAAAAGTTACTTAGTGTTGTTCGAAACAACATGGACACTAATGAGACGGCAACGTCACGAAAGATATTAAATTACGTCATACGTCTATTATGTATAAATATATATTTCTTTGACGTCAGTCATGTCTGGCGCGATCAAGGACGGTTTCTTTTTTATTTCTTTTACGAAAATAGTGGAGGAATGAAAACAAATACTTTTTTGGTAGCAAGGGCTTGCTGCACGGACCCTTGTAGGCCTCCGGGAGGTCGATGAACCATTGTACCCCGCAGGCTTTCGGCCTTCGGGGTACAATGGTTCCTTTGACCTCCCTCAGGCCTACAAGGGTCCGTGTAGCAAACCCCTGCTACCAATAACTTATAATATTCCAAGCAAAACAAAACAAAGCAAAATATTTCATTTGCAATCCACCCTTTTATTTCAACATGTGAATCTTTTTCCCTCTACCTGCAACGTTTTTTAAATGACTTTTCCCCCCTTCATCTTGTACGTTTGAATAATTTACAGTACCACGGAAAATACGAACGTTATTTTTTACAAAATGGCATGTATTGTGTTGCATCTGAAACCTGCAGCCTATGCCAAATGTTGTAACTTTATGTTCCGCACTTTCTGTACACTTACATTTGTCCTAACCTCGTGTACTTTAATAATTTAAATGAACGGTTACTTGCTTTTCCACACACATAAAGATCTGAATTGTAATCTTTTGTCATATACTACATATGGGGTTTCTGGGTTCTTTTCTCCCCTGTTTCAAGAGGCGGCATGAAATTTTCAATTTTTTAATTTTGGAATGAATTATCGAAACATTTTCTGAAGGCTTACGTAATTATGTGCCGGTCTGTGGTTTTGGACCTTACCGTTTAGAGCCTTAACTCATTCAACCCCACTCCCATATTTTTCAAATTTTGGACGCGTCATTTAACGAATATGCACCAGTCGCAGTAGATAGATCGACCGTGATAATTGAAGGGTAGTGCCAGATTAGCTAATCTGGTACTACACTTGAACTATCATGGTCGATCTATCTTCTGCTGCAGTGCGTCGGGGCTGAATGAGTTAAGGTCACAGAACAGCACGCATATAATTCGCAAATTTTGCTATTTGAAAGTGGGTGCAAATAGTTGAGAAAAGCGCATAGAAACCCTCTCCTGTTTCGTTAATCATTATTCACTCCACCCTGCCTCGACTTTTCCTTGCATATTATCTCCCTTCCTAACCTTGTGCTGTGGCTTGAGTTCTTTCCCCTTTTGTCAGACCGGCAGTATGGATTTTTCGGAAACCGGAAGCGTCCACTCTGTCTCCATCGTTGGCAAACGCACGCGCCAGGTGGGATCACGTGACTTTGACGTAATCTTTCTCTGTGTCTGTGGCATAATCTTGGTCTGTTCTTGCATGTCCTGTCCTGCCAACTGAATGTAAGCGTATGATCGCAATTGCCCTTAAAGGGATACAGAAAGTGTTTGGTTGTTTTTTTAAATTTCAATTTGAACATTATTTTTGGTTTAAATAGTTGCTTCGCCAAAACATTACATAATAATGGAGAATTTCAGGTCAAAACAAGCCAGAGGCTTTATAATATGAACAGGACATTGAGTTAAATCAGTTACATAATTATTGATGGCGGTGGACAACAAATCTACAAGTACAATGCAAATAAATAAATCGATAACACTAATGAAAAAGAAGACAGAGGAAAAAACAATAAATGACAAATATGATAGTGGAGAGAGAGAGAGAGAGAGAGAGAGAGAGAGAGAGAGAGAGAGAGAGAGAGAGAGAGAGAGAGTGCCGCAACTGTTCTTCTTTATTTTCTGTAGTCTGCACTCAGCTGTCCTAATTATGAATAGAATGGATGACATCTTGACGTGATCATTGATCAGTATTCTTGGCCTGCCATCATACAATGTGTGGATGGTCTGCGATTTTTTACTTTACATCTCAAAGCCGCATGGTCCAAAATCACAATCAGATACGATTTGGATGACTTTCTAGATTTTTCCAAAAATCCTGCTGATTGTTCTGAAACATAGTTCACATCTTTCCATTCTTCTGTAAGGTTTGTTGTATCCGGATTATTTTTTATAGTGTTGTCATCAGTAAAAATTAATGTCTACTTTATACGTGTTTTTTTTTTTTTTTTTTTTTTTTTTTGTTTTTTTTTTGTTTTTTTTGGGGGGTACAATTTTCTTTAGTAAATACAAAGTAGTTCTTCCTAGAGGAACTAAAACTGATTATTGCTTTTATACTTAACATATTTTAGACGTGCCACATCCGGAAACGCGGCGTAAAGCCACGTATCCGGATGCGCCATGTCTGGAATGCGTTAAGCCGCAATGAGTCGGGAACTTGAAAGTGGAAAAGCTACAAAACCTGGTCGTTTTAATTGTTCCTCCACCCCCCTTCTGCATGCGGTGACTGCATGAGAAGTCTAAACCACCCGTATTCCTTATATTTTCCTCATGTTCCAACTCTCTGAGCCCCAGGTTCGCAATATTTTCAACATTGTAAGTTGTCCTCTAAAGACAGCATTACGGTTCAGGAGATAGATCGACCATGGTAGTTCAAGGGTGGTGTGAGAATAGCTTGGCGCGTCTGGTGCCACGCTATTTTGGCACCACTCTTGAACTATCGTGGTCAATCCTTATCTTAGGTTCTTTGTAGTGTGTCAGGGCTTAATAATAATAATAATAATAATAATAATAATAATAATAATAATAATAATAATAATAATTATTATTATTATTATTATTATTATAACTCTTCTATAGCGCAATATCCCTCAAAAGAAAGGCTCAGAGCGCTTTACATCTAGATAATCTAACTAATTGAAATTAACTAACTAAGGTACCGACAACGTACAAAAACGCAATCATTCATAGGTCCAAATTCACACTGACACAGTACTGAAATAATAAAGATAACATTTCAAGAGCCTGATCAGACATATACATGTTGATGGGAAAACGTAGGGTTTATCAATCCCTTTCAAAGGCCAAATTGAAAAAATAAATGTTTTTAATCTTTTATCCTTTAATGGACAATACATTTCTTGAATCTAGCCCTCAAATGGCCAAAGATGGTGGGGGCTTGGGAAAAAAAAAAAGGACCGCTGTCCAAAGTTTTTTTAAGGACACTCAATATTCTGTAGTCAATATTCTGCCTGGTGTATAGACAGGGAGACTGGAGAACAAGTATGCCGGGAGTGTTTTATCAAAGGCCTGAAAACGAGGGAAGCAATTTTGTATTCAATTCTGAATATGACAGGAAGCCAGTATAACTGCTTAAGCAAAGAAGTGATGTGGTCACGCTTTGATTTTCTCAGTACAAGTCTTGAATGAGGTAGATTCTATTACTTGCGCGGGACTTTCAAAGTCATTGCCATCTCTGCATGAGCAAAAGCTCCCCGGGCCGACGCTGGCATAAATGGTGCGTGCGTAAACAAGGGCTGACATTGGCCTGAGGGCATTTCTATTGTATTGCTTTGTGGATGTGCAGCCAGTAAAGGTTGTAACGTGGTCGTGGGTATTCTTGTCACGTGATGTTTACTGTGTGATCTTACTGGTTAGTTTGTTTCAAACCTGAGATGTGATTGGCCTGTGATGTGTTGCACAGGATGTCATGTGCATTCTGGTCCGACGCTACGTGCGAGAAGTGGAAAGGAAAAAGATAGAAGGAGAGGACGGAGACAAAAGTTAGTAGCCATCGTCATCGAAATTATTTCCATTGTCATCTTCGTCGTCGCCGTAATTGTCGTCGTCATATAGACCTCATCATCATCATCATCCAGGGGCGGATCTTGGTGGGGGGGGGTGTCCCAGGGGTTCCGGACCTCCATCCCCCCACCCCACCCCCCACCCAAAAGTTTGTAAATGCTATAACAAAGGAACAAAGTCATATTTTGGGGTGTTTGGACCCCCCCCCCCCCACCACCACCACCACCACCACCACCAAAACCACCATGTTTTAAAATTTTGGCGAGTTTTCCACCCACCCCACTTCCGGTTTTTGATTTTTCGGCCCCTGGAAGCAAGGTCTAGCGTCGGGTAGGCCTTTTGTATCAGGTTTAAGGTCCCAAACAAAACTAGAACACCCTCCCCCTCCTCGAAGTAACTGATCCGCCCCTGTCGTCATCAACATCATTGCAACTATCATAACCACCACCACTACCACCGTCATCACCATGAAGGGGAGCTGGGTGGCTCGGTGGTAAAAGCGTTTGCCTCCAGACCAAAAGGTCCCGGGTTCGAATCCAGCTTGGGTCAAAATTTGCTCAGACCCTTTTTCGTTGTCCCCGTCTTTGAAATCACCCTCGTGGTGGACAAAAGACGTTAAGCCCTAAACATTTAATTTATTTGTCATCACCATCATCACTCTGATCGTAGTCATCAAAGATGCATGATGCATCACTTTCATTGTCAACCTTGGCATCATTGTAATTTATCGTCTTCATAGTCATAACCGCACACAGACATTCATACACTCTTTGAGCTTTCGCAAGTTCCTGCGCTGACAACGATCACATGATTTCTGATGTACACGTATTTTGATTACCCCCCCCCCCCCCCCCCCTCGTGCATGCTTCCACCGATACTATAAACAGTACCGGTGGATGCAAGTATAAGTGGGTTAAGAGATCACCTCTGACGATACTCACCCGGTCGCCTTTTTAACTTCGTATGCCCTGAGGACGAAATTATCAAATTCTTGTAGATATCCTCTGAGGTTTATATCACAGTTTTGGAGATCGATCGACCATGATATTTCAAGATTGGTGTCAGAATAGCTCGGCTTGAAATATCATGGTCGATCCACACCCTGTCGTAGTCTTTCAGGGCTTTTACGAGTTAATTTCTGTGGACAGCATCATCAGAAGAACAGATGCGTCGCCTGATAGAGCGTATCGGGGCCAAGCTGGAGAAGCGAGTGGAAGAGGTCTACACTAACACCGGGCGCGTGCAGCGTGACGTCATCGCCGTACGCGATGACAGCAAGCGCATAGCCGGTCACCAGCAGGAGCAGATAGACTTGCTGAAGGCTTTCAGCGAGAACAGACTGAGGGAGGTTGGTCACTGAAAATGCTGTATAACGTTGTCGCTTTCATTGAGTAAACTCGTTTGCGAAGATACAACGTGACTGAAAATTCGTACAGATGTGAACGCATATCCGTTTTCTCCTCGTTCTTTATGACACCCTGCCTATCAACGATCAGTACAAGGTATACATTACACGCTATTATCAGCTTTATCCCTCCTGTACCAAACGCCGAATCAATATCAGAGGTGGAGATGAAGAAGGGGAAAAGAGACGCCCCTCCTCCTCCAGCAGGGGGGGGGGGAGGCGGGGGGGGGGGGCGGGGGGAGGGGCGGGGGGGGGATCAGTTACCTGGATGGAGGGGGGTTTACAACTTCCTGGTTTTGTTGTTGTTTATTTTTATTTTAGTTATTTATTTATTATTTATTATTTATTTATTTATTTAATTTTATTTACTTTTTTTTTTTCTTTTTTTTCTTTTTTTTTTTTGGGGGGGAGGGTCGGGCGGGATGACCTCTTGCACCTTCTCGCCACCCGTTGACAAATCGAATAACTGGCGGGGATCGGGGGGGGGGGGGGTAGAGTGGGGGGGGGGGGGGTATTCCAAATTCCTAGGGACTTTAATATAACGTTTTAAAGAATTTTTGGCGGGGGGAGGGGGGAGCGCCTGAAACCCCAGGAAAAAAGAAAAACATAAAGAAATCAATAAAGTCAAAATGCATTGAAATGTCGACCACATTAGAGGGTTATGTAACTTTATATGTAATCGTCTGTGCTTGAACACCACAACAACCCACCCTCGAGTTCTTGTCTTGCCACGTAAGCAAAGGTCATCGGGCCCGAAGACGTGTTCTACTGGGGTGGGGCTTAACGTCTTCAGTAAATTGCCTCAGACAAAAGCCAGCCCCCTCCACCCCCCCTCCCCTCCCCCCTCACCTCACTCCACCCCACCCCGACTTGGACCTCCTCCCCCCCCCCCATCCCCCGCCCCCCCCCCCCCCCCCCCGAATAATATAAGTTATTGTTCGCGGGGGTTTGCTACACGGACCCTTGTAGGCCTGAGGGAGGTCAAAGGAACCATTGTACCCCGAAGGCCGAAGGCCTGAGGGGTACAATGGTTGCGTTTGACCTCCCGAAGGCGTACAAGGGTCCGTGCATCAAGCCCCTGCTACCAATAACATATTTGTTTTCATTCCTTCACTATTTTCGTAAAAGAAATCAAGAAGACCTCTTCCGACCTTGATCACGCCAGACATGACTGACGTCAAAGGAATGTACATTTATACATATTAGACGTACTGAGTGTGCTTGTTATTTGGAACAACACTAAGTAACTTTTTACTTTAGAACGTTTTGGAGATTTTTTATAGAACAAAACTCACATTCACGATGCGTCACAAAGAGGGCTACAAGAAGTCCGCCATTTTTCGCTACAAGTTTTATTTTGTATCACGGTCACATGGTACCGTTTGCGCTAAAGAGACTGGTCGTGTGACGTAGGGAGGAAAACAACAACCTTTGTTTTCATCACTACGTCACACGACCAAAGCTTTAGCGTAAACCGTACCATGTGACCGGGATACAAAAACCCTTGTAGCAAATAATGGCGGACTTTTTGTAGCCCTCTTCAGTTCTGACACGTCTTGGATGCCAGTTCTATAAAAGATCACCAAAACGTTCCAAAGTAAAAAGTTACTTAGTGTTGTTCGAAACAACAAGCACACTACTGGAAATGGCAAAGTCATGTATAAAATATTTAATGTATATTCCTTTGACGTCAGTCATGTCTGGCGTGATACAGGTCGGAAGATTTCTTCTTGATTTCTTTTATGAAAATAGTGGAGGAATGAAAACAGATAAGTTATTGGTCGCAGGTGTTTGCTACACGGACCCTTGTAGGCCTTCGGGAGGCCAAAGGAACCATTGTACCCCTCAGGCCTTCGGGGTACAATAGTTCCGTTGACCTCCCTCACACCCTACAAGGGTCCGTGTAGCAAACCCCTGCGACCAATAACTTATAGTATCAGTACACTTGCAATAACGCGTCTGACGTCTGGACGTTCCAGATGGACCGTTACATCCGCATGCTGGACGAAACCAAGCTGGATGTCCTGTCTCGCATGGATGCTGAGCGACTGCAGATGGAGCGTGTATTACAGCAGAGGATGTCGGACTTCCACCAGCAACTGCTCAACGACATGCAGCAGCATCTACGCCAGCTGCAACAGCAGCAGCGGCAAGCCAAATACCCACCACCAAAATCCCCGACTTCGTAGTATGGGCTGTGCGGCGTTTGCAGATCACATCTGGCTGTAGACAACGTTTGAAAAGTGATAATACTAATGAAGAAGATGACGATGATTTAAATAGCGCTTATATAGTATTAATCACTCAAAGCGCTTTATGCAGGGATTTCAACAGAAAAAATAAAATCCAGACCAAAAGTGTGACTGTGGCCAAGCGTGTAAAACGGAAAAAGAAACACGCTCACAAATGACAGTTACAACACAGTTGTGTTGTAACTATCTTTTAAAGCGTGTTTTTTCTTCTTTCTGTTATCATAAACAGAGATTATAGACCACACACAAATGTTATATTGAACAGTTACAGTTTAATGGACTCACTGAGCGGTGAGTGATGCTTTCTGAAGATGATCTTAAACTATTTAGCCCCGATTCCCCACAGCAGGAGATGGATTGACCATGATAATTCAAGGGTAGTGCCAGATGAGCTTGGTGAAGGCGCCAAGCTCATCTGGCACTACCCTTGAATTATCATGGTGAATCCATCTCCTGCAACTGGTACATAGTCGTTAGATAATACCTCCAAAATTTGGGGAATGGGACCCTGGGGTTAAATGGGTTAACACAGTCCTTCGGTCAACCCCCCCCCCTCCAAAAAAAATAAATAAAATAAAATAAATAAATGAATAATAAATACAAAAATTAAAAAAAAATAAATAAATAAATAAATTGTTATTGCCTTTTGACGATTGTGTGTACACCAGCGTATGCATGACCATGGTAGTTTTTCCCTGGGAAGAGAACAAGACAGCAAGTCTATTTGTTGTGGAAAGCTAGATTGTCATAGCAATACAATACAAATCTTGCTTTTCTCAAAAATGGACTTGGCGCCTTGTGGGTCCTCCTCTGGCGGCTGCGTGCCAGTTCAGGCGATGACCTGCTGATGGTTAACCCTTTGTCTGTCGGTAGCACTTTTTGTCGCGATGATTCCTATAGGAATCATCGCGACAAAAAGCGCTACCGACAGCCGGATGGTTGAAAGGTGATGCCTGATTAGCGTTCTGGCACAACACTCGAACCGTCTTGGTCGATCCATTTTCCGAGGTAGCGTGTTACGGTTGTGTTGTTAAATGTCTGAGGTGTCATAGCGTTTGGAAGTCATGCTTCAAGGGCCGATCAGAGGTTACGTTTCAAGAGCGCTTGTAGGTCATGTTAAGGGCGTTTGGAGGTCGCTTTTGGATAGCTGGTGGTCATGTCTGGGTTTTGGAAGTAACGGTTGACAAAGTGTTTAGAGTTCGTGCTTGGGGGATTAGATGCCATGTTTGTTTGTTTTTTTTAATTTGGAGGTTCTGATTTAGCACTTATGAGGTCAAGAGTAAAAGATAGGTGGAGAGTTATCAGTTCAAGATCAAGACCATGCATGCAACGTGTGCTCCATTTGCAATAATTCAACTGTTCAGCTGCAAAGAGCGATCACACGGAACCAGAAATCAGCCAGTTTATTTGTGTTTTGTTTTTGTCTACAAACAAAAGCGCCTGCAATGACTGAAGATTGAAAGAAGCTGCACATCTACACTATTTTTGTTATGTGACAGTGTGCGCGCAGTGCACCTTATAAATATGAATGCTCTTATTTTGATCTGTTCTGATTTTCCGTGTTCCGCAAAAGACCCATTTAACATTTACTAACACTACTCTTCTGGCTGTGTCTATATTCGTAATTGTCACTGGGGTTACATAAATAACGTAAATATGCAGATTCACTTTGCAAGTCCTCGTTGGTGTACCAACGAATCGGACTATCAAAAAGAAAGCACTAGAAAGATCCCTGGGCCGACGTGGATCTTTAGCTGTCCCGCGCAGCTAAAGATCCACGTCGGCCCAAGGGCCTTTTGCTTACTGGGACTACTGCGGGCAATCTTGTTCTTGTTCATGCACCATCCATTACCCCTCGAATCTATACACATCTACCACTATTTCAAAATGTTACTGTATCTATTTATTTATTTATTTTATTTATTTATTTATGTATTTATTATTTTAACTTTTTAATTTTTAAATGTTATTATTTTTATTATGTATTATTATTTATTATTTATTTCATTTTTTTAATATTTATTTTTTTTTATTTTTTTTTTTTTTTTGGGGGGGGGGGGGGGGAGGGGGGAGGGGATAGTCCCATTTCGAAAAAAAAAAAATCGTTTAGCCATTGTCTATTCACTAGCCCATACAGGAACTTTCAAGCCAGAGCGCATCATGCGTGCACAACATCTCTTGTCACTATAACACAGGCTGATGAATGTTACTGCGTTCAAACTCTTCCACGTTGTAATCAGTGTATATGTTTTGATTCATCGCATGCGCATCTTTTGAAGTAACATGTTGCTGACCACACGAGCCACGTTTAAACAAATGTATTCACAACATTGTCTCTTTTGGTGCAGTGTTCACGCGTTCATCTGTTCGTCTCTCTCTTCTCGTAAGATTTCTAACGTCATGCTGATCACTGCTGCACTTTTACAGAAGTTTTATCAGCTGAGCCTGATGTCTTTGCCCGTTAAGCATTCGTCTGTCTCCGTTCATCGCCGTTTAGATTCAGAGGAGAATCCGCGTTGTGATGTTTTAAAACACTGTTTGACAGAAACGTAACGCTACTTAAGTTCGTGCCATTTGAAGTTCACCACTCGCTCGGTGATTGAATATACTCTGTTTATAAATAGATAACACCCAGACATATTTCCGCAGTGTATTAATCCAGAATGATATGTTTGTCTACTGTATAACGTGACTGATAAACGTGTTATGAGCATTATCATATGTGGTTCGACTGATGCTGTTTCTTTGTTCTGTTTCGTCTATCTTGCGCGTGTCACTGTCTCACTGTGAATAAATTCTTCAAAAACAACTTGGTGAGTTTGACTTGAACTGGCAGACGAGAGAATTACTGAAACCATTTAGCCCTGATTGCACTACAACAGGAGATGGATCGAGCATGATAATTGAAGGGTAGTGCCAGATTAGCTTGGCGCCAAATGGCGCCGACGCTAGCCTGGTACTATCCTTAAATTATCATGGTCGAGCCATCTCCTGCAACTGCTATGTACAGTCGTTGGTAGACACTTCCAGAATTTAAGAAATCGGCAATCGGGTTAAATGGGTTAACGGCAGCACTTTTGTGATCTCTCTCTCTCTCTCTCTCTCTCTCTCTCTCTCTCTCTCTCTCTCTCTCTCTCTCTCTCTCTCTCTCTCTCTCTCTCTCTCTCTCTCTCTCTCTCTCTCTCTCTCTCTCTCTCTCTACTCTGTACCGCACATGAACCCAACTCTGACCCCTGTGGAGAGAGAAACCACATGGATGATGACAACCGGCTTGACCCTAAATACCTGAACCGGGCGCCACTTCGTCCTCCTGCTCTAATGACGGACTGCTTACGGTCACGGACTATGATTCCTTCCTCTCGATATGGCTGAAATATGTTGTGTGACTGAATGTACGCGGATTCAAAAACTAGCAAAAACCCCAATAGCATTTTCAGACTGCTAAAAAAAGAAAAATATGACGTAATTGCTCTACAAGAATGTCACGTCTCCACACTAGAAGAAGTAGAGCAGTGGGAACTCCAATGGGGAGGGAAGCTATTCTATTCTATGGGAAACAACCGCAGCCTGGGCCAACTCACTTTAGTCCCAAGAAAACGTATGGAAAACTCGAAATGTATCTACAAAGATACACGTACTCTTATCAGAGAAATATTTATAGACGGAAGAAAGATACTCATTGCTAACGTGTATGCTCCACAATCCACAAATAAGATCAAGAATAAGGTTCATTGAAGAGGGCGAGAAAAACACACGGTACTTTATTGGCATAGAAAAAGCAAATTGTTCGAAAAACACAATATCTGCTCTCAAAACCGATGACGGAAAATTGCTGACAAAACAACAGGACGTATTGAAAGAACAAGTGAACTTCTATGCTAAACTATACAAAAACGACCTTAGTCTTTCAAACGAAAATGACACGTCCTTGCCCGATTTTCTTGGCCCTCACTCCACTCTGCCCACATTAAACGATTTTGACAAAAACAACTGCGAAGATGCCATCACGGAAAACGAAATAGCTGAAGCCCTCAAATCCATGAAAAACGGCTCGGCGCTGGGATGTGATGGACTCACAACGGAATTTTACAAATGTTTTTGGCCAAAAATAAAATACATGATTATGGACTCTTATTGTTATTACTTCGAAAATGGGAACCTATAGGGAATTATAACACTCCTCCATAACGGCAAAACCCTCCCGCGGGATAACCTGTCAAACTGGCGACCAATCTCTCTCCTAAACAGTGACTATAAACTACTCGCAAAAAACGCTAGCCAGAAGGCTTGGTACAGTTATACACAAGCTTATAGCTGAGGATCAGTGCGGATTTGTAAAAGACAGAAACGTTGCAACAATCCTAAGAACAATCGACGACACACTGAGTCAACTATCTGAATAAGGAAAATCTCCCAGGAATCTTGGTCGGAATTGACTTTACAAAAGCTTTTGACACAATCTCCAAAAAAATCATAGAGGACAACCTCAAACTGTATGGCTTCGGCCCCAACTTTCAACAGTGGATAAGCACTCTCATAGAGCAAACAGAAAGCTCCATAAACCATTATGGATGGATCTCCGAACCCATCAGAATCGAGCGAGGAATACGACAAGGATGTCCACTGTCCCCGCTGCTGTTCATATTAGCAGTAGAAGCACTTGCAATAAAGATCAGGGATAGTACGTAAACGGATAGCGATCAAGATAAACCATAATGTAGAGTTTATACTAAAAATCCAACAGTTTGCAGACGACACTACACTCTTTCTTAAAGACGGTACTGACCTGGAGTGATTGGAAAGACAAAGGAAAAAAATATTCGTGGGAAAATCGCTTTCAGTTTTAGACACAGACCCAGTAAGCAAGGGGTCATCGGACCGACGTCGGCCGCAGTGGGCCCGCGCACGACTGTGAGGGTCTTTTGTTTACCGTGTAGAAAGACCAAGGACACTGACGGTTTTTTTTTTCCACACGCGTCAATAACTTTGGCCGTGGGGATATTCCTGAAACGAGTTTCTCTAAGAGCTGGTCCTCGCTATACGACACTTCCGGAGCTATTGATGCGGGGCGCCTTGAATGGGAGTGAAAGGAAGAAAATTTACGTCTACAGGAAGAAGATAAAAATCGCTGTGGGAGCTCGTGAGGATCAATGCCATTTTATGCATGTGGTCAGCGCCCAACGTCCTTCGGAAGTAATTTATTTTACCCCTTTTGCTGCCAACGGACGAAGAATACGATTCCGAAATTATCGTAAATACAACATCAATGATTCCCACACCTTAAAGGAAACTGGAGGCAAAGTCCTTTCAGCAAGAGGGATAGATCCTCATGACAACGATCAAGATTTAACTCGTTCACTGCAGAGAGAAAACAAATGAACACCGTCCAACTGCAAGAGGTATAGGTCCTCGAGCCCCCGCAGTTAACACCGTCCAACTGCAAGAGGTATAGGTCTTCAAGAGCCCCCGCAGTTAACACCGTCCAACTGCAAGAGGTATAGGTCCTCGAGCCCCCGCAGTTAACACCGTCCAACTGCAAGAGATATAGATCCTCAAGAGGCCCGCAACTGCTCTTGAGGACCTATACCTCTTGCAGTTGGACGGTGTTCTTTTTTTCTCGGCAGTGAACGAGTTAAATCTCCATCGTTGTCACTCTAAACCTGTTGCGACCGTACATTATTTCTGGGCTGGACTGCGCTTCGTAGGGCGATTTGACTACGGCCAAATGACACGCGGAAACAAGAACTTAGAAAAGGTTGTCAAGACATTTACTGAGAGGTGGACTGGGTGCAAAATCGCATCCGTTCATGGTTCAAGAAGAAGGTACGGGAAGTCAAAATTAACGCACAAAACTTGTGACGTCGTGTTCGCTTGTTTTGGGGTTTTCTTTATTTTTTTTCGCTTGTTTTATTTAGTCTGTATTGCTTGTTGATTGATTGATTGATCGATGGATCGATCGATTCATTCATTCATTCATTCCTTCATTCATGTGTGGTTTGTTTGGTTTTTTAATTTGTTTGTTTGTTTTGTTTGTTTGTTTGTTTGTTGATGGTTTTAGACAAGCAATGTTAACACCCCCCCCCCCAACTCCCAAAGTCCCCCACCCCCACCCTCCTCTTCTTCTTCCTGAGACTTTCACTTAAAAAAAACATCCCACAGAACCACGAATAAGGTGCATCATTACCTCGTTGTGACATGTTAACTGACGTCAATGTAATCAATTAAGACGTCATTCATGGCGAAACTATATCACGTGGAACTTAGTTCATGAGTCAAGTGATCTCGTCGGATCAACTTGACGCATTTGGCTTCTGTTTGAAAAGGCGCTTGACTGACATGCACAGGCAGCCACAATAAGAGTCAACACACAGGAAAGGATTATTGTATGCAGAGTTCCGTTCTGTTTCAAACGTAAAACACAACAGAGAAGCCTGACACTGGGAACCCAACACCATGAAGCCAAATACCAATACCAATCAGGCAACTTCGACAGCGCAGCCGCCTGTCAAGTCTTCCACTTCCAGTCTCCGGGAGATGGTGGAACAGGCTCAAAAGTATGCTGTACCCAATGCGCAAACGTCCATCGCAAAGTATGAATCTTTAAACAAAAAACACACACGCAGAACACGGCTTCGCGGATCGTCAGGAAAAACAGAATGAAACAGAATAGTGAGGTTCCGTTTGCAACGAACGACTCCCAACAACGAACGACTCCCAACAACGAACGACTCCCAACAACGAACGACTCACAACAACGAACGACTCCCAACAACGAACGACTCACAACAACGAACGACTCCCAACAACGAACGACTCACAACAACGAACGACTCCCAACAACGAACGACTCACAACAACGAACGACTCCCAACAACGAACGACTCACAACAACGAACGACTCCAAACAACGAACGACTCACAACAACGAACGACTCACAACAACGAACGACTCACAACAACGAACGACTCACAACAACGAACGAGAGCAAAGCCACGGCGGACAAGCTGCTTCAAACATAAGCATACACAACACTCCAAACATCTCCAAGAGGCATAGATCCTCATGAGCCCCCTCTGGGCTCATGAGGAACTATGCCTCTTGGAGATGTTTGGAGTGTTGTCTATGCTTATGGTAGAAGCTGGTTATGTAACGTGACTTTGGTTTCTATAGTTGTTGGGACCCGCCCGGCGTAAATGTAACCTCGCCACTGCTTCAAGGCGGTCCGGAAGGTGGTGTTCTTTGTGTTTTCCGGAAAACAGAGTGATACTGACACATACGTTTGAAACTGTTCTTATATTCTGAATGAACCCTAGCGGCATTTCGTTCTGCTTCAGGAAATGGCGTATGGCGTTCGTCTAGTGCCATTCCCAGGACTACTGGTCTTCATTTTCTTGGCAATTCTTCCGCTGTGCAGACCAGAGTCAGTGTTGGCGCTGTCACCGGAAACACTCTTCTTATCCGGAGGGAAAAATTCTGGCACGCTCACCATAAACTGTTCAGCAAACGTCCCCGCCTCGGAAATATATAGCATAGTAATCAAACGTGTAATCTACCGCTCAGCCCCCCGCGATACAGAGCAGGATCTGGGGTTCGCTACAAAAAAGGAAAACGGGGTTTCAGCCGCCCTGACGGATTACGGAAGGTCCATACGTGGCGCTAGAATCACAGGCCATTTGAACCTGTCTTGGATTGAGATCACCCTGACAGAGGCAACTTGCATTGATGAAGGAATCTACATCTGTGTTACAAGTGTTTTTGTTAATACAGGTAATGATTTTCCATCACCCTTTTTTCTAAGGAAAGAGTTCGCCGTGGATGTTGCTATAGGCAACGTGACAATGACTGTGACTCCAACCCGTGACATCCAGGTGAGAACCCCACTACGGCTGATGTGTGACGGCCAGATCGGGGAAGAAAACAACGCTACCAATATATCCTGGGTGTGGCAGTTCAAAGAGCCAGATGACCAAGGTTTCCAAGATTATCAACAGGAAGTGGACATCAAGACGAATGTGAGTTTCTCAGACCCTGACGACCCTTGCCAGGTGCGTCAGCAGAGCTCCCTCATCCGCATGGTCACTGCTGAGGATCTGAAAGGGCGCGAGTACAGGTGTTTTGTCAGACGCAATGGCCGTCCTCTGGAACCGGTCTTCTTTGGCAACTACGTGCTTGCCAGTAGTCAGCGAAAGGGAAAAGGGAGACGAAAGTGAAAAGGGAGACGAAAGGGAAAAGGGAGACGAAAAGAAAAAGGGAGACGAAAGACAAAAGTCTGCGCCGGCGTCCAACGACGGCTCGGTAGTTGCAGGGGGCGTTGCTGGGGGTCTGGCCGTCTTGGTTGTTGCAGGTGGCACCGTCTTCGCCTATCGTCGTTACAAATCGCCGGCGCGTGCCGCGGCGCCGCAAACTCCTGAAACGTCGCAAATGCCTGATTCCTCAGCGGCCACATCTAATGCTTCGGAGTAGTTCCACGTATCACTTAGTTAGTTATTTGGGTTTAACGCCGAGCAGGCGACTAAGGCCATCTCACGGCGGGATGGGTAAAAATCTGGTCAGCCAGACTAAAAGCAAGGTCTTAAGACAAGATGTAAATATAGATTAAAAATCTCAGGCTAAAATGTCGCACACGTTTTAAAAGAAATGTCAACAGACTCTCAAAAAGGGCAAATAAAAAAGATTCACATAGTCTATGAATGCTCAAATCTTGTTAAAAATATTGCATGCTCGCAAGAAATTGAAGATTTTGTCCGGGGGAACATCCCGGAACAAAACCTTCAAGGAGTCTGCAGTTCCACGTATCAGCTTGTTATCCCAGTGTGTAAAGGCCATCGGACCGACGTCGGCAGCCGTTGGTCGGCGCACAAACGTGCGCGGGCCAACGGCGGCCGACGTCGGCCCGATGGCCTTTTGCGCAGTAGGTATATCAAAAATTCATGTATAAAACACTAACACTACCCCCGTAAGCAAAGGTCCTCTGGCCCACGACTGTTGCAGTGTTCATCAGGAAAATACAGGTGAATGGACCTAGTGTAGAAAGTGTGCCAGAAAAAAAGAAGAGAAAAACCAGGCTGTGGGGCTGACAGAGTGACCCTGGGAACGATAAAGTAGCTAACCCCAACCAAGTCCCACAGGGCAAACCCGGGTGGCGGGGGCGGCAGGGAAGAAGCTACACAAAGCAGATGTACACTTAGCTCATTCGACACTGACGTGCCGCCTCCGGATAAGTTAAGTTGGCGCCATCATACAGTCACTATTAGTCACGACTATTGTCTGAATTAGTTTTGGCGCACGTGCGAAGCAAAAGGCAGTCGTCCGTCATTCGCGGTAAATTTTTACGTTGGCATTTCCTCGGAGACCGTTCAAGCCACCGTCTTCAAACTTGGCCCAAGGATACTTTACGGCAAGACCTTTCTAAACATACCAGTCTGAGTTACCTCTCTCAAAGGTCAAGATCACAGGGATCAAGAAATAGTTCGGAAAGGTCAAAGGTCACAAGAGCTTAGAAAATAGGTAAAAAAACAGCCACATTATCTTTAACCAAAATTGGCAGAAAAGTAGCTGATGATAAGATCTTTTTATGCATACCAATTTGGTGCACTACTCAAAACGGTCAAGGGTCGTGGAAGCTTCAAAAAAGTGAAAAATGCGTAAATGTTTAGAAAACATGGACCCTTTCCATTATGTTATGTGAGAACACTTGACCACTTGCTTATTTCAGTGACTGTTGGAAGGTCAAGAACACAGAGGTCATTAATTGTGTGGATCGGACATGCACGTGAGCCTGGAAGGCTTTACCGTTCTTGTTGTAAATGCATCCGCCGGTACTTTAAATAGTACCGTCGGGTCGGTCGCTGCATGCACGAGGGGGTTAAAGTACCATTACGAGTAAATCTGAAAACACATTTTAGCACCATTTGTTCTGTTATGCCTTGTCGACACACGTAATGAACTTTAACAGCAGTTAGGACACGCAGCAAAAGCACACGCGTAATCGCACTTATTTATCCCCTCAGCCGTCAGTGTGTCAATCTATTTTTAGCTGTTCTCGTACTGAAAGCGTTGTATTTATAGAACGGAGTAGAGTCTTTGTCAAATTAATTGATGTCAAAACGAAGTGTGCTGATCTGGATTGTCCTGTCTCTAAATGAACCATATTTAGACCTGTGTGTAGCGTTCTGTAATCATCTGTTACAGAAGTGTATCTCTGAACAGTTACGGCGGTAGTGGGGATTCAATCAGAACGTCTGGATGCTAAAAGTGGCAGGGCGCCATCGTGCACTAACTAACGACTATCCGGCAGAATCGATTTTTGAATAAGCAAAGATTAGAGAGGGGAGGTGGGGTGGTGGAGGCGGGGGAGTTTGCTTTTGTTTTTTGTTGCTGTTTTGAGGGGGGAGGAGGGAGGGGGGGGGTTACCTGACAGTAGAACAAAGAAGCTACTGTATATGGTGAGGTTTCGTTTGCAAAGAACGACTGGCAATGTTCAACGAACGAGAGCGAAATCAGGGGGGACAAGCAACATTCAAAACATCTCCACCAGGCACTGATTCTCATGAGCCCGGAGGGCTCATGAGATCAGTGTCTAATGGATATGTCTGGAGTGTTGTTTCTGCTTAACTCATTCTACCCCAGACACACCACAGCAAGATAAGGATCGACCATGATAGTTCAAGGGTGATGCCAGAATAGCTTGGCGCCTATGGGCGCCAAGCTATTCTGGCATCACCCTTGAACTATCATGGTCGTTCTGTGTCACTGCAATGCAGTCTTCAGAGGACAACGGCAAAATTTAAGGATTTCGGTGTTGGGGTAGAAAGAGTTAAGGATGAAGCAGGTTATCCGCCGTGATTTCGCTCTCGTTCGTTGTTGATAGTCGTTCGTGACTATTATGCTCTCGTTCTTTGTTGATAGTCGTTCGTGACTATTATGCTCTCGTTCGTTGTTGATAGTCGTTCGTGACTATTATGCTCTCGTTCTTTGTTGATAGTCGTTCGTGACTATTATGCTCTCGTTCTTTGTTGATAGTCGTTCGTGACTATTATGCTCTCGTTCGTTGTTGGTAGTCGTTCGTGACTATTATGCTCTCGTTCGTTGTTGGTAGTCGTTCGTGACTATTATGCTCTCGTTCGTTGTTGGTAGTCGTTCGTGACTAATATGCTCTCGTTCTTTGTTGATAGTCGTTCGTGACTATTATGCTCTCGTTCTTTGTTGATAGTCGTTCGTGACTATTATGCTCTCGTTCGTTGTTGGTAGTCGTTCGTGACTATTATGCTCTCGTTCGTTGTTGGTAGTCGTTCGTGACTATTATGCTCTCGTTCGTTGTTGGTAGTCGTTCGTGACTATTATGCTCTCGTTCTTTGTTGATAGTCGTTCGTGACTATTATGCTCTCGTTCTTTGTTGATAGTCGTTCGTGACTATTATGCTCTCGTTCTTTGTTGATAGTCGTTCGTGACTATTATGTCGTATGAGGCAGGTCCCCAATGCACAAAAAAAAAAAAAAAAAGAGGCCATCGGGCCGACATCAGCCGCCGTTGGCCCGCGCACGGTCGTGCGCGGTCCAACGGCGGCCGACGTCGGCCCCGATGACCTTTTGCGCATTGGGGATCTCGATTGTATACAGCTGAGACTGTTGACGAGTGGTTTGTTGTGACACCGCTCGGTTTTTTTTTTTTGTGTTTTTTTTTTTTTTGCATGGTTAACCCCTTGACTGCTAGTGACGACACCGTTTCGCGCAGAGGAAGCGAAATGACGCGTCTATTCTACCGGGCGGTGTCTCTAGTAGTAGTCAAGGGAGGGGGGTGGGTGGGGGTGGGCAACTTATTATACGGTGTGTGTTTACAAAGAGGTAACCGACATTATTTTACCTGTACCACAGCACGTCAGTGTTTGAGTTGTCAAGCGTGGTGGCAAGCAAGACGGAATGTATGAGACACTTGCCTGTCATTTGTGTAGGGCCTACTACGGACCGTTGCACTGACACATTTTTGCGCGTCGTTGTAACGTGTGAACGAGCTCAAATACGTCAGATTTATTCGAAATTAATCAAAAAATGAAAAGAAGTACTTTTATTTTGGTATTTTCTCCGTCGAAGTAAATACTTGACACGAATAACAGATTTGGTGTAATTTTTTACCACATTTTTGGCTCACGTGCGAAGCAAAAAGTGATTTTATGTTCTGGGCCATTGGTCGTCCGACAGTCCGTCCGACGTCGTTTGTCGAACGTCGTCCGTGGTAAAAAAAACTTTAACGTTGGCATTTTCTTGGAGACTATTCGAGCCGCAGTCTTCAAACTTTTCCTAGGACACTTTCTGGCACGAATTTCCTAAACATGCCAAGTTGAGTGGCTTCTCTCAAAGGTCAAGGTCATAACGGCTCAAGAAATAAGTGAAAATGTGCCATATTTTGGCAATTTTCTTTTGTCAAATACTCTTCACAAATTCAAACCTAAACTTGGTACAAAGATACCTGATGGTAAAACCCTTCTATGCATACTAATTTGGTTGACCCCTCGGAAAAATCAAGGTCACAAGAGCTCAGGAAACAGGTCACAAATAGCCATATTATGACGAAAATTTTCACAACTTCAAACCCAAACTTGGCACAGAGATACCTGATACCACATCCCGGATTTCATTTGAATGGTTAACGCATTCGAGACGTGCCGCCTCCGGATACGCGGCTTTAAGCCGCGTATCCGGAGGCGGCATGTCTCGAATGAGTTACGCTTTACCCCTTGACTGCTAGTGACGATACCGTTTTGCGGAGAAGCGAAATGACGCGTGTATTCCGCAGAGCGGTATCACCAGCAGCCGTCAAAGGGGTTAACTCATTCGCGGCCAGCTGCATCCGGATGCGTGGCTTATGCCGCGCATCCGGATGCGGCTGGCCGCAAAATGAGTTAACTCATGATACGTGTGTGTTTGCAAAGAGGTAAGCGAATTATGATTGTACGTATGCCACTGCACGTGTGTTGTTTGTTGACGTTGTCAAGCGTGGTGGCCGCACGCAAGACGAAGTGTATGAGTAATTAAAGCTGAGATACTGGTCACGTCTGTAGTTTGTGGGTACGGACCGTTGCACTGACACGATTTTGCGAGTGTGTGTGTGTGTGTGTGTGTGTGTGTGTGTGTGTGTGTGTGTGTGTGTGTGTGTGTGCGTGCGTGCGTGCGTGCGTGCGTGTGTGTGTGTGTGTGTGTGTGTGTGTGAGAGAGAGAGAGAGAGAGAGAGAGAGAGAGAGAGAGAGAGAGAGAGAGAGAGAGAGAGACGGATCAATGATGTCACTTTTGCGAACTAAACAGGAGAACTTACGTGGTTTTGGTTGGTTGATTAGTTCGAGCTTTAACGTCCACGGCACCGAAGTGATAATGAACCGCTCTAACGGGCGGGTCATGGGGGACAGGGAAATCTATTGAATATGGAGTACGACCTGAACACTGTTCAACTCAGGCGCACTCCAACTGTGCCACTTTGATTTACCAGGACCTTTCAACGGACACGAATTTGAACAAGTCCGTCTTTCCCTCCTGCATTGCGAGTCCAGTTACCGGGGCCGGGACGGGGATTCGAATACACGACCCGGCGATTCTCTTCTCGTCGCTTTCCTGCTCCGACGCCGCTTAACCGCCTGACTCTGACTCTGAACATGGTTTTAACTTCGTCAATTCAAGATCAACAAGCCCTAGCTGTCCCAGGAACATGGATTCAAAGTGGTGTCAGCAAGATGCATAGGTCCTCATGAACCCCCGCATTTCGGGGGTTCATGAAGATCTATACCTCTAGACATGGGCAGTGGGCAGATGTTCACATCTGCACGGGACATAAACGACCCCGCCCTCCACGAGTCGCCTGCTGCCTTGCAGGCCTGGCCGCTTGGCTGCGGAAAGGCTAAGGGAGGAAACCCCTGACATCAAAGCCCCCGTGTCTCCGGGGAAGGCTTTTGAGCCAGAGACTAGGACAAGGACAGTCTGATATAAAACCTACGACCCGAGGACCTCGATGCCATCGTCCCAGCTTGCTAGGCCATGGCAGATGAACCAAGGGTTTAAAGGGTGGGGCCAGTACTGCGCACACTGCACTCCACCAAAAAGCTCCACCGCGCAGGCTTTAGGAAACGTCCACGGACCATGACACTGACCATTCCAAGTCCTGTAGCGACGGGCGAGGGGCGAAACGGCAGGTGAAAGATGTCACTGGAAGCCGCAGTCTCAAACCTGCATGCAGGCGGTTCAGGATATTGGTCGCCTGATGTTGACCTGGGGATGACAACATCACTCGGCACACCCTGAACGACCAAGCAGCCTTCTCTAGGGACAGCACTGCTTGCTCCACACGGAGAGGGGCCTAGAAAAGGTGGCCTAACCAAAGCTCGTCCCCTCGCAACCCCAGTTGGCTAGCCGCGGTCAACGGGCATCTTCTCCTGCGGTCAAAAAACAAGAAAGAATAACGGATCCACTCTCATGACGACCACGACCGGACTCAACGTAGCATGCTGGAACGTCCGAACCATGCTCGACAAAGCAGACAGCGGACGCCCTGAACGTCGCTCCGCCCTCATTGCCCATGAATTGCGGAGGTTAAACATCGACATCGCCGCGCTCAGCGAAGTACGCCTTCCGGACGAAGGCAGCCTCCAAGAACTTGGTGCTGGGTACACCCTCTACTGGTCAGGCAGGCCTGCATCAGAAAGACGGCTTTCAGGCGTGGGTTTCATGGTCAAGACATCCATTGCGACTAAGCTGGAAAACCAACCAACGGGCCACTCAGACCGCATCATGTCCATGCGCCTCCCACTGAGACACCAGCAGCACGTCACCCTTCTCAGTGTGTACTCCCCAACCCTCCTGGCAGAGCCTGCTGAAAAGGACAAGTTTTACACTGACCTGCGCAGCCTCCTACAGAGTACCCCTGCAGACGACAAAGTCATCATCCTTGGTGACTTCAACGCCAGAGTGGGCCAGGACTCTGAAGCCTGGAAAGGAGTCCTCGGCAAGCATGGCGTGGGGAACTGCAATGACAATGGCCGCCTACTGTTGGAGTTCTGTGCGGAGCAGCAACTGGTCATCACCAATACTACTTTTCAGCAAAAGGACAGTCGAAAGACCACCTGGATGCATCCTCGCTCCAAACACTGGCACCTTATCGACTATGTCCTAGTGCGTCAGAGGGACCGCAGTGACGTCCTCCTCACCAGAGTGATGCCCAGCGCAGAGTGCCACACTGACCACCGCCTTGTCCGCTGCAAACTCAGGCTCCACTTCAAGCCAAAACCCAAGAAATGGGGGCCCCCCAAGAAAAAGCTTGATGTTGCCAGCCTTCAGCGTGACGATGTGAAAGCTGCCTTTCAGACAGATTTACAGCGCAGGCTCAAAGACACAGCGGACCCAGTAGACTCCTCCCCTGAAACACTTTGGGAACAACTGAAAACTGCTATTGCAAAATCCTCTGCAGAAGTCTTGGGTTTCGCCAGAAAGAAGAACAAAGACTGGTTTGACGAAAACGATGTAGAGATCCAGGAACACCTAGCAAATAAAAGAGCCGCCCATCAGGCCCACCTAGCCCAGCCTTCCTGCCCTGTGAAGAAGTCTGCCTTCCGCCTCGTCTGCAGCAGTCTCCAGCGCAAGCTCAGAGATCTCCAGAATGAGTGGTGGACCAGACTTGCACAGAGGACCCAGCTTTGTGCTGACAATGGTGACTACAGGGGCTTCTACGAAGCACTGAAAGCAGTGTATGGCCCCAGGCACCTGGTACAAAGTCCCCTGCGAAGCGCGAATGGCCAGGCACTCCTCACAGATAATACCTCCATCTTGAACCGCTGGTCGGAATACTTTCAGAGCCTCTTCAGCGCTGAGCGCACTGTTCAAGAAGCAGTCGTCCTACAAATCCCACACCTCCCAGTAAAGATTGAATTGGACGAACCGCCCACCGCTGAAGAGACCCTCACAGCCATCCACCAGCTCAAGAGTGGCAAAGCAGCAGGCATTGATGGAATACCGCCAGAGGTCTGGAAACATGGAGGCACAGCACTGCACAACAAGCTCCATGACCTCTTTCTCTGCTGCTGGGAGGAAGGAACACTACCAAAAGATCTCCGTGATGCAGTCGTTATCACCCTGTACAAGAACAAAGGCGAGAAGTCTGACTGTTCCAACTACCGGGGAATTACCCTGCTGTCCATTGCTGGGAAAATCCTTGCAAGGCTGCTCCTGAATCGGCTGGTACCTGCCATCGCTGAAGACCAACTCCCAGAGGGCCAGTGTGGCTTCAGAGCAAACAGGAGCACCACCGATATGGTCTTTGTGCTGAGACAGCTACAGGAGAAGTGCCGCGAGCAGAACAAAGGGCTGTACGTAACATTTGTCGACCTAACAAAAGCGTTCGACACTGTGAGCAGGCAAGACATGTGGCAGATCCTGGAGCGACTTGGCTGTCCCCCAAAGTTCCTCAACATGATTGTCCAGCTACACGAGGACCAGCAAGGCCAGGTCAGACTCAATAATGACCTCTCAGAACCATTCCCTATTCTCAACGGCGTAAAGCAGGGCTGCGTGCTGGCACCAACCCTCTTCACCATCTTTTTTAGCATGATGTTGAAGCAGGCCACAGTGGACCTCGATGATGACGATGCAGTGTACATCAGGTATCGTCTCGATGGCAGCCTGTTCAACCTCAGACGACTGCAGGCCCACACGAAAACCCTAGACCAACTGATTCGTGAGCTGCTTTTTGCTGATGATGCTGCCCTCGTTGCACACACAGAGAGAGCCCTGCAGCGCATCACGTCTTGCTTCGCAGATGCTGCCCAGCTCTTTGGACTCGAGGTCAGTCTGAAAAAGACAGAGGTCCTCCATCAGCCGGCACCCAAGACAGTGTATCGCCCTCCTCACATCACCATTGGCGAGTCTGAACTAAAGTCAGTGCACCAGTTTACTTACCTTGGCTGCATTATCACGTCGGACGCCAAGCTGGACAAGGAGCTTGACAGCAGGCTGGCAAAAGCGAACAGCGCTTTCGGGCGACTTTTCAAGCGGGTGTGGCACAATCAACAGCTGAAAACAGGCACCAAGATCAGCGTGTACAGAGCTGTGGTCCTCACCACCCTGCTGTATGGTTCCGAGTCCTGGGCCCTCTACCGCAGCCAACTACGACTCCTCGAACGCTTCCACCAGCGCTGCCTGCGTACCATCCTGGGCATTCACTGGAGTGACTATGTCACCAACGTCGAGGTCCTTGAACAGGCTGAAGCTGTGAGCATCGAGGCTTTGCTGCTGCGGACACAGCTCCGCTGGGCGGGGCATGTCTCCAGGATGGAGGATCATCGCCTACCAAAGATCACCCTGTTCGGCGAGCTTGCTACTGGACACCGTGACAGAGGGGCACCAAAGAAGAGATACAAAGACTGTCTCAAGAAGTCACTTAGTGCCTGCCAAATCGACCACCACCAGTGGTCTTCGCTTGCTGCGGACCGTGACACCTGGCGCTCCACCATTTACAAGGCAGCTGTCTCCTTTGAGGACTCTCACAGAGCTAGCCTTAAGGACAAGCGGCTCAGGAGAAAAAACAGAGATGCCGCAGCTCAGAACCCTGGCCATACCTTCCCCTGCAGCCACTGCGGTCGAACCTGCCTGTCTCGGATTGGCCTCCGCAGCCACAAACAAGCCTGCAGACGTCGTGGGCAACTCCTATAAAATCTTCGTTCGCGAAGTCAAGCCAAGAGAGAGATAATAATACCTCTAGACGCAGATGGGTGTGTTAAAATGTTCTCGGCACTGAACGGGTTAAATGGTGGCACGTCAGTGCAGCATTAAAAAACTAACTGATTTTGTGTGAGCCGTGAAAGAGTATCACTGTGACTATCCGCAGTCCTCGAAAACGATTACCAAACCGTACTTGACAAAAAGGTACTGTCAAAGGTGAGTCAGTGTAGCCCCTACGTCCCCCTCCCCTTAACAACCACCTGCCACCCACTCCCCCCGCCTTACTTCCACCCCCAAAATCTGTCCGCCCCGCTCCCCCCCCCCCCCCCCTTCCTCTTAGCCCTTTCCGCAATCCTCTCTAATTATCAGCTACAGAAACAAAGAAAACAAATAGCTGTGTTAACAGAACATTAGTAAATCCCTTCCTCTTCAGTCAGAGCTGCATGTTCGCATGAGGAAACCATAAAAACAAAATGCGACAGCCGACTTAATTAACTCGTTCAGTCCGACGGCCGTCAGTATTTCCCAAATTTTGGAGGCGTCATCTAATGATTATGCACCAGTTGCAGGAGATGGATCGACCATGATAATTCGTGGGCAGTGCCAGATTAGCTTGGCGCCGACATGGTCACCCATCACCTGCTGAAGTGCGTAAGGGCTGATTGGGTTAAAGTCAGTGTTGTCAACTCCCGGATCCATTAATCCATGCCTCCTTGAGACACTACAACAAGATGTGGGTCGACCATGATAGTTTAAGGGTGGTGGTAGAATAGCTTGGCGCCAAGCTATTCTGTCACCTGCCTTGAACTATCATGCTTGATCTGTATCTGAACTGTAATGCAGTCGTCAGAGAATTATTTATGTCCAATTTTCATCACTTTTGCAGGGCTTCAGTTTTCTATCCACCTTCTGTGTGGGTTTGGGTGGGATGGGAAGTTCTTTTGCTTGTCAATATTGAGATTTTTTTTAAATGAATTAATTTAGGATTTCGTCTTTTAGTAACTGTTTAGACATTTCGTGAGTTACCGAAGAGGGACAACAAAACCAAAGCTTGAGCCCAACGTACCAAGGCACCTCCTCCCACGCTGTCACTTAAAGGCGCAACAGCTTTAACTCATTCAGCCCGACGTACGTCAGTACTTCCCAAATTTTGGAGCGTCATCTAACGACTATGCACCTGTTGCAGGAGATGGATCGACCATGATAATTCAAGGGGAGTGCCAGATTAGCTTGGCGCCAACAGGCGCCAAGCTAATCTGGCACTACCCTTGAATTATCATGGTCGATCCATCTCCTGCTGTAGTGCGTCAGGGCTGAATGGGTTAAATGGACACTCACTTTATCACAGCCCCTCGGCGTCTCTCACGGTCTTTATATTTGTCTTCAAGGATGATAGTCTTGAATCAAAAATAATTCTCACTCCGTCATTTATACCGGTTTAGGACATGCAGTGTCCACAGCACCTCAGCGGCACAGGATCCCGCTCTGCAAGAGACAGATTCTCACGGGAACCTGCTCAGTCAGTGAAGCAGGGGCTCGCGATAACTTCTATGCCTCTTGCTGGGAAAGGTCGGCTGTATTTACATCTCGGACTGAGCAACAGTTCGGGTATAATGCCCGACAGTAAGAGAGAAACTGGACCTGACAAAGGAGACCGAGACTTTAAAGGCATTATTATCTGCCTCGGGGTGGTATAAACGGTAGGCCTAATAACACACCGCGCGCAGTGGGATACGAGAGGTCACTCGATGCGCGTCAAAACATGATGTCAGGTTCACCCCGGCCCCAGTCATCGTGCGCAGTCACATGATCGTGCAGGGTTGAAATAATGTTTGGAGATGCGAGAGACTGTACGAGATCTCTCTCTCTCTCTCTCTGGACATGATTGAAAAAAGGTCATTGAAAAATAAAGTTTCATTCATTCATTCTCTCTCTCTGCTCGTACACGGTCTCATCTGCCCCGCCCCCCCCCCCCCTCTCCCCTTCCACCCCCCCCCCCCCCCACACCCCTAACAGGCAGACGGGGGAAAAAATTAAATCGCGATGTCTTTCAGTGCGTACGTGCACGAGCTCGTGTTTGTTCAAAGTCAAAGTGGTCTATTGTCGGAGGCATCTGGGCCCATAGACAAGGATGGTGGGGGTAGGGAATTTTGACATACACGAGCGATCGATTCAACCCCGAATACAAAAACACATGACACGGATAACCGACAGTCATTCGTCTGGTTATAGTCATTTCAGCATCAGTGGCACAGGTCACTGGGAATAATAATGTCCGTCAACAACATATAAGTGCGACATCTGCCATGAAATGAACGTCTCATCACCCAAGATAAGATCGTACAAGTTCCATCACCCTGTGCATGACAGTCTCTGCCAACTCCAAATTCTCCTTGTAGTACTTGTCTCTTTCCACCCCGCTCCACATCTTGAGGCTTTGAAGGTACATAAGTTCTTTCTGAAGCATGTGGCGGCGGTCCTGTTTGAAAAACCAAAACTTGATGCAGGTCTGTCTCCCCTCACTGAAATCAGTCACGACAACAATGTCACAACTATCGCAGACAAAAGTTTTGTCAGGGGCCATAGGTTCACACACCATTGTACAAAACGTTCGGTTCCTTGTGTTGTCCCGCAGACGACGCTGAAGTGACCTATCAGTAAGTTTAGACACGTATTCTTGCATAGAATTCATAGGTTTGTCTGCCATATTGTTTTTCTTAGTCTTAGTTTTTCTTAGTCTCATTTTCAGCACATTGCAAATATGGGTCATTGTCACTGTCTCTGAACCACCGCAGTCCATCAACCCGCACGGATACAGAATGGCTGGATCTCAAACTGATGTCCAAGAATCCCATAGTCTACGCAATGCCGTGATATTGCAAATACCAATGACTTTAAATATATATATATATATATATATATATATATATATATATATATATATATATATATATATATATATATATATATATATATATATATATATATATATATATATATATATAAAGGCGAGATTTTATCATATAACAATGGCAATCTTTTTCTTTCTTTTTTTTCTTTTTAAAACAAAGCTTTCGTCATACAAAGGCACAAATAAATTATTATATTCAGCCTGCGATGGTGGTCCCAGTAAGCAAAGGTCCTCGGGCCCACGACGGCTGTAGTTGGCCCGCGCACGGCTGTGTGCAAGCCCACAGCGGCCGCCGTGGGCCCGAAGACCCTTTGCTTACTTACTTACTTGCGCCTGTCACCCCTCCCAGGGTATAGGCCGTCGACGAGAGACCTCCAGCGACTCCTGTCCTGTGCTTCTCCTGTGATTTTACTCGAGGTGGTTCCCAGTCTCTTGATGTCTGCTTGGAGGTCTCGACGCCAGGAGTTTCTCGGCCTGCCTCTTTTCCTCTTTCCCTGGCGGTTCCATGACAATGCCTGCCTAGTGATACTGGAAACTGGCTTTCTCAGATTGTGACCAATCCATCCCCATCTTCTTCGCCCAATTTCATTCTCTGCTGTTACCTGCTCTGTTCTCTCCCAGAGTCTGACGTTGCTGATCTTCTCTGGCCAGTGGATTTTCAAGATTCTTCTAAGGCAACTGTTATGAAGATCTGTACTCTGTTGACTGTGGTTTTTGTCGACCTCCAAGTCTCTGCTCCATATAGGAGAACTGCTTTTAAGTTCGAGTTGAAAATCCGGACTTTGGTGTGTTGTGACAGTTCTCTGGAACTCCACACTTTTTTCAACTGAAGAAAGGCTGCTCTTGAAAAGAAAAGGGGAGACTGCCAGTGCTAATATTTTAGGAAGGTTACAAAGTAAAGTAGGTTATAGCACTGTCAGGGGAGAGAAATGTGCATGATCGACCAGTGATCATAGATCTACTGTGGCCAAAGCACAAAAAAAAAAAAAAGGATAGGAAAGAGAGGGGGCGCTAAGAAAGTGACCGAAAGCAATGCATATGGAAGCCCCCCCGAAGGGGGGGGCGTATCACATATCCACTGTTCCAGCCACTCAGTGCATGGAAATTTAAATCTAGGTCCCCCAAGGGGGGGTCCAGATATTTAGCCGGTGTGGACAGCTGTTTCGGTCTAGGCGACCTCTTCAGCACACCATCGGCAATACTGGAGGAGGCAGGAAATTCTGCCTACCTGCAATGACAACCACATTTTACTGTGGTGTCTGCAGGGGCATACATTCCATGCCACCACCCAGAGTTAAATCTCCATGCACCCTAAAAGAGAACCTACCAAAAGGGGGGAAGGGGTTGCAGTCGATATTGTAGTGATAAATGAAAAGAAAAGGGGAGACTGCCAGTGCTAATATTTTAGGAAGGTTACAAAGTAAAGTAGGTTATAGCACTGTCAGGGGAGAGAAATGTGCATGGAACAGTGGATATGTGATACGCCCCCCTTCGGGGGGGCTTCCATATGCATTGCTTTCGGTCACTTTCTTAGCGCCCCCTCTCTTTCCTATCTTTTTTTTTTTGTGCTTTGGCCACAGTAGATCTATGATCACTGGTCGATCATGCACATTTCTCTCCCCTGACAGTGCTATAACCTACTTTACTTTGTAACCTTCCTAAAATATTAGCACTGGCAGTCTCCCCTTTTCTTTTCATTTATCACTACAATATCGACTGCAACCCCTTCCCCCCTTTTGGTAGGTTCTCTTTTAGGGTGCATGGAGATTTAACTCTGGGTGGTGGCATGGAATGTATGCCCCTGCAGACACCACAGTAAAATGTGGTTGTCATTGCAGGTAGGCAGAATTTCCTGCCTCCTCCAGTATTGCCGATGGTGTGCTGAAGAGGTCGCCTAGACCGAAACAGCTGTCCACACCGGCTAAATATCTGGACCCCCCCTTGGGGGACCTAGATTTAAATTTCCATGCACTGAGTGGCTGGAACAGTGGATATGTGATACGCCCCCCTTCGGGGGGGCTTCCATATGCATTGCTTTCGGTCACTTTCTTAGCGCCCCCTCTCTTTCCTATCTTTTTTTTTTTTTGTGCTTTGGCCACAGTAGATCTATGATCACTGGTCGATCATGCACATTTCTCTCCCCTGACAGTGCTATAACCTACTTTACTTTGTAACCTTCCTAAAAAGGCTGCTCTTGCTTTACCGATTCGTGCTCTGACATCTGCATCAGTGCTGCCTTTTTTGTCGATGATGCTCCCGAGATAGGTGAAGGACTCTACCTCCTCCAATGGGTTGCCAGCAAGTAAGACTGGTTTTTCACTGGTTGCCTTCAGCCTCATTGTCTTTGTTTTCTGTTTGTGAATGGTGAGGTCCACTTGGGACGAGATGTCAGTAAGCCTCGTGGTCTTGTCCTGCATTTGTTGATGAGTGTGGGACAGTAAAGCCAAGTCGTCTGCAAAATCGAGGTCGTCAAGCTGTGTCCACAGTGTCCACTGTATTCCGCTTCTTCTCTGCTCAGTGGTCCTCTTCATGACCCAGTCTATGGCCAATAGGAAGAGGAACAAGACAACAGACACCCCTGCCTGACGGAGGTTCTGACCTGGAGCTCCCTGGTGAACTGCCCTTCGTGGATCACGCGACATGTCATGCTATCGTAGCTGCTCTTGATCAGGCAGACGAGCTTTGTGGGTACACCGTAGTGTCGTAGGAGTTTCCACAAAGTCGCTCGGTCCACGCTGTCAAATGCTTTCTGGTAATCCACAAAGTTGACGTACAGCGGGGAGCTCCACTCCAGAGACTGTACCACAAGGATGCGGAGAGTGGCAATCTGGTCTGTACATGAATGTTGGTTTTTTTTTTTTTTTTTTTTTTTTTTTTTTTTTTTTTTTTTTTTTACTGAATCCTGCTTGCTGGTCTCTCAGCTGGGGGTCGTCCGAGCTCTTCATTCTCTCCAGGATGATCCTGTTGAAGACCTTTCCTGGTACCGACAGCAAATATTTATTTATTTATTATTTTTAACCTTTTATTTTTTAAATGTTATTATTTTTTATTTGTTACGGTTGTGGTTGTATTGTTCTGTGAGAGCATACATGTGTTAATCGTAGGAAACGATCCGATATTTATTTGAGCTTTCATCGTTACGTATCACGTATCTTTTCAGTGAGATTCTCTATAGTTCGTACATGATAGCGGATTTGGTTTGTTATGATACGCTAATTTTAGTCCGGAAGCTTCTAGAAAAGTCGCACGGAGAAGAGCGGTCGATTTTTGTTTTGCGTAGATTAGTTGAGAATGAACCAGAACGTTCGAACCTCTTACATGTGACGTCGAAGTGTAAGCAAGAGTTTGCTACACTGTAGTAATTTTAGTCATAGTGTTTACTGTGTGCATGAAATTAACAGCCGTTCAGTGTGTGTTTTGAAAAGTCGTAAATGGTTTGCCATATTTTTGTGTGATATCATTACATACTGGGATTTGGGGCTGAACGGGTTGCAGCTGAATGAAGTTTATTTAAAAGAACCCTACATGCGTGCGTCTGGTGTGTTTATCATACTACGACTACGACCCCACCACGTAACATATTGGCACCTCCGACGGGACTTCTTCAGTTGGCTCAGTGGATAGGGTAGCCGGAGAAAACAGCCAGCAGTGAAACGCAGAGATAGCGACACCGGAAATGGAGACATTCCTGAAAATTGGAAAGGAATGTGGACTCGAAGGAGCTCAACTCCTCGAGTTTGTAAAGGAGAGAGAGAAGGAGAGATTAGAGAGAGAAAAGGAGAGACTGGAGAAAGAAGAGAAGAAACGAGAGAGAGAAGAAAAGGAGAGACTGGAGAGAGAGAGAGAGAGAGGAGAGAGAAGAAAAGAAACGAGAGAGAGAAGAAAATGAGAGACTGGAGAGAGAAAGAGAAAAGAGTTGATTGATTGTACATTGCTTAACGTCCCGACAGCAACAAGGCTTTCTCAGGACGTGCCTGCACTGCTTGTGAAAAAAAATAAAAATAAACAGAACATTGAATGTATGTCGCCAGCCGGTCAAATACGTTAAATAAACCTAACACATGGGGCCTAAATAAAGCTAAGACCATTTAGCAACACGCATCCAATATCAAGAGCTACAGGCAGTGCAGACAGTAGGGAGAGTTTTAAAAAGGCAAATACAGGTGAATGGACCTCGGGTAGACAGAAACACATGCCCCAGAATAGAGAGAAAAACCCACCCTGTGGGGGAAAGAGAAAAGAGACCCGAAGAAGAAAAGAGACTGGAGAGAGAAGAAAGAGCCAAAGAGCGTGAAATCAGGAAACTCGACATTCAACGAGAAGCAGAGAAACATCGAGAAGAGGCGGAGACTGGGCAGCCTCAACACGAAATTCATCTAAAGCAGATGGAGATAGAGGCACAGAGCCAGAAGGCTAACGAAGCAACAGCATTAGCCAGCAGAGAGCAAACAGCCGTGCCCCAAAGCTACCACCTTTCGTTGAAAATTCAGATAAGATGGACGCTTATCTGGAACGATTCGAGCGCTTCGCAGGCAGCAACAACTGGTGACAAGAGACTTGGGCTATCAAACTGAGCGCACTTCTAACCGGCAAAGCGTTTGAATTTTACACTCGCTTGCCAAGAGAAGAAGCCGAAGATTATACGCAGTTGAAAGCCGCCCTGCTGAGACAGTACGACTTCACTGAAGAGGGTTACAGGCGACAATTTCGGAACTGCAAACCTGAAGAAGGAGAAACACCCGGCCTATTCATTGAAAGAACCAGGAGCTACCTGGAGAAATGGATAGAGCTGGCTGGTTTAAACAAAGAGTACCAGGACCTGTGTGACCTCATCATCAAAGAACAAGTCTTCAACGCATGTTCTAAGGACCTGGCCGCCCACCTCAGGGGGCAAAAAGACCAGTCCCTAAAGGCCCTGGCCGACTTCGCTCAAAGATACCTTGACGCCCACAACATGAAGTTCGGGTCCAGTAAGCCGCAGCGTGTGTCTGCACCAGCAGAGGAATTCCACAATGTCAGAGACACTCCGAAATACAAGCCGGTGGAGAACCTGACATGTTTTCTCTGTGGGAAGAAAGGTCACAAGGCAACACGGTGTCCTTCTAAAGATGTTCCCCGAGGTGACAACATCAGAAGATCCAACCAAGATCGCGTGATAGCAGGCAGAGGCAGTACCACGTCTCAACACAGAGCCGCCGCAGTATTAGCCAATGATGTGACGTCATCCAGTGACTTTGAGTCTGGAGAAAGGCGAGTGACACCGGAGCTGATTGAATCTTTCAAAAAAAATGGACGCATCCCAGTAGGAGATGGAGCTACATTTTTGCCAGTCTCAAACATCGCGTTACCTGAGAGTGAAGTGCCGAACATGCCGGTGGTGTCAGGATTCGTCGGAAACACACCAGTGAGAGTGCTGAGAGACACTGGTTGTAGTTGCATCATCGTGAGAGAGGACCTAGTAACTGAAGACCAGAAGCTACAGGAGTGGACCACCCTCATTTTGGCCGATGGAACTGTGAGGATTATCCCCCTTGCCAATGTCAGTGTCGACACCCCGTACCTGAGAGGAGAGGTGAAGGCGTTGTGCGTGAAGACACCAGTCTACGACCTCATCATCGGAAACATTGATGGTGCCAGAAACGCAGACGATCCAGATCCAGAGTGGAGACCTGAAACATGTGCTGTTACCACGAGAAGTCAAGCAAAGAAGAGTCACCAGACCATCCCTTTAACTCATTCTACCCCAACACCGAAATGCCAACATTTTGCCGTTGTCATCTGAAGACTGCATTGCAGTGCAGGACACAGATTGACCATGATAGTGCAAGGGTGATGCCAGAATAGCTTGGCGCCCATAGGCGCCAAGCTATTCTGGCATCACACTTGAACTATCATGATCGATCCTTATATTGCTGTGGTGTATCTGGGGTAGAATGAGTTAAAAGTGGCGGACAACACGGAAGCAGCTGTGGTGAATAGGGAACGGTTGGTGGAGCTACAGAAAGCCGACTCCACGCTTGACAAGTTCCGAGGTCAGACTGAGCCCGTGACGCGAAAGGGAAAAGAGATAACCTTCGAGGCCAGAAGAGATATCCTGTACCGGATACTCGACAGCAATGGAGATAAACCTGTGCGTCAAGTAGTAGTCCCTGAACCTTTGAGAATGCACGTGATGAAATTGGCCCACGATTCCATATTGGGAGGACACTTTGGAATCAACACGACCCTCGATAGGATCCGAACCGTCTTCTACTGGTCTGATATGGGAGGCGACGTCACCCGATTCTGCAGGTCGTTCGACATATACCAGAAGACAATCTCCAAAAGAAAGGTGCCCAAGGCTCCTCTAGAGAAAATGCCACTGATCGACATGCCTTTCAAGCGGGTAGCTGTGGATTTGGTGGGGCCAATATCCCCTCCAAGTGAAGATGGTCATCGCTACATTTTGACCCTGGTGGACTACGCTACACGTTATCCTGAGGCCATACCATTGAAGAAGAGCGACACTCCAACAGTGGCAGAGGCACTCGTTGACATGTTCAGCCGTTTGGGGATTCCTGAGGAGATCCTGAGTGATCTAGGAACTCAGTTCGTCTCCGACTGCTTGGAGGAAGTCAACCGACTATTGAGCATCCGACACCTTACTACCACCCCTTATCACCCCATGTGTAACGGGTTGGTTGAGAAGTTTAACGGAACATTGAAGGCTATGCTGAAGAAACTGTGTGCTGAGCAGCCAAGGTTGTGGGATAGATATATCAATGCCTTGCTCTTCGCATACCGTGAAGTCCCTCAGGATTCGACAGGGTTTTCCCCTTTTGAATTACTGTACGGTAGGGCTGTAAGTGTTACACTATAAGTGTATACGACCAATATCACGGTCGGGTAATTTTATAATTTCCCTTGATATGAAAATAACGAGAATATAATTAGTACCACGGGCAGAGCACGGAGAGGGTTATGACACGGTCCACTTTGGCTACCACGGGCTCACGTGGAGTTGACAAGTGGCCGGCCCTACTAAGCTGGGACTAATGAATAAATAATGAGCCCTCGTTAGTAGTGAGGAACACAGACTCCTGCTGACAAAGAATAATTATGAGAGTCAGTAATAGGTTACTGGTCAGCTAAGATCAGAGGACGCTGGCCACCATAATAGATGTGGAATAATTAGGAGAGACAGTAATGGGTCCCTGGTCAGCTAAGATCAGAGGACGCTGGCCACCATAATAGATGTGGAATAATTAGGAGAGACAGTAATGGGTCCCTGGTCAGCTAAGATCAGAGGACGCTGGCCACCATAATAGATGTGGAATAATTATGAGAGACGGTAATGGGTTCCTTTGATAGCTAAGATCAGAGGACGCTGGCCACCATAATAGATGTGGAATAATTATGAGAGACAATAATGGGTTCCTTTGATAGCTAGGATCAGAGGACGCTGGCCACCATAATAGATGTGGAATAATTAGGAGAGACAGTAATGAGTTCCTTTGATAGCTAGGATCAGAGGACGCTGACCAGCATAATAGATGTGGAATAATTATGAGAGACAGTAATGGGTCCCTGGTCAGCTAGGATCAGAGGGCGCTATCCACCAGAGCAGATGGGGGATAGATTATGGGCGACAGTAATAGCTCCTTTGACAGATAGGGTCAGGGGACGCTGGCCACCATGATAGATGTGGAATAATATGGGTGACAGTAATAGCCCCTTTGACTGGTTGAGACAAAGGGGCGATGCCCTCGGCCAGAACGGGTATATATATTGGGGGTAAACACCAGAACGAGAGAGCTCAGAACGAAGGGAACGAGATAGAGAGAGAGCTCGCACAATGACCAGAACGAGAGAGCTCACAACGAAGGGAACGAGATAGAGAGGGAGCTCGCACAATGAAGAGAACGAGATAGAGAGTACACAACGAAGAGAGTGAGATAGATAGATAGAGGGAGCTGAGAAGTGAGAGACCGAGCTCCGGTATTTTCGCCATTTTAGTATGCCATGCTAGTAGGTTGGTTGTGCCCAACCTATTAGACCCACGATGACCAAGAAATAAAAGACTCTTCTGGAAACACTCTTGTCTGGCTGCGTCTTCCATCTACAACACCTTGCGTGTGGCTGCGGTAGGGTAACATAAGGGGACCCATGCACATCCTGAAAGAGCTGTTGACCAAGGATATCGACGCGCCTGAGGTGAAGATCAGTTACCAGTACGTCTTCGACCTGAGAGAGAAGCTGGAAGATACCCTCAGGATGGCTCGAGAAGAACTAGGTAAGGAGCAGAACAAGGGGAAGCATTACTATGATCGTAAGGCGAAACCTCGACGATTCCAGCCAGGTGACCAGGTGTTGGTTCTTCTTCCTACCGACAACAACAAACTCCTGATGCAATGGAAGGGACCCTACGATGTCGACACGGTGGTTGGCATCAACGACTACAGAGTCAAGGTCAACAACAAGGTGAAGAATTATCATGCTAATCGGCTGAAGAAGTATATTGAGAGAGGTCGTCAAGACAAAACACAACTGGCCGCATCGGTGCGTCTTGCTGATGACGAAAGACTAGACGACGAGAACCTGTTTGACCTTAATGAACTCCGACACAAGGAGGATGTAGAAGACATTCAGTTTGGACAGAATCTGACCCAGACAAAACGAGAGGAACTGCGAGTTCTGACTCAAGAGTTCAAGCATCGGTTTACACCTGGCCCAGGGACAACAGACACCGTCCAGCACGAGGTTAATCTAACGTCAAACGAGCCAGTTCGCAGCAAACCTTATCGTCTTCCTTATAACACGAGGGAAGAACTGAAAAAGGATATCAGGAAATGCTGAGTCTGGAAGTCATCAGAGAGTCCAAGTCACCATATGCGTCCCCAGTTGTCATCGTGAAGAAACCAGATGGTTCCAACCGGGTGTGTGTGGACTACCGTAGACTCAATAAACTTACAGTTTTCGATCCAGAGCCTATGCCCACAGCAGAAGAACTGTTCCAGAAGGTCAGTGGAGACCGATTTTTTTCTCCAAAATTGACCTAAGCAAAGGGTATTGGCAAATCAAGGTTGCAGAAAAAGATATCCCCAAGACAGCATTCGTTACACCCGACGATCATTGAGAGTTCCTGAAGATGCCTTTTGGTATGGTGAACAGTGGTGCCACATTGAAGAGAGGACTGAAAAAGATCCTAGAAGACATGTAGAATGTGGTCTTTTACTGGGATGACATTTTGATCCATACCAAAACTTGGGGGGATCACATCAAAACCCTCTGAGAAATGCTCCAAAGACTGTCAGATGCAAATTTCACCATCCGTCCAAGCAAGTGTATTCTTGGGGCCGACAACATAGACTTCATCGGACACAAATTGAGCGAAGGTTTAAAGGGGCTACACGACGACAACGTGCAGAAGATCAGGGATGCCCCGCGACCTACGACCAAGACGCAAGTTCGCTCATTTATGGGCTTGGCGAACTACTACCGGGAGTTCATACCAAACTTTGCGGCAGTCACAGCACCCCTGACTGATTTGCTGAGAAAAGGACAACCTAACGTAGTGAAGTGGGAGGAGGCCCAAGAGCGAGCATTCCAGGCGGTTCGAGACATCCTAACCGAGAAGCCTGTTCTACAACTCCCTGACCCGTTGAAAACCTTCGTCCTGAGAACAGACGCCTCCAACGAAGGAGTAGGTGCAGTCTTAATGCAAGAGGATAATGGAAAACTTCACCCAGTGAGCTACGCCAGCAAAAAGTTGACCAGAGCTGAGAGAAACTACTCGACCATCGAGAAGGAGCATCAGCCCTTGAACTATCTAAACTCTGCAAAGTTTACAAATTCTCGTATTATGAGATGGGCGATGTTCTTGCAGAATTTTGACGTTAAACTACAGTCTATCAAGGGTTCGCAGAACTTTGGAGCGGATTACCTGAGCAGAGCAGCTTAGTAGAACATTTCTGTGTCCAGAACAGTTTAAAGAAACATTTAGGTGTCCAGGACTGTTTAAAGGGACATGTCACGTATTCGCTCAGGACAGTTTAAAGGAACTGTGAGACGATTATTTTGATTTGATTTTGATGTGAAATTCTTATTATTTGTGGTTTTGTGTAGGTTAATACAGCCACAACCGTATTTTGAGATTTGAGAAGAAATTTTTGTGAAATTTCATTCTAAAGAGGGGGTAATGTTACGATTGTGGTTGTATTGTTCTGTGAGAGCATACATGTGTTAATCGTAGGAAACGATCCGATATTTATTTGAGCTTTCATCGTTACGTATCACGTACCTTTTCATTGAGATTCTCTATCGTTCGTGCATGATAGCGGATTTGGTTTTGTTATGATACGCTAATTTTAGTCCGGAAGCTTCAAGAAAAGTCGCACGGAGAAGAGCGGTCGATTTTTGTTTTGCGTAGATTAGTTGAGAATGAACCAGAACGTTCGAACCTCTTACATGTGACGTCGAAGTGTAAGCAACAGTTTGCTAGACTGTAGTAATTTTAGTAATAGTTGTTTACTGTGCGCGTGAAATTAACAGCCATTCAGTGTGTGTTTTGAAAAGTCGTAAATGGTTTGCCATATTTTTGTGTGATATCATTACATACTGGGATTTGGGGCTGAAATGTTCAGCCAAATTTTTGTAGACAATTTAAGTTATTCGAAAAAGTTTTTCTGTTATTAATATTTTTGAGTTTCAGTAACGTGTTTCGTTCTGATTGGTTGCGTTGTGTACATTTATTAGATTATTCTAGAAAGTTTTTATACTATAAAAACTTTGTGCTGGGAAGCACGGGGGTACATTGTCTTGCATTGTCAGTTGTAGAGACACACAGTACATTGTAAGAGACGCAGCGCAACGGTGGTGTACGTTGTATGAGAAACTTTGTGTCGTCAGTGTGGACATTTGCAGAAGAGACATTGTATCAGTGTTGATGCATTTGGGAATGCATTGTGTGGAGATCGCATCGTGAAATAAAATATTGTTGGAACTGTTACTCCAGTATTGTCTACATCCTTAAGCCACGTGGACGGGTTGCAGCTGAATGAAGTTTATTTAAAAGAACCTTACGTGCGTGCGTCTAGTGTGTTTATCATACTACGACTACGACCCCACCACGTAACATAATTATTTATTTATTAGTTTTATTTATTTATTTTTTATTGATTTATTTTTATTTATATTTATTTTATTTTATTTATTTATTTTATTTTTTATTATTCTTTTAATTGTTTTATTTATTTATTTATTTATTTTTATTATTTTTTTTTTTTTTTTGGGGGGGGGGGAGGGGGATAGTCCCATTTCGAAAAAAAAAATCGTTTATCCATTGTCTATTCACTAGACCATACAGGAACTTTCAAGCCAGAGCGCATCATGCGTGCACAACACCTCTTGTCACTATAACACAGGCTGATGAATGTTACTTCAAACTCTTCCACGTTGTAATCAGTGTATATATATGTTTTGGTTCATCGCATGCGCATCTTTTGAAGTAACGTGTTGCTGACCACACGAGCCACGTTTAAACAAATGTATTCACAACATTGTCTCTTTTGGTGCAGTGTTCATGCGTTCATCTCTTCGTCTCTCTCTGCTCGTAAGATTTCCAACGTCATGCTGATCCGGCACTGCTGCACTTTTGCAGAAGTTTTATCAGCTGAGCCTGTTGTCTTTGCCCGTTAAGCATTCGTCTGTCTCCGTTCATCGCACCGTTTAGATTCTGAGGAGAATCGTTGTGATGTTTTAAAACACTGACAGAAACATAACGCTGCTTATTCGTACCTTTTGAAGTTCACCTCTCGCTCGGTGATTGAATAAACTCTGTTTATAAATAGAGAACACCAAGATATATATTTCCGAAATGTAATTATATGTCTGTCTACTGTATAACGTTACTGATAAACGTGTTATGAGCATTATCATAATTATGTGGTTCGACTGATGCTGTTTCTTTGTTTCCTTTTCGTCTATCTTGCGCGTGTCACACTGTCTCAAGGTGAATAAATTCTTCAAAAACAACTTGGTGAGTTTGACTCGCTTGAATGAACTGGCAGACGAGAAAATTAACCCATTCAACCCTGATGCACTACAACAGAAGATGGATCGACCATTATAATTCAAGGGTAGTGCCAGATTAGCTTGGCGCCGAATGGCGCCAAGCTAACCTGGCAATATCCTTGAATTATCATGGTCGATCCATCTCCGGCAACTGGTACGTACAGTCGTTGGTAGACACTTCCAAAATTTACGAAATCAGCCATGGGGTTAAATGTGTTAAAGGCGGCACTTTTGTGATATCTCTCTCTCTCTCTCTGTACCGCACATAAAAGAAATCGCGCAAAAATAATTCATAGCAAGTACGATCTTGTCTAATGACACAAGCACAAGTCAGTCTTACGCCATCAATCACAGACTACATCTTTAAAATGAAGCAGTATTATGGATGCAGTGAAAGGCACACTGAAGTTCTGTTTGAGAATTTGCTTTTTGTCTACCGTATTTTAAAAATACGGTAGACTTTGAAATGGGGCTGGGTCGGAGTGCATTCTGGAACATGCACATGACGCTTTTGGCGTGCGGCGCAGAAATTCTGGCAAAAAAGTAACAAGATAAAAATGGCGTCATGCCTAGCTACTCAAACCTTGCTAGAGAACGTCTTTTTGGCGCCAAAGCGCCGCGTGTGTGTGTGTGTGTGTGTGTGTGTGTGTGTGTGTGTGTGTGTGTGTGTGTGTGTGTGTGTGTGTGTGTGTGTGTGTGAGCCCGCGTTTACGGGCGGACAAGCTAGACATTTTAGGATATTGTCCCTAAAAGAATAATCTCGGGACATTGTTTTCGATGTTTTGATTAAGATGCTCACTGGCGAGAAAATGGCCGTTTCACAAAAACCGGTTGATCCACACTGGAGTCCGTAATTTTTCTTATTTTTACTAGATATTTTGCATATAGCTAGATAAAAGGGACATATTGAATGAGTTCGATAACGAGCATTGTACCTCTATAACATTTTGAATGATAATTAAATATTTTTGGGAAAAAATATATTTTCACGTTATTGGGATTAATTTCACGCATTATATAGGTTAATCTTAAAACAATTCAATCTTTTTTTTACGAAAAAAAAATCTTCTCATTAATAATCGAATTAATTTTCGTATACGTTATTTACATAAGCCTACAGTTTGTCTCGGCTGTCGGATTAGGTCAATTGTGACCTGTATGCCCTAGATGTGAAAATCAGACAGTTTTCTGCACCACTTTTTCGGAGTCATTTGTAAAACAGCTAACATTACTTTAATTTTTCTTTTACGAAAAAAACTTTCTTTTCATTAATACCCGCATGATTTTTCATGAACAGTGTCAGTACATATGCCTGCTGATTGTCTCGGCCCTTGGGTAGGATTAGGTCAAATTGTGGCATGTAACTCTAGGCGTGAAAATCAGCAAGAAAATTGCAAAGTTGATTCTCTGCCAAATGTTAGTACTGCGATAAGTGACGTATAACATCGAGTCGTCACTATGAACACAGTGTCGTGGGACTAATGATGCCATGACGTGAAGCTTGAAGTGACATCATTTCGCTGCTCGTGTTATTTTTCTTCTCCGAATAGCTATGCTACGCCAGACCATGGAGCTTACAAATGGCGGGAATCGCCGTGGAGTATCCGTCTTTATTTCTGTGTGCCAGTGTATGTGGATCAGAGGGTGGGTTAGAGTAGAAGGAGATGGCTTCCTGTCGCTACACGAGCCCACAGTCCGTCTTTATTTGTGTGCGCCGACGTGTGTGCTGATCAGATGTTCGCTTTGAGAGGAGGGAAATGGATCAGCATAATAAGCCAAAAAATATGAACAACCCTGAATGTTTATAAAACTGAGATAAACGCATCTGAGCTCCAAACAATATGGTAGACTTTGGGATGAAATCCTCACCTTGTTTTTATTTTTAAATGTCGTCAGCCGATCAACACAAAATCTACCTCTGCCACAGAGTATAATCTGTTTAATAGACTTAAAGTTGGTGCTGATTGGCGAAATGATCTAAATGTCTTTTCGCCACCACTCTACAATTGGACCGACACTGTCACTCAAAGGTTTCACAATATCTTCTGCCATCGGGTAAAGAACAGTGTCTCTGATACGATATGCCCTTCCTGCATCGCGGAAGGCGACTCGAATCCTGTCTCTGACGGTAACTGGCTGTCCCCAGTTTGTCACTGGAGTATCTTCAGGCAAATCGTGTTGTGCAAAAGATAACTCCGGCTGCAAAAGGATAAAAGAGTCGTCTGCCCCGAAAGCGTAGCGCGAATGCGACTCTGGGTAGCATGGCGCAAAAGTCGTGACGAAGAAAGTCACATGGTTGAACTCGAACACCCAGCCGCGCTTCGCCACGTAGGACTTGTTCATGCACTTGACCCCGGCAGGGTCAAGGTCTGAAAGAGTCTGCAGAACACGACGCACCCCTTGTCCGAACACCTACATTAACAGGAATTAATACAATTCAATCAATCAATCCGTCCATCAATCAATCAATACTACTAACCACTCCATCAGTCAGTCAATCTATCACTAAATCTAATAAATCAATTTATCTCTAATTGTTAGCTCCATACTGATCTACTAAACTGACTGTCAGCTCAATCCATCCATCCATCCATTCATGAAGGGGAAGGAGGCCGGGGGGGGGGGGGGGGGGGGGGGGGGAGGGAGAGAGAGAGAGAGCTGTTTGGCACTAAAATCGTCAGTGATGCATGGTTGGCGTTTTTCAGTTCTTGTGATTCGTAATTTCAATTTTTCATCCTTGTGATCCCTGAGATTGCCATGAAACATGAAAGCCCACGAGCTTCGTGATTCGTGAAAACATCCTGGTTATTTCATAGAACGTGAAAAGTCGGTTGCCACTTTGAAATGTTCTATGAAAGGTTCCTAATCCAGACCAAAAAAGATGACTGCCAAGCGTGTAAAATGCAAAGATGGAACCCAACGGATAATAAAAAACACGCTTCGAAAAGACAGTTACAATACAATTTATTAATATTTCAGGGAAATACCCTTTTTCAAAATAGACAAACAAAAAAACAGAGAGATCAGTCTCTACATATCTTCATTTATCACAGAAGGAATGTGGCAACTCTGAGTTGTATTTTACTTTGTAATATACCTAAAAAAATTAGCACTGGCAGTCTCCCTTTTCTTTTCTCTATTTGTTTGTTTGTCTATTTTGAAAAAGGGTATTTCCCCGAAATATTAATAAATTGTATTGTAACTGTATTTTCTATGAGTGTTTCTTTCTCCGTTGGGTTCTTCTATGAATGGTTCCTGTATTCTGTTTGTCCAGGTTCCTTCTCTCTGCACCACTAGTTTCCATGTGAAACGTTAGTGTTATTACTTGTGTATTCAGGATTCGTGAATGGCAAAATAAATTGTGGTGAATCCAAGATGCACCCCCACCCCCACCCCCATTTCTTTCATCCATCCATTCAACCAAACATTGCATTTGCTGATATGAGGCAGGAAAAGTTAAGGACACTAGCTCTGACTCACATAAGGGTCAGCACCAAACTGGTTGCCAGGCAACAAAAAGAGGAATCCATCCAGACCCAGCTCCTGACACACCAGGCAGAACCTCAGAAACATCGGGGTCGTTCTGAAATATCAAGATACCACACAAATTCAAACCCTTGATTCACTACGTCAGGGAAAGTGGTGGTTTTTTTTTTGTTAGTTTTTGTTTTTGTTGTTGTTGTTTTTTGGGGGGAGGGGTGTACCCCCTTCTCCCCCTCCCCCCAGCCCCAAAATATTGCTTAAATTACTATATCAAAGCTTCTTTTCTTTTTAACTTTGGGGTCGGGTCCACCCCCCCCCCCCCTTGCCCCCCAGCAACATTACCTACTACTTGTAAATCACATATATAGCCACCTAACCACACCAACCTCTATACCCCCCCCCCCCCCCCCCCCCCCACACACACACACACACACACACATTTATATGGAATGGATGAAGGGATGCAACTATCTGCGTATGTGTTTGTCCAGCATCGAGTTATTCCCCTTGGTATGTAAACGTGATTGGCTCTATCAAGGCTCACGCCTTTACCAGTCGCGGTAGTTTCAGTTCTAAATACAAAAAAGTGTTGTAGCTACTACACCAAGTGGATTGATAAGGTGCTTTCATACCTGTAAACATTCTCCTCTAGTTGTCGGTCAGCAGTTTATGAAACAAAAGATTAAAAAAAATTCGGTGAACAATGTATTGACCCTTTTCATCTTACTTTAAATTAAGTGGACTACACCAGTTCAAGGTGGTGTCAGGATAGCTTGGCGCCTGAGGTGCCAGGCTATTCTGGCACCACACTCGAACTAAAATGGTTGATGTATCTCCTAGTCTCTAATATAGCCTTCATAGGACAATAAGAAAATGTTAAAAATCAACCTCAGGATGTAATGCTTTTTATTAGGAAAATTGTAGAACAAATTTGAAATGGTATTCAATGGTGGTAGTGGTGTGTGTGTGTTGAGGGGGGGGGGGGGCATAGAGACACCCACATGCCCCCCCCCCCCTCCCCCCCCCCACACCACCACCACCACCATTGAATACCATTTATCAAATTTGTTCTACAGTTTTCCTAATAAAAGTAATGCTTTTATTGGGGAAACTGTAGAACAAATTTGAAAATGGTATTCAATGGTGGTGGTGGTGTGTGTGTGTAGGGGTGGTTGGGGGGGGGGGGGGGGGCAAATATAGACACTGATAAATGAGAAAGGTAATGTACTCTGGGGAAGGCAGGGAAGGCACAGCTAATAAGTGAACCGCACACACCCACACACACAAGAGAAGAAAAGTTCTCACCTAATGTAAGATCATCATCCCAGCCTCTACATCCCCAGATCTTGGCTTTCCTTGCAAATACACACTCTGTACCCATCTTTACAACGCTGAACGCATCCAGTGCAATACAGTTCTCTGCATCATATGTCACGAAGTCACTGATTGCTCTGGCAACTTGATTTTCTCTATCTTCCTGTAAATGTGCAGGTCTTGGCTTGCCTTTCAGTGGGTTGTGATCTAGAGAATGTGTGCTTGTTGAAGGGCTTGAATTGTCAAGCAGATAAACTGAACCTAGAGAGAGAAAAAGGGAAAGTTTACATTACCACCAAAAACAAAAAGACAATCATAAAGTATAGCAGATATTGCAGAACCTGTTTTGAGTGACCGGTCTTATAAGAGATCACCTATAATTAAAGATGACGAGTGTCTGAAATAGCTCAGGCGGTTAAGCGTCGGATTGAAAGAAGCAAAGCGAGTCACTGGGTTGTGGGTTCAAGACCACGTCCCAGCCCCGATAGCTGGACTCGCAATCCAGGAAAAAAAAAGATGGGCTTGTCCAATAGCATGTCCATTGAAAATCTTGGTAAATCAAAGTGGCACAGTTGCAGTGCGCCTGAATTGATCAGTGTTCAGGTCACACTCCATAGGCAATAGCTGTCCGTGTCCGCCATAACCCACTCGTCAGGGTCACCCTTTATTACTCCGGTGCCGTGGATGTTAAACCGTGAACTAACCAACCAAAGATGACAAGGGACATTTATATTGTCCTTCAAGATTTTTTTGAGAGAGAACCTTTCTTGCAAAAACAACAACAAAAAGGCGGTTGCTCAAACCAGGTTTTACTGCAGTTCACTGTCTCTCTTGTTGTTTGTCTACTTTGAAAATTTAGTATGCTGTTTTGATCTTGTTTTATTTTCCGAAGTATGTTTATTTCTTAGTGCATGGTCATTATCTTGCACTAGGAAGAGGCATAATAAATTCATCTCCTCCTGAGGATATCTACCTATAGTCAATTCAACAGACTTTTTTTTTCTGACAGTACAATATGATTTTAAACGGTCCTACAATTGCCTCTTATGCCAGGACATGACTGCTAGTGCAATGTACTGACCCCTTCACTGTCAAGGAAAAGTGAACATGATCCAATTGCAAAAGACATAGATCCTCATGAGCCCGTGCAACTGCGGGGGCTCATGAGGATCTATGCATGCCTTTACCATAGCTGACACAGAGAGATAAGACACGGCGAGTCAAATTCCACTCTCGTGCGCTCATTCTATTTATATCGCACATGCTAATTTTTTTACTGTGCGGTACACAGCTGTCTATAGTGTGACTGGTGCTATGCCGCTATAACAACTAATTTATAACACACCTCTGCCTAAAGTGACTGTTCTGAAAGCAAGATCATTCAATAGTTGAAATTCTCACCTACACACTGATACCAAACACGATAATGTTATGACTTACACTTGTGTAGCAGGTTATGGTGAAAACAAAGAGAACGAGAATGTGTTGATGTACGATGTCTGTGTTTGTTGTGAAACTCACAAAGTTCTCACAGCCAGAACACGAAGATGCAACTTTTCGGAATTAAATACACTTGCATGCATAAGGGTCAGCATGCCTACAGTAAGTATCACTTACCGGATTTCGGTTCTGCCGTGAGGGATGGAAGCAGGATGGTGGTTAATGACAGGTTGCGTTCTGGCATTTCTCGCTCGCAGTCCCGTACTCCACAGACTGCTATTGCCATCTGTGTCTTAAAATCCAATCAGGCCATCACAGGTCACAGTATTCAACAGTGTTTTTAAATACACCTGGTGGTTCAGCACATTTGCTGTCACACTAGACATAAGAACAACAGTTTCTGTTCACAGATACACAACGCAGGCTAAACAGCGCTATACAAGAATTTGTTTCTGTTTTACAACTGGAGAAATGACGGAGTGGAGGACGGGTGACATGAGTGTCATGTGCTTGGTCATGAGCAGTCTGAGTTTTTACTCCTCTAAAAACATTGTTGAATACAGTGACCTGTGATGGACTGATCGGATTTTAATACACATATATGGCAATAGCAGTCTGTGGAGTACTGGGTTTGAGGGCGGGAAATGCCAGAACGTGACCTGCCAGTGACCTCATTAACTCTTTCTAATCGGAACGCTTCCGGTTTAGCGTTAGCCCAAACAAGCCCTTAGCCATTGAAACACTTACGTTATAACGTTATGCTCGTGCCTTCTAAAGACGAGCAACTAGTATTCTAGGGTTGTGTTGTTTAAAAAATTGTATGAAGCAGAGCTGTTGGTCTAAGGGAAGCAACCACTATGTTTCACCAACCATTTCTAAAAAAGCTGAAAGTGAATGCCCTTGTCGGATGGTGTCGGAACAAGGCCAAAGTAGCCGACAACGTGCCTTGGATCGTCCCCGACGATGAGCTTGTTCGATCCTCATGAGCACGGTTTCAACAGTGATTTTTAGCTCGTCAAATTGTGATTCAAGAAGGGACAGACCTCTTGTGTGATTTCTTTGATTGTGAAATACAATTTTATGCATGTTGGTGAGTATATCTGTGTTTTTTCATTGCATGTGCTTACACTGTTGCTACCAAAACCGCGTTTCTCATTTTTTGCTCCGCCATGTTTGTTCTGTTGCATAATAATAAAATTGGTTTGACTTCCCACTAAACTGATGCACAAACACGCGCAGTTTTGAAAAGTACTTTTAATGCTCTTTCCAACGATACCCATTTATCTATGGTTGTTAGCTTGGGAGGCTGTGAAAATTAATTCAATCTACCCAAAAAATGTATGTCACCAGGGAACACACGCCCTTTTCCTGCTACGTCTGCAGGGAACTGACTAGCTGAGAATGTTATTTGGGAAAGAGTTAACCACCCTCCTGCTTCCGTCCCTCACCGCAGAACCAAAATCCGGTAAGTCATACTTACTGTAGGCATGCTGCCCTTATGCATGGAAGTGTGTTTCCTTGGGAAAAGTTGCGTCTTCATGTTATGGCTGTGGCAACTTTGTCAATTTTACAACAAACGCCGACACCATACATCAACAAATTCTCGTTCTCTTCGTTTTCATGATAACCTGCTACACAAGTGTAAGTCATAATGTTGTCATGTTTGGTATCAGTGTGTAGGTGAGAATTTCAACTTTTGAACGATGTTGCTTTCACAACAGTCACTTTAGGCAGAGATGTGTTATAAATACAAACCTGTAGGTAGTTGTTATAGTGGCAGAGCGCCAGTCATGCTATAGACAGCCGTGTACCACACAGCAGCATGTGCGATATAAATAGAATGAGCGTGCGAGAGTGGAATTTGACCTCGCCACACCTTTTCTCTCTGGCAGCTGAAAGCGAACTAAGTGCTAAGCGCCAGCACTGGCTTGTAAAGCTGTGTATTTCTCTTGCTGAGAGACCAATTTGTATCCATGTTTCTTGGACAGTTATGGTTTTGGGTCATTGAATGAACACATTTTTTCACACACAGAAATGTACATAAGATGGCAGGGAAAGGTTGACCCCATTGTCCATGCAGCCGCCATTGCTGTAAACAATACTGTTGTCTGCATGCACAAAGAGGTTTATTAATATCAAATTTATTTACTTACAGATTAAAAGCACCAGAGTAACCAGTGACATCCATGAGAGAGATAGTGACACAGTTGTGTACAGGAACAGACACAGAAAAGCCAAGCGAAGGATCGTAGGAACCGCCGATGTATCACCAACCCATTTCAAACGAGCCATCAGTTAAGTCGTCCTTAGCATCCAAAATCGAAAGTAAAACTAGCGAGTCACGTCCAACACTAGTCCATGGAAATCTGTCAGACCGAAAACATGATTGTTTATAGATACAAGTACAAGCATGTGCCTTCCGTGGTGACTGAACATTGTTACAAGACTTTAAATACATGTAACACGTTGTACTAACTATCTGTATGTGGAGCGATTGTCCACGCCCCTTTATCCAGCTACATTTCGCACACGTTGTTTGTCATGACGTGGAGCTAACAACACATTATCCGATTACAATTCTTGTTTAGAAAAACAAAATGCTGGCGTCCCTATCAACACTAATTGTATACGTCCGCATTCCAGAACGCATCACGGTGGTCGTAAAATAATACAGTTGTCGATTATATAGTGACTGGAATCACAAAGCACTAGATTATGTGCGTAAACATATGCTTATTATGAGTTGCCACATTCCTTCTGCGAATGAAGATAAGTAGGGCTAATCTCTCTGTCTATTTTGACAAAGGGTATTTACCCGAAATATTAATAAATTGTGTTGTACCCGTCTTTTCTAAACGTGTTTCTTTCTCCGTTGGGTACTTCCATGCTTTTATAGGCTTTTAAACCAAGAGACAGTTTCTGTTTATCTCCTTTTTAACTAGCACATAATTTATTTATTTACGGCATTGATTGGGTTTGGGAGTCCCGAGTACACGAGCGGGAAACACAAAGAACAAACTCAAGAAACTTTTACGCCAGTGATGTAAAACTGTTTTGTGTTGTGCTATTAACCTATGAAAAATATTGAGGTATGTAATATCTGCAATAAAAAATATATAAATATATTGTTTTTGAATTTAGCCTCAATTTATGCCTAGTCTTTGTGCAACCATATTCTGTTGCCATGGCAACAAAAGTGTTACATCGGAAGTTCTTCCATTACAATGACTGTTGAGTTAACAAAATATGAAACTCCTCGTGTGTGCAAGCGAATATAAGGTTCCAAACATCAGGCGACGATTAATAGTGATGGCCTTGAAGTTAGGATGCACTTCAATTACCTAGTGGTTTGCTGTTCATGTGTTTTGTGGGGTATTTGGAGATGCTATGCAGAGGACAGTTCAACTGTAAGCCGCTCACATAAATGTAAGAAAAATCAGTACTCGGTGTGCAAATGGCCACCCGGCCGACCCTGGTCCGCGAACGGCCGTGCACTGACAAACGTCGGCCCGATGGGTTCATGCGCAATGGGTTGCTGCATCTACTTCTTTATATTATTTCTCCTAAGTGCGTCTGTGGGTGCAACGTTAAAGGATATAAAAGAAACATACTGATGAGTGTGTACATGGTTCTGAACAGGTGTAGAAGTGGCTACCAGTCAATCATGATGATAAATTATGGTCAAAAAAATGTTGCATGGTTCATATGTTTTTAGACCCTGTGAAAGTTCATGTGAATTTATGCCTTGATTGTATTTGCTAGCAGCGAGTGGCTTCATTTAATTCCCCAGTCTGAGGTGCCCACGCAGTTAATGGATGAACAGTACTGACAGCTGTTACAAAAACATATATGCTCAGTTAAAGTTGGCACAGCTTGTAAGCTTAAATTTTTCAGTTTTTCTTATGCTGCAAGTTTCTTTTGCAGGTTTTGTTTCCACAGATTGTTTGGTGGCAACCTATGACATCGTAAATGAATTCTCAGCTCCATGCTCTAAAACAACTATTCCCAGGAACATTTCTCACATAAATCTGCACTTGCCAGTTACGGATTGTATTCACAGTGTCAACCAAACATCTAAGTCTGGTTGGCTTTATCTAAAACCTTGGCAGTGGATATCTGAATGCTGGTAGGTCTGCCTTTTTTCTCCCATCATCAGCATATATAATTGTCCTAATGTGGCCAAGAAAATAACATCTGATTTCTGTTAATCTGATTAACTCATTCAAGACATGACACATACAGATGTGTGAAAAAGCCATAGAGGAAAGCCAGTCCTTAATTTCCATTTGCAGGAAGCAAAGATTCTCATGAGCCCCTGCAGCCGCAGGGGCTCATAAGAATCTGTGTCTCTTGCTGGCAGCTATATGGGCTGACATATAGTTTCTCAACTTTTTGCTGCAAGATATGCTGCACGTCTGGAATAATTTAAAGCCCCAATAACTGGTTTACATACTGTCAGAATTTGTGCATCCTGGGCCAATATCTTTGCATTCAAACCAGTAGGGGTATGCCGTTGGCATTGGGCAGTAGAGTCCGAAGTCGGAGCACACAAGTAATGAAAACTCTGCTTCACCTGTGCCAATTTTTTGGCACACTAGTGGTGCAGGGTGTGCTGGTCTGTCCCTTTGGACCTTACAACACCAGACAGCAAGGTCCAAACTCACATACCTGCACACAGGGAATGCAAACTCTTTTTTTTCATGTTTACTTTCCCTCTTTATAATGTAATAATAAATAATAGCGCTGTTCTCCAGGAAAACACTGGACTCACTGCGCATGCACAACAGCACACTCTCTCTCTCAGACACACGCACAATTATACACTACTTTAAACCACCCCATCCCTTCCCAACATCCACTTCCCTCTAGAATCAGAATAAAATGCAGTCAATCAATAGTTGCTAAAGGTGAGCTAAATGTTAAATGCCCGACTGAAAAGAAAAGTCTTTAAGTGAGCTTTAAACTGTGACAGTGTGGAAGTGATTCTGCATTTCAAATGTCTTCTAAGTTTGCCCTGCGCTAATCCCATAATTTCTCATGCTTGCTGCTAGAATTTGAAAATTTCCATCATGGGGAGCGGACAGCACAAACAATCTGTCCTAGTCTGTACAGTCCATTGCATACTTGAAACACAGCAAGGATAAATTCATTTTTTTCCTCAAGATTTGTCCATCCCAGGGACGGATGGCCATCCATTTTTCCATCCCTGTCAAAATTTGTCATCAAATACAGAGAATTTTCCATTAACGGAAAGCCTGCATGACTTCTGCTGATTGATGGCGCTGTTTGGTGGAAAAGACAAGTAGTTGTAAGCCTTTTCTGCTGAATAGTATCGTCACTAGCAGTAAATGAGTTAAGCTCAAATATCTCTCAAATCAATCATTATTGGTCATTGTACAGGAACAAATGGGACTGCACAGTGCCTGCAGGTCAGCGCATAGGAGAGGTGACAGTCGGAGTACTGGTGTGCATCAAGGGTGACAAGTCTACACTGGTCCAGATATCCCTGCACAGCAGAAAACATGCAGACAGTAAGTTAAAGTACATAAAATATTTGATATCTAATTAACTCATTCAAGACATGCCGCCTCCGGATACGCAGCATAAGCCACGTATCCGGAGGTGGCACGTCTTGAATGAGTTAACTTCTTGACCACCAAGTAAACTTGAATACCACCCAACTGCAAGAGGTATAGATCCTCTGTGCCCCCTCATTTGTGGGGGCTAATGACGATCAATACCTCTTGCTGAACCACTTTGTATCCTTGTTCCTTTGATGGCTGGGGATCTTTGATGTTGAATTTCAAAAACACAATCTGCAGCCACTGTCATTGAAGTAGTTAACATGCTGAGCCTGCCGAAGGTCCAAATTCTTAAATTTGGGAATCATCCATCGAAGACTAAATATCAGCTCAGGAGATCAATTGAACCTTATGGTTTAGGGTAGTGCCAGGTTGGTGCATAGTGGCACCAGGTTTCTAGCACAACCTCTGAACTATCATGTTTCATTAGTCACCTGCTGCGGTGTGTTCAGGCTTATTGGGTTAAACCCACAAATCTATTATAATAAGTATGCAATGCCTATTATACAAAAGTCGATGCATGAGCGATACTCATTTGAAAAGTATATATATTCCCAGTGTCTACTTTAAGACTGGGTGTCGGAAGAGCACATAGGTAGGCCTGTTGACAGAAGGAACGCGCGAGCCAGAAACACAGAAATCATGTACTTAATAAAATGTTAGTCTAATGACACATTGGCATTTAGATGTCATTGAATTGAGAGAATACTTTTGTTTTACAGTTGCAGGATTTTGCGTGGTGTGCGTGTGGAGGGGAGCAAATAGTTGCATGAGTTGATGAAATGGATGGGTATAACTTTCTCTTTTTTTCCTGCACCTGTACAAACATAACAAAGCAACAAAAGTCCTGCTCAAGGCCGGTGTCATGATTATCAGACAGAAGAATCGTTACCATTTAGGTACATTTGTCACATCATTTGCCTTCATCTTCAGCCTTTTTCAGAAAATTAAGTAGCATTGAGTGACCCCATTTGTCACCATCTTGTATATAATCTGATTACACCATCTTGTGTAAGACAGTGATATGGTGTCAGGAATTTCCTCACAGTCTTCCCATGATGCAGGGTTCGCAATAGTATTTTACAGTTGTGAACAGAGAATTTTTTAAGCTGCCAGTCCCCGCTTTTTTAATTTTTTTTTTTGCCCCTGGAATCATGGTTGAAGGTTGAAACCCCCCCTCCCCACTCCCCTCCCTTCCCCCTCCCCTCTCCCCCCTCCTCCCTGTGAGGTAACTGATCCGCCCCTGTTGTCTACCGGAAAGCATTTCCTGGTGACCAGTTTTGATCTGAACTGGAAAAGAAACAGGAGGTGTGGAAGATGGAGGGACCAGTTTTGAAAAATCCTAGCGCAAAACCCTGATGATGCTGGCCTGATTTTTGTACTTTGAAGTCTGTGTACTTGTTTTTTTAGGTCCCAGCGGAACTGGCAGTTATTACATGTTACTACATGCACTGCACATACACGTGTTGCGTACTTATAGTAATAGACTTATGGTTAAACGAGAATGATTACAAGTATTACATTTTAAAATGTAAGTTCTGTACATATATGACAATAATATTGTATCAAGCTTGTCTGTGGTCTACAACCTCATGACCTAGGCTGTGAGGTCACATGTTGACAGAGCATTTATAAGACTTATCAAGTACCAAGACCATGCAACCTCTACAATTATAAATATCAGACACTTTAACACTTGCTCATTTGCTTTTGAGTGCATGACTTTGTCACAGGTCTGAGGATTTATATCTGTCATGCACATGAGCCATGAAGGCTTTGCTGTTTTTGTTCCTTTTCTGTTGCAGATACTCATGGTGCAGAGTACCAGGGAGATTTCCTAATCTTGAATGTTATGAAAAAGGAAGTCGTAGATTTGAACATTCTACGAACAAAAATCCCCACTTTTTTTTTCAACCAACTGACAGAATATGCAAAAAAAGAGCAAGGCAGACCATATGCAGATGGACAGTTTACAAATAGACAGTTAAACAGGCAACGCAGAAACATTGTAGACAGCCGTGACCGAAGAAGCAAAGGTTATGTTGACTTTGTGTCAAATTCGGTGGGTGATATGCTTGCCACACCCAAAGTCAGAGTGAAGGACAGGTCATCTGGGTCTGATTCAGACTTGGATGAGGACTCTGATTCAGACTTGGATGAGGACTCTGATTCAGACTTGGATGACACAGACAGTGAAGATGATGACAACGACAAGGATAAAAATGAGTGGCGGAGTTTTAACATAGCTAGTTCGCATTTTGGGGATGATTACGTAGATGGCATCCCCTTCATGCATAAGAAGAGTCAGTCCAAGGAAAGCAGTGATGCGCGTCACAACAATAAAGACAGATATCATGGAAAGAAACAGGACAACTCAGAACCGACAGGAGCACAACCAAAAGAAACAACAAGCGAAGAACAAGTTGTAATTGTCCCTAATGATAAATTGCCCACCCCTAACATTTTAGAAAACAATCCTGTCACAATCAGCAAAGAGCGTGAATCTGATTCGTTGTCTTTGACTGATGGCGCAGATAGAAAGTCGGAGGCTAAACACATTTCTGATTCACCAGCAGACGTGGAAGAGCGAATGCGAACAGAACTGACTGAATTGATGAATGGCAAAGACAAAAATAACAGTAATGATGGGAAAACTGCTATTAAAAAAATTCTGGAGCTGAACGCAGTATCAGAAAATATAGCATCAGAAAATCTACCATATGATCACCCATCACTGGACGATGTTTTGCCTTACGGTGATGATGATGAAGAGGAATTGTCTGTAACTGATGATGATGCTGCATCTCTGGTTGAGAAGGAATCTTTAGATGTCGATGCTTCACTGGGTGATGAGGCATCACCAGTGAAGGAGCTTGTAAAGGTCAGTCACCTCAAGCAAGATGTGGCAGCTTTGGGAACTTTGCTGAAGGGAACTTTGTCTGCATCACATCAACCTTCAGTGTCAGTGTCAGTCATAAGCCCAACCTCAAACAAATCTGTTGCATCCACAAACAACACTGCAGCAAACAATGTTCAGCTGAACGACGAGGTGGCTCAGAGACTGCATGAAATTCTCGTACAAAATATCAGCCAGTCTATGTCCAACCTGCAGTTGACGGAGAAAAATATAATGCGTGCGGAAAACATTCTGCTCGATTCTCTGCAGGGACTCAAGGCCAAGTTGCAGAAATTGATCCACAAGACATCACCCAAAATGCAGAAGAAACTTCTGCGTCAGCTGGAGACTAGCATGCAGAATGCTACTTATGCTGCTGCCTGGACCTTGATTAAACAGGTGAGTTTATTGTGTGCAAACATTTGATGGCTTTTTACTCTGTTTCCAGCATCTGAGGGAGGTTAACTCATTTGAGATGTGCTGCATCTAGATACGCAGCATAAAGCCGCGTATATCCGGATGCTGCGCGTCGCAAATGTGTTAACCCTTTTCATCCTGATACACTACTGCTTGAAATTTATTTGACTATGATAGTTCAATGGTGGTGCCAGAATAGCTTGGCGCCCAAGGCGCCAAGCTATTCTGGCTCCACCATTGAACTAAAATGCATGATATACCTCCTAATCTGTAATGTAACCTTCATAGGACAATAAGCAAATTTAAAAAAATCAGCCTCAGAATACTCAAATCTCAGGAGGCGTAGATCCGAGGTTGTTCTGTACCAGTGGATGATTTCCATCAGCGGATCATCTCATTCACCTGACACACATCCAGTACCTCCATTGGCTGAGAAGTGGAGAGAGTAGAGCTGGTGGTTCACTGGTTGCTGTTCAGTAGATCGTATACATGTAGTTTTGCGGGGATGTACTGTGTCGAATCGAGTCTAGTGTGAACCAGCCTGTTACAAGTGATGCTGAGATCATCATTCTTGGCATTCTCATGATCCTCCAGCTTGCAAACCCCAGTATAATTGATGAAAAATATTAACCAAATATAAAGGAATGAATAAATGAATGTGAATAAATGAAATCAAAAAGCGAGTTACCAAGGCAGCCTAAATTTTATGGTAAACATTTTTTTTTTTAACCCATATCATACTGAGGCTTAAAGCTTCAAATTTGTAGACTGCCATAATTATGCAAGCTACATTAAATAGTACTTACAGATAAGTATATAGACCAATGGCTTCAGTTCAAGAGTGGTGCCAGAATAGCTTGGGCTACCCTTGAACTATTTTAGTCACACTTATTTCACACACTGGTGTATTCCAAATGATAAGGGTTAATCTGTTTTTTTGTCATCCCAGATTTACCAAGAGCAGCAGGCCAAAGCTGCGGGCGTGGACTGGGATGAGTGGGGAGAATGGAGTGCTTGTTCTGCCCATTGTGGAGCATCTGGATACAAGCTACGCAGGCGACTTTGTAAGCAAGGGGGAGTCTGTTCTGGCCCCAACTTTGATTTAGAAGCATGTGAGAATCTGCAGAATTGTGAAGGTGAGTTTAGGTGTTTGGACAGTGGCTAAGGCTTGAAACTTGTACTGGTCTGCTGAATGTAGTTGGTTCTACTGACTTTAACCCATATCATACCGAGGCTAAAAGCTTCAAATTTGTACACTGCCATATGCAAGCTACATAGTACTTACAGATATAGACCAATGGCTTTAGTTCAAGGGTAGTGCCAGAATAGCTTGGCGCCTAGAGGCGCCAAGCTAGTCTGGCACTACCTTTGAACTATTTTAGTTCAATTTATTTCACACACTGGTGTATTCCGAATGATAAGGGTTAAAGTAAAATCTCATTAGAAGTCCACTTTATGGCATGATTCACACACATTTCTGCTCAAATCTGGCAAATTTTATTTTGTTTCTCTTTTCCACTTTTTAGTAACCAACAGTGAAGAATAACTTATGTACAGCTCTCTTCTGTTGTGGCCAAATGATGATTGCTGTTTTGTTTTGTTGTCTTTTTTATTCTCCTGTCCCAGCCGAATGGGTTGAGTGGTCGGTTTGGGGTGAATGCTCAGCGTCATGTGGAAAAGGGAAGAGGCTTCGAACCCGGGTGTGCCTGACAGATAAGCCTGATAAGCAGTGCCAGGGGAACCCAGTGGACAATGAAGAATGCCGGCATCTTCCACCTTGTGAAGAACAGCCGAAGGAAGAGGTCACAGCAGAACTGGTGTGTATGCATTTCTGTTGACTAGAATCTCGTGGGTGACAGTCTTCGGTCCTAGAGGATGATTCAGCTTGTTCAAAATCCCAGAAAGCTGACTCTCAGCATTTGTTTCAGGCAGATCAGTCCTTCAACCAGCCTGTTCCATCTCCAAGAGACAAATTCCCATGAGCCCCTACATCTGCAGGGGTCCATGAGAATTTATGTTTCTTGTTGGCCCTGCAATGAACCGTTTTCAGTCTTTTCATTTTTTTGCACTGTCGCCCATGGAATCTCCTTGCAAATGCTGCCATGTGTGTGCTGGTCTGTGATTTTGGAGCTCACAGCTGCAGACCAGCACATGTTTAGGTTTGGGTAAATGTATGTTGTCTGCTGTCCTATCCAAAGTTTGTTAGAAGCAAACTATTTTACATGGAAAAAGTGTGGTCAGAACCTCTGAAAACTGGTGTTGTATCCATTTGTTATATGATTATACTCATGCTTTTTCAAAATTGCCAAAATCTGAAAAACAAACTAAAGAAAAAATGAAGTTACGCAAACCTAAAATTGTTACACATTATGTCAAAGAATTGTTATTTATTCAAATGCAGTAAAATCAAACAATTTAGATCCAATCAGAAAAAAAAATTACTTTGATAATTTAAAGAATTATTGATGATGTCATAAAAATTTCTTTGCTGTTGCGAGACATGAAATAGATAACTACAACTGATTTAGCTGGGTCTTAAAGAAACAGGGCATCACAAAACAAAAGTCATCAAAATGCCGTACACATCTGTAAAATCAAAACAAACAAAATTGAATATGTTTTAATTTTTTTAATAGAATAAATTTGCTAAATGTCAAAATACTGGTTTTAGTAGAGAAACTTTAATATGAAAAGAGATTGCATCATTTAGAAAAAAAATCTTGCATCCTGGCTTAGTGATTTGCAGTCCAAAAAATGTTTATTTTGGAAAAAGACAATACTTTGTTAAATGCTAAATATAGATTAGTTACTGGAAGGATATTTTTATAACAAGAAGAAAAACACTATAAAACAAGATGGGATGAACCATAAGTCACAAAGTCTCTTCTATATGAGAGCCATAACCCACAAGTCCCTTTTATATGTGAGCTGCCCTTGCTGTCAAGTTTTCTACCATTGTCTTTGATCTGACTCTGATATTGAAATATCTCCTGTTTGAAAAAGCCTTGCAGATTTGCAATTGTGGCAGTGAGCTCTAATAAGGGGCACAGGGCATTTGCGTTATTGGTTTGAAAAAAAGTCATTTCTCATGACGTAATTTTAATTTTTACGTAATTTTATATTTTTAAGTTTCACATTGCCTTTTAGGCTTGAGAAAAATGGCGACTAAACTAGAATTGCACGATACAGTTTCAGTCTTGTTATAATTTGTGTGAAGTGAGACCGTTGACTTTACTTTGATACATGATATTCTACTGTACACGCACATGCTCTTCTGACAGCGCGATGATGTGTGCGTGCGTGCGTATGAACTGAACTGAAACTTTATTTTGTAAGGATGAAAACAGTAGGCACACAGGCATTTGTTTCTTCAAAAACATTACTGATGACATGACTTTGTGGAAGTGTCTACTACTTACTCAATTCTAGCCTAAGAACCCGTTGTGTTACCACACAACCCGGGAGGCACTCGGGGAACCCCCAGAGGGGCCGAGAGTTGTCTCCCGTTCCTGCCCATCCGGTTCCGAGTCACGTGGTGACCAACCAGTCATGCTACTTAGGCTCACGCTGTTCGGACGTGTTGCTCTAGCCTCCGGACTTGGAAGTTTTTTGACCAGTGCCCGGTCTTCTGAACTCTCGGCTTCCTTGTAGCCTCTACCTGCACTTCGACTTCTTCGCCTGTTGCCCCCTCTTTATTGGCTGCTGCCCTCTCTGGCCTCTTCAGTGGTTGATGCTGCGCGGTGTGCTTCGCTGGCTTTTCGCCCCCGGTCGTGCCGTGGGTGTCATGGACGTTTCCTCCCCTGTTCCCGCTCCGGCAGAGAGGTAAGGTAGTTGAGTTGGCCCTCGGCTGGTTCCTGGGCGGGGCACCAGCTCGAGCAGCTTCGAAGACCTTCTTCATCTTCGCTGTAACTTGCGCGCCGTGTTTTGCCTTAGCTTGGGTTGCTTGAGTGGCTCTTGCCTGCCTCGTGTGCCTGTTCTGTTTGGGGAATGTTAATGCGTCCATCGCTTCCTTAGCTTGGCGGGGCCCCTAGTGCCCGCGCCCTCACCCCAGCGCTTGGGTAAATGTGGGGACCGGACGCTTGCTTCATGCCTGTGCCTATCGTAACATGCTTGTCCTTGTTGTACATAATGCGTGTATGCTTGCCTTAGCTTGGCGCCGTTGCGCACTTAGGTGTTACGGTGTCAGACGCTAGCCTTATCACTGTAGCCGTCATGTGTACTTGCATTGTTGTGTATGAACACCTTAGCTTGGTGGGGCCCCTCGTGCCCATGCCCTCTAGCTTACTGGGATACGTTGATAGGCCTGGCGCTTGCTGACAGGCTTTTAGCTCGCTGTTGTGCTTTGTTTTGCGAAGGCCCGCCTTACCGGGACTGGGTCCCATAGACCCTCGCCCGCGTGCCTTCAGGTCTCTTATATGTTGCAGTGGCCTGTTGATGACCTGCACGCAATGCGGAGGTTTCCAGTGGTCGTTGGTCTGTCTCCCCTGCGCCGGATGTTCCTCCGACCATGCTTGTGACGTCTGCTCCACCTGGCCTGAGCTGCGCTGGTCGCAGCTATGGAGTTTCTACAGACGCGAGCGCCCGGCACCTGTGTGTGCTTCGAGACCAGTCGAGATGCCATCCACCGTGCCCTCTGCACCGACCGCTCGAGACCGCGACGACCTGTTGGAGAGGACGCCACGCCGGATGCAACAGCCTAGTGCGTGGAGCAGGTCTTTGATCGATGAGGTCGCTTCCAGGATGGAGTGCACCCGGACAAAGCCTTCTGACAGGTAGAGAACCCGCCTCACTGAGTCCGGTTCGGAGAGACGTGCCTCGCGCCGTCCCATGTCCACTGCCGATCCCCGCTCGTCTCCAAGGAAGCCCGCTGGCCCCTATGGGGAGTCACCTCGCTGGCAGAGAGCCTGCCTCATTGAGTCCGGCTCGGAGAGACATTTTCACGCGCGTCCGAAACCCCTGGGCGACACGGAACCCTCCCGCCACTCAAGATCTGCCCATCGCTCTCGCTCCCCTGCTAGCGAGCGTAGGAAGGACCACTCTTCGCGTCGCTCCAGGGATCCTGACCCGCCATGCTCTTCGGTGTCTTCGCGCTCGTCCCGTTCCTTCCCGCGACCGGACTCCCGTTCGTCCCGTCCCTCTTCCCCTCACCCGGCCCGCCTCCCCCCTCGTCGGATTCGTCGGCCCCGGTCGCCTAGCCACAGTCGCTCTCCGCGCCCTGGACGCCCTGCCCGCGGCAGTAGGTCCTCGTCTCGCGCCTCGCTTGCCGCCCCGTCTCTCTGCTCCCTCCGCCACTGACCGCCGTCGTTTGGAGTGCCTCGCCCGGAGCCCCTGGCAGCCGTGCCGATCTCGGGTCCCCGCCCGCGGGACGACGAGACCCTGAGTCTTCTCGCCGACGACTCTGTTTCCGCGCTTCTCGGAGGACTCAGCTGCTCACCTTCACCTCGCCTTCTGGCTCCTCGGCTCCCCACAAGTTGACCTCTTCATCGCGGACGGACACCTTGCTGGCCCTCGACGAGGTCGCTCGTCTCATCGCCGCCACGCTCCCCGCGGACGACTGCCCTCCGTCGCCCCCCCTCAACCCCCCTCAAGAGGAAGATTTCCGCGTTTGTGGACATGCTCATTTAGTCAGGTTTGCTTACCGTTGCCATGGCAATGAACACTGTGACCGTTACACCTGGTTGCTTAGGAAACAAAGTTTGGCTACTGTTGATGCTTCTGTAAAGCCAAATTTGGTCAAAATATCAACTGATATCATCATTATGGAATGTCAGTGGCGATTTTGAATATCTCACCTGGTTTTGAAGAAAAAAATGTTTTTATATGAATGTTCTGGTTTTGGTCATTTTTTGAGTATGTTAGCGAAGGGAAGCTATTCATAGCTCCCAAACTAAGCTGAAATTAAACAATCAGCACTGACTTTCACTATCATCTGACAAGTACATTTTCAGATATTTGTTTCCTCAGTATGTACCACCCCCCCCCCCCCCCCTCCCCCCAAAAGTACAATATTGAGAAAACCGCAAAAACAAGATTCAGCAATGAGCTGTTTTTCCCCCATCATACACAGCGCTGCTAACATGTCACCTGAAATCGTTGGCTTATGATGTTTTTCACATGATAAAACCTTTATGCAGTGCAGACATGCAAACTTTCCAGAAACCCAGTGTGTATTATGACCTACACCCCGATGCTTTAGTTTTGCATGCTTATAGTGAGTATTACTTGTTGTACTCAGCCTGCACACTAATTGCGTCCAGTTTGTTGATAAGCACTAATGTCACAACAGCCTGGTGACAGTAATCCATTTTAACAACATTCTAAATTGCTAGGATCACCAAGCAAACCCAGGTGGATTAGGTATTGTGAATCAACGTTACCTCATGTAGACACAATGATGCACTATTGAAGCACCCCAGTGCCTGTTTCTTTTCCACTGTATACGCTTCACGCAGTGTCAGGGTCCATGCTCACAACCATAGGTTCCTAACTTAGATGTATTTGCACTTGTCAAAGTGTGACTCACTGGTGAAAACGGATCTGTCGGGGCTGTTTTGTCATTATAAGAGTATATATATATATATGTGTGTTTACTGTGGCAGCAGATGACATTCGGCTTTCTCACCACAGGAAAACAATTCCATTTCAATCATTCTTCAACATTCCTATAAGTCGGAAGAATAAGCCAAGGGTAAATATACATGAACACTTGTCTTACACGAGTTTACATTTATGGCTTTCTTGTGTTTCAGCATATACACATTATGCTTGTACATATGTGCAGTTTACACAAACTGTTAATGCTAAATATACTTCGCTGAAGACAGAAAAATGGTTTAGAGATCTGTCAGCTTTGAGGAATAATAATGGCGCTGTTCCTAAAGTATCAGAAGCTGCAATCTAGTTTGTTACATGCCCCTGCACTGTGTTCATTGCATGCACTGGTCATATCCAGTTGTTACGTTACTTGAAATAGGAGAGACTGAATTCGTAATGAAAACATAATGATTTACCACAAGTAAATAAAGTATTTAAGCATCTTTTCAACTGAATTTGTAATGAAAACATAATGATTTACCACAATTAAATTAAGTATTTAAACATCTTGTATGTCTAACAATATATAACTCAGTTAGTTCATGAAATGCGCACACAGCTTTAAAAAGCAGCCTGTTCACATCACACCTCATATACACCCATTTTGCATGCTCATCGTGATTGCTGTGGAAGATGTAAAACACATACCATACTAATGAGGCTGCATGTTATAATTTAGACCATACTAGTTTACTGCAGAATCACACCTACACCATTACAATGACAGCTGCATCTTGCCTGAGTTCAGAACTTTCACAGTGCACTTTGTAGTCTCTTTGACCAAGGGAAACAAATACGTGTATGATGTACATTGATCTTTTTACAATAGAAAATCATATAATTAAGTGATTGCTTGTGCATATGATGTTGGACTATCATTCCTGCAAACACGGGTTTTGGGTGACATTTATGCGGGAAGTGGTACTGCCGAAATCCTAACACTTTCTCGCTACTAACGGACCTGTGCACAATATTCATTATCGTTGTCAAACACGTCTGTCAGATTTTTAGATCTGCATGCCTATGTTGCCATGGGCATGCTATTAAATTCACCCCATCCTGAAAAGTCTCTTCTATAAATAGGAGAAACTTAAAAATGATCAGCATTTTTATCGAGCGGACTATTGACACAAATGGATGTTCAATATGTGTGAAAAATGTCAATTTTTTTTCATATAGAATTGTAGTTTTTATCAAACTCAAAGTTTCTGTGAACTTTTCAATCAAATTTGGCAGAAAGGTTGTTGATGATAAGACCTATCTATGTATACTAATTTAGTCAACTCCTGTCAAAGGTCAAGATTCATGGGGAGTTGTTATGTTGGGACACTTAAACACTTGCTCACTTCAGTGACCTGTCAGAAAGGTCAAGGTCACATAGGTCACAATTATTTTGTGGATCATTCAGGTGTGACCTTTCATGTATTTTTCTGCAGCCAGGTATTGACCGTTATTACACTGATCAATACCAACTATCAAAATATCTACTCAAATGGTAACTACAGCAGTTTGAAGACTCAGATTTCAGCAGTTTCTGTAAAAAGGTCTTATGCCACCTCAGGGAAATCAGACTATGACTGATGTATGATGCCTAGTTGCATCCCTGCCACCTTGTTATAAGGGAAGTTTCTAACAATGACAGCTAGTTTACAGGGTTGGTATCCTTATGATCTCAATGAGGCATCTTCCACGAAAAGAGATACTGTACAAACCGGACAATATGGTTACAGCTTAACGCTTTATAGGTTGGTAGCAGATTCCTACAGGAATCATTGTGACAAAAACTGCTGCCATCACAAAGGGTTAAACACATACAGTGGCATTGGAATATTTCTGAAAGTGTGATAACTGCATGCTTGTTTCAACGAAGATAATTGTGGTGGTTTATTCAGTAGGGTCCGAAATCACAGACCAGCACATACATGTATTTTTTTGTGTGTGTTTACTTTGACCAACTGTTTTATCACATCTGATCCTATCTTCATCCACCTGGTCTTTGTTTTCAGGAGACATTGCCATCAATCCCCAAAAATGAAGATGAGGTGCTCACAGATTCATTTGCGGGAGAGGACCAGTGGTCTCCGTGGGGTGTGTGGTCCATTTGTTCTGTCACTTGTGGCCAAGGAAATCAGGAGAGGCGCCGTGATTGTACGCAACTTCGAGGGAACAGCCTGGAGAGGCAGCCTATCAGCCACGTTTTTTGTCTAGGGAAGAGAAGGGACAGGCGGAAGTGCAACACTGTACCCTGCAGCCACCCAGGTATTCCTTCTCTCTACCCAGGCTCCCATTTCAGTGTGTTATATATGAGTTGTTATCAACATTTTTGTGAAGTTTTTAATCAGATTTGGTTGAAAGGTAGCTGATGATAAGAACATGTGCATACTAATTTAATTGACCCATCACAAAGGTCAAGGGTCATGGGATGGTCCAAAAATAGGTTTAAAAGAACCCTATTTTGTCCACACACAAAAATTTCAAATACTATTTTCAACTTAAAACCCAAACTTGGTACAGAGATATCTGATGGTAAGACCTAGCTATGCATACTAATTGGATGACCCCTTGGAAAGGTCAAGGGTCACAAGAGGTCGGTAGATTTGTGAAAAATGCCATTTTTTGTTAGAATTGTAACTTGTATCAAAGTTTTGCATACTTTTCCATCAAATTTGGTGTGAAGTTTGCTGATGGCAAGACATTTATATGCATACTTATTTAGTCGACTCATGGCAAAGGTCAAGGGTCAGGAAGGTTTGACAGATGTGTGAAAAATGCTTACATTTTGAGAAAACTGGATTTCGCTGGTGCAGAAGTCAGCCCTTTAGTTATTGTCACAAAGTCAATATGTATGTGCATCTGCAATACACATGAGTCATAAGAGCTTTGCCTTTCTTGTTCTATGGTGGTATGCGATTTTAGGGATACCTAGCCATCTCAAAAGCAGGGGATGAACAATCGTATATATGCAGTTTGATTTTTTACATGATTTCAACATTTTAGGTACCATTTCTGAAAACAACTCATATGTATATCTCCCCCCCCCCCCCCCCCCCCCCGCACCTTCTGCTGACACAATCCAGCATAAAAACACTGTTTCTTGGGAGGCACACTCCCTGATGTAACTGACTTCAATTCTGCAGCTCTTTGCCTATGGATGTCGACATCAGTCACCATGAGAAAACTTCCCTTAACCCATATCATACTGAGGCTAAATGCAAGCTACAGTATAGTACTTACAGATAACAGTGACTTTAGTTCAAGGGTGGTGCCAGAATAGCTTGGCACCTAGAGGTGCCAAGCTATTCTGGCACTACCCTTAAACTATTTTAGTCAAACTATTTTAGTCAAACTTTTTTCTAGGGCTAGAAGACTAATATCGGCAGTTTATTTACTTGGCCATCATTAGTGCTGAGTGTGTCGTTACAAGCAGTTACTTGGCACGCACACCAGATCCAGAAATGAACTCACAGCAATATACTCAGTGGCAGAGTACATACATGTAGTATGGATAAGTTACTTGGTAGACAAATAGTTAATGACCTGGGAAGCCAGTATCTCAAGGAAAGCTCTGACTTTTACATAGACATAGGACTGAAAATCGCTTGCAGAAAATTTAATGTTTTCAGATGTCCTTTTTGTGTACCATATTGAAAATACAGTAGACTTTGAAATGGGCTGGTCAGGGCACATTCCGGAGCATGTACATGACATTTTTGTTGTGCGGGGGCAGAAATTCTGGCAAAAAGTAACAAAACCTTGCTAGAGAATGTCTTTTTGGCGCCAAAGCACAGTGTATGTGTGTATGTGTGTGTGTGTGTGTGACAGTGACTAGAGCCCGCATTTGAGGACGGACAAGCTTGAAATTTTAAGATATTGTCCCTAAAAGAATTATCTCGAGACGTTTGTTTAAAAAAAATTTTTTATTAAGTTGCTCATTGGCTAGATAATGTCCGTTTCACAAAAAACGGTTGATCCACACTGGAGTCCGTAATTTTCTTATTTTTACTAGATATTTTGCATATAGCTAGATAAAACAGAGATATTGAATGAGTTTGTTAACCAGCATTTTACCACTAGAACATTTTGAGTGATAACTTTTTAAAAAAATTTAAATTATATTTTCACATTTTGGGGATTAATTTCACGAATTATATGGGTTAATCTTAAAACAATTGAATTTTTATGAAAACAAACATTCTTCTCAATAATCGCATGATTTTTCATATATGGTATTTACATAAGCCTACAGTTTGTATCGGCTGTCGGGTACGATTAGCTCAATTGTGACCTGTGTGTGAAAACCAGACAATTTTCTGCGCCACTTTTTCGGAGTCATTTGTAAAACAGCTAACATAACTTTCATTTTTCTTTTACCAAAAAAAAATTCATTTTTCTCTAAAAGGTATTTTTTCGAAAAATACTTACCGATGACATGACTTTGTGGAAATGTCTACTACTAGCTCAATTTTAGCCTACTCACCCGTTGTGTGCCCACACAACCCGGGAGGCACTCGGGGAACCCCCCCCTAGAGGGGCCGAGAGTTGTCTCCCATTTCCCGCCTTACCGGCTCCGGTCACGAGACCGGCCAGTTTTTCTGATACTTCGCTCGAAAGCGGCAAGCGGGGCAGGAGGGAGGGTCCTCCGAGTCATGTCATTGGTAAGTATTTTTAGAAAAAATACCTTTTAGAGAAAAATGAATTTGTTTCCTCAAAAACATTACCGATGACATGACTTTGTGGAAGAATTGCGATGAGGAGGAGGGTGCTGCGCAAACTTCTTAATGGTAAACAGCGCCGTCCTCCCAGTCGCAAACTCCCGACAATTTTAGCGAAGTGCATACCTACGGCGCCGGTGGCGCCGGGAGGGAGTGTTGCGCCGCGGCGATGTCCCCCACTAGTGCGAGATTCTCTCTTTGGCCTGCCAGGTCCCTGAGGTAGAAGCGGGCGAATACAGATTCAGTCTGCCAGCCCACAGCTGCCACGATGTCCTTGACAGCGCAGTTTCGATCAAACGCGAGGCTCGTGGCCATGGCTCGTACCTCATGTGCGCGAATGTGCAGCCTCTTGATACGCGGAGCGTATAACCCAGCGGAGCCAGGATGAGATCGTCTGGGCTGTTATGTCATTCCTGCTGGGTCTCAGAGGTAGGAAGAGGCGCGAACGCCCTCTGCGGAAGGCTTTAGATCGTCGCAGATAAACTCTAAGGGCGCGCACGGGATCCTGTTGCCTGGTCTCCTGAGACAGAGGGTTGGTTCTTAGCGGCCGTAAGGTGATAACCTGAGGCGCAGTCAGCGGAGACCTGTTCTTGGCCAGGAAGGCAGGGTCAGTGAGGAGTTGAACAGACCCGTCCGCTCGGAACTGTAGGCAGGTAGGCCGCGCCGAGAGTGCGTGTAGCTCACTCACCCGAGAGGCGGTAGCAAGGGCCAGCAGGAAGCACGTCTTACGTGTCACATCTGCGAAACGGGCCAAAGGTAAGGGTTCAAATCTGTCAGAATTCAACCACGTTAGCACCCAGGGCAGGTCCCAGCGGGGGAGGAGTGAGCGGTGTGTTGGGCGCTGGATGCCGAAGTGACCCATAAGGTCGGCTAAGTCTTTGCAGGCGCCCGGGTCTGGGTGTCCAAGGTGTCGATAAGTGTCAGCGATCATGGACAGGTAACCCCTCACAGTGATGGGGGCCAGGCCTAAGTCTCAAAAGAGCCAGAGGAAGAAGTCCGCCAGCTGAGGATTAGTCAGTTCCGTGGGTGACAGGCCGTGCTCAGAGCACCAGGAACACAGGACTCGCCACTTTCCCTCGTAGACTCGGATGGTCGAAGGTCTGCGGGCCGAAGCGATCACCTCCACTGCTGCACCCGAGTAGCCTCTAGCTCCGAGGGCTCGCTGCACAACCTCCAGGCGTGAAGGAGGATCCGCTCCGGGCAGGGGTGGAACAGCGGCTGACGCGGTTGCTTGAGCATGGTGCGTGGGGCGGGAAGCAGCAGGGGCGGGTCCGTGGCGAGGCTGAGAAGGTCGGTGGTCCAGGAGCGGTTCCAGGCGAACGGTGCAACTAACAGCAGGACCGCCGAGCAGCCCCGAAGCTTGAGAAGGACTTTGGGTACGAGGACCGTCGGGGGTAGGCGTAAGCCACAAGGCCGTCCCAGGGAATGGAGAGCGCATCGACAGCCCAGGCAAGGGGATCGGGAATCGGGGAGACGAAGAGAGGCAGCTGATGGTTCCACCTCGTGGCGAACAAGTCGACCTGGGGAGTCTCCCACCGGGCACAGATCATCCGAAAGATGTCCTGCCGAAGGGTCCATTCCGTGTGCAAGAGCTGGCCGCGGCAAGACAGCGAGTCGGCTAAGACATTCAGGTGTCCGGGGATGTGTCGGGCTCGAATGGTGATACCGCGGTCCTCGCACCAACGCATCATCCGGTAGAGGAGCATACAAAGGTCGGGAGAGCGAGTGCCACCTTGTTTCTGGATGTAAGCCACCACCGTCGTGTTGTCCGAGAGGACGAGTAGCTCCTGGTGTCTGAGGAGATTCTCCCAGAACTGCAGGGCTTGCCAAACAGCCTGCATCTCCAGCCAGTTGATGTGGGTGTGCGCCAGGTCCGCGGGCCAGGGCCCCGAAGTCGATAGGAACCGAGGAAGGAGATGAGCGCCCCACCCAGTGAGGCTGGCGTCGACACAAAGCGAGGTCTGGGGTGGAGGGGAGGCCAGGGGAACTCCCGACGCTAGCCCAGAGTGGTCGGTCCACTGACGAAGATGAGGAAGCAGCATCTGGGGCACCGGAACCAAAGTCGTTAAGTCGCCTGACGACGGGCGCCAATGGAGTAGGAGATGCAGCTGGATCGGCCGGGAGTAGAGACGACCTAGTGGTATAAGATCCGCTGCGGCGTTCAGCAGGCCCAAAAGCTGGAGCCAGACTCTTGCGGGGGCCACGTCCTGTCGTGCTAACTGACCGGCTAGGTCTGCAACCTTCTGGATCCGGGGGGCCGGGAGGCGCACCGTGTTGAGGTCGGTCGCAAATTCCATACCCAGGTGCACGAAGCGGCGGGACGGAGAGAGATCCGACTTTCCGTCGTTCACTAGAAAGCCCAAGTGTGCCAGAAGCAGCAGCAGCGCATCCCTGTCCGACGCGAGCGAGGTCTCTGACTGGTTGCGTAGGAGGAGGTCGTCTAGGTAATTCGACGTCGGACTGGAGGAAGACTGTCGGGCCTTGGCGACTATGGCGTCCATCAGCCGGGTGAACACCCAGGGGCTGAGGTTGAGACCGAACGGGAGCGCGCGAAACTGGTATACTACGCCGTCGATCGCAAACCAGAGGAACTTCCTGGAGGCCTGGTGCATCGGGACATGCAGGTACGCATCTGAAAGGTCCAAGCTGACTGCGAAGTCCAGAGGCTGGACCGCGGCTTTCAGGGCTCGTGCAGTCTCCATCCGGAAGGAGGGGGCCGTAATGTACTTGTTCAGGGCCGAGAGATCGATAACCGGTCGCCATCTCCCTCCAGGCTTCGGAACGACGAACAAGCGGCTGTAGAAGGCTGGGGAGTCGGGGACGCGTACCACCTCCGTGGCGGCTTTCCTCAGGAGGGAGGAGACCTCTCCCCGAAGAGCGGAGGCCTTCAACGGGTCGCTGGGAATCTCGGTCCAAAGGGGGGAGCGACGCAAAGGAGGCGGGCTGCGAAAGGCGATCTGGAGGCCGGCCGAGACGGTGTCGCAAATCCAGGGGTCGTCGGGAAAGAGTGTGAGCCAATTTCCGCTGAAAAGGGCTAGCCTCCCACCGACCGGAGACCCCGAAGTGGTCGGTGGGGGCAAGGCTGGGGGGCAGTCAGGCAGCCCGCCCGCGACCCGGTCGCCGGGCGGGACGGGGCCAAGCGGGGGCACGGGCCCTGGAGGGTCTAGGACGGCCAAAGGCGGGGGCCTGCTCAGGGGCCGAAGCAGGGGCTGAAGCAGCAGAGGGTCTAACCGACCGTGAGGCGCGACCCCTAGCCTGGCGGGAGGACAGAAAGCGGCGGGGAGGAGGAGCACTCACAGGCCAGCGGTCGGGGTTGGAGGCTCGAACGGAGGACCAGGTGTCGCCGAAAAGCAGGGGACCACCCAGCGGAGCACGACGAAGCTGCGCACGCAGGTCAGGTGGTATCCCTCGGCAGGCAAGCAGAAGGGCGTCTCGACGCATCAGGTCACAGTTGGCGGAGGCAGCCATAGCGTTGACGGACGAGTGGTAGGCGGCTCGGTTGGCGACTTCCGCTAAGACGAGTAAATCCCCAAGGAGAGGCGTGATAGAAGGATGCCAAGCGTCTTCCACACGACGAACCAGGGCTTGAGTGAGCAGCTCCAGGAACCCAGCGCAGGCTAAGGTGTTCCGCACCAGAGACGCAGTCATATACAGGCCACGAGGGAGGGAATGGCGAAGAAGGGCGGAGCCGACAGCTTGCGACACAGCCGGGGGGTTGATCGCAGGAAGAGGGATGGAGAAAGCCTGGGAATGACCGGCATACCAGTCCCGACGGAAGGCGATGTCCAGGCCAGCCGGCCAGCGACGATCGGAGAAGAACACCGGCTCTCGAGACGCGGGAAGTTGCAGGTGCGCTGAGAAGGCATCTCGCAGCTCCTTAAATCCAGGCGGCTGGGGAAGCGACTTGAACCTCTTCACCTGCCGCTCGGCATCCACAAAGGCCGAGATCTTCCTCTTCAGGGGGGGAGAGGCTGGGCAGGAGTCCGCTGGCAGAGTGGCCGCGATGATCCTGGCGGCTTCATCCAAGGCTAAGAGGGTCTCCGCACGGGACGACGACGGAAGGGTCGAGGGGACATCATCACCGACGTCGGCGGGCGAAAGGGAGCGAGCATCCTACTCCAACAGGGCTGAGACGGAGTCCTCGGGCAGCAAACTGAGGGCTTCTTCGTCCAGGGGGTGGCGAGAAGGCGGGTGAGGCACCAAGGAAGGTCGAAGCTTGGGCGGGGACGCATCTCGAACCTCGCGAGAAGCCCGGGAACGAGCCGGCAGCGACGACGGAGGCGGGGATCACCGAGGCGAACGCGGGAAGGAGCGAGGAGGGGTCCTGTCCGGTGCGCGGGAACGACGTCTGGATGAAGGACGGCGGACAACCGACGAGGAGTGCCGATCACGGGAAGATGGCCGACGATGGCGGAGACGCGGCGAACGCATCGAACGGTGCGAGGGCGAGCGTGACCGAGCGCGCGACGAGGAGTGGCGGGGGGAGCGGCAACGCTCCCGGCAGGGGGAATGATCCTTCCGGCGGCGCTCGCAGGGCGAGCGCGAGTGTCTAGCACTGACGGTGGAACGGGAAAAGTCGGGGGCGCGACTGTGTCGCGTAGGTTGAGGCTGACGTCTCTCCTGGCCGGACTCAGTGAGAAGGGCTCTATGCCGGCGTACAGATCCTCCGGAAGGATCAGCGGGCTTATCGTGGAGAGAGAGAGGAGCAAGGCCAGTCAACGTGGGACGGCTCGTGGTGAACTGCTGCAGGCCGGGCTCAGTGAGGCGGGCGCTCTGCCGGCAAACAGACCCTCCGGAAGGGTCAGCGGGCGTGGCAGCAGTGGCAGTCCTCTGGTCAGCGAACAACGCAGGGTCCCGACGATCAATCCGTTCCGAGAGGCCGAGGCGAGGAAGGGCGGTCGTTACCACAGGGGCGGCGGAAGTGTCAACAGGAGTGGGACGAGAGATAGCAGACGGAGGTCGCTCTCGCCGGTAAAAACTCCAGAGGTCAGACCAACGGATCTCCGGCCAGGTCGCACAGACATCGCAGAGATGGTCCGAGGCGCAGCCCGAACAGGGAAAGCAGACCGCATGGTCGTCCGTCGGCCACTGGAAGTCGCCGCATTGAGAGCAGGTAAGCATTTGTTTCCTGCAACAGACAAAGAGCACAAGGTCGCAAGGCGGACAAGGGAGCCTAGCCCCACACAAAGGTACTCCAAGCACCGTGACCACCGGCGCGTAATTAGTGGCTACAGTCTCCAAGAGCTAAAGGGCCTTTAAGGTAGACGAACGGAGTGTGAGTGCCCTAAGGCCCTACGAGAACAGAAACCCTAGTCTACAAGGCAACGTCTTCTCGTAACAGTGAAACACAAATTGAGAGAAAGGCGACGTCCCTCGAGGAGACTCGTTAAAAAGGTCGTGCAAGGCGCCGAAACGTAAGCTCAACAGCTGGTGCCCACGTAGTAACAAAGCCGAAAGGGAAGCCCAACGGTAGCCGGCTCCCGGCCCGAGGGCCGGCTGTGGGAAGTTACCACTACCTTACCTCCGAGACGAATCGGGAACGGGGGGAAGGGTAGCCATACACCTCCACAGCCTAGAGGAGAGCAGCAGAACGACGCCAGCAGAGGCAGGCAACAAGAAGGCAGGTCAGCGCTAGAAGGCGGCAGAGCACACGAAGAGGCAACGAGCGTAGGCAAGAGGAAGACCGGTCGAAGCAGCGCGAGAGCAAGGCCAGACACGTCTTCTCTGTACAAGCGAAGTAGCAAAACTGTCCGGTCTCGTGACCGGAGCCGGTAAGGCGGGAAACGGGAGACAACTCTCGGCCCCTCTAGGGGGGGGGGTTCCCTGAGTGCCTCCCGGGTTGTGTGGGCACACAACGGGTGAGTAGGCTAAAATTGAGCTAGTAGTAGACATTTCCACAAAGTCATGTCATCGGTAATGTTTTTGAGGAAACAAATATCTTCTCATTAATACCTGCATGATTTTTCATAAACAGTGTTTGAATAAGCCTGCTGTTTGTCCCGGCCCTGGGGTAGGTTTAGGTCAAAATTGTGACTTGTAAGCCTTAGGCGTGAAACTCGGCAAGAAAAATGCAAAGTTTGATCCTCTAATACATCAAATGTTAGTACTGCGATGCCTGACGTATAACATCGAGTCATCAATATGAACACAGTGTTGTGGGACTAATGATGCCATGACATGAAGCTTGAAGTGACGCCATTTCACTGCTCGTGCTATCATTCTTCTTCAGAATAGCTATGCTACACCATACCACAGAGCTTACGAATGGCGGAAGTTGCCGTGTGTCCGTCTTTATTTCTGTGTGCCAGTGTGTGTGAATCAGAGGGCGGGTTAAAGTAGAAGGAGATGGACTCCTGTCACTATACGAGCCCACAGAGCGCTCTAATGGCTGCAAGCACCATGTGTCCATCTTTATTTGTGTGCGCCGATGTGTGTGTTGATCAGAGGTTGGCTTGTAGAGGAGGGAAATGAATCGGCATAATAAGCCTAAAAATATGAACAACTCTGAATGTTCCTAAAAGATAAACGCATGTGAGCTTCAATCAATATGGTATACTTTGGGATGAAATTCTTATCTTCTTGTATTTTGGGCTTACGTGCGAAGCATAAGTGGGTCTATGTTCTGTGGTCCGTCTGCCATCGTCCATGGTAAACTTTCATGTTTGCATTTTCTCGGAGACTATTCAAGCCACAGTCTTCAAACTTGGCGCAAGGATACTTTGTGGCAGGACCTTTCTAAATATATCAATTTGAGTGACCTCTCTCAAAGGTCAAGGCCACAGGGGATAAGAAAATAGTTTTTTTTTAAATTTCAAATACTATTCACAACTTCAGACCCAAACTTGGTTCAAAGATACATGATAGTATGACCTTCCTACGCATACTAATTGGTTGATCCCTTAGAAAGATCAAGGGTCACAAGAGATCATGAAATAGGTGAAAAATAGCCATATTTTGACAAAAGATTTTTTTCTCAAATACTGTTCACAACTTGGTACAAAGATACCTGATAGTAAGACATATCAATGCATACTAATTTGGATGACCCCTCGAAAAGGTCATGGGTCACAAGAGGTCAGTAAATGTGTGTAAAATGCAAATTTTTGATAGAATTTTATCAACATTTTTGTAAAATTTTCAGTCAGATTTGGCTTAAAGGTGATAAGACTTTCGTATGCATACTAATTCAGTTGACCCATCGCAAAGGTCAAGGGTCATGGGATGATTTATATAGGTTTAAAACACCGCATTTTGACAAACATTTTTTTCTTAAATACTATTTTCAACTTCAAACCCAAACTTGGTACAGAGGTACCAGATGGTAAGACCTATCTAGACATACTAATTTTGTTGACCCCTTGGAAAGGTCAAGGGTCGGAGGTCAGTAAATGTGTGAAAAATTGATTTTGCTGGTGCTGAAGCCAGCCCTCTACTTATTGTCACAAAGATCACACATATGTGCATTGGTCATACACATGAGCCATACTGGCTTTGGCTTTCTTATTTTATTAGTCAAAGAAAATGGTAATAACTACAAAACTACTAATTGGCTCACATGCAAAGCAAAAGTGTGTCTATGTTCTGGGCCAGTGGTCGTCGGCCCGTCCTCCATGGTAAACCTTAACATTGGCCTTTTCTCGGAGACAATGCAAGTCACAATCTTCAAACTTGACCTAAGGATACTTTGTGGCAAGACCTTTGTAAACATACCAATTTGAGTGACCTCTCCCAAAAGTCAATGTCACATGGGATCAAGAAATAGGTCAAAAATTGATGTATTTTGACAAAACTTATTTTCGCAAATATGAATAGTTCAAACTCAAACTTGGTACAGAGATACCTGGTGGTAAGACCTTCCAATGCATACTAAATTGGATGACCCCTTGGAAAGGTCAAGGTCACACAAGACCAGGGAATACGTCACTAGTAGCCATTTTCTGAAAAAAATTGAATTTTCTCAAATACTATACTGATCAACAAAAGAAACGTAAAATTTGAGTGTATGTTGTATTTGTATGATAAATCCATGAATATACAAGTTACACTATTTTTGAAAGCCACTGTCCGAGCTCGCAACAACATGTAAGCATGCAGTCACCGTAGAGTAGTAATCGTGTTACCCTCCTTGTGCACGAAGCACCCGTATTGGTTAGGACATACGGCGTATGCTTTCCACACACGTGCATACACTGCAGAGTGATGTTGGGTCATGAACTGTGTTCAGCAATGCAAGGCAATAAAAAAATCAGCAGTGTTATGCCTTCTGTCACTTTTGCCGTTGCCACATCAACCATTCCAAGACTTAGTGCTCCCCAATGAGAACAAGCTCTTGAGCGTTTGGAAGCCAGAGAAAATAGACAAGCTGTGGGGCCTTTAGATGTTACATTTTGACCATTTACAGACTGCAGCAATGCTATCATGCCAATGGGTCTTTTGCTGACGCTCCCCGAAGCAGACAGCCATGTGTGACAACTCCACGGCAAGACCACTACATTTTCCAGGCTCACGTGCGAAATCGCTTTCACCCGGCCGAGGAAACAGCAAGAGAAGTTATCGTCAACCATCAGGCACCCATCAGTGGCCAGACAGTGCGACGACGGATAGAGGAGCATAATCTGCACAACCGCCGTCCAGCCCGTGGGCCCGTTCTTACTGACCATCATCGCCATGCACTCCTACAGTGGTCACAGGCTCATGTCGACTGGACCTGGCAACATTGGCAGAAGGTCCTGTTCACGGATGAGAGCCGCTACTGCATCAGCCATGCAGATGGGCGCATAAGAGTGTGGTGGAGATGATTGATTGATTGTACATTGCTTAACGTCCCGACAGCAACAAGGCTTTCTCAGGACGTGCCTGCAATGCTTGTGAAAAAAAAAAATAAACAGAACATTGAATGTATGTCGCCAGCCGGTCAAATACGTTAAATAAACCTAACACATGGGGCTAAATAAAGCTAAGACCATTGGCAACACACATCCAATATCAAGAGCTACAGGCAGTGCAGACAGTAGGGAGAGTTTTAAAAAGGCAAATACAGGCGAATGGACCTCGGGTAGACAGAAACACATGCCCCAGAATAGAGAGAAAAACCCACCCTGTGGGGCTGACCAGGGTGACCCTGGGAACTAAAAACTACCTAACCCCACCCAAGTCCCCCAGGGCAGACCCGGGTGGGGTGTGGTGGAGATGGGGTGAATGCTATGCTGATGGTTGTGTGCTAGAGAACAATGCCTGGGGTGGGCCAGGCATGATGATTTGGGGTGGGATTACCCTGAACCAGACAGTAGGACCTGTGTTCTTCCATGGACTCGTACCAGGTCGCGGAAATTGCATCACAGGTCAGCGCTATATTGACCAAGTACTACACCCATATGCCCTGCTATTTTCTCAGGGACGCAGAAACTTCATCTTGCAGCAAGATAATGCATGTACACACACTGCACGTATCACCCAGCGCTTCTTGCAGCAACACAACATCCCAGTCATGCTCTGGCCTGCCCTCAGCCTGGACCTCAATCCCTTAAACATCTCCGGGACCAAACATCTCCGGGACCAACCGGGGAGGCGACTCGGGGAGTCATCGTTTTATATAACTCCCAGAGTGACCTCCCTTCCCTTTCCATAGGCCCTTGGGCCTAGCGACCAGTCATACGCTTAGCTGCCTTGCGAACGGACGTTCCGGTTTCGGCTTATGTTTTTCTCATGTTCTCCGTGTGTTTTCTCGACTTCGTTTGTGTTTTCTGGATTTCTTCGTGTGTGCGATTAGCCATCCTGCATTGATTCTTATCCTTACGGCATCTGGTGGGAGTTGAATGGCAATCTTTTCCCTTTTCGTGCAGACATGAGGTAAGGTCTCGGATTATAGTTATACATGAGCCGGCCATTTTTAATGGTTTCGATCTGACTCGAAGTGGTTACCGTTTGGCACCGTTTTTTCTTAGCGCATGGGGTGGCATTATGCTGCTTTCGATTTTCTCGTCCGCCTTTTGTTGTTTTTGTTTTCGGGTTCTCGTCTCCCAGTCGTTTTTTCCGTTTTTGCTTTTGGTGCAACTAACGGCAAAACTGAATGAGACGGACGGGAAGCGGCCTATCTTTTCACGGTTCCCGTTTCTGTTACGTACATGCCCGCGCTGCTTGGGTTTTCAGTACCCGACTGATTCACATGTTTTATGTTTACCATGCTCGGGATGTTCTTCTTCCCAACCGTGCCATGTCTGCTCTTCGTGGAAAGAGCGACGTTGGTTGGTTGGTTGGTTAGTTCGGGTTTAACGTCCACAGCACCGAGGTGATCGTGGACGGCCCTGACGGGCGGGTTATGGGGGACAGGGAAATCTATTGTCTATGGAGTACGACCTGAACACTGATCAACTCAGGCGCACTCCAACTGTGCCACTTTGATTTACCAGGACCTTTCAACGGACATGCTATTGAACAAACCCGTTTCTCCCCCCCCCACCCCCCCCCCACCCCCCCTGGATTGTGAGTCCAGCTACCGGGGCCGGGACAGGATTCGAACCCATGACCCGGCGATTCCCTTCGCTCTCCTGCTCCGACGTTTAACCGCCTGAGCTATTTCGGACTCTCGAGCGACGTTGGTCACAACTCTGGGATTTTTATAATCGCGACCGGCCTGCGGCTCCTCGCTTACTTAGCCGCTCGCCGGCCGCTTTGCGCCCCTCTGCCGCCAGTGCGACATCCCTTCCTATAACTTCCGGCCATTCGGGAACCCACCGTCGGATATTGTGGGCTTTTCTTCAAAACGGATATTTCCTACCTCGGACCTCAGCGCTCGCCCGTCGCTAGTCCCCTCCCACTATGTTGGGAGTCGGGATTTACCACGATCAGGATGGCCCCTCCCTACTGCCCCTAACCCACTGGGGACCCGGACCATTTCACCACATCAGAGGCATTCCCAGGCGCGGCACGGGGTCCCAACTGCGGCCTCCAAAGAGTCGCACCCCATGAGTAGTAAGGCTCTGGAGCCCTTGACTCGATCATCTGTGCCCTCTTCCGAGTCGCACCCCATGAGTAGTAAGACTCCGGGGCCCTTGACTCACTCATTCGTGACCTCTACCGAGTCTCACCCCAATAGTAGTAAAACTCTGGGGCCCTTGACTCAATCGAGCACCTCCCGTCCGGCGCTGCAGCCACTGGCAGCGGGTGACTCCCTCACTGTTTCTTTCAGACGCTCTCGTGTGGATGATCGCACACTCATCCGTCTCAACTTTTCACCGCTAGTCCGCTTCGGACAGTGACGTTGCGTGGTCGTTCTTCCAGCCGCAGCCCTCTCTCCCGAGACGCCTGCTCAAGCGCGTTACAATCACGTTCTCTGGACCATCGCCGCTTTGTTCCCCCACATGGCTCCTCCCCCAATCGCCAGTCTCGAGACCAGTCGCGACTGCCTCTCCATTCCTCTTTATGTCGATCTTCTTCTCAGGTGAGCGCTCGTTCTGCGCCCCCCCCCCCCCCCCCGCACCCCACCCCCACCTGGGTCTGCCCTGGGGGACCTGGGTGGGGTTAGGTACTTTTTAGTTCCCAGGGTCACCCTGGTCAGCCCCACAGGGTGAGTTTTTCTCTCTATTCTGGGGCATGTGTTTCTGTCTACCCTTTGTCCATTCACCTGTATTTGCCTTTTTAAAACTCTCCCTACTGTCTGCACTGCCTGTAGCTCTTGATATTGGATGTGTGTTGCTAAATGGTCTTAGCTTTATTTAGGCCCCATGTGTTAGGTTTATTTAACGTATTTGACCAGATGGCGACATACATTCAATGTTCTGTTTATTTATTTTTTTTCACAAGCAGTGCAGGCACGTCCTGAGAAAGCCTTGTTGCTGTCGGGACGTTAAGCAATGTACAATCAAAACCCCCCGCACCCCCCCTTTCGGCCCTGAGAGTGGTCCGTGCACCCGCTTCTAGCTTTTCGGTCACGCCTGCTCGATCCCTCTCTGCCATGGAGTTCCGATTTTCCCGAGTCGTGCCCTGCCAGGATCTGGCTTCAGTTACTGGGACTCATCAGTGCGGCAGCCGACCTCCTTCCCCTCGGTCGCCTGTACTCTCAGCCTCTTCAGCTCCATCTCCTTTGCCATTGGCGACCTTACTCAAACGACCTTTTGGCCCTAGTACTGGTGTCCCCCTTGATTCGGTCATACCTACTTCGGTAGATGATCTGACCTGGCTCGCATCGGGAGTGCCCATTTCCTCCCAACCCCCTCGGCTTTCACTCTGCACAGATGCGAGCCTATCCGGCTGGGGTGCCCACCTACTTCCGGATTTCAAAGAGGTCTCGGGCCAGTGGCCACCATCCTTACAGAACAGACATCAACTGGCTGGAGTTGAAAGCAGTTTGGCTGGCTCTGACTTATTGGGAGACTCGTCTCCATCACAAGGAGATCTTGATTCTGTCCGACAATTCCACTGTGGTATCGTACATCCAGAGACCAGGCGGGACGCGCTCTCCGTCTCTCTGCATGCTTCTCTACCAGCTGTTCCTCTGGTGCCGGGATCGACACATCTCTCTCCGGGCACGCCACATTCCGGGTCACCTCAATGTGCTTGCGGACTCTCTCTGTCGCCGGGGCCAGCTGCTTCATACCAAATGGACCCTCAAACCAGAGATCTTCCAGCTGATCAGCACCCCCTGGGAGACACCAATGGTCGACCTTTTCGCGACACGGTGGAACACACAACTTCCCCTCTTTGTCTCACACGTTTCAGACCCTCTCGCCTGGGCAGTGGACGCCCTGTTGATCTCTTGGGACGGCCTGATAGCCTATGCTTATCCCCCGGTCGTCCTTGTTCCCAAGGTGTTGCTCAAACTCCGAGGCTCGAACACGATCCTCTTCCTCATAGCCCCCTTCAGCTGGGCACGCAGCTGGACGACCGACCTGGTGAGCCTCGCCACGGACGCTCCCCTGTTCTTATCCACACCACGCACGATGCTGAAACAACCACGACAAGCTCTCTTTCACCCATGTCCGGAGTGGCTCCTATTACACGCCTGGAGGTTGTGCGGCCGGTCGGCCCTCACCGCTAGAGGCTTCTCACGTGGAGCAATGGAGGCTATCGCTGCGGCCCGCAGGGCTTCCACCAGGAGGGTATACGAGGGCAAGTGGAGAGTCCTGCAGTCCTGGTGCCTCTCCAGACACCTGTCTCCAACGGCCTTGTCTACACCCCAGTTAGCGGAGTTCTTTTTGTGGCTCTTTGATGAACAAAACTTGGCCCCTATCACCATCCGGGGATATCTCTCTATGGTCGCAGATACCTATCAACATTTGGGCCGACCGGATCCGGGTGCGTGTAAAGACCTCGCTGACCCCCTTGCCCACTTCAGGTTACAGCGACCTGTTCAGCGTTCGCTACTTGCGTGCTGGGACCTGGCCTGGATCCTCACTTGGCTTATTTCGGACCGCTTCGAACCTTTGGCCTTAGCCACTATGGCTGACGTCACCAGGAAGACCTGTTTCCTACTCACTCTCGCTTCGGCTGCCAGAGTCAGCGAGCTGCATGCATTATCAGTGGACCCAGCATGCCTCCAGTTTTGTGTGGATGGCTCCGTCCAGTTAATGACGAACCCTTCCTTTCTCGCCAAGAACAGGCTTCCCTCGGCCGGAGCTCAGATCATGACCCTCCGCCCGCTTAAGGGTTTTGACCTTTCCCGGGAATCGCGACAACAAGACCCTGTACGGGCCTTGCGGATCTACCTGCGTCGTTCGCGGCCCTTCCAACGGGGCCGGAAACGACTCTTTCTTCCCCTGCGACGCGGCAGGGATGATATTTCAGCACAGACTATATCCTCGTGGATCCGCAGGATCATCCGCTCTGCTTATGAAGAACTCTCACCGGACGTGGCACAGAGACTTCGCATTCGAGCGCACGAGGTTCAGGCGGTATATGTGAGTCTTGCCCTCGACCGCAACTGTGCGGTGCGGGATATTGTGGCAGCCGTTGGGTGGCGAACGAGTTCCACCTTCGCCTGCTTCTACTTACGAGACCTCTCGGGCCAGCGGGAGAACCTGGTCCTTGTTGGGGACGTCTCAGCGGTGCAACACTCCCTCCCGGCGCCCCTGGTGCCATAGGTAACGCTTAGTTGAAATCGTCGGGAGTTTGCGCCCAGGGCACCTTGTTAACCAACATGTTCTCAGGAAGGGGTATGGTGGGCAGCACCCACCTCCTTTTCGTTATTCTTCCTAACAGTAATGCCATCGGTAATGTTTTTTGAGGAAATAAATAAATTTTTCTCTAAAATATATTTTTAAAAAAAAAATACTTACCTATGGCATTACTCGAAGGGCCCTCCCACCTGCCCCGCTTTCCGCCAGCTACGTTCGCTTAGCGTATGACTGGTCGCTAGGCCCAAAGGGCCTTATGGGAAGGTAGGGGAGGTCACTCTGGGAGTTATATAAAATGACGACTCCCCGAGTCGCCTTCCCGGTTGTGTTGCTTACACAACGGAGACTTAAGCTGAAATCGCTAGCTAGACATATCTTCCTATCAGTAATGCCATCGTTAAGTATTTTTCGTAAAAAATATATTTTAGAGAAAAATTCATATTTCAGTAAAATCCGTTGTATGGTTTGTCCGAAAACAACTTTCAAATGTTGCATTAAATGTGATTTGAAGGGGCTACTTCGTGTTTCTTTTGTCAATCAGTATATTTACAACTTCCATCCCAAACCTGGTACAGAGATACCTGATGGTAAGACTTTCTTATGCATGCTAACTTGAATGACCTCTAGGAAAGGTCAAGGGTCACAAGAGATAGGAAATGGTGTGGAAAATGTCTATTTTTTTTAGAATTGTAGTTTTTACTAGGATTTTGTCATAACTTTTCAACCAAGTTTGGCAGAAAGGTAGCTGATGGTTTAAGACCTTTCTATGCATACTACCTAATTTGGTTCACTACACAAAAAGATCATGGGTCATGGGTGGTTGACAAAAGTGAAAAATGTATATTTCGAGAAAACATGGATTTTGCCGGTACAAATGCCAAACCTTTCTTTATGTTAAGTTAGAACACTTGAACACTTGTATATTTCAGTAACCTGATGGAAGGTCACAGAGGTCATTAAGTATGTGAATCGGGTCATGCACGTGAGCCTTAAGGGCTTTGCCATTTTTGCTTTTTTTTTTTTCTTTGCTCTAGTAAATACACAGATAAAGTACAAATGGTTATATACATCTCTAGTAGGTACATTCGGTCATAATCAAAATGTAAAACTCATATTCTAAGAGATGTCTTTGTTAATTGTATAATGGTTTTGTGCCTTCTTTGTTGCAGTTGCCATCAAATCGAGCCTGCTAGATGTACCTGAAGGTTCCACCGTCAAGCTGACATGTAACTATGCAGGCGATCTCCCCATCAGAGAGATTTATTGGATCAACCCCAAAGGGGAGCGTATCAGCAAGAAGACAGTAGATGAACACTACACCCTTATTAACAGCAGCCTCATTATTGCCAGCGTGCGACCCTCAGACCTCGGCCTCTATCACTGTATTCTGGTGGGGTTAGACGAGGAACAAAGTGAAGCAGATGAGGAAGCTGGTACATTTGACTTTACATTCATTTTCACTCCCTCACCCCCACCCCCTCCCCTCTGTCCACTCTCTCCTTCCTAACCCATTCAGCCTTGACATGCTGCTACAAATATGGATCAAACAGGGAGCTGCCAGAATAGTCTTGATGCATCAACAATTTTAGTAAGTTATTGTGCAATTAACCCTCTTAACCCCACAGCAGCATTTCCAAACTTTTGGAGGTGTTGTCTAACGACTACCTACCAGTTGTAGGAGATGGATTGATCATGATAATTTAATTGGGCGGCCCTTGAAACCCAGCCTCCCTTCCTGTGTTTCACAGCTACCAACTTTCACACTTGTTGTTCATGTTATGTCAGCATCATTCTATTTTGGGTGTTTTTTCAACAATAATTAGAACAGTCAGATAGTTCACCATTGTTTATTCTATTTTACCAGTTATGAGGACCTGTGGAGCATTTCCCTGTAAGAATGGGGCGACATGTGAGGATGTTCATGACAATAAAAATGAAGGTGGCTACCACTATCGCTGCATTTGCAGTGAGGGCTTCTATGGCAGACATTGTGAACAAAGTGAGCAAACACACATACATGTATACATGCATATGTTCATCTCATTGTGCCCGAGGTACGAAATACCCACATTTTGGAGTTATCCACTGAGGACTGCATTACCATTCAGGAGACAGATCGACCATGATAGTTTAAGGGTGGTGGCAGAATAGCTTGGCGCCTATAGGTGCATGATAGTTCAAGGGTGGTGGTGGCAGAATAGCTTGGCGCCTATAGGTGCCAAGCTATTCTGCCACCACCCTTGAACTATCATGTTCGAGCCATATTTTGCTGCGGTGTGTCGCAGGCAGAATGAGTTATACACGTCAGCCTCAGTTAATTCAGGGATTTGTGAGCCATAAAGACGGACCATTTTATTCATTCGTTCAGTAGGTCCGTAAAATGTTGATTCGCTGGCACCCCTGTGCTACCATAAACTTGCGTAGAAGGTTCTGGTCGATGCACAAGCCACTGACAGCTAGCGCAATGTGAAAGATTTCAGACCTTCTGCCATTTTGTCCACAACACTTTGGGATAAGTAGATTCCACATCACTAGTATTATGATGACGGTAACAAGAAACATCAACATCACTTGACAGCAAGATGACATCATATTCTTGTTGTTCATACATTCTTTGATGCCTCATTCTTGCAGTATGTGTGAATCTTGGAAAAGACTACTCCTTGAGAAGGCTCTTTACGGGAAGATATAGAAAAATTCTGCACCACCAGCTACATCCTTTTACCAAGACATTTCTGCGGCGGAGATAAAAACATCAAGAGTTAAAAAATGGAGATTGTTTTTCGGTCTAAGGATGAAAATGATTCACCCCAGGCTTAATGTATCTGCTCAACTTGCATTAGGCGCCATGATATCTACAGTGAACGTAGCTGTTCCTAGAGCATGTGGATCCCAAATATCTTATGCATCACCACCATCTCGTCAACAGATGGCTTCAGAGCCTCAGTTCTAGAGCCTCCCCAAATTACTGAGGCCCCAGTGGGGGGGGGGGGGGGGGGGGGGGGGGGTTGTGATACATAGATCATAATTTTTTAATATTTAAGCTCATGTATATATAGCAACTGGTCCTGTAAACATTGCATCTACCAGTGGCTTCATATGCTTTGAATTAATTAGATAAGTTATCAGTGTGCTATGGGGGTTAATCAATTGATTTGTGTTTTTTACAGGATTTGTGGTAGAAGAACGCATGCCCTGGCTAAAGATTCTTGCTGTCGTGCTGCTTATTTTGATAGTCGTGCTGATCTTTGTGTCCATCAGTATGTGTGCTTACTACAGGTAAGAAATGGAAGGGGCGCGTTGATTGAACGGGGTGCCTATGGGTTTAATCCCCTTTTGCACACAGCCACCATTACTTTGTACCGGTGGCTGTATACACAAGGAGGCCGTGCTGGAGTATATCAATTACCTTATGTTTCCAGCTTTCTGTTTGGGATAATTTAACCTGTTTATCACTAACATTTTACAACAGTTGATGTATCCACCATGATAATTCAAGGGTAGTGCCAGCTTAGCTTGGCGCCATTGGGTGCCAAGCTAAACTGGCACTACCCTTGAATTGTCATGTTTGATCCATCTCCTGCAGCTGGTACATAGTCGTTAGGTGACACCTCCAAAATTTGGACAATGTGGTGTTGGGGTTAAATGGGTTAACCAAAATATGGAGCACCCAGTTAAAAGGTCGAGCTTTCCTAGCTTTAGAAAATTACGAAATTCCCACCATTAATAGGCACCAAGCTTTCTGGCAACATCGTTGAACTGTCATGTTCACTGTCTTCTTAACAGCATTCTGGCCTTCAGAGGACGACTCCCAGAAATGCAAATTTCGATTTTAACCCTTTGGCTGTTGGTAGTGCTTTTGGTTGCAGTGATTCCTGCAGGAATCACCGCAACCAAAAGCACTACCAACAGCCAAAGGGTCAAGGAGGTTGCCCTGTAAACCTCGCAATTTCAGAAGCTCAAGCAATGACTTCTATAAGTCCCCTAGGGTCCCAGCCTTTCACTACAGACACAGTGCCTACCCCAACCAAGCTCTCCTAGCACTCTTTGTTGCCATTTAAACTTTTGCCTACTAGTACTACATTAATTTTTCTGTATCGTGTACAATGCCACTGAGTAATTCTGTTCAGGTACGCTTGTAATGATCGCACATTCAACACTAAAAATAGCCAAACATGTGCACTGCAAGCAAACCTTGGCTGGACAGATATTGCCGACCATAGTGTGCTTTGGGGAATTATCTTGTGGCGGATAGATCGAACTACCAGCCATAGGCAAAGAGTTAAAGGGCATAGGTATCGATTCCTATTTTTGTGTTTTGACAAAATAGTCTATCTTGTCTGCATTCTTAAAACTAAGTGTTTGAAGGGTGACAAGCAGCCACAGATTGGGAAAAGCCTGCAGTCATTTTAGCACCAAACAGTCAAATTGAGATTGACTTGTGCTAATGAGTTTAGATTATACGATGCCACACAATATACAGCTTCATGGCACAACATTTCTTCTTCCATATCTTTTACAGTCATTAGAACTAAGGACCCCAAAAAAACATGCATGGGCTGTGAGAATATTTGGCTCACATGCGATGGCAAAACTGAGTATTTAATGGACCAGTGGTCATCGGTCCATCATCTGTCCACCGTCATTCATTGTCAGGTCATCCATCGCCCATGGTAAACTTGAATGTTTGCATTTTCTTGGAAACTATTCAAGCTACAGTCTTCCAACTTTGGCACAAGGATACTTTGTGGCAAGACCTCACTCAAAGATCAAGATCATTGGGGATCAGGAAATAGGTAAAACAAAAAAGAAAATAACCATATTTTGACAGTATTTGAATACTATTCACAACTTCAAACAAACTTGGCAGAAAGATACCTGATGATATGACCTCAGACAGGTCAGGGTCACAAGAGATCGGGAAATAGGTAAAACAAAAATAGGCATATTTTGACCCAAAAAAGTTGTTCACAACTTTAAACCTAGACTTATACACAGATACCTGATTGTAAGACCTTCCAATTCATACTAATTTGGATAAGCCCTCAGAAAGGTCACAAGAGATCAGCAAATGATGTGAAAAATGTCTTGTTTAAAGGAATTTTTATCAACATTTTTGCAAAACTTTTCATCCAAATTTGGCACAAGGGTAGCTGATGATAAGACCTTTCTATGCATACTAATTGCATTAGTACTCGTATAAAAGCCAACCCTTTATTAGAACACTTGAACGCTTGCTTATTTCAGTGACGTGTTGGAATGGTCATGGTCACAAAGGTCAGATTAATTATGTGGATCAGTCATGCATGTAAGCATTAAGGGCTTTAAATGCCACTCTGGATTCTACAGAAGTTTTATCATTCTGGAAATGCTATGCGCACTCATAATTGAACAGTAAAAAAAATGTTAAATGTTTAGGGCTTAACGTCTTTTGTCCACCACGAGGGTGATTTCAAAGACGGGGACAACGAAAAAGGGTCTGAGCAAATTTTGACCCAAGCTGGATTCGAACCCGGGACCTTTTGGTCTGGAGGCAAACGCTTTTACCACCGAGCCACCCAGCTCCCCATAATTGAACAGTAAAGCTCTGCTCTAAATGGCCGTAGTAGGCATTTCTAATTGTTATTTATTGTTTGTATGTAAAAACTGTACCTGGATGACACAATTATACCACCGTTTCATGGAATAATTGTAAAATTAATTTGTGGATACATGCCCATGTTAGTGTTTTTTGGTTCACGTGCGAAGCAAAAGTGAGTATGTTCTGGGCTAGTGGTCGTCCGTCCGCCGTCATGTTAAAACTTTAACGTTGGCATTTTCTCGGAGAGAATATTCAAGCCACAGTCTTCAAACTTGGCCCAAGGATACTTTGTGGCAAGACCTTTCTAAACATATCAATTTCAGTGGCCTCTCACAAAGGTCAAGGTCACAGGGGATCAGGAAATATATCAAAAATAGCTAAATTTTCACAAATTTTTTTTTTTCTCAAATACTATTCACAACTTCGAACCCAAACTTGGTGCAAAGATACCTGATGGTAAGACCTTTCTGTGCATACTAATTTGGTTGATCTCTTGGAAAGGTCAAGGGTCACAAGAGCTCAGAAAATAGGACCAAAATAGCCATATTTTGGCCCCAAAAATGTTTTTTCCTCAATTACTATTCACAACTTCACACCCAAACTTGGTACAGAGATACCTGATGGTAAGCCCTATCTATGCATACTAATTTGGATGACCCCTCAGAAAAGGTCAAGGGTCGCAAGAGGTTGACAAATGTGTATAAAATGCCAATTTTTGATAGAATTGTAGTTATTACCAACATTTTTGCAAACTTTTCAATAAAATTTGGCACAAAGATAGCTGATGATAAGACCTTACTATGTATACTAATTCCAATGTGTACTAATTTGGTCGACTGATTGCAAACGTCAGGGTTCAGGTGGGGTTTCACAGATGTGTGAAACTGATTAAATTTTGAGAAAACATGGATTTTGTTGGTGCAGAAGCCATCCCTTTACTTATTGTCACACGTGTGGATCGGTCATACACGTGAGCCATAACGTCTTTGTCTTTCTTGTTGTAAAGAATGTAGTAGTGTGCCTGTGGCTAGCCATGCAGGCTAAGCCATCAGGAATGTGAATTAACCCATATCATACTGAGGCTAAAAGCTTCAAATTTGTACACTGCCATAAGCAAGCTACATTATAATACTTACAGATAAGATATATACCAATGGCTTTAGTTCAAAGGTGGAGCCAGAATAGCTTCTAAAGGCACCAAGCTATTCTGGCACTATCCTTGAACTATTTTAGTCAAACTTATTTCACTCACCGTTTGATATTCCGAATGATAAGGGACAATAATGGAAATTGGAACTCCACACTTCCTTTACAAGAACACATGATGTCATACGACACAATAATAAAAGGTAATGAAACATGTCACTAAAAATCTTATGTTGCAGCATATCAAAAAAATCATGAAAGTAAATCAGTTTGATGAAAGATGGCTCTTCATTATGATACAGACAGTATAACACAACCCCAACAGCAGCAAGCGTCCCACATTTTTCAACATCAGAGGTGAAAGCAAATATTATGAGGATTGGGAGGCTACTTTTTTGGGAGGTGCTAGCAGGGCCGGATCTAGAGTGTGGGACACAACCACCAAACCCTCAGGATGTCCATGTTTTCTGAACTGCAACATTTTTAGGAAGCAAATTTAAATGAACATACAAATATGCTAAATCCAGACGAAAAGTGTGACTGGCAAGCATGTATATAATACAAAACAAAAAAAAAGAAACAAACCTGGAAAAAAATTACAACTCAATTGTTACAATGTGCATTAGTTGTCTCTTTCTTTTGGGGGACCCGCTAGGTACCACATACATGTATAATGGTCGGTACATGAAATTGAGAACCCAAAATAAAAGCTTCTGTATCTTTCTCATAGCCCTCCTGTGGTGATAAAGAAGAACACAATTGAATTGAATAAACTTTATTGTCCATTAAACATCAAGTATAAAATGGAAATTTTTCTTTGGCTCAAAGAAACATAAAACACAAGTAAGACATAATGATGTAAACTAAGAGAATACTAAAGATACTACTAGAACATATGAAAACATATTGAAGCATATTGTGGATTTGGCAGCTGCAAACACACACACACACACACACACACACACACACACACACACACACACACACACACACACATGCAGACAAAAGCGTCAGAGTGGGTTACCTACCATTTTATGTCAAAATGGGTTCCCATATTTCTATTCATTCTAGGGCTCTGGAATTTATGCGAATGTTTAGAACTCACCTTATAACTAAGCTCTATAACTTAAAATAAAATAGACATTTTCTAGAAAAGAGCCACTAGATGGAAAAAAAAATGGGTTTTTACCAAAAATGCCGGTGCCTCTCACACACAAAAACTGGCATTACAGTCAAAATGGGTGTCTTCACAACAGTAGGCGTCTGTAATAAGGTCAAGTTCATGGAATACTTCTTTTTCACATTAATTTTTTTTTCCAACTTAATGTGTATGTGTGCTTTTAACATTTTTAACATTGTATGGTGCAAAATTCAATAAACACTGGCCCGTAATCTTTCGATTATGATTTTTACAGAGGAAATCTTTTAAACATTGCTGCGTTTTGTCCTTCTGAAGCAAAACAGTTTATCATGGCATTGATGTGAGAATCAACATAATGTATTCTGGAAATTAAAGGACTTTTTTTTGGGGTTTTGGGTACTCTGGAGTTTCAGACAAACAGCAACAGAGCATTTTGAATATTAACCCTTATCATTCGGAATACACCAGTGTGTGCAACAAGTGTGACTGAAATAGTCCAAGGGTTAGTGCCAGAATAGCTTGGTGCCTCTAGGCGCCAAGCTATTGTGGCACCACCCTTGAACTAAAGCCATTGGTCTATGTCCTCATCTGTAAGTACTGTAATGTAGCTTGCATAGAATTATGGCAGTGAACAAATTTGAAGCTTTTTGCCTCAGTATGACTATGATGCGGGTCAAAAAGTGTGGAAAAATATGAAAGATAGAAAAAGACCCAGACGAAGAAACTAACACTTAACTTATTCTACCCCAGCAAAATAAAGATCCACCACGATAGTTCAAGGGTGATGCCAGAATAGCTTCTGGCATCACCCTTGAACTATCATGGTGGATCTGTGCCCTGCACTGCAACGCAGTCTTCTGAAGACGACTTCAACATTTGGGCTTAACTTATTCTACCCCAGACACACCACAGCAAAATAAAGATCCACCACGATAGTTCAAGGGTGATGCCAGAATAGCTTGGCGCCTATGGGCGCCAAGCTATTCTGGCATCACCCTTGAACTATCATGGTGGATCTGTGTCCTGCACTGCAACGCAGTCTTCTGAAGACGACTTCAACATTTGGGCTTAACTTATTCTACCCCAGACACACCACAGCAAAATAAAGATCCACCATGATAGTTCAAGGGTGATGCCAGAATAGCTTGGCGCCTATGGGCGCCAAGCTATTCTGGCATCACCCTTGAACTATCATGGTGGATCTGTGTCCTGCACTGCAACGCAGTCTTCTGAAGACGACTTCAACATTTGGGCTTAACTTATTCTACCCCAGACACACCACAGCAAAATAAAGATCCACCATGATAGTTCAAGGGTGATGCCAGAATAGCTTGGCGCCTATGGGCGCCAAGCTGTTCTGGCATCACCCTTGAACTATCATGGTGGATCTGTGTCCTGCACTGCAACGCAGTCTTCTGAAGACGACTTCAACATTTGGGGATTCCGGTCTTGGGGTAGAATGAGTTAAAATGACAGAACAGAACACTGACATTAATTAATTAACTGACAACATAAGAAATCACTTGAAACTTCAGCCTTTATTATTGTCTTTCGTCCCCAACAACCAACCATTCTTCCATGTGCAGAGTTTTAAAAATGGTATGCAGTATATTACAAAATGATCCAGCCCCCCCCCCCCCCCCCTCCCCCTAATAACACTCTTGTAATCAATCTTTACGTTGTCAATGGTTTTCTTATCTTATCTTATTATTGTCTTTTGTCCCCAGCCGGCTGTTTCGTTTTGCAAATCCAAAGGTTATACAGTATACAAAATGATCCAGGCGTCCATCAGATAAAAAAAAGCAGGCTATACATGCTGAAACCACCCCAATAATAACTCTCTTGTAATAAATCTGTATGAAACCGAAAATCCCACGAGTGGCGGGGAACCTCAATTCATTTCTTTTGTAACTTTTTCAGTCTGTTGCGGACGTAATCCTTAATGTTTGTCCAGCGCCTATGTATAAGTGCGGGCTCCTCGGCCATTGCGTGCTGTATCTCGGCCTTTCCAGGAAGTTCGTTCATGACGAGGTGTGTCTTGAAACGAGTTTGAACAGCTTTCTCTTCAGCTTCCCCCCATGGTTTCCTTGTAAATCTAGCTTTCTTTCGAACAGGAGCTGACGCAGTACTGTCATCATCAAAACTATCTAGATTGTCATCAGGCTCTGGACGTCTTTTCTCCGTCGTGCTCATCGATTCCTGTGTTGTTGACTTGTTACTTGCTTCATTCACAGGTGCTGTTCCCCCCGAGACCTCTCTGCCAGTTTCTGATGTGTCTTCATTGTCAAAGTCAATCTCTTCATCATCGCCCAGCTCAGCTCTAATGCAACTCTCAAAATATGTCATCCCATTGTTAACTGACAGAAGAATCTTTGCCACTTTTGCCTTTTGAAGGACGTCTTGAGGTTGGCGGTAGATATGGCGATGTATCCGAATATCATGGCCAAGGAAATCTGCCAGCTGATCCTGGTCTAACTCCGAGATGGCCATTGACTGAGCCAAAGTTGCAACCTGCTTCCGTAACTGAGTAAATGTGAACATGGCTGGGTATGACACCCCTGCTTCTAGGGCATTGGCCTTCAGAACATCATGGCCTCTGTAAGGCTTCTGACCAGAAGGTGTGGCAAAGATGTACTGGGAATCAGCGAGAGCTGGCACTGATTGCCTCATTTGAAGGATTCTGTCCACAGTTGTCATCATCTTCTTCGTCAGCAAAACGGGAACACTCCTATTAAACTTGCCTCTGATTTCCACTCGCTGAAAATGATTCACCATTTTCTTCTCAACCTCTGTGAGACCTTTCAAGATATCTTGATTGGTGATCGATCCAAACTTAGCATTCTGGAAGTCTGACACCTTCATTCTCTGAACTTCTCCCCCTCGTTTTCGGTTGAAAAGTGATACAGCACAAAGAGTTGCTTTAACCATTGTCGGATAATCTTCCGAAACCATCCTTGTCGCAAGAAGCTATTGGACTTTTCTCACATCTTCACATGATGGGATCAGCTTGGGTTTGTTCATGGTCATTTTCCCGACCGACTGGGCTGCTGTAGCAGACACACAATCATACCAGTCCCCATTGAAGACAGAGTCAAACCGCTGCGCCTCAGAGAGCTCCTGTCGCCACCTGTCGTCTGAACCCTGCCCAAGCTGTTTGGATGCCTGTGACTGTTTGATCTGTGAACACTTTTTCAAAGCATGGCCTATGCGCATTGCGAGATTGCCTTTTTTGAACTGATGTGTGTCCCCATCAAAATCTGCTAGCTCTTTTACAGCCAGGACAACATGATCAAAGCTAGCTGAATTGATCACAGCATTTAAACTTGCGATTTTCATTTCTGACCTCACTCTGATAATCTTTAATAGTCTCCCTAACTCCCGCATCCTGGAGCTGATTTGTCCAGCCGTGTGTTCTTCAATGTCCCTGCGGTCAAATAATCTCTTTCCATACTCAAGAAGCAAGGGGTCAGTTCTGATGAGACGGCTTATCTCATCATCTCTCTGGCTGGCCAAGACCTTGTGATAGAAGGAAAATTCAACGTCTAAGGGTATTGGAAGCATTAGGCGACCACGGCACGCCGCGTCCCCTCGCCGAGTGATCTGAAACCCTCCTGGCTTCTGACAGCAATGTTCTGAGTGTACAGAGATCAGCTTTTTTTGATAGAGCCCTTTTCAATGGCTACAGGCGAGAAGGTCATCTACCTTACTAGTTTTGGTGCGATACTTAGGAATCAAACATCCGGATTTGTTTTTAAGAACAGCAACGTTATGCATGTAATCACCCTCATCTTGTAGTCTGATCCATGCTCGACGTCTCTGCTTGGTCCCTTTTTTTATCGACAAAATTTTAGCAACGTCTGCCTCATCTGCATGGACATCTTGTAAGTGCGTGCTCATTTTCAAGACAAGCTTGCCACACAATTTGCATGCATGTTTCTTGTCCCATTTGTACTTTCCTTTCCCTCTCTGCGACACGTGCACACCTGTTTCTTCTGTAAATGCTCTTTCCCCACTCTTTCCAGCATCATGTTCCTCCTGCCTATCCACATTCTCATTGCCACCCCCTAACGCACACTGCACCTTGCTGGTACTAATGTCACCGACACCTGGCCACCCCGAACCTGCCACTTTGATGAAATCTAACATAGTCGATACAATACTGTCTATGTTAGAGATCCCAGCAATTGATGCCGACACACCCTCTGAATCCGGTGAGCTCGAGCCAGGAACAAACTCCTCGTCATCACTGCCCTCATATTGCGATGCGCTGGCACTACTCTCAGTCTCGGGTCCATCCCAGGCGCCATTTGCCAACTGGAGAAAGAAAGAAAGAAAGAAAGATTGAAACCAAAGCTGCATTAGGGGACAGAAACAGCCCAATTTTGGTTTAAGGGGCCTTGCACAAGAATAAAAAGAGTAATCCCGTGTATGACCGATTTACATATGCGTGACCTCGGTGACGAGGGCTGGCTTCTGCAGCAGCAAAATCCACGTTTTCTGAAAATGCAAGCAGTTTTCACACATTTGTCAACCCTGCGTGACCCTTTGAGAGAGGTCACTCAAATTGGCATGTTTAAAAATGTCTTGCCACAAAGTATCCTTGGGCCGAGCTTGAAGAATGTGGCTTGAATAGTCTCCGAAAAAAATGCCACCGTTAACTCATTCTACCCCCAGACACACCACAGCAGGATAAGGATCGACCATGATAGTTCAAAGGTGATGCCAGAATAGCTTGGCGCCTATGGGCACCAAGCTATTCTGGCATCACCCTTGAACTATCATGGTCGATCTGTGTCCTGCGCTGCAATGCGGTCTTGAGAGGACAGGGGCAAAATTTAAGGATTTTGGTGTGGGGGTAGAATGAGTTAAAGTTTACCATGGACAACGGACGGACAGACGACCAGTGGCCCAGAACATAAACTCACTTTTGCTTCGCACGCACGCCAGCCAATAAAATGAAGATGATCATAGAATCACTTTACTTACCAGTTTGTAATTGGGAGCATTCCGCTGCCGTCCATGCACCCTCCTACCAGACGCACCCTCTGTGGCAGAGGCTGGGGGGGGGGGGGGGGCATGATGCTGCAGCATAGATCCCGATGGGTTTGGACATCCTGGTGCCATCCGGCGCTGGGTGTGTGCAGAAAGTCCTGAGCCGGTGTGACCAAAACGGTGTTGCTGCAAACATGTCCAATACAACCATGTAAACCAACTGACATTTTGAATCGGATTGATTGTACATTGCTTAACGTCCCGACAGCAACAAGGCTTTCTCAGGACGTGCCTGCACTGCTTGTGAAAAAAAACACCTAAACAGAACATTGCCATGTATGTCGCCAGCCGGTCAAATACGTTAAATAAACCTAACACATGGGGCCTAAATAAAGCTAAGACCATTTAGCAACACACATCCAATATCAAGAGCTACAGGCAGTGCAGACAGTAGGGAGAGTTTTAAAAAGGCAAATACAGGTGAATGGACAAAGGGTAGACAGAAACACATGCCCCAGAATAGAGAGAAAAACCCACCCTGTGGGGCTGACCAGGGTGACCCTGAGAACTAAAAACTGGTAATACAGTAAAAAGCGACACTTCAGTTGCACATTCCGAAAGACCTGTTTGTGGACGTTTGTTCTTCGAATCGCGAGGCAGTTTTGCGAACGAGGATTGAAATCTTTTTTTTTTAAAGTCAACTGATACTGTGCAAGTTACTTTTCGATCACTGACAATCACACATGTCAGAAAAAAAAGAAACAAAATCACGTGTCAGATTGACCTTGCAATGGGGTTATTGAACGAATTCCTTTCATTGAAGAAGAAAGCTTTTGTTAAAATCGTGGGGTTCTATTATCATTTACTACAAGACTCAACGGTCAGAGAGAGGAAGACACGGACCGAGCCACGGCTGAAGCAGACGCCTTATTTTTCTGGGCCAAACGGGTATCGGGGATTGGAGGCATCTCTCAGTTAAATAACTGCACTGAACAAGTACATTTGGGCATGCTCTTAACTAAGAAATATTGCATAAAGTACCTCTGCAAACGCTGAAGAATGGTTGAACTGTTGGGGACGAAAGACGACGTTTTAGGAAGGGCAAGGGAAACAACTCCATTCATCGGTGTTGGGCTAACCAATCAGCGATCATCAAGTTGATCTGAAAACACTCCGCTTCCGTGTCAACACACAGGCCCAGGGCATCGCCAACACACAACATGAAGTAAATCTGGCGAAATGGGGACATCCTATTTTGATATTTTTTCCTGACTTTTGAATGAAAGATAATGCAGAAACAACCCTCAGAAAAAATGGGTGCCTGACTTGGTCACCCAGAATTTTACACACACCCATTTTGCATAAGGATGGTAAAGAAAGTAACCGAATTGAGTGGTTTGGTGCGCACACACACACACACACACACACACACACACCACTCGTATATCACACTGGGTAGTATCACAGGTATTGCGCGAGGAAGGCCTGTGATACAAGTATATGATAATTATCATATATCACATTACTATCAGATATGTAATGTGCATCAGCAAGTTCCTTTTCTTAACCCATTACATCCTGAGGCTGATTTGTTAAAAATCGGCTTATTCTATAAAGGCTACTTAACAGATTAGGAGATATATTAACCATTTTAGTTAAAGGGTGGTGCCAGAGCAACTTAGCGCCTTAGGCACCAAGCTATTCTGGCACCACCCTTGAACTATCATAGTCAAACTAATTCCAACCAGGAGCGTATCAGAATGAAAAGGGTTAACTGCATGCGTATCTTTCTTGGAGCTCACACGTAAAAAAAAACTGTAAACATCATCGGAACAACACGCATTATATGTAATACGGACAGTTTAGTCCTCGAGTAATAGAAAACTAAAAGTTTAAAATTTGTGTACGCTGGTTATGTATTAAGTTACATACATCTGTTTCTGTTTTATGTAGCCTAAAAAAGAACAAGCTGGGATGAACCAGCCCACAAAGTCTCTTCTATATGAGCTTGCATGTATTAAACCATCGTTTGCACAATTCGCCTGCGGGTCTACATCATAATAATAAGATGAGGATTTCATCCCAAAGTCTACTGTATTGTTTGCGGGTTTTTTTTTCAAGGAACATTCAGAGTTGTTCATACATTTCCCTCCTTTCAAACCCAACCTCTGATCAACACACACCGGTGCACACAAATAAAGGCAGATACACGGTGCTTCCTGCCATTAGTACGCTCTGTAGCGACAGGAATTTTGAAGAAAAATGCAGCAAAATGACGTCACTATAAGCTTTACATCATGGCATGGATAGTCCCTTGACGCTGTGCACACAGTGATGAGTTTGATGTTTCACGTCACTCATCTGAAAGTCTTCCACACAGCCTCTTCCAGGGCTGACTGTTTTCTTCCACACAGCCTCTTCCAGGGCTGACTGATGGGAGTATAATGTGGCTCCAAACATAAGTATTATGTATTATGTATGTAACGTATTATGTATGTAAACAAGAGAATCTCCGATATTTCTGCACACACAAGCTTGAAACTTGGCGAAATACTTTCCTAAAGGGGTGGCTAAGAGAGCCTCCGAGCATATTGTAATTTATTGTCTCATTTAAGACATAAACAACCGTTTATAGGAAGTCGGTTGACACAGATTAGAGTCTGTAATTTTTGTCATATTTACTTGAAATTTTGTATATAGCTAGTTTGGATAAAGACATTGGACTGGATGAGTTTGTAAGCCAGTTTTGTATCCTGTCATCAATCATTGTAGATCAGACAAATGCTTTGGTATTTTTCAGAATCCAGGACAAAAAGAATGAAGAAAGGTATTACCCAACCGTCCCCCGTCGTCGATCTGAGGATGTGTGGAGAAACATGAAACAGTTTGATGGGTTGTTTGGAGCTGCAAGTGCAGGTGAGGGTTTTTTCCCCAACAGTTATGCTACTATCAGTTCTGTCTATAAAGCGGTCACTCAAGGGATTATGCAAAAAGTGAGTGTGAAAGTGAATGACCACTATTTGAATAAACATTGTCAGCACTATGCTTGATCATTCACATGACTTGTGATACATATTACACCAGTAGGAGGTAACAGAAAGCATGTAGGTTACACTGACATTTTGCAATTGGTGTAAAACAGAACAGCAGGCCCACAGGTGGTGAACAAAAATTACTTTCACAGCTAGTCGAGCTTACACAAATAGCCGTCGAAGTTGAAGTGGGTGCATAGTTGTCCTCTGTATGCAAGGTCAATTCGCGTTCAGGGAATGCCAACAGCTGGCTGCAGGCATTGACTGTTTTATAAAGGGCGGTTAAATAGTAAACAAGGATGGCAAACCCTGTAAGGCTCACATGCATGACCAATTCATGTAATTAATCTGACTTCTGTGACCTTGACCTTTCTGACGGGTCACTGAAACAAGCAAGTGTTCAAGTGTTATAAGTAATATATCTCTGTAACAGGTTTGGGATGGAAGATGTAAATAGTATTTGGGAAAAAAACAATTTTGTCTAAAAAGTGCTGTTTGTGAATTGCTTGCTTGTGACCCTTGACCTTTCCAAGGGGTCATCAAAATTAGTAAGCATAGGAAGGTCTTACCATCAGTGAACCTTTGTACCAAGTTTGGGATTGACATTGTGAATAGTATTTAAAAGTTGTTTTGTCAAAATATTGTTATGTTTTGCTAATTTCTTGATCTCTTGTACCCTTGACCTTTCTGGGGGTCAGCCAAATTGGTATAAATAGAAAAGGTCTTACCATTATGTATCTTTGTACCATGTTTGGGTTTGAAGTTGTGAATAGTATTTGGGAACAAAATAATTTGGTTAAAATACTGATATTTTACCTATTTCCTGATCCCCTGTGACCTTGACCATTTAGAGAGGTCACTGAAATTGGGTATATTTAGAAAGATCTTGCCACAAAGTATATCCTTGGGCCAAGTTTGAAGTCTGTGGCTTGTATTGGCTCTGAGAAAATGTCAACTTTAAAGTTTGCCATGGATGATATTGATAGGTAGACAACCACTGAGCCATGAAATAGGCTCACATTGAGCCAAAAGCACAGGGATAAAAGTGACCACTGTAAAAAGGTGACTGCGGGTTTGACTGTATCACAGAAAAGTGCACGCTTGTTACATTGTGTTTTGTAGTTGTTGTTTTTATGTGTGCCAGCAAACTTTGTGCTTCTGTAATCAAATTTCTTTCTGTGCATCAGTTGTCCTTCAGCTTGATACAGCAGTTGTTTTGTTATTGTTTTGTGTATCTAATTCTTTTCAAATCTGTGATGCAAATATGTACCACTGACTTAATATGATGTGATTCAGAGTTGTACATTACTCTCTGCAATAAGACCAAACAAAACTACAAGCTAAAAAGCCACTTGTAATCTGTTATTATTTAACATAATGTACATTTTCTAACAGCTAGTATTTTTTTTGGGGTTGGAGAGGGGGCATCTGGTGGATTAGTGAATTAAACAAAGTTTCTTAACGCTTTGCCTACTACGGTAAGTAACTTTTCTGTAGTTATGTACTCTAGCTGTCACTAAGTATTTTTGTTAAGATTCATTTCTGGATCCTGTGTGCAAGACAAGTAACGGCGTCCAGCGCTAAAAATAACCAAGCACATGGACTAATAACCAAGCACATGGACTGCAAGCAAACCTTGGCTGGGCGATCTCACCGCCCATAGGGTGCTACCGGAAGTTGTCTCACGGCTGCCAGCCATAGGCAAAGAGCTGCAAAGTAAGATTTGCAACAACAAAATTTGTTTACTCAGCCCTGAAAAGTATGCAAAATCTTGGCGCGAAAGTTAATCCTTTTAACCCCAATGCCCTACAGCAGGACTGAGATGGATCGACCATGATAATTCGAGGGTAGTGCCGGATTAGCTTGGCACCATTAGGCGCTAAGCTAATCTGGCACTACCCTTGAATTATCATGGTCGATTCAACTTATGCAGGCGGTACATAGTTGCTAGATCATCTCCAAAATTTGGGAAAAGTGGCCACGGGGTTAAATGGGTTACGGCAATCTGCTCTAGGGCAGCTTTCATTGTTCAAATTTGCATAGGTTCTTGATCTAGACTTATCAACCATTCTTTTCACATTCCATACGAGAAGGCACACGTAACAGTTTTCTGCCGTTTCTCAACTTTCTTCTTTTGCGCTCGATGTACTTTTCTGCATATATACAAAGGCGAAGAAGAACAAAAGAGTCTTTTATTTTACGATGCAAGGAGTGACAACCAGCAACGAATGAGAGCGAAGTCATGCGCAAGTTTACTTGGTACGAATGCATTGTTGTTCGGGGGAGGGGGGGGGGGAGAAGGAGGGGGGGGGGGAGAGAAGGAGGGGGGGTGGGGGAGAAGGAGGGGGGGGGGGGGGGGCTTGTACTGAATGAAAATATAGGCAGGTAGTAATTGTGATCAGAATGAGTGAGTTTATGTTTTGGGCTCATGTGCGCAGCAAAAGTGAGTCTATTTTCTGGGCCTGTGGTCGTCCGTTTGTCATCCGTCCGTCGCTACCCATGTTAAACTTTAACGTTGGCATTTTCTCAGAGACTGTTCAAGCCACAGTCTTCAAACTTGGCCCAAGGATCCTTTGTGGCAAGACCTTTCTAAGCATACCAATTTGAGTGACCTCTCTCAAAGGTCAAGGTCACAAGGGATCAGGAAATATGTTTTAAAAAAATGTCCAAATTAATTTTTTTCTCAAATAATATTCACAACTTCAGACCCAAACTTGCCACAAAGATACCTGATGGTAAGACCTTTCTATGCATACTAATTTGGTTGACCCCTCGGAAAGATCAAGGGTCACAAGAGATCAGGAAATAAGTCCAAATTCAAATCTATTTTCTGTAGAATTTTATTTAGCAGTTTGCAAAACTTTTCAACCAATTTAGCAGAAAGATAGCTGATGATAAGACCTTTCTATGCATACTAATTTAGTTCACTACCTGTACTCACAAAGGTCAAGGGTCATGGGAGGTTGACTAATGTGAAAAATGCATAAATTTTGAGAAAATATGGATTTTGCGGGTACAAATACCAACCCTTTCCTTATGTTATGTCAGAACACTTAAACACATGCTTATTTCACTGACCTGTTGGAAGGTCAAGGTCACAAAGGTCATTAATTATATGGATCGGTCATGTGTGAGCCTTATTAAGGGCTTTGCTATTCTTGTTTATAGAATTGTAGTATATTTATCAACATTTTGCAAACGTTTCAATCCAACTTGGCACAAAGGTGGCTGATGATAAGACTTTTCTATGAATACTCATTTAGTTGACCCATCACAAAAGTCTCCGGTCATGCGATAATCCAAAAATAGGTAAAGAAATAGCCATATTTTGACCCCAAAAATGTTTGTTTTTTTCACAAATGCTATTTTCAACTTCAAACCCAAACTTGATACAGCGATACCTGATGGTAATTAAGACCTATCTATGCATACTAATTTATTTGGATGACACTTTGGAAAGATCAAGGTTCACAGGAGTTAAATGGTAAATGTGTGAAAAATGCCAATTTTTGTTAGAATTGTAGTTTTCGTCAAAGTTTGTGCACACTTTTGAATAAAATTTGGTGTGAATGTTGCTGATGGCAAGACATTTCTGTGTATACTAATTTAGTTGACTCATCGCAAAGGTCAAGGGTGAAAGGGATATAACAGGTGTGAAAATTGCTTAAATTTTGAGAAATCATGGATTTCATTGGTGGTGAAGCCAGCCCTTTACTTATTGTCACAAAGGTCACATGTGCATTGATCATATACATGAGCCATAAAGGCTTTGCCTTTCTTGTTGCTTGATTTTGTGGTTCTCACAATTGTATTGTCATATGAAGTGAAAGTTAGTCTATATAGTATTTATGGATGTGGGAGTGTTTTCAATTTGTGAGAGAACATTCAGTTGTTCGATTTATACTCATGAAGAAAATTTAATAAGATAACTATAGTTCCTTCATGAGTATGTCGAACAACTGAACACTAATTCTCACTCTGAAAAAGATCTGACACGAGAGTAAAATGATGTTATGAGCTTCACATCATGAATAGGCTTGTGTGTAGATTGTGTTTTGTAAGGCGTCATGCAAAAACATCGTCATGACGTTAAGTCCACAATGATGTCATTTTCCTCCTCGTGCAGTGTAGTCAGTCCTGTTCAAAATGTAACTTGCATGATGACAATGCATCCATCGCAGTATGATGATTCAGAACGATTGTGCTTTCATTTGTATAGTCATTCGTTTGGCCAAAGTGAGACCTCACTTACGCGCACTTAAACCCTTTATTACCTCCAGCAGGTAACTTTAACCCATTACATCCTGAGGCTGATTGTGTAAAATGTGTTTATTGTCCTATAAAGGCTTCATTACAGATTAGGAGATATATCAACTGTTTTAGTTCAAGGGTGGTGTCAGAATAGCTTGGCGCCTCCGGCGCCAAGCTATTCTGGCACCACCCTTGAACTATCAGTCAAATTGACATCAAGAAATGGATGTATCAAAAAGATAAGGGTTAAAGAAGATTATGCATGAGAGATGATTGCATACCTTTGCTGATCTGTGATTTAGACATTTGGACGCCGTCTCATCCATAATCACAGGGCAGCACACATTTTAGTTGTTGAGGTTACATCATCCATGTTGTCTTTTTTTTTTTTTTTTTGTTCTTTTTTAAGTCTCTTCTATTTATAGAAGGGACTCTTTTGGATGGGTGGCGGTGGGGCGAATTTAATAGCATGTCCATGATGTCAGAGGCTGGCAGGCTAAACCTCTAACAATTGAATTAACAAGATAAAAATTACGTCATGTCTAGTTACGCTAACCTCGCTGCTGAACGTACATTTGGCGCAAAGCGCCGTATGTGCATATGTATGTGTGCGTATGTATGTAAACAAGAAAATCGCTGATATTTCTGTACACACAAGCTTAAAACTTAGCGAAATACTTTCTTAAGTGGGTGGCTAAGAGCCTTGGAGCATATTGTAATCGAATGTCTCATGGATGAGTTGGTTAGCCAGCTTTGTATCCTTTCTACTTCTTTAGTAAAAATTAATTATTTTCAGAAAAGAATTAAAACACTAAAAAAAACTTTACTTCTAGAGAAAGTCAGACAGTGGCGGTAACGTAAAAGAGGCAACTCCGTCACCATGCAGACACTGACATAATACTCTAAATAAGACGTCATTCTCTCCCGCGTGTGCGGCTTGCTCTCTCCTTCTCCCTCTCTCTCTCTCTCTCTCTCACAAACGTGCGATTCTCCAGGAGGAATAGATCCTCATGCGCCTGGAGGGTGCATGAGGATCTATGCCTCTTGGAGATGTTTGGAACGTGCGCGCACGCACGCACTATCACGCACATCGACACGCTTTCAGAAGAGCATGCAGGTGACCCGAGTACTTAGTATATCATGTAGCTAGATAAAGTCAACATGCTTTCACACAAATTATAGCAAGACTGAAATTGTACCGTAAAGTTCTAGTTTTGTCATCATTTTCTCAAGCCTCTGAAGCGAAAGTGAAACTCATGTCACATAAAATATAAAATTACGTAAAAACTAATACTTACGCCATGACAAATGGCATTTGACAAATCAATGATGCGTATGTCCTGCGCCCCTTATAGAACTCACTGACGCATTTGCAGATCTGTGAGACTTTTTCAATAGGAGATAATTCAACATCAGAATCAGGTCAAAGACAAAAGGTAGAGACCATTGACAGTGAGGACAGCTCTCATATAGAAGTGACTTTGTGGGTTATGGTTCATTCCATCTTGTTTCTTTTTTGATGGGGGATGCTTTTTGTTAGTAAGGAGTGTAATAGGGTCTAACACGTTCCATTTTTTGTCTCTTTGCAGACAAAAAGTACATGTTGAAATTGAGGGCTAGGATTAAAAAACTTCGCCTCAGTGGTCAGCAGGAAAGGGCTACCCGGGCTATGGGACTTTTACGCAGACGCAAGAGAACTAACGGAAAACGATTTAGAATCTAGCAGCTTTTCTGTTGTGACATCATGATAGGTCAGTGGTACTTTAGGCTCTTTGATGTTTTGTTAATTGACAGCACACAAATACATCTGATACAGAATGTACATTATGATATGTGAAGTGTTTCTGTGCTCATTTTTTGACAGTGTCCTTAACCCATTCAGCCCTGACGCACTATACCAGAAGATGGGTCGACCATGATAATTCGAGGGTAGTGCCAGATTAGCTTGGCGCCTGTCGGCGCCAAGCTAATCTGGCACTGCCCTCGAATTATCATGGTCGATCCATCTCCTGCAACAGGTGCATAGTCGTTAGATGACGCCTCCAAAATTTGGGAAATATGTGTGTGGGAAGTCACCACAGCCTGTTTGTAAATCTTTTATTTTTCTTTGTTCCAGGTCCTAAGAACACACCCAGTAAACAAAACATAATCCAGAGTACCACCCCAAAAGAAGACAAAGGTAACACTAACCAGTCTGACCGACCGGATTATCGTGTGCGCTTTGGCATGGAAGAATCACCATACAACGAACTTTTCACCAGTCTCGTGAATGCAGACAGTACAGGTACAGAAATCTGTGCATGTGAGTATGCACATTTTGAGGATGAACGACTTACCACCAACCTGCAGGACTTGTCTGCTCTTGAAGAAGAGGTTATGGACTTGCTGGACGAGGACGATCAGGGGAAGCGGTCACCTCCAGCTAAAGGTGTGAAAGACAATCACAGTTATCCCTCCTTTAAAAACGTCCCTCGATCACAGATTCAGCCTCCTCCAAAACTCAAAGTCAGTCATATGGAGAAGCAGGGAAGATCAAAAAAAAAGAGTAGATTTCGTACGTCAGATGCTCTTTTGTCGTTGACTACGGACAGTACAACTACAGATGCAAGTACAACAATTCCATCAATGTATCACCTAAGTTTGTCACCTTCATCTACTTTACATAGGCTCAGTAGCATCCCCTCTGAAGCTAGTGCTGCCGCCCATTCCCCAAGTTTGTCCTTAGCGGCCCAACAGCAGCCCGATGCTGGCCCAACAGAGTGTGATGTCTCGAACCTACCACATTCTCAAAGTGGTGCTAGTGCTGGAATAAAGTGTTCCTTATCTCATGCATCCTCACAAGACTCAAACGTAAGTACTGGCAAAAGTGTTAGCAAAAACCTTTCCTTTTCAACACAAGCAGTGCTAAATACTGGTAGGCACGGCACAGCCAGTGCAAGAGAACCAATGGCAAATACTGGTAGGCAGCGTATGTACAGTGCAAGTCAAGGGGCTGTCAGCCTTAAAAACAATGTCAGTATGGTGCCGACATGTGCCGTCAGTGCTCACACCAACATTGGCAATGAGATTAAAGTATGCAGAGTGCCTGTTCTTAGCCACAGCTATCAAGGGGATTCTGGTGCTGAAACAGCGGGTGAGCTTAGCATTCACACCAGTTACAATAACCAAAACACAGACGGTGGATTTCTCACACATGCCACACACAGTCACCTTGGTCTCTGTGACAAAAATATTCTACCTGCTTATACTGCAAGTGATCAGACCGGTTTCAAAAATAGAGACAGCACGTTACTTATGCCGGAAACTGTGAGCCAGGGTTCCCCTCACAGAGTTGATGCAGGCTGTCAAGAATATGTGATGGATGTGGTACCGGAAGAACAGTATCCTCATTCTGTTGTCATGAGGGGATGCACTAGCACCCTTGTGCATACAGCCACCAGTAGTACTAGTTCAGTTGTGCATGCATCCACCAGTACCACTAGACCACACCTTTATACAACCACCAGTACTACTGGGAGCCCACATGTGCATGAAACCACCAGCACTACTAGCCCACATATGCATGGAACCACCAGTTCCTCTAGCCCACAAGCACATGGACCCACCAGTACTACTAGCCCACATGTGCATGGAACCACCAATACTACTAGCCGACTTGTGCATCCAGCCACCAGCACTGTTACCAGCACACTTGTGCATGCAGCCACTGGTACTGTACACAGTACAGGTCAGCTACAAACCGGCAGAACGTTACAGCTAGACTTTGAAGCCGATGAGCGATTTCCTTCTGGCCACCCCTCTGCAGGTCCATCAAGTGTTTCTACTGGTAGCGGAGGATTAGGGCTGCCCAGTCGAGTGATGGATATCACCCATGTAGGTGGTGTTGGAAGCACACCCACTGCAACACCTGACCACCTGAAACACCTGGAAGGGGGTGGGGAAGGAGGTGCTGTGGCCGCAAGGCACGAGACTCAGAAATCTCCACGTGACATGCTGCTGCGGCGGGCTGTGGAGAACTCGTACATTCAGTCCACAGCTGGATTCTTCTCATGCCAGTCTCCTGTTCCAGTTGTACCATCTCTTACTCACCCCTTCATACACAGGCAGCAGCAGTTGCAGCAGCGAGACAAATCACCGCCTGGTCAGAGCTATGTAGCTCCCCACCATAGTCCTGATAGTGGGGAGCTTCATGACTCTGGCCAGGCTGTGGACGTCAGCTGGCTTAGGGACAATGAACCTTCATCTCTAGCTGCACAGAATTTCATAAGTACACCTAAAAAAAATCAGACAGGCACTGTGGATGATGAGCGTGGTCGTAGTGAGGTTTTGGTGGAAAATAACACAGATGTAGCAGCAAATGGTCCCACGATGTTGAGAAACACCCCTGTAGGTTTAAGTTCATCAGCCACTGTTGTTCAAAAGAATGCAAACTATGCTTCATTACAAGAAGAAGAAACCAGCATTGGCCTGTCTAACTCACCTCTCCATCCGTCAGATCCAGGCTCAGTAGCTGAATACCAAGGACCAAGCACTAGTCAGGTAAAGAGGAAGGTCAAAAGACGCCTGTTCTTAGGTCTGCCGTCAGCAAAACAAACCAGCAGCAAGCTAGGGGAGATGTCTAGTGCTTCGCACAGGCCAGACTCGCATGTGCTACTCGGCACTAGCACTGAGAACTACTACGGACAGTACTTGCAGTCTGACAGCACCCATGGGAGTGTTAACTCCCTTGTGCAGGCAGACACTGGTACTGTGAACAGTACCAGTGGCTGCATGCATGAGGGGGTTTTGGACAGTCAGAGTATGCATTACCCATCTTCAGAAGGCCTTCACGGCTCTTCCGCAAGCATACTGTTGGACAGCCCAGGCCAGACAAGCAATGATGGGTTGAGTAGTGATGTCATGGACAGCTCACAACTGTCAGTGCCATCTCATGGAACTTACTCTGACAGCAGCAGTGTGAACATCATGGCCAGAAGTGCTGAATTGAGTGTTGACAGTGTTGTGCTTAGTGACAGCAAATATTCCTATGATTCTGTTGGTCATATTAGAAACAATAGTCATCAGTTTGAGGCTGGCAGGAACAACTATGTTGCTGGTCAGTACACAGGTAGTCTGGTCAGTAATGGTAACCATCGATCAGATGTAAACTCTCCTAGCACTCAAGACAGTCTGTACACTGGGTCAATCACTGATGTCTTTTCCCACCGCCTCCTTGCAAAGACCTGCTCTGATGGATTTCAGAATGGGTCTCCACAGTGCATAAAACAAAAATTACACAGTCAATCATTGGACATGGCACCACATCACCACAGCAGTATAAAAGGTCAGCAGCATGATGGCAGTTTGCATCACCAAAGTCTTGGATCTACAGAAAGGCTTAACCCCCTTGTGCATTCTGCCACTGACACTGTTCACAAGGGGGTTAATGGCCATGCCCCAGACAATAAAGCTCATCAACCGAGCTTAGAATATAAAGTCAATTTGTATGGTCAGATCCCTGGCAGTAAAAGAAATCTGTCAGGCACAAGAGATGAATCTAAAGAGAATACGCATGGTATGCCATTAGCCAAGTCACAAACCCAACAGCATAGATCTAAAGAAACTCAATATAGTGAGTCAGTGCAGAGCCAGAGCCATGGATCGAGAGAAAGTCTGTATTGTCCGCCAACAGGCACATCCTATTTGCAGAGCCTTGGATCTGAAGAAATTCTCTACGGTCAGTCGGACAGTCATCAACAGCAGATCCAAGGCTGTGAACAAAACCTTCATAGTGCTGACACAGTTATCAATAATAATCAGCATCATGGCTCAAGAAAACATGAGTGTGAGCAGTCACCTGACAATTCATATACGCAGCAGCTTGGTTTCATAGAAAACCTGTATGGTCATTCAATAGACAACCTTCTATCCCAGCACAGTGGATCTAATAGTAACACTGTGCAGGGTTGTACGCTGGACAATGATACGCAGCACCTGTGTTCTAAAAAAAACCTGTATGGTCAGTCAGTGAATAGTGCTTTGTCTCTGCACCATGAATCTAATGAAACTGTGCATAGACAGACAGTGAAAAATGATACCGGTACTCAGCAGCTTAGTTCTAATAAAACCCTGTATGGTCAGTCAGAGGATAGCGTTTCCTCTCTGCACCATGAATCTAATAGGCCAATGCATAGACAGATGGTAGATAATAATACACAGCAGCTTGTTTCCAAGGGACATATGTATGGTCAGTCAGAGGATAGCGTTTCCTCTCTGCA
>BTPG01000001.1:244074958-244203972 GCA_036245525.1 Semisulcospira habei
TGTATGGTCAGTCAGAGGATAGCGTTTCCTCTCTGCACCATGAATCTAATAGGCCAATGCATGGACAGATGGTAGATAATAATACACAGCAGCTTGGTTTTAAAACATGCCTGTACAGTCAGTCGGTGGATAGCATTCCATCCCTGAATCGTGGATCTCATAAAACTGTGCGTGGACAGACAGCAGATAATGATACACAGCTGTTTGGTTCTAAAAAATGCCTGTACAGTCAGTCAGTGGATAGCATACCATCCCTGAACCATGGGACTAATAAAACTGTGTGTGGTCAGACACTGGGTAATGATATGCAGCAGTTGGGTTCTAAAAAAAACATGTATGGTCAGTCAGTGGATAGCATTCCATCCCTGAATCATGGATCTAATAAAGCTATGCATGGACAGACGCTCGATGATACACAGCAACTTACTCTTGGCTCTATAAAAAATATGAATGGGTCTAAAGAAAGTGTGCAGTGGCAGTCTTTAGACAAACAGTTTGGTCGTGAGGAAATTCTGTCTGGTAAGCTGGCAGACAGTATTAACCCCCAGATGCATGCAGCCACTGGTACTGTGGGCAGTGGGGTTAATTGTCAGAGCACTGTATCCAACAATAGTCTCAGTCTTGGCCATATGCGAACTGACAAAAAGTCCCAGCACAAATTACAGCGTGAGCAGCACACACCAGCCCTCAAATCTTTGCTGAAACAAACCTCCAGCATAAAGGAGAATCTTGCATTGAGGACCCCATTCAGCACCTCAGCTAGAAGAGTGTCCTTCGGTGAAATGGATGTGCGAGAATTTGAAATCCCACAAGAGGAGCTGGAAGCAGCTTTTGAAGAAATCAGTCAGCGGACAGATGGACCATTAGACTTGGACAAGCGGTTTGATGTTATAAGTCTCAGGCCTGAGGGTCCTTTGGCAGTAGAACATTTGTTTGATGTAATCAGCAGAAGACCAGGAGGACCTCTCTACCCACCAGATGAGAGAGATGATCATCAGAGCAAACTTGAACATACTGGGCAAAACATAAAGAGTTATTATGCTCTGCTGGGTGATCATACAGAACAAATGGCATGGCACTGTGATCACTCTGCCTACCAGCAAACACCGAGCGATCATGCAGAGCAGTTGAGAAGACACAGTGAGAATATGGAACAACAGAGAACACTTAGTGATGAGACTGATTACACTCAGCAACCAAGAGTCCCAAGTACTCACACAAGTGGTCTTGCTGAGGAGCAGAGAACATTGAATGATCGCACTAATGAAAGTACACAAAGTCAGTATAGTAAGCAAATGAGAAGGCGTGGTGATCACTCTCAACAAAGGAGAGCTTTCAGTGATCATGCTATGGGGCAGAGAGCACTGAGCACTAAGCTAAAGACAGAACTGAGTGATCACACTGAGCTAATGAAAAGGCATGGTGAAATACAGCTTGGCCACACTGAGCAGCAGAAAAGATGCACTGATCATTCTAGTAGAAGTCCTAATGAGCGCACTAAAAAATCAAGAACAGGGAATAATCATACTGATAAAAAAAGAAGTCCCAGTTATAATGCTGAGCAACATGTACGACATGACCACACTGAACATGTGAGCAAGCATGATGTACAGCATGGTCACATTGAGCAGCAGAGAAGACGCAGTGATCATGATAGTACAAGTCTTGATGAATGCACTACAAAATCAAGAACACGTCATAATCATGCTGATCAAAAAAGAAGTCCAAGTTATAGTGCTGAGCAATACGTAAGACATGACCACGCTGTGCTTGGGAGCAGACGATTTTGTGAAAGCAATCAGCAAAAAAGGACACGCAGCAATCGCACTGAAAAACACACCGCTACAACTGGTCATACAGCAGCCAAGGCCATGCCAACATCTGATAGCCCAGATCCGTTGCACTTCTTGCCCATGCGGACACCAGTTTTGTTAACAGTGGCTACATCTACAGTGAGGTTAGATCAGCCATCTAAGCAAAAGGTTTTGGCTACTTCTGGCAAGGTAGATGCCTCCTTCTCTGAAACGTGTATGCCCCATTTTTCACAATCCAGATCAGGCGGGCCTTCTTACCCTGTTAAGGCCACAAGAAAAAATGTCTCACAGAAAGGAGAGGAATGCTTTGTTTCTACTGACAGCAAAAATAAAATTTCTTCAGACCATGCCACTGACAAGAGCCCTCAACCATCCATACAAAACTCTTTGGAGCTAAGTAAAACAGGGATGGGCGAATTCGTAAATAACCAAAATATATCAGATACAGTTCCATCTTGGTTATTGGACATGTCACAGACATCGTCAAGAGAGGAAATGTTTCACATTTTCAGCGGGAATTGTGCAAGTAGTGTTTCCAGTCATTTGCAACCTGAACATCCGCCAGCCCTGCATTCCAGTCAATCGAGTACCAGCCACATGTCATTGTACTCCACTGCTGATAGTCTTGGTTATACACCAACTTTGTTGTCTACTTGTGACAGTGGGAGTCCTGCATCACCGCTCATGGCGTCAGCTGCTAGCAGTCACACGGTCATTGCCTGTACTAGCGATGATGCATGCCAAGCAGCCATGTCTCGAGAGACTTTCCAGAGATTGTTGGCTGAACGCAAGCCCAATGCCTTCTTCAAGCCAATAGAAAGTCATCCCACTATAAGGAAACAATCAGAAACCTAACTTTGACGCATTCAGCGGTCAGGTCAAAATTCTGAACTTTGCCTCTCTTCTCCACCAGCAAGAGACTTAGATCTCATGAGCTCCTGTCTTCTCCACCAGCTAGAGACTTAGATCTCATGAGCTCCTGTCTTCTCCACCAGCTAGAGACTTAGATCTCATGAGCTCCTGTCTTCTCCACCAGCTAGAGACTTAGATCTCATGAGCTCCTGTCTTCTCCACCAGCTAGAGACTTAGATCTCATGAGCTCCTGTCTTCTCCACCAGCTAGAGACTTGGATCTCATGAGCTCCTGTCTTCTCCACCAGCTAGAGACTTAGATCTCATGAGCTCCTGTCTTCTCCACCAGCTAGAGACTTAGATCTCATGAGCTCCTGTCTTCTCCACCAGCTAGAGACTTGGATCTCATGAGCTCCTGTCTTCTCCACCAGCTAGAGACTTGGATCTCATGAGCTCCTGTCTTCTCCACCAGCTAGAGACTTAGATCTCATGAGCTCCTGTCTTCTCCACCAGCTAGAGACTTAGATCTCATGAGCTCCTGTCTTCTCCACCAGCTAGAGACTTAGATCTCATGAGCTCCTGTCTTCTCCACCAGCTAGAGACTTAGATCTCATGAGCTCCTGTCTTCTCCACCAGCTAGAGACTTAGATCTCATGAGCTCCTGTCTTCTCCACCAGCTAGAGACTTAGATCTCATGAGCTCCTGTCTTCTCCACCAGCTAGAGACTTAGATCTCATGAGCTCCTGTCTTCTCCACCAGCTAGAGACTTAGATCTCATGAGCTCCTGTCTTCTCCACCAGCTAGAGACTTAGATCTCATGAGCTCCTGTCTTCTCCACCAGCTAGAGACTTAGATCTCATGAGCTCCTGTCTTCTCCACCAGCTAGAGACTTAGATCTCATGAGCTCCTGTCTTCTCCACCAGCTAGAGACTTAGATCTCATGAGCTCCTGTCTTCTCCACCAGCTAGAGACTTAGATCTCATGAGCTCCTGTCTTCTCCACCAGCTAGAGACTTAGATCTCATGAGCTCCTGTCTTCTCCACCAGCTAGAGACTTAGATCTCATGAGCTCCTGTCTTCTCCACCAGCTAGAGACTTAGATCTCATGAGCTCCTGTCTTCTCCACCAGCTAGAGACTTAGATCTCATGAGCTCCTGTCTTCTCCACCAGCTAGAGACTTGGATCTCATGAGCTCCTGTCTTCTCCACCAGCTAGAGACTTGGATCTCATGAGCTCCTGTCTTCTCCACCAGCTAGAGACTTGGATCTCATGAGCTCCTGTCTTCTCCACCAGCTAGAGACTTGGATCTCATGAGCTCCTGTCTTCTCCACCAGCTAGAGACTTGGATCTCATGAGCTCCTGTCTTCTCCACCAGCTAGAGACTTGGATCTCATGAGCTCCTGTCTTCTCCACCAGCTAGAGACTTGGATCTCATGAGCTCCTGTCTTCTCCACCAGCTAGAGACTTGGATCTCATGAGCTCCTGTCTTCTCCACCAGCTAGAGACTTAGATCTCATGAGCTCCTGTCTTCTCCACCAGCTAGAGACTTGGATCTCATGAGCTCCTGTCTTCTCCACCAGCTAGAGACTTAGATCTCATGAGCTCCTGTCTTCTCCACCAGCAAGAGACTTAGATCTCATGAGCTCCTGTCTTCTCCACCAGCTAGAGACTTAGATCTCATGAGCTCCTGTCTTCTCCACCAGCTAGAGACTTGGATCTCATGAGCTCCTGTCTTCTCCACCAGCTAGAGACTTAGATCTCATGAGCTCCTGTCTTCTCCACCAGCTAGAGACTTAGATCTCATGAGCTCCTGTCTTCTCCACCAGCTAGAGACTTAGATCTCATGAGCTCCTGTCTTCTCCACCAGCTAGAGACTTAGATCTCATGAGCTCCTGTCTTCTCCACCAGCTAGAGACTTAGATCTCATGAGCTCCTGTCTTCTCCACCAGCTAGAGACTTGGATCTCATGAGCTCCTGTCTTCTCCACCAGCTAGAGACTTAGATCTCATGAGCTCCTGTCTTCTCCACCAGCTAGAGACTTAGATCTCATGAGCTCCTGTCTTCTCCACCAGCTAGAGACTTGGATCTCATGAGCTCCTGTCTTCTCCACCAGCTAGAGACTTAGATCTCATGAGCTCCTGTCTTCTCCACCAGCTAGAGACTTGGATCTCATGAGCTCCTGTCTTCTCCACCAGCTAGAGACTTAGATCTCATGAGCTCCTGTCTTCTCCACCAGCTAGAGACTTAGATCTCATGAGCTCCTGTCTTCTCCACCAGCTAGAGACTTGGATCTCATGAGCTCCTGTCTTCTCCACCAGCTAGAGACTTGATCTCATGAGCTCCTGTCTTCTCCACCAGCTAGAGACTTAGATCTCATGAGCTCCTGTCTTCTCCACCAGCTAGAGACTTAGATCTCATGAGCTCCTGTCTTCTCCACCAGCTAGAGACTTGGATCTCATGAGCTCCTGTCTTCTCCACCAGCTAGAGACTTAGATCTCATGAGCTCCTGTCTTCTCCACCAGCTAGAGACTTAGATCTCATGAGCTCCTGTCTTCTCCACCAGCTAGAGACTTAGATCTCATGAGCTCCTGTCTTCTCCACCAGCTAGAGACTTAGATCTCATGAGCTCCTGTCTTCTCCACCAGCTAGAGACTTAGATCTCATGAGCTCCTGTCTTCTCCACCAGCTAGAGACTTGGATCTCATGAGCTCCTGTCTTCTCCACCAGCTAGAGACTTAGATCTCATGAGCTCCTGTCTTCTCCACCAGCTAGAGACTTAGATCTCATGAGCTCCTGTCTTCTCCACCAGCTAGAGACTTGGATCTCATGAGCTCCTGTCTTCTCCACCAGCTAGAGACTTAGATCTCATGAGCTCCTGTCTTCTCCACCAGCTAGAGACTTGGATCTCATGAGCTCCTGTCTTCTCCACCAGCTAGAGACTTAGATCTCATGAGCTCCTGTCTTCTCCACCAGCTAGAGACTTAGATCTCATGAGCTCCTGTCTTCTCCACCAGCTAGAGACTTGGATCTCATGAGCTCCTGTCTTCTCCACCAGCTAGAGACTTGGATCTCATGAGCTCCTGTCTTCTCCACCAGCTAGAGACTTGGATCTCATGAGCTCCTGTCTTCTCCACCAGCTAGAGACTTAGATCTCATGAGCTCCTGTCTTCTCCACCAGCTAGAGACTTAGATCTCATGAGCTCCTGTCTTCTCCACCAGCTAGAGACTTGGATCTCATGAGCTCCTGTCTTCTCCACCAGCTAGAGACTTAGATCTCATGAGCTCCTGTCTTCTCCACCAGCAAGAGACTTAGATCTCATGAGCTCCTGTCTTCTCCACCAGCTAGAGACTTAGATCTCATGAGCTCCTGTCTTCTCCACCAGCTAGAGACTTAGATCTCATGAGCTCCTGTCTTCTCCACCAGCTAGAGACTTGGATCTCATGAGCTCCTGTCTTCTCCACCAGCTAGAGACTTAGATCTCATGAGCTCCTGTCTTCTCCACCAGCTAGAGACTTGGATCTCATGAGCTCCTGTCTTCTCCACCAGCTAGAGACTTAGATCTCATGAGCTCCTGTCTTCTCCACCAGCTAGAGACTTGGATCTCATGAGCTCCTGTCTTCTCCACCAGCTAGAGACTTGGATCTCATGAGCTCCTGTCTTCTCCACCAGCTAGAGACTTGGATCTCATGAGCTCCTGTCTTCTCCACCAGCTAGAGACTTAGATCTCATGAGCTCCTGTCTTCTCCACCAGCTAGAGACTTGGATCTCATGAGCTCCTGTCTTCTCCACCAGCTAGAGACTTGGATCTCATGAGCTCCTGTCTTCTCCACCAGCTAGAGACTTGGATCTCATGAGCTCCTGTCTTCTCCACCAGCAAGAGACTTAGATCTCATGAGCTCCTGTCTTCTCCACCAGCTAGAGACTTGGATCTCATGAGCTCCTGTCTTCTCCACCAGCTAGAGACTTGGATCTCATGAGCTCCTGTCTTCTCCACCAGCTAGAGACTTAGATCTCATGAGCTCCTGTCTTCTCCACCAGCTAGAGACTTAGATCTCATGAGCTCCTGTCTTCTCCACCAGCTAGAGACTTAGATCTCATGAGCTCCTGTCTTCTCCACCAGCTAGAGACTTAGATCTCATGAGCTCCTGTCTTCTCCACCAGCTAGAGACTTAGATCTCATGAGCGATCTCATGAGCTCCTGTCTTCTCCACCAGCTAGAGACTTAGATCTCATGAGCTCCTGTCTTCTCCACCAGCAAGAGACTTGGATCTCATGAGCTCCTGTCTTCTCCACCAGCTAGAGACTTAGATCTCATGAGCTCCTGTCTTCTCCACCAGCTAGAGACTTGGATCTCATGAGCTCCTGTCTTCTCCACCAGCTAGAGACTTAGATCTCATGAGCTCCTGTCTTCTCCACCAGCTAGAGACTTGGATCTCATGAGCTCCTGTCTTCTCCACCAGCTAGAGACTTAGATCTCATGAGCTCCTGTCTTCTCCACCAGCTAGAGACTTGGATCTCATGAGCTCCTGTCTTCTCCACCAGCTAGAGACTTGGATCTCATGAGCTCCTGTGACTGCAGTTCATGAGAATCTACATCTCTTGCATATGGAGGAGTCTGTATGTGGGGTATTACATGTTGCTAAAGCCATCAGCCGCCGAACACACCAATGCAGACGGATGGACGGAGGTCTGAAAGATACCCCAGATAGTTCAACCATGGTAGTTCAAGGCTGTTGCAAAATCAGAATTTAGTCTGGCTGTAGAAGGGTTGTGAGTGCCGTATCATTGCAAGGGCAGGTTGTAAGCTGTCTTCCAACACTGCAGTCTTTGCTTAGCAATGATTTTCCTCAGTCTGACTTTGAAAATCAGAAGAACATGTAGGTCAAAATTACATGTGTTTTGATGCAAACAGTAGATTAAAAGGCCAGACAAACATGCAATATTGCATGTTTGTCCGTGCTTTTAATCCACCATTTGCATCAAAACTTGTGCGTTTTTGACTTGCTTCTGATTTTCAAAAAGCGTCTGCTGAGCCTGTCTCTACCGGCATGAGCCCATGCTGTAGCAGAGGAGCATGTAAACCTCTTGCTGAATGATCAGGCCAGATGAGCAATGTGTGTGCACGTTTAGTGTCATTTTGACCAGATTCTGATTAAAGAAGAACTCAAACTGCGGAAGGTGCATAAAGGGGTCTTCCATATAACGACATGACAGTGGCGTGAAAGGGATGGCAACAGCAACATAAAGTGAGGAGGTAGAGAATAAAGAATGAGTGTTTCCATATGTTCGACCCGACAGCATCCTGAAAGTCTAGCAACAGCAGTGTGCTAAAATTGTATCACCCTAGGGAGCAACTAAGCGGCTATTTCCTAGTTATATGAGCATAGTTTTCGACAGTTAGAAACAACTTAACCCATTTAGCCTCAACGCCTTACAGCAGGAGATAGATTGACCATGATAATTCAAGGGTAGTGCCAGATGAGCTTGGCGCCTTCAAATACTATTCACAACTTCAAACCCAAACTTGGTACAAAGATACCTAATGGTAAGACCTTTCTATACGTACTAACTTGGTACAGAGATATCTGATGGTAAGACCTGTCTATGCCTACTAATTTGGATGACCCCTCAGAAAGGTCAAGGGTCACAAAGGCTTAGGAAATAGGTCTGAAATAGCCATATTTTGACAAAAGATGTTTTTTTCTCAAATACTAAAATACTATTCACAACTTTAAACCCAAACTTGCTACAAAGATACCAGATGGGAAGACCTTTCTATGCACACTAATTTGGTTGATCCCTCAGAAAGGTCAAGGGTCACGAGAGCTCAGGAAATAGGTCTAAAATAGCCATAGTTTGACAAAAGATGTTTTTTCTCAAATACTATTCACAACTTCAAACACAAATTTGGTACAGAGATACCTGATGGTAAGACCTATCTATGCATACTAATTTGGATGACCCCTTGGAAAGGTCAAGGGTCACAAGAGGCTAGCAAATTTGTGTAAAATGCTGATTTTTTATAAAATTGTAGGTATTCCCAAATTTTTCAACCAAATTTGGTACAAAGTTAGCTTATGATAAGACCTTCCTATGCATACTAATTTAGTCGACTCGTCACAAAGGTCAATTGCCACTGGGGGGGGGGGGGGGGGGGGGGGGGGGGGGAGAGGAGGGGGACGTGTGAAAAATGCTTACATTTTCAGAAAACATGGATTTTGCTGCTGCAAAAGCCAGCCCTTGTCACAAAGGTCACACATATAAATCGGTCATACGCGTGAGCCAAAATGGCTTTGCCTTTCTTCTTTTACAGTGGCCGATATTGATACAGTCCGTTATAGCAAGGCTTGCCTTGTGTTTTGGGGTTTTTTTTTATTAACTTTTAAACAAGACATTTCAGGACAACACAAAGAACAAGAAATGATCACCAAAGTTGGTCCTAGTTTATTTTAAAACTTTTCTTTAAACCCAATGGTTTAGCCAATACCCTCGAGAGATCAAGGAAATGACCTACCTGTTAGACCTTGGTGACCACCGACGCTGAAATTGTGATAAGCTATGCATGCAGCAGACATCTTGCAAGACCATCCAACTTCCTGCATGGGAAGCATGAAGTTTACAGATATAAATAAGTCGGTGTTGCTCATTGGGGCTAGGGTATTTTTTTTAGCACGTTTAACCCATTTTAGCCCCAATGCCCAAGAGTAGAAGATGGATCAACCATGATAATTCGAGGGTAGTGCCAAATTAACTTGGTGCCATCAGGCACCAAGCTAATCTGGCACTACCCTTGAATTGCCATGGTCAGTCCATCTCATGCAACTGGTACATAGTCATTGGACAACACCTCCAAAATTTGGAAAATGTGGGCGTGGGGCTAAATAGGTCATGTTCAAAATTTCCCCCGAGGGCCGCGGCTGAACCATTGCTATTACTATTAGGACTAAAGGACAATTGAAATAAATTAGGACCAAGGTTGGTGATCATCTTTTCTTTATAACCCACAGCCGCATTTCCCAAATTTTGGAGGTGTCAATTAACAATCATGTACCAGTTGTAGGAGAATGATCCACCATATTCAAGGCTAGTGCCAGGTTAGCTTGGTGCCATCAGGCACGAAGCTAATCTGGCACTACCCTTGAATTATCATGGTTGATCCATCTCCTGCTGTAGTGTGTTGCGGCTAAATGGGTTAAAGTTGTCTTGAAATCTTCCGTGTTCAAAAGTTGTTTGCAAACACTAGGCAAGCGTTGCTCAGACGGACTATATAATTACTTGGTTTGAATTATCATGGTTGATCAATCTCCTGCTGTAGTGCATTGCGGTTGAATTGGTTAAAGTTGTCGTGAAATCATCTGCGTTCAAAAGTTGTTTGCAAACAACAATAGGCGTCACTCAAACAGACTATATAATTACTTGGTTACATGTACCTAAAATGTGCAAACCGTTCCAAGGTTCGGAAGGTTATTTTTCTAATTGGAAGACGGATATGATTGTGGACCCAGAAGACCAGTAAAGGAAGAGGTGCCAAGTGAGCAGTACTACTACACTGTACTGTTTAGTCATTATGGTCAGTTTTCTATGGCACTGCAAATAAAACGGTCATGAACTCAAGGATTGTAGTGTTGCACTCCTGTTGGGAAGTGCCTGAAAGTTATTACCTCATCAGAGTTATTACATTGTGTGTGGTCTTTTTGCATAAACTTTTTAGGCTTTACAAGTGTGGGCGACTTTGTGTATGCCAGATTTATGTATACGATGGGTGTGCATGCATGTTCATTTACGGTGATGCGATTCATGCTCATGTGCTGAGTGAAATCTGATACCTCTTCATTTGAATTATTTTTCTATACATTATTTTATACTTACGTTGTACATCTGATGCTGTACAAAGTTACACTGTTGATGAAAAATGTGATACATCTATTAAAAAAGAATGTTTCGTCTCCTTTTGAACTGAACATTGTAGCAATTTGTGCGCACACAAACGAATATGGCATGCACACGCACGCACAGTTGACATAAAAGCATGCTGTTCAGTGTAGCCCTTTTTTTAAAGAGAAAAATTTACACTTATTGAGCAGCTGCTTTTCAAAAAGCAAACAGTATCAATAAAACGTTAAATACATGAATACATAAACTTTCAACCATCTATTTGTAGTGATCAAATTCTGAAGTCATGAAACTTGAACAGGGATTTGTTGTAACTTGAAGATATACACTTGTGAGCAAAAGAAATGCAACGAAAAGCCTCCCTTAAGAAAGTAACCAAAACAAATAACCCTTTGGCAGTTGGTAGGAATCGCCTCGACAAAAGTGCTGCCGACAGCCCGACGGCCATATTTCCCAAATGTTGGAGGCGACATCTAGTGACTATGCACCAGTTGCAGGAGCTGGATCGACCATGTTAATTCAAGGGCACTACCCTTGAATTATCATGGTCAACCCATCTCCTGCTGTAGCGCGTCAGGGCGGAATAAGTTAAGAATAAAAAGAGCAAAACACATACTGTCTCATGCTTGCTCATCCAAAGTAGGTAGTCGATCTTTAGGGGTTAAAGTTGCATGCGGCTTAAATTGTACCAACGCCTTGGCCGCTGAATAACATCCAACACCGCCCAACTGCGAGAGCTATAGATCCTCATGAGCCCCCGCAGTTGCGGAGGCTCACGAGGATCTATACCTCTTGCCGAGCCTATTCTGTATGCATGTTCCTTTGACGGATGGGGATCTCGAGCGCTGAACTTACAAAGGTTCCAAATCCACAATGGCAGTAAAAGAGTTAACCCTTTCATGCCTTGGATTGGGTAGAATTCTCTTAAAAATGCACATTGTTGGCAGGAGATGGACAGACCATGGCAGTTCAAGGGTAGCCCCAGATCAGCTTAGCGCCTGGATGGCGCCAAGCTGATGTGGTCTACCCTTTAACCATTGTCCATCCATCAGCCGCCTAATGTGCCAGAGCCGAACGAGTAGGTGGACGAGAACAGGCCAGAGCTGGCACAGGGGTAATTAAGGGAGAGGTGGACGAGTAGCTGCCTAGCCACAGGAGGTGATTAACTCGTCTGAAAGAAGATCTGGAAAAAAAGGAACGGCACAAACACTTGACTTCTCCTACACCAGACACTCTACTACTCGAACAAAAACGGGAACCCCTCAATTTTTGAGCTCACTAACTGATCAAATAGTGACATCATGATAACTAACAGTGTGTGGACCGTGTTTATTTCTGGCATACACGAATGCTCTGCCAAAGAAGCTGACATCCCACACCATGCTCTGCTCAGACTACTGCAGTTATCTGAGCAGTCGCATCCAAAACAAACCAGGCCTGCCTAACCCATATCTTACTGAGGCTAAAAGCTTCAAATTTGTACACCGCCATTGCAAGCTACATTATAGTACTTACATTAAGGATATAGACCAATGGCTTTAGTTCAAGGGTAGTGCCAGAATAGCTTGTCGCCTAAAGGTGCCAAGTTATTCTGGCACTACCCTTGAACTATTTAAGTCAAACTTAGTTCACACACTGGTGTATTCTGAATGATAAGGGTCAAAGGATGACCTCAACTGACTGGCTGAGCAAAGAAAAGGTGGGAAATGGCACACTACTCTGCATGGATCGCCAGGCAAACAATATAATGGATGTGTTCCATAAAATGTCAAACTAAAGCTAAGACTGCAGAAATTGTGCACATTATTAGCCCTTTTGTGTGGTAGCGGTTTTAGTCGCGATGATTCCTGCAGGAATTATCGTGACTAAAACTGCTACCAGCACGCAACTTGCCAGCACTGACGCAGTTTCAAGCTAATCACCTAGAGAGAAAGAAACTTCTGAAGACAACACCTGTACATGGGTATGCACCCAAGGGAATAGTTCCACGCCGGACAAACGTAGCAATTGGGGGTCTAATTGTTATATTTGCCAAGCACCGTGATTCCCCTTGGTATGTAAATGGTATCCATCAATGCTTGCGCTTTCAGTCGACAGTTCCATGCAGACAAGCTTGCTACGGATCTTCTAACTCTGGCTGGGGCCTCGGTTATTTGGGGGGGGGACTATAGAGCCAACCGCTGAAAATCAGTGGCACACTAACTTAGCTGATAAGACGGTGGTGGAGCACAAGATATTTTGGATCCTTGCGCTCTCGGAAGGTCTGAATTGACTATAGGTGTCATGGCGTACACTAGAATCGGAGCGGATCCGTTGCTTTGGATAGGTTGTTTTCATTATTAGACCGGAAGAATCTCCAATTTTGAACATGTGATGCTTGTATCCCTGCCGCAGAGTTGTCTTGGTAAAAGTATTTGTTGGTGGTGCAGAATTACTTGGTATTTTTCTTTTTCTTCTTGTAAAGAGCCTTCCCTAGGAATAGTGTTTTCATATGTACTGCAAGAACGACGCATCCAAGTTATTTGGGTTTACCGCCGAGCAGGCAACTTAGGCCATCTCACGGTGGGAGGCGTCTAAGGAATTATGAACAAGAATATGACGTCATCTTGCTGTCGAGCGACGTAAATGGTTTCTTGTTACGATCATATATGCTAATGACGTGGGGTCTATTTATCCGCTCAAATTCTTCAATTTCTTGTGAACAAAATGGCGGGAGGTCTGAAAACTTTCATGTCGCAGTAGCTGTCAGTGGCTTGTGCATTTAATAAAACCTTCTACATAAGTTCATGACGACATAGGAGCTCCAGGTAGGTTGCTTCTTTAGTTCCTTCCTTTAAAAAAAAATATTTGTCGTTTAGCGCCGCGCCACGACTCCTACACGTTTTTAACATGGTGGCAGGGACTCCAAGCGCCGTTCCTTTGGTGCAGTGGAGTCCAGTTAACACGAGCACGCTTTACACACATTTCCTGTTAACACGAACCATTTTTGCATTCCCGGCCAATGGCCTCCTTATTGTGTAGTAAAATTTCGCTGATAACACAAAAGGCTTAACACGAAAGTTCGCTTTACACGAAGCTGGTTTCGGTTCCCAACTAGGGCAATTTCACCATTATTCACCTGTTTAATACAAAAACAGATTCCATTCTGAAACACCGAAAACCAATTCATGAAAAGGGGCACTGCACGTGTCACTCTCGCGCTGTAGTACATGACACAGATCAGAGCAAATTCTAGTTTGTGATTGGCCGAATAGCCTTCAGCTGTTGTAATCCATCTTCGCATTGGCTAGCGTTTCTAAACTGTATTCATGTTACTCACAAACCAGATAGGTGAGGCTAGCGCTGGCAGAATTGTCAGTACTCAAACCAAGGGGAATCACAGCGCTGGACAGACAACAGTTAGATCCCCTGCCCCCGCCTATCAGGCACCCAACCGCCAGCCCACAGAGAAATACGCAGGTATAGAATAAGACAATCATTTCCATCCTAGAGGATGGAAATGATTGTCTTATTCTATACCTGCGTATTTCTCTGTGGGCTGGCGGTTGGGTGCCTGATAGGCGGGGGCAGGGGATCTAACTGTTGTCTGTCCAGCGCTGTGATTCCCCTTTGTTTGAGTACTGTATTCATGTTGCATCATTCGTGTACCAACACAACCCTTCTACCGATGCGGGATTGTACTTCAGCCTGTGTTGCTTTTACCTGATCGATTGTACTTTACTATGGATTTTACCTGATGGGTTTTACATTAAATACGTGAGCTGTACACTTTGCGTTTTCCTAGCGAGCTGAAGGTATGCATATAAAGTACAATAGTGTGCACTTTTAACCTCGTATTCATTCATGCACACATCTCTTCCACACTTTCTCCTCGAGGGCCGTGATCAATTTTGAGACGATATTGGTCAACACGAAATACGTTTAACACGAAGTGATTTTGCGTGTCCCCAGAAATTCGTGTCAAGCAGACTCCACTGTACGTGCTTGATCTACGAGCTACAGCCACAGTAGGCACAAGAGGCCATTACACACACATATTATGGTAAACAACTGACAATCAGATGTATTTAAAACTGTATTTATCTTTGTCATCTGCTCTTTCGATTCTGCATGCACGAACTTATTTCCATTTGCACGCGCATTGCTATTATTAGACTGGTTGTGTTAAACATGACCAGTCTCATGATTTCACCTGAAGTGATTTCCACAGCCCAAATTTACAAAACCGGTCCCGAATCGTCAAATGGCGACACTCTGCTTCAAAGTTGCGACGTACTTTCAGGTAGCAGAACAGCTTTGGACACAATATAGTATTAATATTAGGCTAGGCCTTATTTTCTTCCTCCTTTGTCGGGTATATGTGCGCCACAACTCCTACACGTTTTTAACATAGCAGGAACACCAACCGCTGTTTCTTGGTATGCGCTTGGTCTATGAGCTACAGATCTTCAGACTTTCTCAAAATTGTCAAAGTTTTGACAAAAGAGTGGCCTATTCTGTGAGCTATATAGGACACTTCAAACAAACAAAAAATCTTGCTGATTGCCAGAGAACAAGAAGAAGACAATACATATAGGCACTTTCAGGAACCTAAGACTCACGATTTGCAGCTAAGCAATTTCCAAGATGCCCAAACCAAGTACTGTTTTGGGTAATCCAACAGACAAGTATACCCATAACATCCTGAGGGTGATATTGTAAAATATGCTTGGTTTCCTATTAAGGGTACATTACAGATTAGGAGAGAGATCAACTGTTTTAGTTCAAGGGTGGTGCCAGAATAGCTTGGCGCCTCAGGCGCCAAGCTATTCTGGCACCACCCTTGAACTATCAGTCGAATTCATTTCAAGCAATGAAGTATTAGGATGAAAAGGGTTAAAGACCATCATTTTAGGTGGCTTTAGCCACCAAAATGATGGTCTTTGATGGCAGGCGACACTTTTGCCATTCAAGACCTCTCTTGGGACAGTACCTGTCCTCCAAGACCACCAAATATAGGTGGTCACTCAAACCAGGGTCTACACTATACTGCATCACATTGTCATTTTATCCTTAGTGACAGCAAGTCTACCAGGGAAGACCCAATATATGGAGGCAGTGTTGCGCGTGCATGCAGATAGTAGTAGACACCGACAGGATCAGCAATCAGACAGACAAGCAACACCAATATCCTTTCCTCCTAAAACTGTTATCTTGACTGACTGTTCCACTAGCTGTATGTGTGTGTGTGTGTGTGTGTGTGTGTGTGTGTTAAACTGGGCAGTGGTATCTATTTTGTCCGTCTTGAGCATTTCTTTTGTTACTGCAAAGCAGCTAGACCTCACAAATGAGATGAGGCACAATATAAATCCTCCCTGTTATTTAACTTATTCGAGACGTGCCGATTAGGGATACGTGGCGAACTGCCACGTATCTGTAGGCGGCACATCTCGAACGAGTTAAATATTATTGTAATTTGCGTTGAAAGACTTGCACAACTGGTGCTGGTGATCACACGTCTGTGTTTTTGTTCGACAAACAAGTCATGAGGATGAAGTCCTAAAAACCACTGGCTGTGAGCGATGCAGTCACCATACTATCTACCAATCTACACAGCACTGAAAATATTTTTAATAACTGAAACCACCTATGTGAATGGTCAGAACTGTTGCACAGTGATCCTGTTCGAGCGTTCCTTCTTGAAGGAATGGTGAAAACTTGTGTTGCGCGAAGCATTCCCCAAGAAAATTCAAGATTCATTTAACCCATATCATACGGAGGCTAAACTAGCTTCAAGTTTGTACACTGCCATATGCAAGCTACATTATAGTACTTACAGATAAGGATATAGACCAGTGGCTTTAGTTCAAGGGTGGTGCCAGAATAGCTTGGCGCCTAGAGGTGCCAAGCTATTCTGGCACTACCCTTGAACTATTGTATTCAAACTTATTTCACACAGTGGTGTATTCTGAATGATGAGGGTTAAGAACAAGAAACAGCAAAACTACCACTCAACTAAAAAGCTTATAGAAAGGAGGTGGTAAAATGTTCCTTTATGATACTTGTATTAAAGAAGAACATTGGAAGATATTAAAAAAAGACAGTACATGGTCCTCTCTTCTTTCCCAGCTTTCTGCAGCCCGTCATGTGCTATATCCAAGCTTTCTACCTGAAAACGAAGTACTACATCCAGAGGGTAAAAATGTGCGTGTACACTGATGAGCACAAGAAATGCAACATCATTTGAATCATCGGAAACACTTAAGTGTTTCAAATGAATCAAATGATGCTGCATTCTTTTTGCTTGTCAGTATATAACAACTGCATTGATGGGAGTCCACAGAACTTCCTAAAGGCACAATCAACAAGACATTTTAGAATATGATTCTGTGTTGTTTTGTGACATTTGGAACTTAACACCCATGGCTGTAGAGTCTAAAATCACAGGCCAGCCCTGATTTTGCTTTCTAAAAATCACTCTTCACCCCAATCTCCCGGAAAGTCCACCCGTTGTACAATTCACAGAAGAAAGCTGTCATTTCTTTTGCTCATAAGTATACATAAATATGAATCACAACATGTAATCTTGAGTATGAGGAAGTGAAAGATAAGCTGAAAATTGATGACAACACAGCAACAGCCAAAAATACACCAGCAAAACACACCAAGATCATTTTGTGCTTGTAAAACCTGTAACAAAAGCTGTGAAAACAGCATTTAAAAAAAAAAAAAAAAAAAGACAACGCCAACTCTTTTCATTTATAGATGTACATGTTTCCTTTCACGTAAAATGGACCGACTGACTGTCCCTTGCCTAACATCCAGACAGCAGAAGGGACTTCCTCAGGAGATGTGCCTCAAGCAACAAGTCGGTGAGGAAACTTGACCCCTTCACAGCCAGTGGACACAGATTGAGTTAGTGAAAGCTTCGTTAACCCTTTCAGCCCTAAGGTGCCATTTCTCAAATTACGGAGGTGTTGCTTAATGACTATGCACCAGTTGCAGGAGATGGATTGACTATGATAATTCAAGGGTAGTGCCAGATTAGCTTGGCGCCTGAAGGCGCCAAGCTAATCTGGCACCACCCTTGAATTATCATGGTCAATCCATCTCCTGCGGTAGGGGCTCGGGGCTAAATGGGTTTATTAATCCACCCAAGGAACCCGGACACAGAGTTGGGTCAGCAAGAGGTACAGATCCTCATGAGCCCCCGCAACGGCGGGGGCACATGAGGATCTATGCCCTCTTGCAGCTGGGTGGTGTGACCTTTTTTTTTTTTTTTGTCTCCGCAGGGAAGGGGTCAATCCAGGACACATTGAAGATGCTGCCGCTTCTCTCAGGACAAACAGAAAGCGAACATGTACAAGTTGACAGGAGAATGCCCATGCCAATTAAAACCATTTGTTGCCGAAAAATTCCAACAAAATAGAAATATACTCTGTTTACCTCACATTCTTTCTTAACACAATCATGGTCACATCAATAAACATTTCACACAGAAATATCCACCCAAAAAAAATAATGAAACTTTCTTAAAAAAATAGAAAAAAATACTTTGTCACACCTAAACTGAGTTTGCATTCTACAGGAACGTACTGAAAATAGCTACACTTCACGAACAACAAAAAGTGGCATTGATTGTACTCGTGCACTGATAATCTCTGAAGTATCGCAGGATCGACCGTAATAGTTAAAACTAACCAATACTGTTCAAAATATTGCAAGGTCCATGAAAGGAAATACACCTACACTGGTATGAAGATGTTTTGAATTCCCCTCACAGAATTCTTCAAATATCTGTAATACTCTGAAACAAACCTCTGTGGGTCATTTACAACATTGCATCTTTCTTCTTGAAAAAAAAACGCGGAAATGGCAAACCATCATAGCCTTTCATATACACATTGGTGCAAATGAAATGCAACATCATTAACTCATTTGCAACCAGCTGCATCCGGATGCAGCTTGCCGCGAATGAGTTAACCCATATCATACCGAGGCCAAACTGGCTTCAAATTTGTACACTTCCATATGCAAGCTACATTATAGTACTTACAGATAAGGATATAGACTAATGGCTTTAGTTCAAGAGTGGTGCCAGAATAGCTTGGCGCCTAGAGGCGCCAAGCTATTCTGGCACCACCCTTGAACTATTTTAGTCAAACTTATTTCACACACTGGTGTATTCCGAATGATAAGGGTTAAAGTCATCAGAAACACTGAAGTGTTTCTGATGACACGAATGATGTTGCATTTCTTTTGCTCATCGGTGAACAGGCCCCGATAGTTCTAGGGTGGGCACCAAGCTAAATCTGGCATACCCCTGAAGTGTCATAGCCAATCCGTCTCCCACAGCTGATACACAGTCTGTAACCATCACCGTTATTCATGGGTGTGATCACATGCAAAGTGGTGTTTAGGTGTTCATATCTCCATCATCCAATTATAAAACAAGACTCCACGACGTTGTCAACAGTACTGTAATAATCAAGCTGACATTAGAAAAAAGGGTTTCTGTCACAGCAGATTTTGTTCTACTAAAATGACCTACAGAAGTCACTACATAGTATATGAAAAGTATGGGTGCGCTCACACCCACGATGTACTTACCGTTATGGTCCTACAAAAGTACGGCTGCACTGACACCCACAATGTACAAACCAGGAGTTTCAATAAAAAGTATGGGGTGCTGATTTGCCGGATATATTTTCTACGCAGCTTTTGGCAAAGAACAGTGGAAGTGAATGACACCACCCAAAGTTGCAGAAGCTTACACATACCAGTATCACTGCCAAGAATAAATGAACACAATCCCGTTGCAAGAGACATAGATCCCCATGAGACCCTGCAAAAGCAGGGGCTCATAAGGATCTATGCCTCTTGCTGACCCCATCGTGTTTACATGATTCCGCTGACAGGGAAGAGGTTAATTTGACATATATGGATATTACATAGGAAGACAACAATTAGCAGCAGAATTTTGTTGGAACAAAGATGAATGGCACTTTTTGGGTTGCTCTGATTAGAATATGTTCAGCCCTCCACTTCCAGTGCCAACTGAGAATTCACTCCTGTGCCATTGATTAACTCTTAAACTCCCAGAACTAAATGACTTCCATTCTATAGAATGGAAGTCATTTAGTTCTTGGAGTGTAAGGGTTGATGAAGGAGTGACTGCCCCGTTTTAAGCCAAAATTGGACAAATCATGATCAGTCAATGGGGAAGGGAGCAGCTGCGTATGAAACACTGAGTGACTGCGTGAAAATGGGAAATGTCATCTTGTTACATATGCACTTTGGATCGCAACAAAAATTTCCCTAGTTAACTTGGCATGGGAAATTAAATTTAGGAGTGTCAAGTTAACCCACACCTGTACATGGATGGACCCTGAAAGTTCAAGGGTAGTGCCTGATTATAGCTTAGCGACTACAGGCTCTGTTGGCTCTGAAAGTGGCTATAGGTAGTGCCTCTTGTTGTAATGATTCCAGCATTAATCATCGCGACAAAAAGTGCTACCAACTGCCAAAGGGCTAGGCCTACTGAAGTTAATCACCGACTTCTAACCGCTAATAAGTAATAATCGTTAACAACAAAAAACTAACAAAACTACTCTTTGTACCCATGTACATTTCAAGGCAAAAATCCACACAACGTGCCTCACCTCGCTCTTGTACAGAAAAACTAGAGATGACAAAAATGAAGAAACTGTGCAGAGAAATTCTACATATCAAATAATGCAAGTTCAAGCTACTGAAGCCTGCCATCAAACAAACGTCGCCACGCACATCACCACCCATAAACACAACAACAATTAATAAAAGATATGGCTTTCACAAAACAACAATTTTGACAGAGTGGAATAATAATACATAACTGACATGACCAAAAAAGTCACATTTGAACCAGTCTTCATGGGTGACCATGCAAAAAATTGAAAAGACTGAAAACGCTCCATTGCAGGGCCAGCAAGAGACATAAATTCTCATGAGCCCCTGCGGACGCTGGGGCTCAGGAGAATTTATGACTCTTGCAGATGGAACAAGCTATCTGCAACAAACAGCTGAAATTCATGGATTTTGAAAAAGCTCAATCAGCCTCAAAGACTGAAGACTGCCACCCTTGAGTCCTCAATTTTACCTCTTTTTTTTAATATATTTTTTTATTTAACCTATTCTTCGTCAAATTATAGCATCTGGTCATTCATATTAGTTCACTTCAAAATCATATTCGTATTTTGCTCTTTTGTCTGTGTCATTCTATTCATTTCAATCTTGTAATTGTACTTCAAAATCTGATGTAAATAATAAATAAATAAGATACACAATTAGAACACAATCATAACCTATGACTGATCCTGCTCATAGATGCATGAGCATGCAGCCACTGGCACTGTATAGAATTGGTACAGGTGCATGCAGCCACTGGTACTGTACAGGATTGGTACAGGTGCATGTGCATGCAGCCACTGGTACTGTACAGGATTGGTACAGGTGCATGTGCACCCAGCCATTGGTACTATACAGGATTGGTACAGGTGCATGTGCATGCAGCCACTGTTACTGTACAGGATTGATACACGCAGCCACTGGTGCTGTACAGGGTTGGTACACGCAGCCACTGGTACTGTACAGGATTGGTACTGGTGCATGTTCACGCAGCCACTGATGCTGTACAGGATTGGTACAGGTGCATGTGCACGCAGCCACTGGTACTGTACAAGATTGGTACAGATGCATGCGCACACAGCCACTGGTACTGTACAAGATTGGTACAGGTGCATGCGCACGCAGCCACTGGTACTGTACAAGATTGGTACAGGTGCATGCGCACGCAGCCACTGGTACTGTACAAGATTGGTACAGGTGCATGCGCACGCAGCCACTGGTACTGTACAAGATTGGTACAGGTGCATGCGCACGCAGCCACTGGTACTGTACAAGATTGGTACAGGTGCATGCGCACGCAGCCACTGGTACTGTACAAGATTGGTACAGGTGCATGCGCACGCAGCCACTGGTACTGTACAAGATTGGTACAGGTGCATGCGCACGCAGCCACTGGTACTGTACAAGATTGGTACAGGTGCATGCGCACGCAGCCACTGGTACTGTACAAGATTGGTACAGGTGCATGCGCACGCAGCCACTGGTACTGTACAAGATTGGTACACGCAGCCACTGGTACTGTACAAGATTGGTACAGGTGGTTGCATGCACAAGAGGGGTTAATCCTTTGGCTGTCAGTTTCATCAAGGCGATTCCTGCAGGAATCACCTTCTCTAAATATGTGACCGACAGCCAAAGGGTTAATTTTTGCTTCCATGTGTTTTCACTGAAATGTCACATTCACGACTGGTGATTACAGGTAAACACAAACTGATATTCTTAACTGTGCTAAATATATCACTGAAGACAATCTCCCAGTGAATATACAACAGAACATTAACCCTCTTGTGCATGCAGCCCCAAAAAGGGTAGTGTTTACAGTACTGGTGGCTGACTGCACAAAGGGGTTAACTCATTCACGGCCAGCTGCATCCGGATGCGCGGCTTTATGCCGCGCATTCAGATGCGACTGGCCGAGAATGAGTTAAACTGACAATTAGTATCAATAAATAATCCTGATTACTGAATTTATGGGATATGCCATCACCCAATAGTATATCATTGCACTGAGACTGGTGATGATACAACAATTCATATGAACTCATCTGTCCTCATCAGCACATCATAATGTCAATGGAAAATATAAGTTAAAAAAATATTTGAACATGTCGATACATATTTTGTAACATGAATATTCTACGGTGATTTGACGGTGAAAGAATGTCAACCAAAAAGTCTTTTTTCTTTCACATTCAATCCACTCTACCCCTCCCCCTCTACTTCAGTGTTTTCCATAGATTTCGAAACCGAGGGTCCTAGATACCCCTCTCTGGAAAATTCTGAGGGTCATTTTGCCATTTTCATGGGTCCCATTTTTAACCAACCTGAGTAAACTCACGAGGCAGTCTCAGCGACAGTATAGCTCCCAAGACAACCATTTCATTAACCCATATCATACTGAGGCTAAAAGCTTCAAATTTGTACACTACCATATGCAAGCTACATTATATTACTTAAAGATAAGGATATAGACCAATGGCTTTAGCTGAAGGGTGGTGCCAGAATAGCTTGGCGCCTAGAGGCACCAAGCTATTCTGGCACTACCCTTTAACTATTTTAGTCAAACTTATTTCATACACTGGTCTATTCTGAATGATAAGGGTTAACCTTTGGCGCCAAAGGGCGCACTACTTTGACAATACATTCATCTGAGGATTAATTTCTGACAGTGCCGCAGGATTTTGTTCACAAAGCCCACACCAATATAGTCATTTGTTTGTTACCGCTATGATCCCCTCGCTGGAGAAAAAGGAAAGCCAAATCACTCACATGAGTAATTTGTGAAGGGAATCAACTCTGCTAGCCTATTAATTTGTCTGCTCTTTAAACACGGTGGTCATTGCCAGGCAAGAACTGTCTTTACAGATTAGCACACATAAAGTATGCACTATAGTGCCTTATGGCAAACACTGTATTTCTTCATGCCATCATGCATGTATACATATACACACACACGCACATGCAGCACTTAAAAAACTATCTCGCACAAGCCCAAAATATATAAAACATCTATTTTGAGTGAAAAATAGAAGCAGACAAGAAGCATCTGCAAAGCACACTAGTTAACTCACTCAGCCCCACCACACGACATGGATCGAGCATGATAGGTCAAGGGTGGTGCCAGAATAGCTTGGCGCCCATAGGCGCCAAGCTATTTCGGCACCACCCTTGAACTATCATGCTCGCTCTGTCTCTAGAATCGTAATACGGTCCTTCAGAGAGCAACTTCAAAATTGGGGGTTGGGGTAGAATGAGTTAAATCTGAACCCACATAAGCAAAGTACAATGTACATGAATTTATAGGCAAAAAAAGACAAACTGTTCAACACCGACTGCCAAACCACCTCCTCGGCCTGAGAAGCAGACAAGAGGTCAACACGAGGCTTTGATCCTCATGAGGCAGCCTGCTAGGGGGCTCATGAGGATCCACGTCTCTATAAAAATGGATGGCATTGGCAACAGGAGTTATCGAGAAAAGGTTGTTTATGGTTTTACATACAAATGTATATGACTATGAGGCATACAATGATGCAATGAACTAAGAAGGGAAAAAAAAGAAGAAATTTGCTGAAAGAAAAAAAAAAAAGAGAGTCTCAAGCACCGATGCAGGAGATTTCTTAGTCGACTTTGTTGTCAGACCTGCAAATAAAAAAATTCATTGTCGTAATTGACACCCCCAAATTGACCATACCGTCATCATCACAATGTAGAACGAGGATATGGAAAAGAAAGGATTCTTAGAAAACTTTAAAAAAAAAAAACTTTCAGTCCGGATAAGAATAAAAGTGTTGAATCCTAGTTCTCCACTGTGACAAAGTGCAGCACTAGAAAGTTAACTTCTTTAGCCCCAACACCCTGCAGCTAGGAGATGGACTGACCATGATATTTCAAAAGTAGAGCCAGATAAGCTTGGCGCCTGGAGGCGCCAAGCTCATCTGGCACTACCCTTGAATTATCATGGTCAATCCATCTCCTGCAACTGGTACAAAGTCGTTGGGTAGCACCTTCAAAATTTCGGAAATACGGCCATGGGGATAAATGGGTTAAAGCCCTTCACTGGCAGTTGACGCAGATTGGGTTTCTGCAATTTTCGTTGAATTCAATGCCAAGGGCTTCAGCCATCCCAGGAACATGAATTCAAAGTGGTGTCAGCAAGAGGCATAGATCCTCATGAGCCCCCACAATTGTGGGGGCTCTGGAGGATCTACGCCTCTTGCGGTTAGGGTCATGTTTACATTTTTCTCTGCAGTCAAGGGGTTAAAAAAGTGTGAAACGTATTCTTCATAACATCCAACATGTATAACACGTTCAGTCATTCCAAGGTGCCCAGGTCGCAGATTTTTTCTTGCAAAGGCAGTAATTACACAGCGGGCTACCTTCAGCTCACTTGCTGGTAAATAAAGTTTCATTTCACTTCAATTCACTCGACTGTTGCCAAGCACTTCCGAACCATGCATATCTTTGGCTCACTCCAAGCACTTCCGTGACTGTCATGGTTCAACTACACTCCTGAAATATTTTGTTCACGTACACCACCAAGGTTAACGTCACTCCTCAAAATGATCTGTCTGCTGTTTTGATCAGTAAATCCAGGGGCACATTTAAACACAAATGTTTGCGCAAGGATAATTTTCCTGATTATCGAATATATTGCTTTGAAATGTTTATATAACTTATGTAGACCGCACAGATACAAGCATGAGGATTTAAGGAGCCACAGCCATCTGTTAACCCTTTGCGTGTCAGTAGTGGTTTTTGTTGCAATGATTCTTACAGGAATCATCGCGACAAAAAGCACTACTGACACACAGAGGGTTAAGTAATATTTATTTACTTTTAGAAATAAAGGAATACAAAGACATAGGTTGAAATGTACGAAAATGTAAAGCTGAAAGAAATTGTCTAGACTGCTTCAGAAAAATACAATGCAAGTAAATTTTCACTTTTCTGTCTACACACCCAATCACTGACAAAAAAAAACCCCTGTGCTCAAAAAGGAACAAGGCCAACATCAGTCGCAGTTGGCCCATGCACACAATGGGGAAAAGCTGTTGCTATCGGCACTTACCGTGGGTGGTTAGCATGAGCTCCATTTTGAACTGATTCGCGTGGCATCAGTTGTAAAAGGAGGAAGCTGGCTATGATCAGAGCGACAGGCAAGAAAAACCCAATGAAGTTCATAGAGGCATGCACCTGAAAAAAAGAACAACTTAACATAAAAGGTTTGAACAGCATCAAAATCAAAATTGTGTTCAAATATATGACAATTATGCACCTTCCCTTCATCTTTCAGAACAGATAAACACTGCTATTTCTTAACCCCTTTTCATCCTGACACACTATAGCTGAAATAAAATTGACTATGATAGTTCAAGGATAGTGCCAGAATAGCTTGGCGCCTCAGGCGCCAAGCTATTCTGGCACCACCCTTGAACTAAAATGGTTGATCTACCTCCAAATCTGTAATGTAGCCTTCATAGGACAATAAACAACTTTTTAAAAGTCAGCCTCAGGATGTAACGGCTTAAAGAGTCTAACCACCAAAAAAATGTCTTTCATTTAAGTTTTAAATCTATACATCTAAAACTAATAGCCCACAAGGAAATGCCTGCATTTATGTTTATCACAGACAACAGATAATAAGTGACAATATCAGGCTGGCTCTCTTTTACTGTCAAAGGGAAGCCAAAAAGTATACATGTTTTGCGCTCACCGGTATCCATCTGTCCCATTTCAGAAGCGAGAAGCCGACTAGACCGTAGTACATCAGGAAGTGGGAGTAGACTTTCTTCACCACGAACACTACCGGCCGTAATGGTGTGTATGACACAATGCTGCGGAGCTCCTTTTTCTTCTCAAACACCAAAGTGACCTGACAGTGACAGGAATCAAATAATTAAATGGCAGCAAATAGCAGCAGTACGCGACATAAGACTACAGAGGCATCAGAATCGATCAGCTGCAAACATGGCTTAACGCCCTTGCGCATGCAACTGTGCACAAGCAACAGTGCCATCCAGCTGCAAGAGGTATAGATCCTCAAAAGCCCCCACAGTGCAGGGGCTCATGAGGATCTATGCCTCTTGCTGCCACCACTTTGAATCCATGTTCCTAGGACAGCTAGGGTCTCTATTAACAAGGACTGCAGAAACACAGTCTGCATCAGCTGGCCATGAACAGGTTAACTCATTCTACCCCAACACCGAATTCCTTAAATTTTGCCATTGTCCTCTGAAGACTGCATTGCAGTGCAGGACACAGATCGACCATGATAGTTCAAGGGTGATGCCAGAATAGCTTGGCGCCCTTAGGCGCCAAGCTATTCTGGCATCACCCTTGAACTATCATGGTCAATCCTTATCTTGCTGTGGTGTGTCTGGGGTAGAATGAGTTAAACAAACTTTTCAATAAGCATCAGAAACAAAACGTAATTTAACAAATTTGTATTTTCCAGAATGTGGTTAGCCCTTTGGGTGTTGGTAGTGATCCTGCAGGAATCCCCTCGGTCAGAATCACTGCCAACACTCAAAGGGTTAATAGGTAGTTCAAATTACTACAATTCCAGCAGCCAAATTTTAGACATTACCCCCTTGTGCAAGCAGCTATGGGTTCTGTTGATAGTACAAGTGGCTGCACGCACATTGGGATTTAACCCTTTCATTACTGACGTCCACAATAATAATAATACAGCGCTTTTCTGTAGCATCCTTCCCCACTTACGCAGGCTCGGAACGCTTTACAAATGATTATAAACACACACAATAAACTACAAATCACAACAACAATAGCTGGAATGGGGAAACACCTCCTCAGCTTATGGCCTCCTGGTATAGCGGGGCCGCAGCTGAAGTTCCCTTGTGTTCGGTACCCGCTAAAGCGGTTTGCACTAGCCACGTTCAAAATCTGCACCACCTGCCGAGAGTGGCTACCGGATAAATGACAACCTTGACATCACTGGAATGGTATCGCAAGAAGCACAGTGTTTATGGCATAGCCCTCTCGGGGCCTGGAAAACAGGGTTTATATAAAAAATTCTTTTCAGAATTTGGTCGTACTTTTAAACATGGCACTGAGAGAAGCATATGACTGCGACAATTGTTTAGTGATGATGAGTTTGGGGATCATGTAGTGCTGATTTTGGAGAATTGGATTTAGTGGAGTTGACGGAAGAACAAAGGGCCGATATTGCACGTGTTGTGCTACAAGAAACCAACAACTGCAACAATGATAATGGTCGTGATGCCGATGATGTGTACCTTTACTACAATGACAACTTTTCTTTTGTATAACACACACAGGTACAACTGTAAATACATGGTAACCTTGGTGACAGCCATGATAGTGTATGCTCAGTGTAGTAATTTCACCTTCATCCTCACAGAAACTAAACTGTACATAGTCTATGTGTATGGACAATCAAGTGGTGTATAGGATAGTGGATTATTTACAGTGTCTTTCTGTATTTTTGCCACCTGTGTGTGCATTGCGGACACTGTGATGCGACAGCAATAAACAGACAAGGACGCAGTCACAAGTTTTAATGATGATTTTGCGACATATTGTTATCACGGTAACAGAATACAGTCACTTTAGGACCTATTTTTATGCATGTACGCTTGCTTCAGAGTTCTGTGTTGTTAATGTACTGTCATTTTGTCACATATTTGCACCCGAGTGTCACCAAATCAACGTATGACACTTGCACATGACGTCAATGTGCAGCTCTTCCAAAGCCCGTCACAGCAATATATATTATGGGTTATGGCTATCAGCCTTTCCCATACACTACTATATTTTGGTATTTTTCTGGTGTCTAAACTCAGCAAGCAGGGGTAAAGCAGTACTTGGTGGTATTTAAGTAACAGGGAATTCAGTAATGAAAGGGTTAATAGTGCAGAAACAAGTTACTGGACAGATAAACGTCATTCATACCTGAGCTTCACAGTATGTGTCGAGAAGCTCCAGGAAGAAGCACATGTAGTAACCCGAAAAGATCCCATGCCAAACTGCCAGGTAAAACAGTGTTGCGCACTGCGAGACATACTTGTTGCCAAGGAAACGCAAACGCTTGTAGACATACCTACAGAAAATAAAAGCAGGCAAATTTGGTGACAGTCCCAAAAAACTGATAAAAGTACCCAAAGAAATATTATGAAATTCCCAACAAAAAACAACACATCTTTTTTCATCATGATCACTCATGCTTGAAATTAATTTGACTATGATAGTTCAAGGGTGCTGCCAGAATAGCTTGATGCTAAGCTATTCTGGCACCACCCTTGAACTAAAATGGTTCATCGATCTCCTAATCTATACAGTCCTGACACAAAAGCTGAGGACAGATTGACAATAAATTTTTTTTAGGGTGGTGCAAGATTCGTTCCTAGCCTAGATTATGAAAGCATAAACGACACACACATGCAGCCCAGCAGACATTTAGAAATGTGATCTCTGGATAAAGTCTATTTAATTATTTTATTGCAGTTTTACAGTACTTGTGTCATGGTCCGAGTTTTCTTCTCTTCCTTTCGCTATTGTGTGAACGCTGGAGATGGATCAACGGTTGTGCCAAGACAGCCAGATACCACAGTCCAACTACTATGGTTGAAACACAATTCTAGCAACAACATAATAAGCACACTCACAACCACTATAACCTTTATCATTGTCACCATACAGTGGAGTCCAGTTAACATGAACTCGCTTTACACGAATTTCCGGTTAACACGAACCGTTTTTGCATTCCCGGCCGGCGGCCTTCTTATTCTGTATTAAAATTTCACTGATAACACGAAATGCTTAACACAAAATTTCGCTTTACACGAAGCTGGTTTCGGTTCCCAACCAGGGCAATTTCACTATTATTCACCTGTTTAACACGAACACAGATTCCATTCACCGAAAACCAATTCACATGTTATCATACGCTTTTTCTGCATTCCAAATGTTATTTGCAAGCTTTCTTTAACACATTAAGCCCCACGGCGGCATTTCCAACATTTTGGAGGTTTCACCTAACTATGTACCAGTTGCAGGAGATGTATTGACCATGATAATTCAAGGGTAGTGCCAGATTAGCTTGGCGCCATCAGGCGCCAAGCTAATCTGACACTACCCTTGAATTATCATGGTCAATATATCTCCTGCTGTAGGGTGCTGGGGCTAAATGGGTTATTCTCTCTCTCTCTCTCTCTCTCTGTGTCTTGTACTCTGTCAACATGTCAACATGCTTCCAAAAGTTGTACTGGTAGCAAATTGACAAAACCTACTTTGCCATCCACAGGTTAGTGCTGCAGTTGTAGGAGTGTACAATGTCACGGAAAGTGGTAGAACTTTCCAGATCCTTGACGCGGACGTTGGTGCATGCATCCCACTGGGTCATGTTGTTGTTGTCCCTGCCGTTGTAACTCAGGCCAGAGTAGATGATTGCCCCTTCCTACAATAAATGAAGTCATTAATATGCAAAATAACAAAAATATTGATCAACACCCTTTTGCATGCAGCCACTCGTACTGAAAACAGCTCTGGTGGCTGATACCCTAAGGGCTTGAGTCATGAACACGTGAAATACCCAAGATAATCATTTCACTCTTTGGCTGTCAGTAGCGGTTTCGGTCACGATTCCTGCAGGAAGTATCGTGACAGAAACTGCTATGAACAGCCAAAGGGTTAATTAGGTTTATTCCTTCTGTTCCACAATGAGTAGCACATCTGATAAATCAATCCCCACACCACATCCCCCATAGTAAAATAAGGTTGGCTGTACATTGCTTAGGTCCCGACAGCAACAAAACTTTCTCAGGACATGCCTGCACTGCCTGTGAAAAAAAACTAAACAGAATATTGAATGTATGTCGCCAGCCAGTTTAATACACTAAATAAACCTAAGACCATTTACCAACACACATCCAATATCAAGACCTACAGGCAGCGCAGACAGTAGGGAGAGTTTAAAAAAGGAAAATACAGGTGAATGGACCAAGGGTACAGAAACATATGCTCCAGAATAGAGGGGAAAACGCACCCTGTGGGGTTGACCAGGGTGACCCTGGGAACTAAAAAGAAGTTAACCCCACCCAAGTCCCCCAGGGCAGACCCGGGTGGGGTGTGGGGTGGGGGGGGGGGGGGTAAAAAAAATTAATTTTTCTCTAAAATGTATTTTTTCGAAAAATACTTACCGATGACATGACTGTCTGGAAATAGTCTACATGCTTACCAATTTTAGCCTAAGACCCAAAGGGTCCCCCCAGGAGGCTCTCGGGGATCCCTAACAGGGACGAGAGTAGCCTCCCCTGCCCATCCGGTCACGTGCCCGGTGGTGTCTCCTTTAGCCAGTTGTCTACGGAGTTACCAGCGGCAAGCGGGGAGGAGGGAGGGACCTCCGAGTCATGTCATCGGTAAGTATTTTTCGAAAAAATACATTTTAGAGAAAAATTAATTTGTTTCCTCAAAACACATTACCGATGACATGACTGTCTGGAAGAATGCCAAAAAGGAGGAGGGTGCCGCAGAATCCCTTTCTGAAACCTCATTAGGGACGAGGACGGCCCGTCACTCCTGATCACACACTCCCGACAATTTTAGCGAAGTGCATACCTAAGGCGCCTGGAGGGGGTGCTGTGCCGCAGAGATGTCGCCCACCAGAGAGAGGTTGTCGCGCTGGACCATCAGGTCGCGGAGGTAGAAGCGGGCAAAGGTGGTTTCGGCCCGCCATTCCACTGCAGCCACAATGTCCTTAACTGCGCAGTTGCGGTCAAAGGTGAGACTTGCGGCCATAGCGCGAACTTCATGGGCGCGTATCCTGAGGGCCTCGGCTCCCTGTGGGGAGAGGTCGCAATAGGCGGACCGTATTACCCAGCAGAGCCAGGAGGAGATCGTTTGGGCAGAGATGTCAGTTCTGCCGGCGGTCAGAGGCAAAAGAGACGAGTCCGTTCCCTCCATACGGACTTGGAGCGACGCAGGTAGATACGGAGTGCACGCACCGGATCTTGCTGCCGAGTCTCCCGAGGAAGGTCGGGCCCCTTAAGCGGGCGAATAGCGATGACCTGAGGCGCCGTCAAGGGAGATCTAGTCTTAGCAAGAAAGGACGGATCCGGGAGAAGCTGAACGGAGCCATCCACCCAGAACTGCAGGCAGGAAGGGCGAGACGAGAGCGCGTGGAGCTCGGTGACGCGGGCTGCCGTGGCGAGGGCCACCAGGAAGCAGGTCTCCGAGTCACGTCAGCGAAGCGGGCCAGATGGAGCGGTTCAATGGTCCGAAGTCAGCCAGGGGAGGACCAGGAAGGTCCCAGCGCGGGACAAGGGAGCGGGAGACCGGACGCTGCACGCCGAAACGCGCCATAAGGTCGGGCAGGTCCTAGCAGGCGCTGGGTCGGGACGGCCGAGGTGACGGTAGGCGTCGGCGATCAAGAGGTGTAGCTGCTGCACCATAGGGGAGCCAACCTTGGTCTTGGACGAGCCAGCGAAGAAGTCCGCGAGCTGAGGAGTCGTCAGGCCGACGGTGGAGAGGCGGCGGTCAGAGCACCAGGCACGAAGCACGCCACTTTCCCTCGTAGACACGTCTGGTAGAAGGTCCGCTGGCTGAAGCGATAGCGTCTGCAGTCGCACGCGAGAAGCCTCCAGCAGAGAGAGCTTGCCGCACAATCGCCAGGCGTGTAGGAGAAGTCGCTCGGGGCAGGGGTGGAAGAGCGGCTGTCAGCGCTGCTCGAGCATCGTGCGGGGGGTGTGAAGAGGGAGGGTGAGCCCGAGGCGAGACTGAGAAGGGCGGAAGTCCACAATCTGGTCCAGGAGAACGGCCACCAGGAGAAGGACTGCGTTGCATCCCCGAAGGCTGAGCAGGACTTGAGGACCAGGACCGCCGGAGGGTAGGTGTAAGCGACCAGTCTGTCCCAAGGGATCGAAGCGCAGAACCAGCGAAGGATGTCCCAGCGTAGGGCGCAATCCGTGTGAAGAAGCTGCCCCGTTGCAAGAGGTAGGCAGCCAGGACGAACAGGAGACCTGGAGTGTGACGGGCTGGGAGGGAGAAGTCGCTGTCCTCGCACCAGCGAAGGGGCGATAGAGGAGGAAGCAGAGGTCGGGAGAGCGGGTTCCTTCTGCAACTGAAGGCAAGCCACGAAGGAGGGGTTGTCGGAAGGACGAGGAGGTCCTGAGTCCGAAGATCGTAACGCCAAGCGCCGAGGGCCTGCCGACTGCAACCAGTCCCAGCGGGTTGACGTGCCGCGAAGTCAGGTTCGTGGGCCAGCGGCCGACCGACGAGCGACAATTCGGAAGAAGGAGAGCGCCCCAACCGTCGAGACCGGCAACGACGCAGCGAGAGACGGGCAGAGGTGGAGTCAGGGGAAATCCGGAAGCCGAGCCAAGAACGTCCGTCCAGCGAAGCCAAAGGCCGCAGCCCAGGAGAGATCGGCACCAGTGTAGAGAGATCGCCGGAGGATGGCCTCCAGAGATGGAGAACAGAAGACCGAGGGAAGGAGATCAGCCGCCGCACTCATCAGGAGGAGGAGCTGGAGCCGCAGTCAGGTGGGAACCGCCGCGTCCGCAACTACCCGCGGGCTAGAAAGCACGAACTGGATCTGAGGCTCGGGAAGACGCACCAAGTTGCGGTTGGTCACCAAATCCATCCCCAGGAGAACAAGAGGCGAGAGGGCGAGAGGTCGGACTGTTGGCGCTGACCAGGGCGACCAGGCGAGCAAACCAGAGGAGGAGAGCATCCGTGCCCTACGAAGAGGGACCACTGACTGATACCGCAGAAGCAGGTCGACCAAGGAGGAGAACGGCTGGCGGAAGATCGAAGGTCTCGGGCAACCAAGGCATCCACGATCCACGCAGGGACCCAGGGCTGAGGGGGAGACCACACCGGAGAGGCCGAGCTGGAAACGGTCCCGTCGACGGCAAACGAAGACAACGGCGGGGGCGGGAGGCATGGGGACGAATATAAGCAACGGGTAGGTCCAGGCTGGCGGCGACGACCCAGGGCTGAGGGCGACGCGAAGGGTCCGAGGCGGGGGAGCCGTGGCGAGCGACGAGCAGCATCGCAACCTCCCAAGGAAGAGCGGAGACCTGCGCGCGAAGGGCGAGGGCCTTGGTCCGAAGGGGCGGGAACTCAATCCACAAGGGTGGAGCTGGGCCCACAGGCCTAGAAGGGTTCCTTCAGAGACTGCCAGGCAGGGCCGAAAGACGCGGGTACCCACAGGAGCACGGTAGAGCTGCGACGTCGCATCAGGGGAGATGGCCAGGAAGGAGCCAGGCCACCACGAACAAAGGAAGGCAAGGGGCGGAGGGTTCGAAGCCACGCGGAAGATCCGCTAGAGCTGGGAAGGGTTGCCGCAAGCACGAGTGCCGGCGGAACCACCGGAGGCAGCGAGAACGAAGGGGAGCGAGTGGCCAGCGAATCGGGGAGCCGAAGGCTAGGACGCCAGCAGGCCAGCGGCGAACGCAGGACGCCGAGTCATCCACCGGAGAGGGTCGGGGAGATGCTGGAGGCGAAGGGTGCAGGGAGCGAGAAGGAGGATGTCCCGAGGAGAACAACAGCGCCGAGCACAAGGCGAAAGTCGACAGGGACACCGGAGGGAGTCGAGCGGGCAGGCGACGAACATCGGGCGCCGCAACTATCCAGGCGATGAGGGCGAAGACATCGATCCCCACTGCACTGGGTGTACGCCAGGGGGCACCCATCCAAGTGCTAACAGAGCGCGACGAAGCTTCCCTTCGGTGAACAGATGAGAACCGGTGAAAACGTGGAAGGCCGTAGGCGCCAGGGGAAATGGCCTGAAGTCCCGAGGTACGTGGAGGACGAACCAGACGCAGCACGAGGCTCAAGGAGGGGGCACGTAGCTGGCTGGGGGACCCGACAGAGGAGTCAGCGTTGAAAGGAGGGACATAAGGCCAACTAGGGTACCAACAGGCGATAAGGGTCGCGGTGCCCGGGGCTCAAGGAGGGGCACAAGCGGCTTGGCGACTCGCCGTAGGAGTCAGCGGGCCCAGAGACTGAGGCCGAAGTGCCGAAGTGAGAACGAAGGCGACAAGGTCGCGGTGCCCGGCTCAAGGAGGGGGGCACATAGTCGGCTAGACGACTTGCCGTAGGAGTCAGCGGACTTAAGGCTGGGGCCGAAGGCCGACGCGTGAACGAATTGGCGACAAGGTCGCGGTGCCCAGGGCTCAAGGCGGGGGCACATAGCGGCTCGGCGACTCGCCGGAGGAGTCCGCAGGCTTAGGAGGGGCCGCAAGGCCAACGCGTCTACAAAAGGCGACAAGGTCGCAGTGCCCGGGGCTCAAGGAGGGGGGCACGTAGCCGGCTTGGCGACTCGCCGGAGGAGTCAGCGGGCTGAGCAGGTCCGAAGGCCGACGCGTAGACTAGTTAGCGACAAAGTCGCGGTGCCCGGGGCTCAAGGAGGGGGGCACGTAGTCGGCTAGGCGACTCGCCGGAGGAGTCAGCGGCTTGCCGACGCATAAGTTAATTAGCGACAAAGGTCGCGGTGCCCGGGGCTCAAGGAGGGGGGCACGTAGCCGGCTTGGCGACTCGCTGGAGGAGTCAGCGGGCTCAGGAGGGCCTCGAGGCCAAGCGTCAACTTCTTTTTTTTTTTTTTTTTTTTTTTTTTTGTAAGTAACAGGCGACAAGGTCGCGGTGCCCGGGGCTCAAGGAGGGGGGCACATAGCCAGCTAGGCGACTCGCCGGAGGAGTCAGCGGGCTTAGAAGAAGGGCCGAAGGCCGACGCTTAAACTAATTAGCGACAAGGGTCGCGGTGCCCGGGGCTCAAGGAGGGGGGCACGTAGCCGGCTTGGCGACTCGCCGGAGGAGTCAGCGGGCTTGATGTTTGGCCGAAGGCCGACACGTGGACTAAAGGCGACAAGGTCGCGGTGCCCGGGGCTCCTTTTTAAGGAGGGGGGCACGTAGCCGGCTTGGCGACTCGCCGGAGGAGTCAGCGGGCTTAACACGTCTACGAAGAAGCTACAAACTTACCAGGGACGTGAGGCGTGGGGTATCCCAAGTCCGAGGGGAGCTTGAACAATCCCACCGAGCTGCGGGAGGTCCCCAGGAAGGCGGAAAGTCGCGGGTCGCTCGGCGGTGGAACCAGAGTAGAGACCAAGAACCTCCAGTCAAGAGGGGCAGCCAGCGCAGCCGATGACAGAGGAGCAGGCGGGACCCGGTCGACAGACTGTGTGGCGGACACCAGGCCACGAAGTCGCCGTCCTGGGCAGATGCGCACTTGTACTGCAACATATACCCATACATGAAAGGTGACAGGCGGCGGGCAACTAACGCCGCCAGTTAAAGGTCCGAAGTAAGGAACGAGAGAAACTCACCGTGAAACGCAGAGAGAAAACAAACAGAAGTCCGAGCCAAGCACGACGTCCGGCCCCACAGGGCGAGACGTAGGAAGCAGCCAAGACTTTACCTTTTCATGGCGGAACGGCAGAGTGACGAAGCACAAGCACCGGACAGTAGGTCACTGGAAGTCGCCGTACTGGGGAGAGGCGCATTTGGTACCTGCAACCCAAACCCAAACATGAAAGGCGACCGGCGGCGGGTAACAACGCCGCCATTTAAAGCTTCGAAATTTAAGAAACACGTGAAACTGACAGTGAAATGCAATGAGAAAACAACAGTAGCTCGAGCGAAGCCCGACGTCCGGCCCAGCCAGGCGAGACGTAGGAAGCGGCCGAGACTTTACCTTTCCATGGCGGAACGGCCGAGTGACGAAGCACAAAGTACCGGACAGTAGGTCACTGGAAGTCGCCGTACTGGGGAGAGGCGCACTTGGTAACTGCAACCCATACCCAAACATGAAAGGCGACCGGCGGCGGGAAACGAACCCCGCCATTTAAAGCTTCGAAATCAAGAAACACTCGAAACTCACCGTGAAATGCGGAGAGAAAACAACAGTAGCTTGAGCGAAGCCCGACGTCCGACCCAGCCAGGCGAGACGTAGGAAACGGCCGAGACTTTACCTGTCCATGGCGGAATGGCAGGGTGACGAAGCACAACCACCGCGCGACGGAAGCCTAGAAGGTTCCAGGGCCAGACAAGTGCACGAGGCACAGACGAGGGCTAACAGAGAAGACGGAGGCCACGCCAGAAGCAGTAGACGAGGGCTAGGCGAAGGAAGGCCAGTAAAGGACGGTCGAACCGTACACAGTCTTTCCAAGGGTCAGAGGCTCAGGTAAAGCGTCCGAACGCTAACAGCGAAGTAGACAACTGGCTAAAGGAGACACCACCGGGCACGTGACCGGATGGGCAGGGGAGGCTACTCTCGTCCCTGTTAGGGATCCCTGAGAGCCTCCTGGGGGGACCCTTTGGGTCTTAGGCTAAAATTGGTAAGCATGTAGACTATTTCCAGACAGTCATGTCATCGGTAATGTGTTTTGAGGAAACAAATTCCCAACTTCCAGTCATATCCTGTATAAAAGTACCTTCCATTAACCCTTTTCATTCTGATACACTTATTACAAGAATAAATTTGACTATGATAGTTCAAGGGTGGGGCCAGAATAGCTTGGCACCTAAGGTGCCAAGCTATTCTGGCACCACCCTTGAACTAAAATGGTTGATCTATCTCCTAATCGTAATCGGTAATGTAGCCTTCATAGGACAATTAACATTTTTTTTTTTTTTAAATCAGCCTCAGGATGTATTGGGTTAACCTGATGTTTAGAGATCATCTGCAAAATTTCAAAAAAGTCCATTTACTCACAGTTATGAGCCAGGAGCCAATGTACTTGTTCTGACAGGTCTTCCCCCAGACAATCAGTATGACGCACTTGAACAGCATACCTCTTTCCTGTCGTATACAATGAATGCTAACTGTATACAGCTTAGGAACGTAAGTTGGGTAACTGTGCACAATACAATACACTGGAATTTCTTACAGTGTGGATACTAGCTTATGCGTAGTGGCTTCCCTTCATATATTTAACCCCTTCACTGCCAGTGGACGCAGATTGTGTTTTTGAAATCATCCATAATCAAAGATCCCCCCGTCATCAAAGCAACATGGATACAAGGTTGTTTCAGCATGAGACACAGATCATCATGATCCCCTGCAACTCTGGGGGCTCATGAGGATCTAAACCTCTTGCAGATGGGTAGTTATCTATTGTTCTCAGCAGTGAAGGGGTTAAATGACCTGTTCGCATTTTAATCCGTTGTGCATGTTGCCAAAGTTCTGTAACCATGAGTACGGTTGGTTGCATGCACAAAGGGGTTAAAATTACATTCTAAAACCTGCACAGCATTTATAATAGTAAAAATAATAATAATATTCAGTATTTGTACAGCACTTAACCCATTCAGCCTTGACGCACTACAGCAGGAGATGGGTCGATCACGATAATTTAAGGGTAGATCCATCTCATGGTCAATCCATCTCCTGCAACTGGTGCATAGTCGCTAGATGATGCCTCCAACATTTGGGAAGTACGTGTGTCAGGCTGAATGAGTTAACATCAAACTAGAGCTGTAGGAGCTCCACAAGAAACTAATTATAGAAGTTATTCATTACAACAACAAAACACAGAAAAATGCATTTTTCTTTAAAAGGTATTTTTTCGAAAAATACTTACCGATGACATGACCTTATGGGAGATGTCTACTACTTACGCAATTCTAGCCTAAGAGCTCGTTGTGTTACCACACAACCCGGGAGGCACTCGGGGAACCCCGAGGGGGCCGAGAGTTATCTCCCGATACTTCCCATCTGGGACAGAGTACCCATAGTCCTTCAGTCAGGATACTTAGCTTACCAGCGGCAAGCGGGGCAGGTGGGAGGGTCGTCCGAGTCATGTCATCGGTAAGTATTTTTCGAAAAAATACCTTTTAAAGAAAAATGCATTTGTTTCTTCAAAAACATTACCGATGACATGACCTTATGGGAGAATGGCGAAAAGGAGGAGGGTGCCGCGCTCTAGCACACCTGAGGCCCCAAGGGCCGTCCTCCCAACCGCAAACTCCCGACAACTCTAGGAAGGTATAAGCGACGGCGCTGAAGCGCCAGGAGGGAGGAGAGCCCCCCCCCCGGGATGTCCCCCACCAGAGCGAGTAACCTCGCTAGGCTGACAGAACTCTGCGATCGAGAGCACCTGCGCGCCAGCCCTCCAATAGCCACGATGAGGGCAGCCCAGTTCCTGACGGCTGTGGCGTTCATGGCCCTGCACGTAGCTGATTGGTCGTAATTAGCCTCTAAGCTCCCTGAGGGAGGGATCCTGGACTTTGGATCGTATGACTGAGCGTAGACAGGAGGATCGACTGCCCTGTAGCTTCAGAGCTGCCGGGCACGGCCAAGAAGCGTGCGCGTCCGCCCGGACGGCTATGTCGTCGTAGGCATACGTGAGGCAAGCTCAGGCTATCCTGCCTAGTCTCCTGGGGATAAGTCTACCAGCTGGGGTCAGCAGGGTCGGTAGGGGAGAGGTGACGGACGCCGTCCAAGAGCACAATGCCTCGCCAACTTCATCGTAGAGGCGTCAAGTTGGGGAAGCGGGCCGTAGCGAGGCTTCGACCGCTGCCCATGCGCAGACTCCAGCGTTGAGGGTCTGTCGCAAACCGCCAAGGTGCCGGGGTAGGCGCTCCAGCAAGGCGGAACAGTGACCATCGCGGCTGCATGCGGACCTAGTAGAATGCGGGAAGCAGTAGCGGGGGGTCCGTGGCGAGCTGAGGGGAAGGAGGTTCAGGACCGGTGCCAGGGAAAGGGGTGACCAACAGGACGAGAGGAGGATCCTTCCCAGGCTAGGTCAGAGCGTTGGCATCTCGTCCAGGAGGGCTATATCCCACGAAGGCGCGGGGAAGCCAGAGATCCCACCTTGCGGCGAACAGGTCCACTAAGCCATCTCGCCGATCCTCCGAAGGTATCCTCGTGCATACCGAGTGAAGCAACTGGTTCCATCGGGGAAAAGGCTGGCGCAGACCTCCCACGAGCCGACCTCCTAGTCCGTGTCGGATCCAAGCCGTTCACGCTCTTGTCCTCGAGGTCCGGAGGCTAGGCTGGACCTCGAGAAGAACCACGGAAGTAGGGGGCGTAGCTATAGCAGCCGGGCTGCGAGACGACCGACGGAGAGTAGAGCCGACTTCTGAGCAGTGGCTAGGCCCTTCCACCGCGAGCACCGCCGCAGCCGTACCACCTGTCCAAACTCCGGCGTACCCCTGTGCGCCCAATGGGGATGTCGAATAGGTTAGGCACCCGGGAGACGGCGCTGCGCTTTGGTTCCACAGTGTCCATGGGTAGGTTGAGGACCCCCGGTGAATCCAACGGAAAACCGAACAGGAGCGGAGCCTACATCAGCGGTGACTCCTCCTTCGCAGGTGAACCGAGGAACGTTGTGGAGGCCGAGTGCACGGGTAACTGGAGTCAAGGGTCGGCAGCTCCGGAAGAAGGCGCAGCCCAAGATCTGGAGGCGGAGCCGAAGACCACCTGCGCGGACCGCATCCCATCGCCATCTGGCACCAGCGTAAGCGCAACCAAGGTCCTAGCAGCCTCCTCCGGTCTGCTCCCCGAAGTGAAGTCCAGGAACTCCGAAGAACCTGGGTCAGCCGAGTCGTCAGCACAGGGGGTCCTTCCGCGGCCAGACGCCCTGCCAGGGGCCAGGAGCCGTCCACTGGAGAACGAAGAGCAGGGTAAGGAGCTCCCCGATCCCACGCAGTGTAGGTTGTTACGGACGAGAGAGGTCATCTAGTCCAAGAAGAGTCAAGAGCGGATCCGCAGCCGGTAGGGGCAGGCAAACTCCTGAGACCTCCCGAGAACCGGTCCCGCCGAGGGAAGCCAACAGCTGACCACTCCAAGGAGGGCGAAGCAAGAAGCTCCGGGAACCGAGAGAAGAAGCGCAGGGTAGTCGAAGCGCCTGTCACGAAGTGCGGCAGCCGCGGCCAACTCCGAGCTGTATCCGAGAGGGCACCAGTGGAGACAGAAGCCGAAGCGCTCGCAGACCTGTTTACCCCCCGTGTGAAGTCAAAACCCTTCCAACTGACTAAGGGTAATTTGGATCTCACGCGTAAAAGGTCACAAGCTAGTGAGTAGTCAGATCTCCAAAGGTGTATATAGTGTATAACTGTGTAGAAAGTGTACATGTAAGTGTAACCCAAGCAAATATGTGTACTTTAACCCCCAAGTGTAGGTAAACAGGTCTGTGCTAGGCGAAGTAACGACAGCGTCCTCCCCGAGGATCCACCGGAGGGGGTCGAGCGTCCAGAAATGGAGCGACTGCAGCCAGGCGCCCTGGGACGGAGCACGAAGAAGGGGAAATGGCTGAGTGAGGGGAGAGGAATGGGATGAACGGCAGCCGGACGCGAAGGGGACCGACGAGCGAGACGGGACAGGATCCCTGGAGCGACGTGAAGAACGGCAACTCGTAAGCACGCCCACAGTGGAGAGAGCGGAGTGTAGACGTAGAGTGCTCGAGGAGTGACTCCAACGATGGCGAACCGTAGCGGACGAGCATCCCATGGAGCGGTCCCTCCTTGCGTGTAGGAGTTCGAGAGAGGAGGTCCAATGTTGCCGAGAGGATCCCAAATCGTGCCGTGAAAGTGTACGCGTGCGTGAATGTCTCCGCGAACCGAGCTCTATGGCGAGGTGGGCTCGCTGCCGGCGAGGAGACTCCGCGTAGGAGCCAGCGGGCTTTCTAGGAGACGAGTGGGGATCGGCATTGGATCAAGGACGGAATGGCGCACGTCCCTCGGCACCGAGCTCCGTGCCGGTGCTGGTTTTCTGTCTGTCATAAGGTTTGTTCTTGGTGCGTTCCCTCCTAGGAACGACCGCATCGATCAACCCACTCCGCGTACTGGAACGTTGCAACCGGCGTGGTGATCTCTCCCCAAGATCGTCAAGGAATCGAGCGGTAAGAACGGAGACTGGAACCTCTGTCTAGCCGGCTGTCACCAACAGGACTCTGTAACCACTAGCAGCCGGCTCAGTGTGTCTCCCGACGAGCAGCGCTGTCCTGGTGGAGCCCCCTCCAGGGAGCGAGGGCGGTGCCAGCATACCCGCTCCGAGCGCGATAACCTGCGCCTTGTCATCGGCTGCCTGGACGGCTTCCAAGCTGACCTTGAGCGGTGTGTGGGTTCCGTACTGTGCGCCCAGCGGATTCCATTTGTGCCGAGACGATGCATGCGTGCGAGAATGTCTCCGCGAACCGAGCTCTATGGCGAGGTGGGCTCGCTGCCAGCGAGGAGACTCCGCGTAGGAGCCAGCAGGCTTTCTAGGAGACGAGCGGGGATCGGCATAGGATCAAGGACGGATAGCGCACGTCCCTCCGCACCGAGCTCCGTGTCAATGCGGGCTTCCTGTCTGCCACAATGTTTGGTCCTGGTGCGTTCCCTCCTGGGAACCACCGCATCGATCAACCCACTCTGCACACTATACTGACGCGTCCGGCATGGTGATCTCTCCGTCATCTCGTCGGAACTCGAGCGATCGTAGTACCGGGAACAGCAGCCGGTATTTCAGCAGGTCTGGAACCAGTCACAGGTGCCGGGCGAACTCGCCAAAGGAAGCCCCAAGTAGCGCCCAGCGCCGTTCCGGTCACGTGGAGCAGACGTCACACCAACGTTCGGAGGTACATCCGGCACATGGTAGACAGACCTTGTGCGAGTCCGACGGTCACTGGAATCCTCCATGTAGTGAGCAGGTCGTCCAGAGACCACTGCAACATATAAAAACCGAAGGCACGCGGGCGTGGGCCTGAGGGACCCTGCCCTGGTAAGGTTAACCTTCGCAACACATCATGCACAACAACTCAAGCATGTCATGACAAGTATAGGCCTGAAGCAAGCGGCAGGCACAGTAACCTTAGTCGGAGTGGTGCCCTCCGCTGAACAGCGGCGCTGTACTATAGCGACGGGCCTCCAGGTGCAGCTTTGATCGTAGTTTTATGTTGCCTATACAGGCCATTAATCTCCTTTCGACCGTAATTTGTATTCACATGCACAAGCCTTAGGCAAGGAGGAATTTAACCAAAGAGCATATACTAAAGTGTTCAGGAGACATAGGGCTGTCTTAGCACTCTGTTTCCGTCAGGTAGGTTCGGGTTGGGATGAGGTCACTGGCGCCGGCCCTTAGCTGCCTAGGCGACGGGCTCCACCCGTCCGAAAGCAATGTCCATTTCGTAGCTCTGTTCCTGTAACTTGCGGAACGAGCGCATGCATAAATGTGAGCAGCACCTGTGGCGGCAAGCCAAACTTTTTTTTTTTTTTTTTTTTTTTATACAGCCACAAAAAGGTCATCTTGGACCTTAAAAAACGGCAGCAAGGCGTGGCGACCAGTGGCCCTGCGCTCAAGTAGGCAAACGCCTGACATCCAAGAACAGAAACATGTGATGCCAAGTATAAAAGTGCACAAGAATGTTCACCCACCAGCCAAATCGTGTACCTAAGAAGCCCCCGAGTAAGGTAACAGGGCTGCATTACGCAAACCAGGCATTACGTGACCGACACAGTACCAAAGTAAGCGTCGGCTCTCGCCACACTCACCAACGCAATGCGTCAAGGAAATGCTGGAGCATAACACATTCCCCGAACCCCACAAGGTACAAAAAGAGTAGGTGATGAACAAGTGAGTAGGTAAGCGCCCGAATAAAGTTAGACTTAACTGTCACCGATCTTTCCCACCACTCCCATTCCATTAGAGGTTTTAACCGCGAGGAAAAGGTGCTCTGCATCGCTAGACGCCATCTTGGAAAACGAAGCTGACCACCTGTGGATCTGAGCCGTTTAAGAATGACCGTTCCAGCTAAAAAACGTCTCATTCCTTTCCTCATGCGTAAACGCCCTCTTTTGAGAAAGGGAGATTTTGACCCTGTTAAATAATAATGCCACACCAACACGGAAGGAGATAGGGAACGGGCGCGAGGCCCGCCAAGTAAAAGTCAAGAATCTTGGCGCAAAGCAACCGCGCCGAAGAAGACCGCCTTCGAGCCTGCTCAACCAGTGCCCAGCGCGGGGACCGGCCGAGGGCCAACCCAACTACCTTACCTTTTCCCGGAACGGGACCGGGGAAGGGGGGAGAAAATCTCAACCAAGGCACGCGCGGCGAAGTCACAGCGAAGCAGACAGCACAGCCCAGGCCGGAACCAAGAAGCCAAAGGGCAGCTGCCAACGAAAAGGGGACACCAGAGCCACGCGAGGCACAGGGAGGACGGACGAAGAAGAATTCAAGCGAAGAACCCAGGCCGTCGACGACCGGCGACCCGGTCGAAAATCCCAAGTCCGTAGGCTAGAGCAAACACGTCTGAACAGCGTAAGCCTAAGTAGACTGACTGAAGGACTATGGGTACTCTGTCCCAGATGGGAAGTATCGGGAGATAACTCTCGGCCCCCTCGGGGTTCCCCGAGTGCCTCCCGGGTTGTGTGGTAACACAACGAGCTCTTAGGCTAGAATTGCGTAAGTAGTAGACATCTCCCATAAGGTCATGTCATCGGTAATGTTTTTGAAGAAACAAACAGACACATAAATACAACACTTTATGTAACATACTGATCTACACACAATCATGTGCTCTTCTACAAATTATGTCATTCAAGAGAAGTGTTGCACACACACATGCACTGCGAGATATGACTAAATACTGGGTCTGTGGCACAGGAGATGGATCAACGGTTGTGCCAAGACAGCCAGATACCACAGTCCAACTACTATGGTTGAAACACAATTCTAGCACCAACATAATAAGCACACTCACAACCACTATAACCTTTATCATTGTCACCATACAGTGGAGTCCAGTTAACACGAACTCGCTTTACACGAATTTCCGGTTAACACGAACCGTTTTTGCATTCCCGGCCGGCGGCCTTCTTATTCTGTATTAAAATTTCACTGATAACACGAAATGCTTAACACAAAATTTCGCTTTACACGAAGCTGGTTTCGGTTCCCAACCAGGGCAATTTCACTATTATTCACCTGTTTAACACGAACACAGATTCCATTCACCGAAAACCAATTCACATGTCTCTCTCGCGCTGTAGTACACATGACAGATCAGAGCAAACTCTAGTCTGTGATTGGCTGAATAGCCTTCGGCTGTTGTAATCCGTCTTCTCATTGGCTAGCATTTCTGAACTGTATTCATGTTGCATCATTCGTGTACTAACACCCTTTTACCGATGCGGGATTGTACTCAGCCTGTGTTGCTTTTACCTGAGAGATTGTAACTTACTATGGATTTTACCTGATGGATTTTACATACGCGAGCTCTACACGTTTCCTTGTGTTTTCCTAGTGAGCTGAAGGTATGCATATAAAATACGATAATGTGCACTTTTAACCTCGTACTCATTCACACACACATCTCTTACACACTTTCTCCTTGAGGGCCGTGATCAATTTTGAGGCCATATTGGTTAACACGAAATACGTTTAACACGAAGTGATTTTCCGTGTCCCCAGAAATTCGTGTTAAGCGGACTCCACTGTATTTCTGGGGGATTGAATGGAAAGCAATAAATTACCTGGAAAGCTGGTGTTAAGAGGAAGTCATCGGAGACAAACAGGTACACCACTTGGAATGCTGCGATATAGGTCACACCTAACAGCAGACGCTCTAGAGCTGGGAAGAGGCTGGAATAAAAAAAAGATTAACCCATTTAGCCCCGGGACCCTGCAGCAGGAGATGGATTGATCATGATAATTCAAGGGTAGTGCCAGATGAGCTTGGCGCCAGAAGGCGCCAAGCTCATCTGGCACTACCCTTGAATTATCATGATCAATCCATCTAATACCACTGGTAGAAAGTCGTTGGTCAACACCTCCATAATTTGAGAAATGGGACCTTGGGCTAAAAGGGTTAGAGTTCAAATTCCACTTTTTTTTAAAGTTCATAGATTTGTTATGATTGCTGCAGAGCCCATGCAACCCGTTGTGCCTGGAGCCTAATGCCCTTGGTCATGCAGCCATTGGTTCTGTAAACAGTATCAATGTTTGAATGTATAAGGGGGATAACTGAATACCTAGGGTAAACTAATCTGATCATCTAGGGTAAAATAATCTGATCGTATTATGCAACGTTATGAAAAAAGGTTTTTCATTAATTTGATGACCTCCCTTGTCAAGTAGACCCTTGACCTTAACGAGTGAGCACGGTACAGCAGTGTACCAAGTTTGCTTTTAAAGTTTGCCAAGTGCTGATGAAAGCAAAATTCTATCAAAAGGGCACTGTTCTTAAATCTGGCAACCTCATTTGACCCCAGACCTGTCAGAGGGGTTACTAAAATTAGGATACATAGAAAAAATCTATTCATCAATTATACAGATTTACCAAGTTTGACTAAAACAAAATTTTTCACCAATTTTTTTACCGTTGGTGATATGTGACCTTTGAATCGCTTAAACTGTTTGTTTTTTTTAAGTCTGTGGTTTGAACAGAGTCCAGGAAAATGCCAGCACTAAAAATTATGACATACAGATGGATGGAAGACAGATGGCTTAAAGAATAAACTCATTTTTACTATTGCACATGGGTAAACAAACAAGAACGTACCTATCTGGAGGTCCTTTGGTCCTGGGGTCTGAATATTCCCCGCGAACAAAGTTCAGATAGCGCTGCATGTTGTACTGTAAAAATAGTAAAATGTGTACATGGTAAATCTTCAGTTCATTTAATGCCATCAATGATAAAAGCCTCTCCCCTTATCGCACTGTAAGCTGAGTAGCAAGGCCCTGTAGCTAAACCACACAAACATAAAACCACCTGCTCCATACAATAAAAGGGTTCAGTCTGAAATACTACCTTTATATGCTGTAAGTATGTCTAACAATAATGCTGCACAACGCGACTAACTTAACCTATTACATCCTGAGGCTGATTTTGTAACATTTGCTTATTGTCCTATGAATGCTACATTACAGATTAGGAGATTAATCAACTGGTGTAGTTCAAGGGTGGTGCCAAAATAGCTTGGTGCCTCAGGCAACAAGCTATTCTGGCACCACCCTTGAACTAGTAGTCAACTTTATTTCAAGCAGTGGGCGCATCAGGACGAAAAGGTTAACTAAAGAGGTTTGATTGTCATAAAATGAAATACTTTTTCTGCTACTCTCCTCCTTTCCTACAAAGGAGGGTTCCTCCCTGTGCACAATGAGCAACAGACAACCGAAAGGAAGGTATAAAAATCTTCGCTGAAGCAAGACAACACTGAAAACCCATTGCATCGGCACATTGTAGCATTCAAACCTCACCCTGTAGCAAAGCATTTAACCCTTTTCATCCTGATACACTATTGCTTGAAATGAATGACTGTGGTAGTTCAAGGGTGGATCCAGAATAGCATGGTGCCCGAGGCGCCACGCTATTCTAGCACCCCTCTTGAATTAAAATAGTAAATCTCTCTTCTAATCTGTAATATCGCCTTCATATGACAAGAAGAAAGGCATTGCCATTATGGCTCACGTATATGGCCGATTTACAAATGTGTGACTTTTGCGACAAAGGCTTGCTTCTGCAGCAGCAAAATCCATGTTTTCTGAAAAATGTAAGCATTTTTCACACATCGGTCAACCCTCCTGTGACCCTTGACCTTTGTGATGAGTCGACTAAATTAGTATGCATAGGAAAGTCTTATCATCAGCTACCTTTGTGCCAAATTTGATTGAAAGGTTTTGCAAAAATGTTGATAATAACTACAATTCTATCAAAAATTGGCATTTTATACATACATGATTGTAGTTGTCGACCTCTTGTGACCTTGACCTTGCCAAATTAGTATATGTATAGATAGGTCTTACCATCAGGTATCTCTGTACCAAGTTTAGGTTTGAAGTTGTGAATAGTAATTGAGAAAAAACATTTCTTGACAAAATATGGCTATTTTTGAACTATTTCCTGAGCTCGTGTGACCCTTGACCTTTCCGAGGGATCAACCAAATTAGTATGCATAGATAGGTCTTACCATCAGGTATCTTTGTACCAAGTTTGGGTCTGAAATTGTGAATAGTAATTGAGAAAAAACATCTTTTGTAAAAAATATGGCTATTTTTTTTAACCTATTTCCTGAGCGCTTGTGACCCTTGACCTTTCCAAAAGGTCAACCAAATTAGTATGCATAGAAAGGTCTTACCATCAGGTATCTTTGCACCAAGTTTGGGTTTGAAGTCGTGAATAGTATTTGAGAAAAAATAAATTAAGTCAAAATATACTATTTTTGATATATTTTCCGATCCATGTGACCTTGACCTTCGTAAAAGGTCACTCAAATTGTTATGGTTAGAAAGATCTGACACAAAGTATCCTTGGGCCAAGTTTGAAGACTGTGGCTTGAATAGTCACCGAGAAAATGCCAACATTAACGTTTTTACCATGAATGACAACGGACGGATGACAGATGAACGACCACTAGCCCAAACATACTCACTTTTGCTTCAGACATGAGCCCAAAAGTATAGGTCATTAATCATACAGTCTTAACTAAAAAATAGTGCACTGTTATGTTTGTGGTAGTGTTATTCTTTGAGAGCATGTGTGCGTTAATCATAGGAAAGATCCGATATTCATTTGAGTTATTTTGGATAAAAATTATGTACCTTTTTAGTAGGATTCATTTTCTTTTGCACGGAGAATTGCGATCGATTTTTGTTTTCGCTACAATGTTGTAAAGTTTTACCTACATTAGACTGGAAGGTTCGAGCAGAGTCGCGATCTTTCTAGTGACATCAGATATGACGTCAAAGTTGTCGGCAACATTTCATACATTGTATGAGAGACGCAGTGTGTCAAAAGTGTTGATGCATTGTAGAGGAGACAGTGTATCAGTGTTGATGCATTTGTGGATGCATTGTGCTGAGATCGCATTGCTGCAATAAAATATTGTTGGAACTGTTACTACAGTGTGGTCTACAACCTTATGCCACGTGTGACGAGTTGCAGATAAGTGAAGTTTCTTTACAAGAACCCTACGTGCGTGCATCAGGTGTGATTGTATCATACTATGACTACCACGTAACATGCATGCAAATGAAAAGCAAAATAACGAATGAACAAAAACACTTACTGCAGTCTTTTTCACCAAATGCAGACACTAGAGACTGGTTCTTTCAAATGCAAATCCAACCAATACCAGTACAGTATATATATTATATGTAAAAATGAAGGCCAGATTCATGACACAAATGCACAAAACTATACATCAGGTAATAAACTTATCACCAGACACATTGAGTCACAAAACAGTTCACGTCCCAATGTAACTTGTGCTTAACAAACACATGTACAGCTCATTAGAATAAAGTCAGAAACAGCAGCCGAACGCACTTTATATTAATTTGCATATAAAGAAAAGAATCAGTATATATAATGCAGCTGAAAGACAACCTTTATTTCAGTGATTTGAATTATGAGAATAGTTTACGTCATTGTTTAAGAGTACAAATCATTAAATGTCTGTGCTGACACTGAGCACCCCAAAGCGATACACATAGAAATGTATAACAGAGACCTGTAGATATTCTATGCCTGTGCATATTAAGCCATATCATACCGAGGCTAAAAGCTTCAAATTTGTACACTGCTATATGCAAGCTACATTATAATACTTACAGATAAGGATATAGACCAATGGCTTTAGTTCAAGGGTGGTGCCAGAATAGCTTGGCGCATAGAGGCGCCAATTTATGCTGGCACTACCATTGAACTATTTTAGTCAAACTTATTTCACACACTAGTATATTCCGAATGAAAAGGGTTAACTTTGATTTCCTCACTCATTCTAGCATGGTTAAACAAAGAAAGATAAAAAGGTTTATTAGTTTGGGGTTTAACATCCATGGCAAAGGAGTGATAATGGACGTCCCTAACAGGCGGGTTGTTAGGGACTCATAGGGCTCTTCCACTAAGGGTGGCACATGATGTGACATTATATAGCCTCTTATTTTTGGCAGATACCGTTTCAACTAAACGGTAAAAACAAGAGGTGATCATCACTCTTGGACCTAATTAATTTAAATTTTCTGTGGGTGTATAAACAATGATTTAGTCACTAAAATCGGGATCTGCTTTTAAACACATTCTTGCATGAACTCTCCCCCTGTGGGTACTCACCGTGAGCGATGTAAAAACAGGAACGGGTCTATTAAAAACACGAACGGGTCGATCAGCGTGCCTGGTAAAATTAGTGCCTCCAAATTTTGACCACACAAATCAACTTTTTCAAAACTCCTAATATTCGACCAGAGCTAAAAAATCTGAAAAATCTGCATGCAAAAAGTGGTTGAATATTGAGGGTAATTATGGTAGCAGAGCTCTTAGTCATAAGTGGAAAGTGCAGACACTTTATAGGACAATAATTTATACGTATGTAGGCTAATCCATGGTCCACTACACATAGAGTAATGATGTGCATGAGTAGGCTGATAATCCCAAGGAGCACAGGTTTGTGCAATGTGAACAAAACGGCCAAAACAGACTGGAGGTGTGGGTAGTGATGGGCGAGGCCTCCCACCTCACTACCCCCCAGACCTGTTGGTAATCTGTGGCACAGGAACTGGGCCAAGGGTCTAGTTCAGGCTCACGTGCACAGCTGTGTGCAGGCCAACAGTGGCCAGCATCGTCAGCCCAGTGACCATTTGCTCACTGAGAAGAGATCCACACCCTCAACATCACCATATATGCTATAAACTGTGTTTAACAATGCTGAGAACATTTAATCATTAACCCATTCAGCCCTGAAGCACTACAGCAGGAGATGGGCCAACCATAATAATTCAAGGGTAGTGCCAGATTAGCTTGGCGCCGATAGACGCCAAGCTAATCTGGCACTACCCTTGAATTATCATGGTCGATCCATCTCCTGCAACCAGTACATAGTCATTAGATGATGCCTCCAAAATTTGGGAAATACAGCCGTCGGGCTGAATGAGTTAAGTTGATTGTGACTTCAACTTAACCCCCTTGTGCATGCAGCCACTGGTACTGATTATCCCATATCCATCTGGAAGACACTTCCAGTCAGGCACTCTGTGAGCTAAGAGGCCTTACAGAGAGTGCCTGCTCAGAGCTGACCGATTTTTAGGAAATTTTAGTGCACGAGTGGTAGTTGTATAAAAGGCTTAAAACAGTCTCAACCCCACCCTAAAACATTAAGTGTTGCATATCAGCAGATTCAGCATTGAATATACTAGCTATCCATGTAAAAATAAACTGAGAAAAAGAAAACAGAAAAAAATTATTTTAGTGTAAAAGTGAGTTTATTGCAAAAATGTTCACATACCTTGTGTTCAAATACATTATTTCAATGGAAGGATCCAAAATCACTGCAGCATATATGCCTGTAAAACATACACACTTCTATTTTCAGCCTAATAAAAAAAGAATGAATGAAATCCATCAAGTGGTTTGAAAACTACACATTTTCTATCGACGCAAGGAATAAAATTGTCACGTTGCCAGCCATCTTGAAACCCAGGAAAATCATTGTTGTCTTCCTCACTATCGCCGAAAATTTGACGAACTAAATCACTCAACTCATCGTAAACTTGTACATCTCGAATCTCCACCAACTCTTCATCTTCCCCTAATATGTTGTCATCAGGATCTAATTCAAAATCGCCGCTTGTATCGCTCACGTCCTCTCTCTCACCTGGCTCGGCCATCATGCTCGATGTATTCACTCTAACACGCGGCGAAAATTAGCGTAAAAAAGGCTTACAACTTCCGGCAAATTCTCGGTCGGAACTGGGAAAAGTGCACATATTTCGATGACGTTTAGAGCACTAACCTGTGATGTCATGGGAAGTAGGGATTTACGTGTACACAGAGGGACACAGGGGAACCACCTAAACTACGCGTCGGCGAGTATACCGTCGGAAAGGGGGGCCTATGCGCGGCGGAGTATTCCGATGGAAATGGGTGTGTACGCACGCGGGCGTATACTGATGGATATGGGTTATAGTACACAGGTGGCTGCAATGCACAAGGAGAACATACCTGTGGTCCAACAAGGAATCCACCAAAGAAGTAGCAGTGCCCCATAATTTCAAGAAAACTGGGGCAGATGGGAAGGGCAGTGTCCTGGACATCCTTTGGCACTGGTTTCTGCAAAAATGACAAAACGGCATACAGGTCAACCTCAGCATCACACATTCCAGTTCATTATATATCATTTAAAGTACCATTACGCGTAAAGCTGAAGACGCATTTCAGCACCATTTGTGCTCAACATGCCTTGTCGACACAGCTAAATGAACTTTAACGGCAGTTTGGAGATGCAGCAAAAACACACACGTAATAGCACTTATTTATTCTGTGCATCCGTTAGCGTGTCGATCTAATTTTAGTTCTTTCTCGTACTGATACCGTTGTATTTATAAAATAGAGTGGAGTCATTGTCAGCTTACGCGATATTAAGACCACCTGTGCTGAACTGGATTCTCATGTGTCTAAATGAACCATAACTAGACCTGTGTGTAGTGTTTCGTAACCATCTGTTACAGAAGTGTATCTTTGAACAGTTACGGTAGTAGTGGGCATTTAAGTCATTACATCCTGAGACAGATTTTTTTCCTTATTGCCCTACATTACAAATTACGAGATACATCAACCATTTTAGTTCAAGGATGGTGGCCTCAGGCGCCAAGCTATTCTGCCACCACCCTTGAACTATCATAGTCAAATTCATTTCCAGCAATAGTGTATCAGGATGAAAAAGGTTAATCAGATACATTGTGAGCAGGAGTATTGCTTGCAAATTAATGAAAACGTGCATAGAGACACCTTTTGTAATGAGTGATCTGTAGGACAATGCAAACTGTGTCAAATGTGTGAGAATCTTCTCAAACTCTACATGTACTATGTGTCAAGGCTGTTTAACCCATAACATCCTAAGGTTGATTTTGTAAAATGTGCTTATTGTTCAATGAAGGCTACATTACAGATTAAGAGATAGATCAACTGTTTTAGTTCAAGGGTGGTACCATAGCTTGGCGCCTAAGGGGGCAAGCTATTCTGGCGCCACCCTTGAACTATCAGTCACTTTTAATTTAAGCAATGGGTGTATCAGGATGGAAAGGGTTAGTGGTTGGATAAAAGTAATTTTAATTGTGTGACCATGCCAAACAAATAGAAGCAAAAACACAGCAGATTTTACATTTTCCTAAAACAATATATAAATAAAGTATATTTACAAACATTCTTGGACAACATGCACACTTTCCAATACCTTCTGTCCATCATAAATGTCAAAAGCGATAGCTGTTAGTCGCAGAGTGAGCACACAGTGAGGCATCGTCCAGGAAATGTTGTACTCTCCATCAACTTCCAGCTGGTACAAGTAGCCTATCAACAAGTAACTCTGCCGAAAAAAAATTGTCAGGGTTTTAATGCACACACAAGCATAAGTAGTAATTATATGTTACAGTCGATCTATGTAGACAGGAAATTCATGAATTTCCTAAACCATTTAGGAAATACATGAATTGCCTCTGACCCCCAGTCGTTGCATGAAATGACGAAAAAATCCAGGCATTTCATGAATTTCCTAAAACTGGCAGCCATTTTATACACGGATTTCCTATTTAACCCATTCTGTAATGCATGAACAACTGCTTTTTCACGTGTGACTATCAACATTATCAGATAAATTATTACTTTAACCCTTATCATTCGGAATACACCAATGTGTGAAATAAGTTTGACTAAAATAGTTCAAGGGTAGTGCCAGAACAGTTTGGCTCCTCCAGGTGCCAAGCTACTCTGTCGCCACCCTTGAAGAAGTTGAACTAAAGCCATTGGTTTGTATCCTTATCTGTAAGTACTATAATGTAGCTTGCATATATGGCAGTGTACAAATTTGAAGCTTTTAGTCTCAGTATGATAGGGTTAATAACACTTTATTTACAACAATAATCAGATTTGATTTGCAGTGAAAACATCTAGTATGTATGCCTACTCACAAGAATTGTGAAAAGAAGGGAAGAAAACTCTTAGTTGAGGCAAGATAGCATTGACAACTCATTGCATTTTAGCAACCAAAACCTGCCATGGAGCAAATCACTTTAATTTCAGCGGTCCCTTGATCATACAGTCAGTCAAAGAAATCAGGAAATTCTTGAGACTCCTACACAGTTTAGAAAAACATGAATTGCATGTGATCTCCAGACAATTAACATGACATGCAATGACTAAAATGGCTGGGAATTTAATGAATTTCCTAAAATTACATTTCAGGAAATATATATGAATCACGTGATCTGTCAATAGCAAGTGCAAATCCAGAGCTGAAGATCTTTTACTGCCATTTAATAACAAAGGCATATCTAGAATTCAAGCTGATTTTTGGCTCACATGTTACTTATAGCAAAGATGAGTCTACGTAGTTGACCATCCGTCAATCTTTCCGCCATCAGTCTGTCTGTGGTAAGCTTTAACGTTATATTTTCTCAGAGCTTATTCAAACCATGGCATTACTGTCCCACACTCATCAACAAATGCAGGACAAGACCACGAGGCTTGCTGACATCTCGTCCCAAGTGGGCCTCACCATTCACAAACAGAAAACAAAGACAATGAGGCTGAACGCAACCAGGGAAGAACCTGTCTTGCTTGCTGGCACCCCGTTGGAGGAGGTGGAGTCCTTCACCTATCTCGGGAGCATCATAGACAAAAAAGGCGGCACTGATGCAGATGTCAGAGCACGAATCGGTAAAGCCAGAGCAGCCTTTCTCCAGTTGAAAAAAGTGTGGAGTTCCAGAGAGCTGTCACAACACACCAAAGTCCGGATTTTCAACTCCAATGTAAAAGCAGTTCTCCTATATGGAGCAGAGACATGGAGATTGACAAAAACCACAGTCAACAGAGTACAGACCTTCATGAACAGTTGCCTTAGAAGAATTTTGAAAATCCACTGGCCAGAGAAGATCAGCAACGTCAGACTCTGGGAGAGAACAGAGCAGATAACAGCAGAGAATGAAATTGGGCGAAGAAGATGGGGATGGATCGGTCACAGTCTGAGAAAGCCAGCTTCCAGTATCACTAGGCAGGCATTGTCATGGAACCCCCAGGGAAAGAGGAAAAGAGGTAGGCCGAGAAACTCCTGGCGTCGAGACCTCCAAGCAGACATCAAGAGACTGGGAACCACCTGGAGTAGAATCGAAGGAGAAGCACAGGACAGTTGTTGCTGGAGGTCTCTCGTTGACGGCCTATACCCGGGTAGGGGTGACAAGCATAAGTAAGTAAGTAAGTATTCAAACCATTGACTTTAAAACTATAAACAAGTATGTTTTGTTACAAGACCTTTCTAGACATGCCAATCTGAGTTACCTCTCTGAAAGTCACACAGGGTCATTATGTAGGAAATAAAGTGCTATATTGAAGACAGGTAAAAGGACGGGCTTGTTCTATAGCATGTCCGTTGAAAGGTCCTTGTATACCAAAATAGGACAGTTGCAGTGCACCTAAATTGATCAGTATTCAGGTCATAAGGCATAGGTAATAGCTGTCCCCATACCCCATAATCTAATGTGCAAAATGCTGATAAAATGTGAAAATGGCACTTCAAGCATTACAGAAGCGGTTTAGGAAATCTGTGTATAAAATGGACGCCATTTGTAGGAAATTCAGAAATGCCTGGATCTTTTAGTCATTCCTGATCCGTGTAATGAATGGGGGTCACAGGCAATTCATGTATTTCCTGAACACATTAGGAAATTTATAAATTTCCTGATTTCAGGGATTGACTGTAACAAACACACCAAGGCAAAGCTGACTTTGTGGAAAACCTCTTCTGAGCAACCACTTTTTAAATTAACTACTGACTAATGAATAAGGCAGACAAAAACACAAATGAGTTTTTACTATCTATCTGTCAAAGTTTCAAAAGCGAAAAAAACTTGTTCACTCACAATGTTGAAGAGGAAGGCAATTACCACTGAAGACAGAGTGCCACCGTTTATTTTCAACAAGACGTAGATGACCAGAATGTTGATCAATGAGTGATATAAATCCAGACCTACATGAAACAAATGAAAGTTAACAACAATAAATGGAGGTTGTCCCTACGTCGGTATTCACAGCTCGCACAGCTCGCAAAAGGCATTAACTCACTCAAGGCGTCCCACATCAATAGCTGTGAAAGTGTCATATTGAGTCGTCAGCGGAAACACTATACAAGACTTTCACACCTACATATGCAGGGTGCCTTAACTCATTCTACCCCAGACACACCACAGGAAGATAAGGATCGATCATGATAGTTCAAGGGTGATGCCAGAATAGCTTGGCGCCTATGGGCACCAAGCTATTCTGGCATCACCCTTGAACTATCATGGTCGATCTGTGGTCTGCACTGCAATGCAGTCTTCAGAGGACAAAAGCAAAATTTAAGGATTTCGGTGTTGGGGTAGAATGAGTTAAACCATGCTCAACACCGGTTTTACTGATCCATAAGCCATAGTAGTCTTTCTACATCCTGCGATAGTATCTGCCTCCCACTCAAGCCACAACTGTAATGTGTCCTATCCCAGTTGGCATTGCCTAGCAGTAGAGAGCACCTGGCCTTGTGGACAAAAATTGCAGGAGTGTGATCCTCAAAATGCTGACGCAGTCGCAGGATCATAAGTATCTCTCTCTTGCTGGCTCGAGTTATCCTTACAGTCTATAAAAGCCTGTTACCAGAAGCGCAAGTAAACTGGGGCCCACCATCCACAAGAGGCATCGCTAATCAGTGGAGAACGCCTGGCCTCACAGTTCAAAATTTACAAGGTGCATAGATGCTCATAATGCTCCCACAGTCATAGTGGCTCATAACAATCTCTATTCCTGCCTCAAGTTACCTCTACAGTCTATGAATGCATGCAACAAAAAGCTCAGGCATCTACAAGAGACATGCATCATCTATAAGCTGCCACAGTTGTGGGTGCTCATAAGGATAGATTTATACATATTAATGTATCTCCAACTGCCCCGTTACAGCACATTTCTGACACCATTTTTATGCTTCTCTCATCACCCGTGCTTTCAGTGTTGTTCTCTTTCTGCTAAATCAAGATTCCATGCCAACGGACCACTACACGTTTCTGCTTACTAGAATGTGTCTCCACTAGACTTGCGGTGTTTGTTGAAGGTTGGGTTAATCACTCTTGGAAATACATGTATAAACAACAGTTGCCGCCTGACTGTGGAAAACTAAACAATGTGGACACTGGAAGTAAAGAGTTCTGTCCCATCGGAGAAAAGGAGGGATGGGTTCAATAGGAGGTCATTTTTAAAAAAAAAGGTTTTTGGGATTCAGCCAATTGTATTTGGCAAAGTTTAACTCGTTCATGGCCAGCCGCATCCAGATGCGGCTGGCTACGAATGAGTTAAATGAGTCAACCCCTTTGTGTATGCAGCTGCCAGTCCTGTTGACTGCATAAAGGGGTAAATATGATGCACTCAGTGAACAGCACTGTCTACGTGTTTGAGAGCAGTGTAAGCAATCAAAAATACTATGTGTGATCAAGCTTGCAATATGCTCACATTTTTCATTAACTCATTTGCAGCCAGCTGCACGAGTTAACTGTTGTAGACATCACCCTTTGGATGTTGGTAGCATCTTTTGGTGCAATGGTTCCTACAGGAATCATAATGACAAATGTGCTACCGACAACCAAAGGGTTAACCTGAGTGATTTTCCTCTATTTGAGGAAGTATATATATCATTCAATGAGGAAACTCACACATACCGGCACACACAATATTTTTCCTGAAAATTCCTCACTCCATAATGCTTTCCTGAAAACATGACTATCAAAATTCTTCATAGCAATTGAACACTCAACACATCAATCAACTGTGCAGTCGTGATGCAGCTACTGGCACTGTTAAGTCAAAGACAAAATAAGTAACAAACCAAAGTTGAAGTAGCACTGGAGAAGGCCTAGAGCGATGAAATAGATGTGCTTCACTTCTGCTGGCTGGTTGTACAGCAAAGGAGTTCGGTACAGCCATGCCAAAGGATAACCTATAAAAACAAATAAGACAAAAGAAAGCAAGAAATGATGAAAAAAGTCCTCAGGCACAAGCACAAGTTGCTATGCAGACTGCCTGAGAGTTGCTGTCACCTTACTTTTAGAAATCATAACAAAATGTTTAACGAGTCTTCACAAAAACAGGCGTAGAAATGAAACATACACCACAAATTTAAGATTGTAAGAAAAAATTTTCAATGTTCACATTAATTAGTTTCCCCCCACAAGATCCCTATTAAATTTATGATTTCATCATGTTAATGTTTGTTCATTCTTCCATGTTCTGGAACCTAGGCATTCTAGGCTATATTCCAAATTATTCCATTTTGTAATGCAAACCCTCATTTCATATGAAATCCCTCATATCAGAGTTAAAACTGGACACAGAATCAACTGGAAGCATCGTCTGGCAATATGGTGCAAAACAGTGATATTTGTACAAACCAAGGGGAATCACACAGCGCTGGACAGACAACAGTTAGATCCCCTGCCCCCCCGCCTATCAGGCACCCAATCGCCAGCCCACAGAGAAATACGCAGGTATAGACTAAGACGATCATTTGCATTCTCAAAAAGAATGCATCAGGTCTCTTATTAACCCATGTCTTTCTCCGGAACTTAGGAAGGAGACAGGAGAAACATACATACACAAACACGAAGGTGCATTACTATATGTGGTCGGGTAAATACCCTAAAATCCCACAGTAGATGCACAGAACATTACACAACAATGTAACGATACAAATTTGTCTCGAGTTATGGATACTCACAAACCAGATAGGTGAGGCTAGCGCTGGCAGAATTGTACAAACCAAGGGGAATCACACAGCGCTGGACAGACAACAGTTAGATCCCCCCCCCACCCCCCCCCTTGCCTATCAGGCACCCAATCGCCAGCCCACAGAGAAATACGCAGGTATAGACTAAGACCATCATTTGCATTCTCAAAAAGAATGCATCAGGTCTCTTATATAACCCATGTCTTTCTCCGGAACTTGGGAAGGAGGCAGGAGAAACATACATACACAAACACGAAGGTGCATTACTATATGTGGTCGGGTAAATACCCTGAAATCCCACAGTAGATGCACAGAACATTACACAACAATGTAACGATACAAATTTGCCTCGAGTTAGATACTCACAGGTGAGGCTAGCGCTGGCAGAATTGTACAAACCAAGGGGAATCACACAGCGCTGGACAGACAACAGTTAGATCCCCTGCCCCCCCCCCCCCATTTTTTTTGAGAATGCAAATGATCGTCTTAGTCTATACCTGTGTATTGCTCTGTGGGCTGGCGATTGGGTGCCTGATAGGCTGGGGGGGGGGGGGGGGGGGGGGGGGCAGGGGATCTAACTGTTGTCTGTCCAGCGCTGTGTGATTCCCCTTGGTTTGTACAATTCTGCCAGCGCTAGCCTCACCTATCTGGTTTGTGAGTGATATTTGTGGTTGCTGTATAGGGCTCGGGAAGCGGACGTCATCACGCTACAGCTAGTCATGGTGGCTATCTTGAGAGGATACGCTACTCATGCCCTCATAGAGAAATCGCTGTCAGGACAATGTCAGGAAAGTCCTGACATGCTATAGGCAATAACAGCAAGTCTTGCCATTACCGTAGGAAACGGCTAACCAGAATCTGTTTTTGTTTGTTTCCAAAGAGCTGAAACATAAAGAAAAACGTGTTGACACTACTACTTCGCTACAATCCGAAGTCTATCGCCAGGCTAGCATGTCCTCTCAAGATGGCGGCGCGGAAACCGACGTTCCTAGGCAATGCAGGGAACTTCCCGAACCCTATACCGAAAGAAAATACTGGTAAAACATTAAACTACCATTAAAATACAGGTATGGATTTTTGTACAGGTATGCAACTCTAGTTTTTGCTAACAGGGAAATAGGACTTTGTGTAGGTTTCCATCTAAAAGCATGCATGCCCACTCTAAAATGCCCGCTTTGTTACTGTTTGATACTGCAGATGTTCCAATGGCTGCTCTGATCGTCTGCTGCATGGCTTTCAACAAAATTTAATATTTCTCCGTTGACAATATTTTTTTTTTTTTTGCAATGAGCCTGCCTCTAAAAATACTCTATATGTTCATCATAACCATTGTTTGTTACAGTAATTTGTTTACCTACAAGCATAAAGCGAACAATTTATGAACATGGATATGGTTTGTGCTTGAATGTATCAGGCGTTGTTGTCGTGAACTCTGGGTCTGGAACTAAAAACTTAACCAGCGTGTAATTTACTAATGATTACAAGACAATGACTTAGAGTAAAATAATTAAATTCGGTGCATTTTCCATGCATGCTAATTGAAACCCAAAAAAGAAATGCCCGAGATAGGCTACAAACTAGGCAACTCTCACCTGAAAACAATGACAACAGCAAGCGCGTGGCACTTTCCGATGCACCAAGATGGGTTGATATGTACAGAACAACAGCGCCCGCCATTAGGAAAGACTTCTTATCCGAGTACAACACTAAGAACAAGAATTTGACCTCACTGTTTCAACCGACAAATCGCCACGCGAGGCCAAAGCAGACGTAACTTTTACATGGCCATCAATGACCTCTCTTTCCGGTGAGAGTAACCATTTCAGCAACAATAAATTCGAGTAGTATTCATCATATAGTCAAGTCAGACGACTAATAGTCAGTAGTAAAACAATACACACTTAGTTATATTTGATATATGTCTTTGTTTAAGGTTGATAATGTGGTTAATGACATAACTCGTCATAAATGAATGCATGACACAATAACTTCGCCCTATATGGTACAAAGTCGAGCATGCGCTACTAGAAATCAACATCCGGGGCAGACTCGTGGCCTGATCAAATCACGCTAACAACACATGATGCGCATAAACTTTTATGATTGTGTTGATATAGTCACTAAAGTCGAGCATGCGCTACTAGAAATCAACATCCGGGGCAGACTCGTGGCCTGATCAAATCACGCTAACAACACATGACAGCCCTGAAAGTCTAAAATTTTGCCCACCAGCCTTTGGCTAGTGACTTGCAAGTTTTACTAGCCAAACTGAAAATGTTACTAGCCAAAACTGAAAATTTTACTACTGAAAATAGCCCCCCAACTCAACAATATAATGTACCACAAGTGTTTGACGCCCAATGTTAGAGACTGTTTTCTGCCCAGAGGCATTGAAAACAAATATTTGAACAGACAATCATAACCAAGTTAATGTTTATGTCCTGACTTCAGGCTTTTGATAGTATCAAGTGGAGAAATAACTGACAAAATCCCCATGTGAACTGTGGTGGGATTTTTTATTTATTTATATTTTGTAAGTAGAGCTGGGCTTCTGTTTGCACAACAGGTTACCCCAGGTATAAAGTTTAGAGGGTATACAGACCCCCAGACTAGCATTATAGAGGGTCCGCAGATTTATTTAAGAAAAACTGCATCATCTGTATGTTCCTTAAAATAAATTACCCACACCCGGGTCTGCCCTGGGGGACTTGGGTGGGATTAACTACATTTTAGTTCCCAGGGTCAACCTGGTCAGCCCCACAGACAGGGTGTGTTTTTTCTGGGGCATGCGTTTCTGTCTACCCTTGGTCCATTCACCTGTATTTCTCTTTTTAAAACTCTCCCAACTGTCTGCACTGCCTGTAGCTCTTGATATTGGATGCGTGTTGCTAAATGGTCTTAGCTTTATTTAGGCCCCATGGCGTAGGTTTATTTAACGTATTGGACCGGCTGGCGACATAATTCAATATTCTGTTTCTTTTTTTTTTCACAAGCAGTGCAGGCACGTCATGAGAAAGCCTTGTTGCTGTCGGGACGATAAACAATGTACAATCAACCAATCATTAAAATAAATTATCTCATTTCGCTCTCTCCTCTTTAAATGTGTTGTGACAGTGTGTGTGTGTCCTTTCCATGATCTGATTCTTTAACTGGTGAGCTATCGCGCAAAAGCCTGTCTCCCTAGCTCTCTCACACACAGAAAAAAAGATCTCTATTTATTTATTTGTATGATCGTTTGATAATGTATTGTAACAGAGAATATAGCGTTTTCTGCTGAACGCGGCAGATTGACAACCGAAGTGTGACTTGTCTAAACTCTGTGTGTGTTTGTGTGTGTGTGTATGTGTGTCATGTGCTGTGTGTGTGTGTGTGTAAACTGATGTACTTCAAAGTTAGTTTCAACCCGTTTAACCACTCAGAACTGAGACGTGTTTCTCCAATGTTTGCCTAATAACTGTGTACCAGAAGATGGCTCAACCACGATTAAAAAAAAACTGACAAACTTATTTCTGTTCAAATTTCTGTCGGACTTGCTTTTTGAGTTTGCCTCAGTGCACATTGCGCATGCCATTCGAGTGCCGTCGAGCTTTAGCCATGGAAATACACTCAGCACATCCATGGACTCTGAAAACTGTGTCGTAGCGGCGGTGCCACACACGGCCCAGGGGTAGCATTTCTGGTACTGTCGCTTGTCGATGGAGATGACGATGTCGAACTTTCTAGTGCAACTTTCTTCTTAGCGATTATCAAGATCAGACGGTGCCGGATTAAAGAATCCGAAGCATTCCAGCTCTTCCTTTGCTTTTTCTCCGCCATGTACAACTTCGTTCTAGATCGAAAGCGAAACGCACGATGCCGTATCCCATAATAGTATGTACGGTGACGTCACAGCAAGTACCGCGTTCAACATGTAGCGCGCACTTGGTAATAACATGCTGACACCACACATAAACTAACAGTTTGCCCGCCCTGTTACACTCGAACGGACGCAGGCGTCGGGTCGATTCTGAACGCAGCCGCGACTGAGCGCGCCACTAAACGAACCAATTCGTCACTAAAAATAGAACGACTGTCACCGACCACTGTTATGGTACGCACAGTTCGAGTGACGTGTTCAGCTACTGCCGCAAAGTGATGTAGGCGACTCGCGGTGCGGTCAGGTCACGCGCTGGCGTACCTGATGTTCGGCTGGCGGTTAGCCGTTGGATTGAAAAACGCACGAGCGCACTCGCATTTGGCGAGTGAGTATTTTTTTTTACTCGCCAAATAAAAAATTCACTCGCCATGGCGAGTAAATTACTCGCCATTTTCAGGGCTGCATGATGCTTATAAACTTTTATGATTGTGTTGATATAGTCACTAAACAAACCGACAACATACAATAAACAGATATTACGGAAACATCCATATACTTACGTGTATCCAATGTCACCAGCAACACGAACTCTGCAACAGGGACTGGGCGATCACGGCCGTGAACCACTGACTACTCAGTATGGCTGAGTATACCTCACCCCGTGCTTAGGTTAAACGCACCAGCGGCGCGATTGTTGCTATTTTCGCACCAGACCGGTCGCTCGGACTGGTCATGTGCACCAGATCGGTTTAGAGCGTGTGCTTTCTGCACCTGTAAAGAGCAATCTCGGAGAAAGAATCACTACGTGACCGTCGTTTGAGTGCTGCAAAATAAGATGAATAAACCCTTTCCCATATGCAATCCAGCAATATGCATCCTTATGCTAGCACTACGAAACATTATGCGATTTGGCAGATTGAAAAATAGCTTTTTTCCTCAATGGTGGTATTTTGCGACATCTGTGTCATTTGCGGCAGAAAGCACCGTCGTAGTTAAAGTTCAAGAGATGAGCGCCGCACTTCAACATCATCACTCGCTCGCTGCAGTCGGACCGAGCGGACGGTTTCACCGCGCTCTGCCCACAGCAAGCCACGCTACAGCAAGCCACGCTACGCCCAGCTGCCCAGCCACTACGAAAGTTGACCGACCAACTTAGAATGCCAAATCCGAAGACGCCAACCCGCCCTTCTCAGGGCGTCCAGCCAGACAGACAGCACACCAAGAACAAGAAGTCGAATGGATGACATCTCAGATCTACCTGAGATTCCTACTGACTAGAGCCAGGCGAACACCCTAGCGCATACCTACCACGTATGCAAGCCTACGCCGACATGATGAGAGCAACGCTTTCACCATACAGCGAAAGCGGCCGATTTACAAAATGACCGCCCACCAAGCAGCGTACTCAAGTTCCCCCATCGCCTTCGACTCAGCAGTACACGAGGCCGACCAGCAATCGGAACCAGAATTCGAGCAGGACCCTCCACCAGCCTCCCCGCTGGTCCATATCCCAGAGCACCTTTCAAGAGAGAGGGAGTGGACCAAAAGGGAGAAGAAGGTCCGCTTAGGATCAATGGACCTTGACGGCCTCGTGAGACTGCTGACAGCCGCCGCACCAGCCATCATCTCCTCAGAGGGAGACAGCTACCACCGGGCGCGAACCACCACCCGGTGGTTGTTTGAAAACGAATATCTCAAGAACTTTCACCCGCCCACGACAGCCAGCCACGGATGTCAGGGAGTCCCCCTGACACAGGAAGCGGAAACCCAAAGCTCCGCACCCACCACCCAATCGACGGGAAGCCAAGCCTCCCCGCTGACCAAAGCCAAAGACACCAACACAACGCCAACGACCACCAAAGAAACGGGCAGCGGGACGGAACCGCACCCCAGGTGCACGGAAGCCAGCACCGCCACAACCACAACCTCGAAGGACCAAGCCACAGACCCGATCCCGACCAACGGACCCAGCAACCCGCCACACCGACAACGCAGACGACCACCCCTACACATCCGGACCAGGGAGAAGAAGACGAAAGACCAACGGCCACCACTACTCGCCACGCCGCCACCACACATGCGGTTGCCACCACAACACCACCACCCACCCTGGCCACGTCAGCGACCGACGCCACGACCCCGAATCAACTGGCCACCACCACCACCACCTCAACTCCCCAGGCCACACTTTCACCCGCAGCAACGGTTTTTCCGGCCGCCACCACCCCCGCCACCACTCATCCAACACCTCCTAGAGTGGCTGGCGAACCAACTCCCTCCAGCCTGGCCATAGCAACGGTTCTCCGGCCACACCACCCACCTCCTACACCATCAACCACCCGGCCCCGGCAACACCACCAGCCGATGCAGCAACGGAGCGGCAGACAGACAGAGAGACAACCAGCGCCCCCCCCCCCCCCCCGCCCCCCCCCCCCCCCCCCCCCCCGGACGAAATCAACGAGAGTTGGAAGTCCCTGTCCCTTTTCAAGTCAAGCAAAGCCGCACTTCAAGTACAACTGATGGACTTGATTCAGGGGCGTGGGACATGACACAAGCCTCCGACATCTCTACACAAAACTGGCGTGTTAGGGGAGGTAAAAGGCGCTAAAAGTAAAAGCGGAAACGAACCATTTTTCGACTCAGTGTTTCCGTACTGTCCAGTCTCTTAGCCTTAGTCAGTCCCAGTCATCCCCTAATTTTTCAATTCCCTAAAAAACACTGCCGCCCACCAGCTGCACATCTGCCAAGCACAAAATACAACAACAACAAAAATAAACCAGCACATCACCCGTCTCATTTCTTGGCTATGAGACTGGTTCCTTACCAACCCCACACGGCCCAAGCACAGCTGAAATCAGCGTGCCCCTCAAATCACTACGTCAATGGCAACACAATATAGGCCCACAATTGTCCACTGGATAAGCTCAGGATAGTATGAATCAACGCACCAAACATGTCTCCTCTCAGCTAACCAGAAATTTCCAGCAAATTCCAACATTCAGCCCTACTACAAATTTTCAAACAAGACAAAAAATATAAGTTTTAAAAAACACCGGTCCTTGCACTGCCTGAACTGGCCAAATTTGACTGTATAATGTGACCAATATTCCGCGTGAACGTACTAGACCACAATACAAGTTTTGGTGCACATGACCGGTCCGAGCAACCACTTGATGCGAAAATAGCAATAATGGCGCCGCTGGTGCGTGACCTAGGTACAGGGCGAGGTATACCAACTCAGCACTACTATGATCCGGCTGAGTCTCCGGCCGTCGATCCGTCTCATCGCCGGTCATGTCTATCAGCACCAAATGAGGCCTGAGATATCGTCGCGAACATCCCATGGTAATGGAAGAAAGCATATGTGTCAAGACTCGCCACTCGCCAAAATATCAAACAAAGGGAGGGCGGGGGGCGATAGCGGCGTGTGATCATGTACTCAGTTGTGTGTGTCAAAACTTGAATCGCCCAAAATAATAAATTCAAACAGGGAGGAGGAGGGGGGTTTCAAACATCCCAAAAAGGGACTTTGTTATAGCATTTTAAAGAATTTTGGGTCGATATGGTGGGAGAGGGGGGGGGGGTCCAGAACCCCCACCCCATCCCCCGATCTGCCCCTGCAGTGTGACCAAAGCGGCCACAGGCGCGCGAGCCGTATACTACTGTCATACTCTGTTTCACAGGCGCGGGATGATCGTAGCATCATTGCTCCTCTTGCGGCTTGACTTAGCGAACGAAGATTCTATAGCGGTTGCCCACGACGTATGCAGGCATGTTCGTGGCTGCGGAGGCCAATCCGGGACAGGCAGGTTCGACCGCAGTGGCTGCAGGGGAAGGTCTGGCCAGGGTTCTGAGTTTCGACATCTCTGTTTTTCTCCTGAGCCGCTTGTCCTTAAGGCTAACTCTGCGAGAGTCCTCAAAGGAGACGGCTGCCTTGTAAATGGTGGAGCGCCAGGTGTCGCGGTCCGCAGCAAGCCGGCGAAGACCACTGGTGGTGGTCGATATGGCAGACACTATGTGACTTCTTGAGACCGTCTTTGTATCTCTTCTTAGGTGCCCCTCTGTCTCGGTGTCCAGCGGCGAGCTCACCGAACAGGGTGATCTTGGGTAGGCGATGATCCTCCATCCTGGAGACTGACGTGCCCCGCCCAGCGAAGCTGTGTCCGCAGCAACAAAGCCTCGATGCTCACAGTTTCCGCCTGTTCAAGGAACTCGACGTTGGTGACATAGTCACTCCAGTGAATGCCGAGGATGGTACGCAGGCAGCGCTGGTGGAAGCGTTCGAGGAGTCGTATTTGGCTGCGGTAGAGGGCCCAGGACTCGGAACCATACAACAGGGTGGTGAGGACGACAGCTCTGTACACGCTGATCTTGCTGCCATTTTTTAGCTGTTGATTGTGCCACACCCGCTTGAATAGTCGCCCGAAAGCACTGTTCGCTTTTGCCAGCCTGCTGTCCAGTTCCTTGTTCAGTTTGGCGTCTGACGTGATGATGCAGCCAAGGTAGGTAAATTGGTGTACAGACTTCAGTTCGGTGTCGCCGATGGTGCTGTGGGGAGGGCAGTGCTCTTTCTTGGGTGCCGGCTGATGAAGGACCTCTGTCTTTATCAGACTGACCTCAAGTCCAAAGAGCTGGTCAGCATCTGCGAAGCAGGATGTGATGCGCTGCAAGGCTCTCTCTGTGTGTGCAACAAGGGCAGCGTCATCAGCAAAGAGCAGCTCACAAATCAGTCGGTCTAGGGTTTTGGTGTGGGCCTGCAGTCGTCTGAGGTTGAACAGGCTGCCATCGAGACGATACCTGATGTACACTGCGTCGTCATCATCGAGGTCTACTGTGGCCTGCTTCAGCATCATGCTAAAGAAGATGGTAAAGAGGGTCGGTGCCAGCACGCAGCCCTGCCCTCACGCCGTTGAGAATGGGGAATGGTTCTGAGAGGTCACTGTTAAGTCTGGCCTGGCCTTGCTGGTCCTCGTGGAGCTGGACGATCATGCTGAGGAACTTTGGGGGACAGCCAAGTCGTTCCAGGATCTGCCACATGCCTTGCCTGCACACAATGTCAAACCCTTTTGTAAGATCGACAAACGTTACGTACAGCCCTTTGTTCTGCTCGCGGCACTTCTCCTGAAGCTGTCTCAGCACAAAGACCATGTCGGTGGTACTCCTGTTGGCTCTGAAGCCACACTGGCCCTCTGGGAGGTGTTCTTCAGCGATGGCAGGTACCAGCCGATTCAGGAGCAGCCTTGCAAGAATTTTCCCGGCAATGGACAGCAAGGTAATTCCACTATAATTAGAGCAGGCAGACTTCTCTCCTTTGTTCTTGTCACGTCCTGAGAAAGCCTTGTTGCTGTCGGGACGTTAAGCAATGTACAATCAATCCTTTGTTCTTGTACAGGGTGATGATGACTGCATCACGGAGATCCTTTGGTAGTGTTCCTTTCTCACAGCAGCAGAGAAAGAGGTCGTGGAGCTTGTTGTGCAGTGCTGGGCCTCCATGTTTCCAGATCTCTGGCGAGATTCCGTCAATGCCTGCTGCTTTGCCACTCTTGAGCTGGTGGATGGCCTTGAGGATCTCTTCAGTGGTGGGCGGTTCATTCAATTCAATCTTTACTGGGAGGTGTGGGATTTGGAAAATGACTGCTTCTTGAACAGTGCGCTCGGCGCTGAAGAGGTCCTGAAAGTATTCCAACCAGTGGTTCAAGATGGACGTATTATCTGTGAGGAGTGTCTGTCCATCAGCGCTTCGCAGGGGACTTTGAACCAGGTGCCTGGGACCATACACTGCTTTCAGTGCTTCGTAGAAGCCCCTGTAGTCACCGTTGTCAGCGCAAAGCTGGGTCCTCTGTGCCAGTCTGGACCACCACTCGTTCTGGAGCTCTCTCAGCTTGCGTTGGAGACTGATGCAGATGAGGCGGGAGGCAGACTTCTTCACAGGGCAGGAAGGCTGGGCTAGGTGGGCCTGGTGGGCGGCTCTTTTTTCTGCTAGAAGTTCCTGGATCTCTACGTCGTTTTCGTCAAACCAGTCTTTGTTCCTCTTTCTAGCAAAGCCCAAGACTTCCGCAGAGGATTTTGCAATAGCAGTTTTCAGTTGTTCCCAGAGTGTTTCAGGGGAGGAGTCTGCTGGATCAGCTGTGTCTTTGAGCATGCGCTGCAGATCTGTCTGAAAGGCAGCTTACACGTCGTCACGCTGAAGGCTGGCAACATCAAGCTTTTTCTAGGGGGGCGGGGGGGGGGGGGGCTTTCTTGGGTTTCAGCTTGAGGCGGAGCCTGAGTTTACAGCGGACAAGGCGGTGGTCAGTGTGGCACTCTGCGCTGGGCATCACTCTGGTGAGGAGGACGTCACTGCGATACCTCTGACGCACTAGGACATAGTCGATAAGGTGCCAGTGCTTGGAGCGAGGATGCATCCAGGTGGTCTTTCGACTGTCCTTTTGCTGGAAAGTAGCGTTGGTGATGACAAGTTGCTGCTCTGCACAGAACTCCAACAGTAGGCGACCATTGTCATTGCAGTTCCCAACACCATGCTTGCCGAGGACTCCTTTCCAGGCCTCAGAGTCCTGGCCCACTCTGGCATTGAAGTCGCCAAGGATTATGACTTTGTCGTCTGCAGGGGTGCTCTGTAGGAGGCTGCGCAGGTCAGTGTAGAACTTGTCTTTTTCTGCAGGCTATGCCAGGAGGGTTGGGGAGTACACACTGAGAAGGATGACGTATTGCTGGTGTCTCAGTGGGAGGCGCATGGACATGATGCGGTCAGAGTGACCCGTTGGTAGGTTTTCCAGCTTAGTCGCAATGGAGGTCTTGACCATGAAGCCCACGCCTGAGAGCCGTCTTTCTGATGCAGGCCTGCCTGACCAGTAGAGGGTGTATCCAGCGCCAAGTTCTTGGCGGCTGCCTTCGTCCGGGAGGCGTACTTCGCTGAGCGCGGCGATGTCGATGTTTAACCTCCGCAATTCATGGGCAATGAGGGCGGAGCGACGTTCAGGGCGTCCGCCGTCTGCTGTGTCGAGCATGGTTCGGATGTTCCAGCATGGCTACGTTGAGTCCAGTCGTGGTCGTCATGAGAGTGGATTCGTTGTTTTTTCTTGTTTTCTGACCGCAGGAGAAGATGCCCGTTGACCGCGGCTAGCCAACTGGGGTTGCGAGGGGATAAACTTTGGTTAGGCCACCTTTTCTAGGCCCCTCTCGTGTGGAGCAAGTAGTGCTGTCCATAGAGAAGGCTGCTTGGTCGTTCAGGGTGTGTTGAATGACGTTGTTATCCCCAGGTCAACATCAGGCGACCAATATCCTAAACCGCCTGCATGCAGGTTTGAGACTGCAGCTTCCAGTGACATCTTTCACCTGCCGTTTCGCCCCTTGTCCATCGCTACAGGACTTGGAATGGTCAGTGTCACGGTCCGTGGACGTTTCCTAAAGCCTGCACGGTGGAGCTTTTTGGTGGAGTGCAGTGTGCGCAGTACTGGCCCCACCCTTTAAACCCTTGGTTCGTCTACTATGGCCTAGCAAGCTGGGACGGTGGCATCGAGGTCCTCGGGTCGTAGGTTTTATATCAGACTGTCTTGAGGAGCTGTCCTGTCTTCCCAGTCACATCTCTGTCTGTCAAATTCAGATCACTTTCTCGGCTGACAGTGTCAAAACCTTGGTGTTTTCATTGACAGAGACCTCAAAATGGATAAGTATGTTAGTCTTTTGTGCAGATCAGACGCATTGAACTTCGGCGCATAAGAAGTGTTAGACAGTATCTGACGCCCGAAGCACTAACTGAAATCCTTGTCTCCTCCTTTGTTTTATCACGGTTAGACTACTGTAACTCCCTCCTTTCCGGCCTGTCTAAAACCCAGCTAGATATACTGCAGAGAGTTCAAAACAGTGCTGCCCGTAGCGGTTCTGCGCGTGCGTAAGTGTCACCATATCCGCCCCGCCCTTAAGAACTCCACTGGCTGCCCGTCAGTACAACTGAGAACGCATTCTGTATGAACTGTCCTGCGTGTGCCGCTTTAATTCTACCAGCCTGACTTCTCCTGCCTATATCTCTGACTTACTCCATCTGTATAGTCCATCTTGCACCCTCCGCTCTTCCTCCGACACACGTAAATTTCGCCTTCCCAATTTCAAATGTAAAACACGTGGCGGCCGTTGTGCCTTCTCCCATCAGTCTTGGCCCGGCCACTTGGAACATCCTTCCCGCCCCTATCCGTAACTGTCAAACGCTCTCCTCATTCAAATCACTTCTGAAAACCCACCTCTACAACGCTGCCCTAGTTTTGGCCCACCCATCACAATTCATCCACTCACCACTGTCACGTGTGCCGTGTGTGTGTGTGGGGATTGGTGTGGGTGTGCGTATGTTGTGTGTGCGTGCGTGTTAGCTGTTTGCCTTTTAATTGTATCAGCGCTTAGAGCTACTTTTAGAATAAGCGCTTAACAAATCTCTTTTATTATTATTATTATTAGTAGTAGTAGTAGTAGTAGTAGTAGTAGTAGTAGTAGTAGTAGTAGAAGTAGTATCATTTTCTCCCTGTTTCTGCGCGGGTACTTTGCTGTTGCCGGACCGGTGTCGTTGTGTCAGTGTAAGTGTCAGTTTTGTGTGAATGTGTCCTTCCGAATGGCGAGAGTTCTCATCAAACGTATCACCGAGGAACACTATCAGTCGGGGCTGCTTCTTCGACTATCAACAGATTGAAGCCGTGGTCACTGGCACTCACAAGTAAATATATAAGCATGCACTGCCGTCGGTACCGGCGAAAACTTTTCCCTTTTTTCTATACATTTTAACTCATTCAGCCCGCCGGCCGTATTTCCCAAAATTTGGAGGGGTCATCTAACGATATGCACCAGTTGCAGGAGATGGATCGACCATGATAATTCATAATCTGGCACTACCCTTGAATTATCATGGTCGACCCATCTCCTGCTGTAGTGCGTTAGGCCTGAATGGGTTAAAATTCATTCACCTTTTATTTTTCTGTACAGTAAGTTCAAAAGACAAACGAAAAAAAGTTTTGTTTTGTTTTTCTTTTCAAGACAAAGATTTTATTTGAAACAAAATAATGATCATGCGTGTTTTCAATCGTATTCCATAAACAATTACTAGCATCTGTCAACATTTGAACGATTTCAGTGAGGCTATACATAAGTTTAGGCTACACAGCTCAAAAACTGGGAGGTGCTTTCTAGTGATTATGTATACTGACCAGCAAAAGAAATGCGACATTTTTGGAATGATTCCTAAAAATGTCGAATTTCTTTTGTTCGCGAGGATACTATGTGCGATCGATTACTATTGATCGACCAGTAATGGTCTTCCACATATTTATTATTATTATTATTAATATGACAATTTATAATGGCACCTAACCACAAGGAGGCTTTGCAATCACAATAATAAAACAAAAAAAAATGCATTACAAACGACGAACACTAAGCGTACAAATAGAAACAAACACTGGGAAAACACACGCGCGCACGCGCGCACACACACACACACACACACACACACACACACACACACACACACACACACACACACACACACACACACACTGGCACTAGGCGCTTTGCAATCACAATAATAAACAAAAAATGCATTACAAAGAACGAATACTAAGCGTACAAATAAAAACAAACATTAGGAAAACACACACACACACACACACACACACACACACACACACACACACACGGGACAGGCTGACGAATGCGTCTTAAAACTCATTCTACCCCAGACACACCACAGCAAGATATGGATCGACCATGATGGTCGATCTGTGTCCTGCACTGCAATGCAGTCTTCAGAGGACGACGGCAAAATTTGGGGGTTTCGGTCTTGGGGTACAATGAGTTAGTTAAATGCAACAGAGGATACGTGTTTAAACTCCATTGGCCACAACCCAACCAACTACAAGACGTATAGATCCTCATCAGCCCCCGCTGTTGCGGGGCTCATGAGGATCTCTCTCTTGCTGAAGCCACTTTGTAATCATGTTGACGTCCAGGTTATTTTTGACGTTGAATTTACGATGACTGATTTCCCAAACCATAATCTGAGTCAACTGGCAGTGAAGGGGTTATCAAGGTTAGTGGATTATTATATTAACCTAACATCGTCGAACAGTGAGCAATTAACTTTATCATGATCAGATGGAATGAAGTAGTTGGCATAATGATCTGCCGCTTTTCGCTGGTGCTTCCCGTTAGTAACAGTACAAGTACACGCAAGTTATTCTTGGCGCCGTGATGACTAGACACTATTTAGGTTTGACTGAACCCCTTTCCTGCCCAATGAAAAAGAAAAATGAACACCACCCGACTGCAAGAGGTATAGATCCTCATGCGCCCCCCCCCCCCCAATTGCGGGGGCTCACGAGAATCTATGCCTTTTGCTGACACCACCGTATATCCGCGATCCCGTGGGCGGTTTGGGCTCATCGGCGTTGAGTTGACGATTTCATAAACACTTGTCAACAATCTGCGTCTGCTGGCAGACCGGAAGGGTTTAACCATTTTAACCCTATGGTCGCATTTCGCAAGTTTTGGAGATGTCACCTAACAACTATGCGCCAGTTGCGGGAGATGGACTTGCGGTGACAATTCAATTCAAGGGTAGTGACAGATTAGCTTGGCGCCTGAAGGCGCCAAGCTAATCTGACACCACCCTTGAATTATCAGGGTTCATTCATCTCCTGCTGTATCGCCATGAGATGGCCTTAGTCGCTTGCTCGGCGTTAAACCCGAATAACTAACTAACTCAGTCATCTGCTGCTTTACGGCGTTGGGGCTAAATGGGTGAGCTGTTGCGGCCGAACCAAGGATCTCCGAACGTAGCTTCGTAGGCGTACAGTGAACTACAACCGTGTCTGCTCTAGTGGCGGCTCGAGACCTGTGTTTTTCACATTTGCATCAGTCGTAAAAGACTCGGGCCGTTTTTCAAAATCTGACGCAAGATCAGCAGAATCACCCTCGCCTTCTGTTTGCAATGGCGTCATCAGACGCGTTACTTTGAGTCTCAACCCTCGCTCGCGCCTCACATCTCCAAGAGAAGCTCTTTTGTGTAATGCTTTGGATTCGTTTACTTTCCCCTCATTCACGGACGTCATCTCTGGTTGGCTGGCGTCTATAGTTGATTCGCTCTTGCTGATATGCAGACGGCCGGTTTGGGGTGTTTGGCTCAGTAATCCGGAGTCAGATTCGCTTTCCTGATCGTTATTTTCTGTTGGAATAGGATCATTGAAACCTTGAGGTGGATTCTGGTCGTTACAGTCGGACCCGTGTGATGAGCTTTTGATTTCAGATTTTGACTTTTGTGGTCGACTTGTAACCTCACTGTACATACAGCTGCAGCTGCTGTTTAAAGTACCGGTGATTGCGTGCACAAGAGGGATAGTGGTGTCATAGTCAGATTTTAAATCGTGTGTTTCGTTCTGGACTCTCAACGAAGCATCACCATCCTCTGTGGAGGCGAAGGCTGGGTTGGAATAGGCATTACTAGAATTGTCTGAAGGATGATTTCCTCTAAATGGTGCGTCATTTTCGGTTTTCAGTGTTGCGGTTGCTGTAGTTGTGTAGCCGTTGATGGCTGCCGGTGGCTGTTTGTCAGTGGCATCTTCTTCTTCCTCTTCAATGGTGGTTTGGTCGAAGCCGGCGTTCGTGACCGCAGTCAACGTGAAGTCAAACCTGACAAAAGACACACACTGATTGATTGATTGATTGATTGATTGATTGATTGATTGATTGATTGATTGATTGACTGAGTCATTCATTTATTCATTCATTTCAGTGCGCTTTACGCTGTGCAAGCGATAATAAAAACCTGTTCCTACTGTGAAGATTGGTTAGCCAAAAGATGGGCTCGCAAATAATTAAATAAATTCAACTGAATGAACTGCTGAACATACGAACGAATGAATGACTTTAAAGCATCCATCCATCTCTCCAGGGACCGACCCGTCCATCCATTCATCCATCCATCCATCCGTCCGTCCGTTCATCCGTCCATCTGCCGGCCGTCCGTCCATCCATCCTCACATGCGTCAGCTATGACTGACCAAAGTAGCTGAACAATCTGACCGAGCTCCAAACTTAAGGGGGCGTCCTCAAACAGCACGGCTACACTCCGGTTATGGAAGAGGGAGCAGTGCCAGTGTCCGATAGCTTCGCGTCAGAAAAAGGCATGACTAAGTTAACTCATACCAGAAGTGCCGCCTCCGGATACGCCGCTTATGCCGCGTATCCGGAAGCAGCACGTCTCGAATGAGTTAATCTGGCACTACCATTGTACTAGAAAATAACGAAAGCAGTGTAAGAGAGAGAGATAATCAAACTGACTTTTGCGGGTGGGGTTTTGGAGTTGGTGTTAGAAGCGGCCCAGCAGACATGACGGTCAAGCGCCGAGTCATAAGGTCAGGGGTCATAGGTCGCGTCTTCTCTTCAGTGGCTGTGCTACCCTTTGGTATGGCCCATGGCTAAATAACAGGTTAAAAAAACAACAACATGAATAAAAAATATTATGTTTGTATGAATGTTTTCTTCCAAACGTAGGATTTTTGCATACTATGTTTGCTAACATTTCGCAATGTTCAGACAATTTTAAAAAAAGTAATTTAACTGATGATCCCTCTGTGGAGATGTAGTATTAACTCATTCAAGTCGCCCCACACCAATAGCTGCGAAAGTGTCGTATATAGCGTTGCCGGCGTCAACGCTATACACTCCCGCAGCTATTGATGCGGGCCTTGTGTTAGTTTACTATAATGGGGTTTAACAAGATATAGCTTGCTACGGATACGCAACACTGGCGATGACACCCGCTTTGAGCAGATACAACTTTGATTGTTGATATATATATATATATATATATATATATATATATATATATATATATATATATATATATATATATATATATATATATATATATATATATATATATATATATATATATATATTCAAAATATGAGAAATGCGCCATATAAATACCATGTATACACACACACGTTTTGAGCAGATACAATTGTTGATGTATATATTATATATATGTATATATTGAGCAACATTACGAGACGAATCAAAATGTCCGAGTCGTACGACGAGGACATTTTTATTCGAGTCAAGCAATCACATCTGTCTGTTTATTGGCACTATATCAAACAAAACTGTTGCTCAATATAACTTATGTACACAGTCCAAAACAACAACAACAACAACAAAAATATGCATCGCGTCATTTATTTTGTGGCTGATTGCGATGTTCAGACAAAACACATGAATGGCAGACGACAACATCGTTGTCGACTCAGCGCGTAGATTTCGTCTGACATTGAAGACATCAGCGCATTGTATAACCGTGCGCGTTACTGAGTAAATTTTACTTAATAATAATACCGGTTATTATATAGGCGCTTTTCCCAATTCTGCGAATCGGCTCAAAGCGCCGCGAACTGAACCCAACACGCACGCTCACATGACACACACACACACACACTGAAGACAAATACAGTACAAGACAAACACAGGACATTCACGTGGTGCGAAAGGTCAGCTCAGCTACTGAGGTTTCGGAAATTTGGATCGCTTGTATTTGAAATATTTTTTTATAAATTGGCCTGAAACCGGTACCATAGGGGAAGGGGAGGAAGATCCGGAGCACCCGGAGAAAGAACCCCCGACGATCCGCCCGAATTAACGGTGACACTTACTAGAGGAGAAAAGTCCGACGCCGGAATCCGTAATCGATTCTCGCAACTTTAGCATTGGTGGCAGGCGCCTTAACCACTGCGCCACGGACCGCTAGATCACGCATAATTGCGGAAAATGCAACAGGTTTGTTTATTTAGTTCTTTTCTCAGCATATGGGTTGTCGAAATCGCCAGCTGACATCTCGTCAATTTCACTTGTCAGTCAAGCGACTCGCACCGGCGTTTCCTGGCGTCTTTTCTAAGTCCGTGTGTGTGTATAGGATTTAAATTTCGAGCGTTCATACACACTAAGAAGTATTTCATTACTACTACACATACGGAGCTTGTTAATGTTGCAGTGTGAGCATATTTCGCGGGCCGTTTTCAAAATGCAAGTATCATCAAGATCGAGTCTTCTTGGCGCGCAAGGGACTGTGGGAAGGAAAGTATATCAAGCAAATTCATGAATATTAATTTGCTTGTTATACAATATATCAATACATGTGTCAAAGAAGGGAAAACTTTATATATATATATATATATATATATATATATATATATATATATATATATATATATATATATATATATATATAAATATATATATATATATATATATATATATATATATATATATATATATATATATACTGACACTAATATACCTGCAAGTCCGAGCTGGCGAGTAAGAAACAGGTGACGGCTCCGATAGTGAACACGCAAGCCACCAAAATAAACAAATTCCTCCACTGTTCATGGGTGCCCTGAAAATACATACATTGCGCGTTTGTAATACCATGCTCAAAGGAATAATGACAATAAAGGGTTAACATTTTGCAATATCGCCTTTATAAATGTCATTTTGTACATGATGTCTCAGCTCTAGTAATGCACGAATCCGATACTCATACGATCCGTACCCGATACGGCAATGCAATATTCACTCAAATTTAGTGGCGCGCATGTTTCCATATGAAACATAATAATAATAATACATGGTATTTATATGGCGCATTTCTCATATTTTGAATATAATTCAATGCGCAGGCGAAAAAACGACGCACACACGCACGCACGCACGCGCACGCACGCACGCACGCACGCACGCACACACACACACACACACACACACACACACACACACACAGAGTCTGCAGGGGAAGGGGGGGGGGGTAAAGAAACCCATAGAGATTACACGAAAGTCTGCGAGAAAAGGTGAGTTTTTAACTTTGCTTTGAAATGCGTAAGGGTGGAGGCATTTCTCAGCTCTGTCGGTAAGGAATTCCAAATTAAAGGAGCAGTACATCTGAAAGAGCGTTCACCGACAGATTTGAGATGGTACTTTGGAACTTTGAGAAGTTTCTCTCCCGATGAACGCAGTGTAGTGAGAGGACTGGTAAGTGATCAGACTGGAGGAAAGGTATGACGGAAGACTGCCATCAAAGTGGCAATATGCCAGGGTCGCAATCTTAAACTGTATGCGGGATTGGATTGGAAACATATGCTACTGAGTCACTTGCATGAAATACCATCTGGATCCACGATAAGGGTCCAAAGTGTCGTATGACATTGACCGACCATTGAGTTGCTATGAGACGTCATGATCATGGCAGGCACTTTCGGATGACAAAAAATGGAGACAACACGTGCATTATTCTCACCAGGCATGACGCGTCCGGCAGCCAATAAAACTGTTCACACCGGTGATACTGGCAGACTGGGTCTTTGAAAGTAGCGCTGCCAGAGCCACTCAGGCTGTAATTTCCGTCTGGTAGTGCCAGAGCGTGTAGCTCTATTCATGTGATCGATCATCAGTTATGACGAGACATCTCTCATCGTACGCTGCCGTACGGCATCACCTTACCGTGGATACAGACCTTTAGAGCTGTGTAATGACACGTTTTAAAGCACCATTGAAATGAGTATGTGCACGGTTTAACCCCCTTAACCTCATCGCCCTACAGCAGGAGATGGACTGACCATGATAATTCAAGGGTATTGCCAAATGAGCTTGGCGCCTCAATAAGGCGCCAATCTCATCTGGCACTACCCTTGAATTATCATGGTCAACTCATCTCCTGCAGCCGGTACATAGTGTTTAGGTGACATCTGCAAAATTTGGAAATGAGGCCATAGGGTTAGATTGGTTAAGTAGACACCGTAATATACTACTGCGCGAGCACTGTGTGAAGTATCTTTCCGCAATGTTTATCGCATCTGACTTGCAGACACACTACCGCTGAAGTGGCCACTGAGTCTAGTATACTTTTTCAGACACTGTCCTCGTGTACACTGTCGAGCGTTAAATTGTACCTCGTGTACCCTGTCCAGTGTTAAACTGTCCAAGACTTTTCAGATCAGTGAACGGACACCATTGACGACCTATGCACTATCATAATCTGTAATATCTTTCACTCATTCGAGACGTGCTGCATTCGGATACGCGGCTTTATCCCACGTATCCGTATGCGGCACGTCTCGAATGCATTAGCTCGTACAACTGGTGCAGTCTTCATCACAAAATATAATTACTCTTACCTCTGACGTCATCAGTGACGCAACTATGGGCCCTGGAATGCTCAGAATACCACCGATGGTCAGGAAGATTCCACTCAGGAAACTTGCATACCTAAAATTAGACCCCTCATGGTTTATAATGATGATCATTAACGCAAAACATGCTCGTAATATCCGGAAAATAATATACAACCTGCTGAGAACTATAGTCGGTAGAGACCATTCCTTTCTTGTGTCAACTCAAAGGCAAAATACGGCAATTCCATTTTTATGAAAAGCGAGATTTTCATTGTATTACAATGAAAATCGGGCTTTTCACAAAAATGACTTAGTTGTCTTTTGCAGAAAAAAGGAAGACGCCAAGCAAATCTTGCGCCACCCTTGAACTATCAACTATAACCACGCTATAAACCACTAATGGTACACAGACAACTCCCAAATTTGCGAAAGTCATAATGAGACTCGAAGAAGTAAATTAGATTAATCCTTCGGTTGCCAGTAACGCTTTTCGTCGAGGTGATTCCTACAAGAACCTTCTCGACAAAAAAAGCGTTACCGACAGCCAAAGGAATTATAAAGTTTTAGCCTTCGTAGAAGCAGACGCCTCCATCAGTTGCCGAATCCGGTCACATTAACTCATTCAGCCTGACGCACGTATTTCCCAAATTTTAGAGGCGTCATCTAACGACTATGCACCTGTTGCAGGAGATGGATCGACCATGATAATTCAAGGGTAGTGCCAGATTAGCTTGGCGCCTGTCGGCGCCAAGCTAATCTGGCACTACCCTTGAATTATCATGGTCGACCCATCTTCTGCTGTAGTGCGTCAGGGCTGAATGTGTTAACCCTTTCCGTCCGGATAAACGACAGACTGAAATACATTTGACTATGATAGATCAAGTGTGGTGCCAGAATAGCTTGGCGCCTACAGGCTGTACTACAACAAAGATTTCGTTTTTCACAAAAATGGCGTTACCGTTTAACCCTTTCTATCTTGACACACCTCTGCATGAAATGAATTTGAGTATGACTAGTTCAAGCGGTGGCGCCAGAATAGCTTGGCGCCTAGAGGCGCCACGCTATTCTGGCCCCACTCTTGAACTAAAATGGTTGATCCTTCTCCTAATCTATAACGTGTCCTTCATAGGACAGTGTGCAAATCTGGAAAAAAAAATCAGTCTCATGATGTGATGGCTTCAAGGGCCACTGTTGTGTTACTTGCATGGAAAGCAAGAATCAAGAGGCTTGTTGGCTCAAACAAGGTTTTACTTCTGCATAGGGCGCCATTACAATACATGAGGAAGAGAGAGATAGTGATCTCCCTTAGTACGTAACTTCGAACCGAACTATAAGTTAATAATGTAACAGCCACTACCGCCGTAACTGCTCAAAGATACACTTGTGTAACAGACAGTTATGAAACGGTACACACAGGTCTAGTTATGGTTTAATTAGACACAGGACAATCCAGTTCAGCACACGTCGTCTTTATATCAAGTTACCTGACAATGCCTCCACTCCGTTCAACGCTATCAGTACGAGAAACAACAAAGAAATAGATTGACACGCTAACGGCTGCGTAGAATAAATAAGTGTCATCATGCGTGTGCTTTTGTTGCGTGTCCCAACTGCTCTTAAAGTTCATTAGATGTGTCGACAAGGCATAATAAACACAAGTTGAATGGTGCTGAAACGTGTCTTCAAATTTACGCGTAGGGTACTTTATCTCATTCAGCCCGGCGGCCGTATTTCCCAAATTTTGGTGGGCGTCATCTAATGACTATGCGCCAGTTGCAGGAGATGGACCGACAGGCGACAAGCTAATCTGGCACTTTCCTTGAATTATCATGGTCGAGCCATCTCCTGTTGTAGTGCGTCAGGGCTGAATGGGTTAATATGGTGAGAACATCAGAAGGGATCGTACCTTGGGGCAATATCCAGAGGCAAGACCATGCCCGCGACCATGGAACAGCTCTGGAACATCATGATGAAGACGAGCAGCACAAGCGCGGCCGTCATGTTCGTGATGAACCCCAGCACGAACAGCAAACCCGCTGTGCTCAAGTAACCTGTTGAGAAGACTGGTTGATTTTCTCCTGACCAACTACTATCACGGGAGATGCGGGTTGGACCATGGTTGTTCAAGGGTAGACGCCAAGATAATCTGGCACTACCCTTGAAACTATTATGGTCTAACCAGATCCCACAATCGTCAGAGGAACCGTTGCCTAAAAATAAATAAATAAATAAATAAAAGCGTGATCCCAGCCTAAAAGTTGAGGAGGTGAGCGTATGGATGGATGGGTGAATGGGTTGGTTGGTTGGTTTGACTGACTCACTGACTGATTGACTATTGATTAATAAAACCGTGATCGCCGGCTAAAAGATGGGTGGGTAAGGGTATGGATGGACTGTGGATCGGTTGATTGATTTGACTTATTTACTAACCGACTGACCAAATGCATAACTGATTGATTGATTGATTGATTGATTGATTGATTGATTGATTGATTGATTGATTGTAACAAAGTCAATCCACTCTATATCTCCCTCCAACAGTGAATTCGATCCACCCTCCCACCCCACCACCATCTCTCAACGACAACAATAACAAAGGAAAATAGAATAAAAGGTTCTGTCAAAGTTAATACTGTACGTAGATCTACAACTCTTTTCAAGCAGTCAACTACAATCACAACCTCATCGAAGAAAGAAAAAAGAAAAAGCCCTCCCCCTCCCCCCTCCTTAACCTCTCACCCCCACCCCAAGCCTCCTCCTCCTACCACCCTTTAATAAAGTTAAAGATTAAACATTCTTCTCGAATATCAATTCAACTTGCCTGAGCATTGGACGATTTTGCGGGTAGCTGTGCTCCCAAGACCTAGACGCCCTGAGAGAAGATTGGACAGCCTGCCCCATAAAATCGTACCTATCAGTCGGGCTATGTAGCCCAGCGACGAGAACAGGCCGACCTGGAGGGAGAAGAAAACATAAGTAACATTATTAACCCTTTTAGTCCCAAGGTCCCATTTCTCAAATTTTGGAGGTGATGCCTGACGACTATGTACAGTTGTGGGAGATGGATTGATCATGATAATTCAAGGGCAGTGACAGATGAGCTTGGCGCCTTCAGGCGCCAAGCTCATCTGGCACTACACTTGAATTATCATGATCAATCCATCTCCTGCTGCAGGGTCCCGAGGCTAAAAGGGTTAAACCTTCCCATGCCGCTACACTTTGTTTCCGAATCTTTTTTTTTCATATAACGACCATATAACATTAGGCATTCAAAATCTGTATTTACAGTGGCATAACTGAGAGAACGAGAGGATGATTTCATCCCAAAGTCTACCGTATTGTTTGGAACTCAGAAGCGTTTATCTTTTAGGAACATTCAGAGTTGTTCATATTTTTAGGCTTATTATGCTGATCCATTTCCCTCCTCTCTAAGCCAACCTCTGATCAACACACACGTCGGGACACACAAATAAAGACGGACACACTGAGCTTCCCGCCATTAGTACGCTCTGTGGGCTCGTGTAGCTACAGGATTTCATCTCCTTTTACTCTAACCCACCCTCTGATTCGCACATACTGGCACACAGAAAAAAAGACGGCGACTCCCGCCTTTCGTGAGCTCTGTGGTCTGGCGTATAGCTGAAAAAGCCGAATGATAACAGTAGCAGCAAAATGGCGTCACTTCAAGCTTCACGTCATGGCATCATTAGTCCCCCGACGCAGTGTTCATAGTGACGACTCGATGTTATACGTCACTCATCGCAACACTAACATTTGACGTATCAGAGAATCAACTTTGCAAATTTTGTTTTGCTGACTTCACGCCTAATCCTACCCAGGGCTTATGCAAACATTGTATGAAAAATCATGCGGGTATTAATGAGAAGATAGTTGGTTTTTTTTCGTTAAAGAAAAATTAAAGTTATGTTAGCTGTTTTACAAATGACTCCGAAAAAGTGTTGCAGAAAACTGTCTGATTTTCACACCTACGGCATACAGGTCACAATTGACCGAATCGTACCCGACAGCCGAGACAAACTGTATGCTTATGTAAATACCGTATACGAAAAATCATGCGATTATTAATGAGAATATTGGGGTTTTTCGTAAAAAAAGATTCACTTGTTTTAAGATTAACCCATCTAATGCGTGAAATTAATCCCAAAAACGTGAAAATATATTTTTTCCAAAAATATCTAATTATCACTCAAAACGTTATAGAGGTACAATTAGGCATTGAATCGTCTGTATTGGGTTACTTCGAGGGTTACATCGTGGTATTGTAGTTCGATGAAGATGATTATCAGTCCGACGCAGCTTCAGAAGACTACAAACTACGATGTAACCCGAGAAGTAACCCAACAAAGACGGTTCAATGCCATTGTTTTCAGTCTAAATTACGCACTATTTGGAGCCTCTAATGTGTGTCTGACGTCAGGCGTAAAACGCAAAATATTTCTGACGTCAGACATTATTTTCTGGGAAATACACATAAATCTTTGTGAATAAGCTAGCATGCTCGGTCGTGCAAATGCGCTTGATTTTTGGCTCTGGAATTTCAAACGTTTACCAGCGGTGCTGCTTCTAAGCATCCAGTGACAAGATCAGAATCTGTAACAATTAAGTGCGGACTTTTCTCCAGTGGGTTAAGTGATAGAACTTCTAAATTCTGAGCTCAGGACTGCGTGGCAAGCGACTGGATATACGGTAGGTCAGATTTCGTTCATGAAGCATGTATAATTGTTGTCGTCTTTCGCCAACCAGTACTGAGCTCATACACTCATTCAACAATGACTCGATCTTTTCAACAAAAACTGAAATGTCATACACTGTCACATTTTCTTTATTTATTTCTCTTTCTCTCTTACTGCACGAGTGGCAACAGTCTTTGCTTTCTAAACAGCATACGTGTTGACATGGAACACAATGGAAAGTTTCGAGCTGTCTCACTGAGTTCAGAGTTTGAACTGCGACACATTTGTGTAGCACTTGTGTAGTGTGCTCACGCTTGACTCCGTCATGCCGAAATAAGGTACAATTCCTTTATTTTCCTATCTTCAAAAACAATTTGATCTCTCTCTCTCTCTCTCTCTCTCTCTCTCTCTCTCTCTCTCTCTCTCTCTCTCTCTCTCTCTCTCTCTCTCTCTCTCTCTCTCTCTCTCTCTCTCTCTCCCTCCCTCCTCTCCCCTCCCTCCCTCCCTCCCTCCCTCTCTTGCTGAGAAAACGTGAACGCCGCCAAACTACAAGAGATATTGATCCTCATTTTATGTCTCGAGAGGCGATTGACATCAAAAGGATTCATGCCTCATTTTGTTTACGTGTTCCTCGGACGGATGGGGTAATTTGGCGTTAACCCCTTTACTGCCGGGGGATCGAACGCTACCCAGCTGCAAGAGACATAAATCCTCATGAGCCCCCGCAGTCGCGGGGGCTCATGAGGATTTATGCCTCTTGTTAGTCTTATGTTCTCGATGCCTTTTTTTGTGCCAATCACATTGTGTTCTTCGCGCAAATGTTGATCATCAGTGTGTGGCCGTTTTAGACGCGCAATTCGTGATCACTGGAAGTGAAGGGGTTACATTTACTACGCACAACATTTTATTGATAAACACAACTTGCTGCCAGCCAGTTGAGCCAGTGAATACGTGACGCTCACCTCTTCAATGCCCATGCCGTGGAGCGTGAAGAGGTAGAGAGGGAGGTAGGTGAAAATTAGCATGGTGGCGACGTAGTGGCAAGTCATTGTCAGCAGGTAGCCCCACACCGGACGTGACATAGCGATCGCCTTATATGGTGGTGAGGCCTTCTGCTTTCCGGTCTGGGTGGAACAACAACAACAACAAAAAACGTTTTGTGAACTAAGGTGTGCCTTATGTAGCGTACATTATGAAGGTGTATATTATGATGACGTTCTTAACGAAGTTGTAGTTCATTATAAAGGCGTACAATATGAAGCCGTATGTTATGAAGGCGTACATAATGAAGCTGCACATTATGAAGGCGTACGTAATGAAGCTGCACATTATGAAGGTGTACGTAATGAAGCTGCACATTATGAAGGCGTACGTAATGAAGCTGCACATTATGAAGGTGTACGTAATGAAGCTGCACATTATGAAGGCGTACGTAATGAAGCTGCACATTATGAAGGTGTACGTAATGAAGCTGCACATTATGAAGGTGTACGTAATGAAGCTGCACATTATGAAGGCGTACGTAATGAAGCTGCACATTATGAAGGTGTACGTAATGAAGCTGCACATTATGAAGGCGTACGTAATGAAGCTGCACATTATGAAGGTGTACGTAATGAAGCTGCACATTATGAAGGTGTACGTAATGAAGCTGCACATTATGAAGGCGTACGTAATGAAGCTGCACATTATGAAGGTGTACGTAATGAAGCTGCACATTATGAAGGCGTACGTAATGAAGCTGCACATTATGAAGGTGTACGTAATGAAGCTGCACATTATGAAGGTGTACGTAATGAAGCTGCACATTATGAAGGCGTACGTAATGAAGCTGCACATTATGAAGACGTACGTAATGAAGCTGCACATTATGAAGGTGTACGTAATGAAGCTGCACATTATGACGGCGTACGTAATGAAGCTGCACATTATGAAGGTGTACGTAATGAAGCTGCACATTATGAAGGCGTACGTAATGAAGCTGCACATTATGAAGCTGCACATTATGAAGGCGTACATAATGAAGCTGCACATTATGAAGGCGTACATAATGAAGCTGCACATTATGAAGGCGTACATAATGAAGCTGCACATTATGAAGGTGACGTATTGCTTCAGTCCGCCACTATCTGACACCTGGAGCAACTAAAGTACTTATCTTCGCTTTTGTTTTGTCTAAATTAGATTATTGCAATCAGAACGGAACACGTAACTGAAACTCATAAATACTAATTTAAAAAAAGGAACTTTCTAGAATAACTACAATAGTCTACAAAAATTCGACTGCTAATTTCAGCCCCAAATCCTAGTGTATAATGACGTCACACAAAAGTATGGCAGACCGATCACGACCTTTAATAATACACTGACTGGCTGCTAAATTCACGCGCACAAAAAAATAAATATGACTAAGAATAGAGGGTCTCTACTAAAATGTTGCTTACATTTTGACGTCACATGTACGAGGTCACTAGACAGCGCGACCTTGCTCGAACGTTCTGATTTATTCTCAGCGAATCTACGCAAAACAAAAATCGACCGCTATTCTCCGTGCGACTTTGCTAGAAGCTTCCGGACTAAACTTAGCGTATCATAACAAAACCAATTCCGCTATCTGCGCGAACGATAAAGAATCTTACTGAAAAGGTACGTGATTCGTAACCATGATAGCTGAAATAAGTATCGGATCGTTTCCTACGATTAACTCATGCATGCTCTCACAGGACAACACAACCACAATCGTAACAGGGACCGAGGGGATGGGTACACAGATGTTTGTGAGAACACATGCATGGCTTTAGGCCGGAGGGAAGTGGAGGGGCGCCGAGGGGGGTGGGTGGGTGGGTGGGAGAGAGAGAGAGAGAGAGAGAGAGAGAGAGAGAGAGAGAGAGAGAGAGAGAGAGAGAGAGAGAGAGAGAGAGAGAGAGAGAGAGAGAGAGAGAGAGAGAGAGAGAGAGAGAGAGAGAGAATCCATTTCTCGTTTTCCAGAGGAAGCAAAAGTATATTAGACGGGGGATAAAAGTAATTAAGTTGACTTCCCGTGGGAAAAATATCCGAACGATACGGCTCCTCTGATAAACTAAATAAAATACCCAACAAAGAAGTAAACGCGCTTAGAAAGGACAAGTACAACTTGATACAGTTTATTAAATTTCGAGTGAAACCCCATTGTCAAAGCTGCTAATATAAGATGAGTTGCTGAAACGCTGTTGTTTAGTTGTTGATGTTTTTTATGTTGCAACACTCTGCAAGGAGATTGGGGGGGGGGGGATGAGGGGGGAGGGGAACAAAGCTTTTACCTGATGCCCATCCATTCCGAGTCTTGTCCTTATGATGTGAAGTTTCTCACGTTTGGAAATCAAGGGGTGGTCCTCCGGACGGATGGCGCCAAAAAACTGCCATATTATGCACCACGCCAATACTAAAGTCCCTGTCAAAGCAACTTAACTCTTTCAACTCCCAGAACCAAATGACTTCCATTCGACAGAATAGAAGTCATTTAGTTCTGGAAGTTCAAGAGTTAGACAGTTAGTACAGAGATTTCCGATGCAACAACAAAAAAAAAATAACCCAACGAAAAAAGGAACACGATTAGAAAAGACAGTTACAACACAATTGTATAATATTTTTCAAAGTAAGTGACAAATGACAAATGAAAGTAAGTGCCAAACAGAAACAAAAACAAACACGCTTCACTTGTCACCTACTATCTCCATGATAAGTAGCGAGTTGTATAATGTTTATTTGCCTATTTAATTCATTCAGCCCGACGGCCGTATTTCCCAAATTCGGAGACGTCATCTAATGACTATGCACCAGTTGCAGGAGATGGATCGACCGTGATAATTCAAGGGCAGTGCCAGATTAGCTTGGCGCCAACAGGCGCCAAGCTAATCTGGCACTACCCTTGAATTATCATGGTCGATCCGTCTCCTTCTGTAGTGCGTCAGGGCTAAATGGGTTAAAAAAAATAGACAAACAGTATACAACACGTAATAGATAAACACGCTAGACAAACAAACAGAAAAAGTCAAATTAAACTGTTCTCTGCGTACAACATCAAGAAAACGCCTACCTTTTTACGCTGCTAAGATACCAAACTAAAGAGAATAGTGATACATACAGAAATCACAACAGTTAGTTAGTTATTGGGGTTTAACCCCGAGCAGGCGACTAAAGCAGTCACATGGCGGGAAGGGTACAAGTCTGGTCAGCCAGACTAAGAGAAAGGTCTTAAAACATGATGTAAATACAATTTAAAAGTAATCTTAGCTAAAAGGTCGCACGGGTCAATCGTACATGTCTACATACTTCGGAGGTTCATAAGAACAGTCGATTTATATAGACTACAGAGACTTAAATTTTGTAAAACAAATTGGCTTCCTTTAGAAAGCTGAAGATATTGTCCGGGGGAACGTCCCGAAACAAAAGCTTCAAAGAGTCTGTTGTATAGTGTTTCCGCATGATATCGATTAGGTCAGCACATGATGAGTGTCAAGAAGTGCTTCACCCAAAAACGGCTCGTCGCAGGCGAAGCACCAGAGGCGTCTCTGCCCTTTTAATAAGAAGGAGTGTGTGATATAAGTATGGTCAATGTGAAGACGAGCAAGGACAGTCTCCTCACGGCGGCTGCCGCAGCGATGAGGTAGGCTGTGGGACACTTTAGAACAGTTTACCGTGTATGTAGAAAATAAACGGCCATCCATTGTCGAAGGGCACAGAACATAAATACCCAGACGAAAAGCCAGCAAGCATGTTGCCAACATTGATACCTGCAATAATACAAATAACAAATATAAATTTTAAAAAGGTAACTAAACGGTCAGGCAAATACATATGGATGAATAGATGATGAGTGTGTGTGTCTGTGTGTGTGTGTGTGTGTGAGAGAGAGAGAGAGAGAGAGAGAGAGAGAGAGAGAGAGAGAGAGAGAGAGAGAGAGAGAGAGAGAGAGAGAGAGAGAGAGAGAGAGAGAGAGAGAGAGAGAGAGAGAGAGAGAGAGAGAATAAATGAATGAATGAATGATACTTTATTTCTCAAGGATGGAAACAATAGGCGCACAGGCCTCTTTTCGTGTTCGTCTTTGCTAAACTACAATATTAAAAACAACATTAAAACAACATGTTAACACTCACAAACCAGATAGGTGAGGCTTGCGCTTGGTTTGTTGAACATGTTAACAGCACAAACAAGCGGCTACACCCACAGGTCACTTGTGTTACATTCAGATATTAAGTTCACAAGTCGCTGAAGGTTACAGTCGCGCACGCACACACGCACGCACGCACGCTCACACACACACACACACACACACACACACACACACACACACACACACACACACACACACACACACACACACACACACACACACACACACATCAATTGACAGGGTCATGGGGGGGGGGGGGGTACGATGTAAAGTGAGTGTTTATAGACAGCGACTGCGCGCTTATGATACAACTACGCTTGTGTAGGAATATAGCGAACAGGCAAAAACACTACAGTAAAGAGAGAGATATAAAAACTAAAACACTACAGTAAAGAGAGAGATATAAAAACTAACAAGTGTAAAACGGAGGACCACAACGATGCGTTAAAAAAGGAAATCATTGGCATGGCTTTTTTGGACACATTATCTACGTTCTTTCAAGTTTGCTCTGAGATGTATTTAAAAGCTTTTGTCCTAAACAATGGAAGATGTCTCGTTTGCTGTATATGTGGAGGAAGTTAGTTCCATAAACAGGCACCCACCTACAAAAGGCTGGATTTAAACAAGTCAATACGGGGCCGTTCAATGACGATACTGTTCCTCGCAGTGCTGTAAACCCTTTCGGATTTAGTGAAAAGCTGGTAGAGGGGGGCTTTCCCGTTCGGCAGTGCTTTGTGCATAAGTAAGAGAGAGAGAGAGAGAGAGAGAGAGAGGGGGGGGGGGGAGGGAGGGAGGGAGGGAGAGAGAATCAATGAATCAATGAATCTTTATTTTACAACGGTAAAGATATTAACAATGCCAGAGGCAATGCCTTTTTTCAAATCTGCTGTTGCTACATCTACAAACACAACAATTACATTACATTAATACATGTATATGACCAACACCTACTGGTGTGTTAGGGGAGGGGGAGCAATGGTAAGGGGGGAAAAAAACCCAAACAACACAGCAGCACTATACACACACAGCAGTAGAATGGGTACATTACTAACAATGATATCTACGTATAGAAAGCAAAGCTTGCAGATAGTTATGGCTGCGAGGATAAATGTTTAAGAAGACTTTTCTTGAAACATGATACCGTTGGAGTGGTCTTCATGTGGGATGGCAGCGAATTCCACAAAGTCGCTCCTGATAATGCTAGACTGGTTTTAAATAAGTCTATTCTGGTTTTGGGTATTACATACAGGCTTTTCGGATCGCCATAGCGGGACTGAGACCGGACTAGCAGCTGGGTCAGATATTCTGGTGTCTTGTCATTCCGAATCTTGAACAGGAGAACACCTTTGTTGAATGCAAACCGATTCTTGAGAGAAAGAAGTCCCGCTTTGTGAATCTTATCATCCGTTGTCAATGTAAGATCGGGTAAAATTAATTTCGCTGCGAGAGAGAGAGAGAGAGAGAGAGAGAGAGAGAGAGAGAGAGAGAGTGAGAGAGAGAGAGAGAGAGAGAGAGAGAGAGAGAGAGAGAGAGAGAGAGAGAGAGAGAGAGAGAGAGAGAGAGAGAGAGAGGATGAAGGAATAAAGGATGTTTTGGCCTCGTCATTTCAAAGCTTGTTTCTTTCTTTGCTTATTCGTGGTATGAAGAGGAGGAAGAAGCTATGAGCGAGTAACTGAGCGAGCGAGTTTTGGAGTGGGTGCATACAAAATCTGAAATGAAATCATACCCATATATGCGAAAGAAACCATGAAGACTTTTTCATACTCTGGTGCCCACCAAGCAAACACTTCTGATACCAGTGGCAGAATAAAACCCTAGAAGAAGAAACGAACACCAATATTGAATATTGCGGACAAGGGGAAGGCAATCTTGTTACACGTTTTGAGTTTATAGTGAGGATACATTTACGCCAAACGACAACCAACAACGAACGCGAGCGAAGTCAAGTTGGATAAACAGCTTGTACCATGGTCATAGACAACACTCCAACATCACTAAGAGGCATAGATCCTCATGCGCCCGAGGGGTGCACGAGGATAATAATATGCCTCTTATAGATGTTTAGAGTGTTGTCTTTACTCATGGGGCAAGCTGTTTATCCGCCTGGATTTCCCTCTCGATCATCGTTGGGAGTCATTCTTTTAAAAAGAAACCTCATTATTGACTAGGTGTACCGTAAGAAAGTTGTAAGAGCATGCTAATATGAACATACATAATTACCCCAAGAGCGCCCATGAGGCAACGAAGAACAATCAGAATGTAGGGCGATAGCCGGGCACCGACGGGCATCAACAAGGTCAAGACCCCGGATGCTAACATGCAGACTTGAATCACGTGCTTCCCGCCTAAACGTTGGCTGAACCAGTCAGAGAAAGGTGGAGTGAGAAAAGCGAGGAACCCTTGTGACGAAAGTACCAGCCCTTGGATTGAGCTCTCCCATTTAAACTCGCCTGCACGCTGTGTAATAAAACAGAAGAAGAGGCTGATGGATGGATGTATGGGTTTATGGATGAATGGATGGATGCAGAGATGGATGGGTGCAAGGTTCCAGGGGGTTCCGGAAAGAGGGGGTTCCGCCCCCTCCCCCCACCCCCAACTCCCCCCCCCCCCCCCACACACACACACTCCCCTTCCGACCCCCTGCTTATCGACTTTTCGGCCTCTGGCAGCAAGGGATAGAGTCGGGTAAGCCTTTTATATCAGGTTGAAGGTCCCCAAAAAATACGGCCGTCAGGCTGAATGAGTTAAGAGTTAGACAGCTAGTACAGACATTTCCGAGTAAATCTACCTCAATAGCACTAAAATTTGCTTCCCAGTTGGGTGTCGTCTTCTCTGCAGAATCAACGGTAAAATTAGACGACACTGAGGTCACATCTGCTCCTTGTGACGTGTTTTGTGACGCAAGAGTTTGAGTCATGCAGACGAGAGCGATGGGCATGTTGATTTTGAGCAAGACCGAGACGGCAATGGCCGACTGCATAAGGAAAGCGACTTTGTACCGCCATGACGTCAGTTTCTGCCAACACGTCGGTGAGCTGACACTTCCGGTTGACATTGCAGACTCTGCAGAAATCTGACGTGAGATTCCTGCAATCAAAAATAAGACCGTAAATAGGGTCGACTGTGCTTTAAGGTGGCACAGTCACCCAGACTTGCGTACCAAAATCATTCAACACCGTATCGGCTGTCTAATCCACGTACAACTATGAAATTTGACAGAGTGATAGCAGAAATGTGGTACTTTAGTGTGATAACAATCATTTAAACAAGTCGCATATAACAAGGCTTTATTCTAAGGTCCCTGTCACAGTTCTGGCATTTCGTTATATCCGAAATCAACGGCTGTTAAACCCATCCCTGCCAGTAGACACAGATTGTGTATGTGAAATCTTTGTAAATTCAAATGACGTTAAACAGCCGCAGCCGTCAAAGAAACATGGGGGAAAAAGTGGTTTCAGCAAGAGACATAGATCCTCATGAGCCTCCGCGACTGCGGGGGCTCATGAGGATCTATGCCTCTTGCAGTTTGGCCTGCTTTGTCTTTTGTTCTGCAGAAAATGGGTTAAAATCCGTTTGGGAGACTCTTCGAACTCAACCCATTCAGCCCTGACGCACTACAGCAGGAGGGTACAGCAACAAAATGGTACCTGATTCAAGGGTAGTGTCGGCGCCAAGCTAATCTGGCACTACCCTTGAATTATCATGGTCGATCCATCTCCTGCAACAGGTGCATAGTCGTTAGCTGACGCCTCCCAAATTTAAGAAATACGTGCCTAGGGCTGAATGGGTTAAATGCGCGCAGGTGTACAACCCTACCCGCTTATACTGGTCCTCTCTTTCAGTTGGTAAGTACTTAACCCCTTCACTGCCAGTGGCTCAAATTTCGTTTCTGAAAGCTTCGTTCATTCAGAACCGAAGAGCCCTCGCTCTCCAATAAGCATAAATACAAAGCGTTGTCATCAAGAGGCGGTGGTCCTCATGAGCCCCGGTGGCTGAGGAGGATGCATGTTTGACTCATTCAGCCCGACGCACGTAATTCCCAAATTTTGGAGGCGTCATCTAACGACTATGCACCTGTTGCAGGAGAGGGGTCGACCATGATAATTCAAGGGTAGTGCCAGATTAGCTTGGCGCCGACAGGCGCCAAGCTAATCTGGCACTATCCTTGAATTATCATGGGCGACCCCTCTCCTGCTGTAGTGCGTCAGGGCTGAATGGGTTAATTATACGTCTCTTGCATTGGATTCTAAGGGGGTTAACGGTGCCTCTGAAAGTTACAATTTCATATAATATTACACAAACAAACAAGCGAAAGCACGAACGAACAACTAACTAACTAACTAACTAACTAACTAACTAACTAACTACTAACTAACTAACTAACTAACTAACTAACTAACTAACTAACTAGCTAACTAACTAACTAACTAATCAATAAACAATTAAATAATCAACGAACGAACAACTAATTAACTAACTAACTAGCTAATTAATCAATTAACTAATCAATTAATCAATACATAAATTAATTAAACTGTACCTGTCTGTGCCACGCCAGCGTGTCCATTTGTCTGCCATTCTTTTGGATCAGGTGCCATTTTGTTGCTGTACCCTCAGCCTTTGTCGTTTAAATGAAATGAGATTGCACTAGCCGTCACTTTTATTGTAATTCTAACAGAAGGCACACTTGATGAGGCGCTCCCGATAAGGAAACAGGTCTAAATTTGAAAGCGAGAGGCATAGATCTTCATAAGATCCAGCAGAATGCGGGAGCTCGTGAAGATCTATGCATCTTGCAGATAGATGGGTAGTTGACGGTTTAAATGCAGGCTTTGTTGAACGGACGGGAAATGTCCTTGTAACTGAGGGGCTGTATAGAAATACGTAAGTTAACCTCTAAATCTTCGTCATCAACAAGTACAAAAGGCGCATTTTGTTTTAATTCAGTTCAGTTCCACTCAGTTCAGTTCAATTCAGTTTAAATAGAGTCATTTAATGATTCAATTCCATTCGATTCAGGTGAGTTTAATTCAACTCAATTCAGTTCAACTTGTGGTTTTTCTTTCTTGGCATTTATTAATTTATTTATTTATTTATTTAATATATCATTATTAATAATTACTTAATTGATTGATTGGTTGTTCGATCGATCCATCCATCCATCCATAAACCCATACATCCATCCATCAGCCTTTACTTCTGTTTTTTTTTTTTTTTTTTTTTTTTTTACACAGCGAGCAGGCGTGTTTGAATGGGAGAGCTCCATCCAAGGGCTGGTTCTTTCGTCACACGGGTTTTCTTACTCCACCCTTCTCTGACTGGTTCAGCCAACGATTAGGCGGGAAGCACGTGATTCAAGTCTGCATGTTAGTAGCTAGACCAGACCAGACCACAGAGCACATCCTTCAGGACTGTGGGAACCACCATTTGCTGAGGGAGGAGATATGGCCGAAGCCCGCCACCCTACCAGAGAAACTGTACGGGCCTGTGGAGGCGCTACAGAAGACCACAGATTTCATTTTGAGAGCCAAACTCCAAGTGTGACGGCGTTTGAGGAGAAGAAGAAGAAGTAAAAATGTTTAGGGCTTAACGTCTTTTGTCCACCACGAAGGTGATTTCAAAGACGGGGCACCGAAAAAAGGGTCCGAACAAATTTTGACCCAAGCTGGATTTGACCCCGGGACCTTTCGGTCGAGAGGCGAACACTGTTACCACCGAGCCACCCATGAAGAAGTAGCTAGACCTTGCTGATGCCCGTCGGTGCGCGATCGCCCTACATGTCAACTTCTGTTTTTTCTTGTCATTTATTTATTTAATTTATCATTATTAATAATTACTTAATTGATTGATTGATTGCTCGATCGATCGATCCATCCATCCATCCTTCTAGCCATCCAGCCATCCATCAATTAATCATTCAATCAACTAACTAACTAACTAACTAACTAACTAACTAACTAACTAACATTCGAGACGTGCTGCATTCCAACACGCGAGTTTTTGCCTCGTATCCGGATGCGTACGTCTCGAATGAGTCCAACCCTACACGGTGTATATCTCTGATCTGGGTGACGTTCTCTGAACACAGCACCACTCTTTACTCATTCGGGACGTGCCGTCTCCGGATACGCGGCTTATGCCACGTATCCGAAGCCGGCACGTCTCGAATGAGTTTAGCAGTCACAGTCGATCCATATCTTTATCTAGCGTGTGACATGTGTACGGTTTAACGAGCCTTCACTTATGGGGATTTTGAACTTGTCCCCCATCTTGCGGGAATATCTTTTGTTTCGTCATGCTCATGAATATGCAAGAGCACAGTTTCTGATTCGTCACCATTCGAAGACCTCACGTGGTACATGTAAGAACATTACTTTTAGAGACAGGCCCATGATGCACTTGTTCCGCGTGGATTTCAACAGTGACCCTTAGTATTTTTGTTGTTCCTATTTATATAATATGAACAACTTTGAAACGGAACGCGGAATAGATAGGCCTACAATGTTGGCTAACAAACTCATTCAATGTCTTCTTTTAATGTAGCTATTCTCAAAATACCTAGTAAAAATAAGAAAAACTACGGACTCAAATGCAGGTCAGCCGGTAAGTTTTCGTAAAACGGCCATTTTCTCGTCAATAAAATAATACTCTAATTACTTAACCCTCGGAGGCTCTCCGGAAGACTACTTGCATTGAAAATATCGTAAAGTTTTAGGCTTGTACGTCCACACCTGCGCTCCGAGCTTGCTGACTGTGGGGAAGGGCGCTATATAAAAATTATGTATTATTATTATTATACTGTCACATACACACAAACACACACACATACACACTGACACACACACATACACAGACACACACACACACACACACACACACTCTCTCTCTCTCTCACACACACAAACACACACACACACACACACACACACACACACACACACACACACACACACAGACACGGCGTTTCGCGCCGAATATACGTACTTTAGGCAGGCGTACCGCAATATGACGTCATTACTGACTGTTTCAAGAGGCATTAGCCACGTCTTCCCTGACGTTATTCCTAATGGGAACACTTGCCAATGAACGCTCTCCGACGCGTCCCGTTTCAAAGGTGTTCCAATTTAATAAATAGGAACAACTAAAAGATGGCTTTGCCTTTCTTAACCCTTTGCCTGTCGAGAAATAGTAAATACGATCCAAACTGCAAGAGGCATTGATCCTCATGAGCCCCCGCTAAAGTCTCCTTTGAATACATGTTTCTGTGACGGTTGGGCTCAGTCTTCGGGCGTTGAATTAACAAAGATTTCAGAAACACAGCATCAACTGGCAGTTAAGGGGGTTAACCCATTCAGCCCTGACGCACTACAGCAGGAGATGGGCACTGCCCTCGAATTATCATGGTCGATCCATCTCCTGCAATAGGTGCATAGTCGTTAAATGACGCCTCCAAAAGTTGGGAATATTGGCCGGCGGGCTGAATGAGGTAAGCGTTTTTCTTCCTTTGTTGGTTATTTTTTCCTTTAACCCCTTCACTGCCGAGAAAACGTGAACACGATCCGACTGCAAGAGACATAGCTGTGCATGAGCCCCCGCGACAGGGGGGGGGGGGGGGGGGCTCATGAGGATCTATGCCTTTTGCTGAGACCAGTGTCTGTTCATGTTTTTTGGACGGTGTCGGCTTTTGGTCGTTGAATGCACCAAGATTTCAGAAACAATAATGTACGTACGGTGGCAAGGTGGGAGGGGGGGGGGGGGGGGGGAGTTAATAAACCCTTCCGGTCAGTACGATTGCCGCCGGACTATCCCAGTCTCTCCCCGCATCTTCGGCTGGTAAGACATAGCCTCTCGACCAATCAAAACGCTGTAGACCATGTGCTTCTGACTGCCAAGCGGAAGGTACGGTATAGCAACGGATGTTTATGCTTGCGGGTCATGAAAGAGCGTCGATGTTTCCATTATTTTAGCCGATTTCGACGGTATTGGAAGGCACTGTTGTTATGGAGAGTGTAAATCTGATTCCTGATACCACAGTCTATATTCAGGTGAAGAATTTGTCCGTTCCGGAAGCCTTTATCACGACCGGCAGCCGGACACGAAAAAATGCGAAAGAAAAGCTTGCGGTCGGCCACTACATGGTCGAATCACAAAACATCACTACGTATGCACAAAGTAAAATTCCTATTTTTCCGTGTTCCACCATAGTAATCACAGACTGACTCGATTGCTTGTACGTACATTTGGTCTGCTACTTGGATCGTAGATCTGTCAGTTGTGTATGACGCATTCGTGTTAATTTAATTGGATCGTAGATTAGATCTGTCAGCTGTGTATGAAGCTTTCGTTGCATGTACGCTGAGCCCGTATGGCTGTGAGACTGAGTGAGTGAGAGACAACTCATTGATGTAAATAGACCAGTAATAGCAGAAGTTTTCATGCGGAAAAAAAAAGAGACGTTGTTAGACAGACTTCAGAAAAGTGTACTGATGATTGCCTGCGCGAGGATTTCTTTTAGAGACTCAGTAACGGGATATGCTCACATGTAGGTATAGAATCACCCATAATTTCAGACTGTAAATACATAAAAACCGGTAATACCCTCGGAAAGAGCGCATACAAATGTGTGGTCGTGTAAAATTTCAAAGCTCTACTTTTTATGTTTTATTAAAAAATCACAACTTGATTTGGGGAAAATGAGTCGTTTTGCCCATGCTAAGTTTGAGGTCAAATAACTACGTAATCTCCTGACTGACAATATCCCCACTTGCTGTACTGATTAAACCCAATACCTAGTATGTACTGATTATTTTACAGCTCCAATAGTGGTGTACTTTAGAAGAGTGTGCCATCCTAATTTTTTTTTTTTTTTTAATCAAAGTTGAATAGCGCGCTTTACTATACTAGCAGACAACACTCGCGCTCTTTCCGTGAAGCGCGCTGCATTCTTGCCGGACCCCGACTAAAGGGGCGGAGCCAAATAAAACAAGGTGAGGATTTCATCCGAAAGTCTACCGTATTGTTTGGAGCTCAGATGAGTCTATCCTTTAGAAACATTCAGAGTCGTTCATATTTTTAGGCTTATTATGCTGATCCATTTTCTCTTCTCCAAGCCAACCTCTGATCAACACACACGTCGGCGCACACAAATAAAGACGGACACACGGCGCTTCCCGCCATTAGTACGCTCTGTGGGCTCGTGTAGCGACAGGAGTCCATCTCCTTCTACTCTAACCCACCCTCTGATTCACACACACTGGCACACAGAAATAAAAACGGACACACGGCGATTCCCGTCATTCGTAAGCTCTGATAGCTATTCTGAAGAATAATGATAGCACGAGCAGCGAAATGACGTCACTTCAAGCTTCACGACGCCGTGTTCATAGTGACGACTCGATGTTATACGTCACTCATCGCAGTGCTAACATTTGATGTATCAGAGGATCATCTTTGCAATTTTCTTGCTGATTTTCACGCCTAGGGCTTACAGGTCACAATTTGACCTAATCATACCCCAGGGCCGGGACAAACAGCAGGCTTATGTAAACACTGTTTAAGAAAAATCATGCGATTAATGAGAAGAGAGGTGTTTTCTTCTTCTTCTTCTTCTTCTTCTTTTTTTTTTTTTTTTTTTTTTTTTTTTTTTTTTTTTGTAAAAGAAAAATTAAAGTTATGTTAGCTGTTTTACAAACTAGTCCGAAAAAGTGGTGCAGAAAATTGTCTGATTTTCACAACTAGGGCATACAGGTACTACGTCACAATTGACCTAATCGTACCCGACAGCTGTAGGCTTATGTAAACACCGTATACGAGAAATAAGATAAGATAAGATAAGATAAGATGGTTTATTGCCATATGTTTCCATGTACAAAACAATAAAAACATTGGAATTTGTCTTGATGTCAGTTACTAAGACTAAACACACACACACACACACACACACACACACAGAGAGAGAGAGAGAGAGAGAGAGAGAGAGAGAGAGAGAGAGAGAGAGAGAGATCTGATACAGTTAAAAACTGACTGTACACAATCATTCTCACTCGCCACTCGCGCTCTCTCCAATTAGTCCGGTTGATCAGAGAGAGCGTGAACAGCAAGAGGGAAAAAACTGTTGCGGAATCTGCTGGTCTTGGTACTGATGGACCTGTACCTGCGCCCTGATGGTAAAATTTGAAAAAGCTCATTGCCGGGGTGGGTGGAATCACTGGAGATAAGACGTGCTCTACGTAAGAGACGCTGCTGGTACAGTGAGTCCAGGCTAGGAAGATCTCTGCCTATGATTTTTGAAGCGGTCTTGACCACCCTACTCAGTCTGATTTTCTCTTTGGCCGTGATGGAACCATACCAAACCGTGATCGAAAAGGTGAGCACGCTCTCAATCACAGCTCGGTAGAATTGCATCAACATGTGGGCACCGAGACCGAAACTTTTCAGACGTCGCAGGAAGAACAAGCGCTGCTGTGCTTTTTGGACGATAAGGCGAGTGTTTTCCTCCCACTTCAGGTCACATGACAGGGTAGTGCCAAGAAACTTAAAGTTCTGGACTGTTTCAATGATTTCACTATTGATCACAAGAGGGGGAGGGGGAGGGGACTGTTTCTTTCTAAAGTCCACAATCATTTCTTTTGTTTTGCCAGAGTTCAGTTCAAGGTTGTTGTTATTACACCAACTAATTAGAGTCTCAACCTGACTACGGTAAGCGGATTCGTCTGAGTTTGTAATGCACCCTTCCACTGTGGTGTCATCTGCAAATTTCAGAACTTTAGTACTGGCATGGCATGAAGCACAGTCATAAGTAAACAGGGAGTAGAGCATAGGGGAGAGCACGCACCCCTGAGGCGTGCCCGTGGATAAAGTGAGGGTGGATGACACATTTCCACCAATTTTAACGACCTGTGGTCTCATCAACAGGAAATCGAGGGTCCAGAGGCACAATGTCTCTGGAACTCCGATTTGCTGGATCTTCTGGTACAATTTAGATGGAATAATGGTGTTAAAAGCAGAACTGTAATCAACAAATAAAATTCTGGCATAGGTGTTTGGGATTTCAAGGTGTTGTAAAACATAAAACAAACCAAGTGACACCGCATCCTCCACGGAACGTTTTTCGCGATACGCGAATTGAAAACAATCCAGCAGAGGGTCGGTAAATGTTCTCAGAAACCGGAGGACGAGGCGCTCAAGCGTCTTCATGACAACTGAGGTCAGAGCGACCGGTCTGTAGTCATTTAGGGAGGACACTTTGGATTTCTTCGGAACAGGAATGATGGTGGACCTTTTGAAACACTGAGGAACAGTGCACTGAGAGAGAGACATGTTGAAAATGTCAGTAAAGACGCCCGAGAGCTGGTCCGCACAGTTTCATGCGATTATTAATGAAAAGATTGTTGTTGTTGTTTTTTTCGTAAAAAACATATTCAATTGTTTAAAATTAACCCATATAATTCGTGAAATTAATCCCCAAAACGTGAAAAAAAAAAAAATTTTTTAAATATTTAAATATCACTCAAAAAGTTCTAGAGGTACAATGCTGGTTAACAAACTCATTCAATATCTCCCTTTTATATAGCTATGCGCAAAATATCTAGTAAAAATAAGAAAAATTACGGACTTCAGTGTGGATCAACCGGTTTTTGTGAAACGGCCATTTTCTCGCCAATGAACATCGTAAAAAAAATCGAAAAAAGGTTTCGAGATTATTCTTTTATGGACAATGTCCTAAACGTTCAAGCTGGTCCGTCCTTAAACGCGGGCGCTTGCCGCTGTCACATACGCACACGCACACACACACACACACACACACACACACACACACACACACACACACACACACACACACACACACACACACACACACACACACACACACACACACATACGGTGCTTTGGCGCCAAAAAAGACGTTCTCTAGCAAGGTTTGTGTAGCTAGACGTGATGCCATTTTTATCTTGTTACTTTTTTGCCAGAATTTATGCCCCGCACGCCAAAAAAGTTATGTGCATGCTCCGGAATGCGCTCCGACCGGCCCCATTTTCAAGTCTACCGTATTTTTTTTTTAAATACGGTAGACAAAAATGTGTCGGTTATTACTGCTTTACTGATTAAGACATTACATCATGCCGAACTACGTGCCAGTTTGATGTCAACATGCACGTTATAATTATCTGTACCTTCTTTGCATAACTATTATGGGTCAATAATGCACATCTGGGCGACATGATTGTGCAAATTTTAATAATGCAATGCCGCAGAGTGTGCATAATTAAAAATTGTGCCTGACGTCCCATTGCGCATATTCTGCCTACGTAACTTCAATATAATAATAATAATAATAATAATAATAATACATAATAAAAAAGATACTGCTACTACAACTACTGCTACTACTACTACTAAATAATAATAAAAGTGTTCAGTAACTAAGGCCGAGATTTAACTCTTTCACTGCCACTGGGCGCTGATTGTGTTTCTAAAATGTTTGTTCATTGAACGCTAAAGTGCCCAAGTAGCATGGATACTAAGTGGTCTCGGCAAGAGGCATAGATTCTCGTGAGCCCCCGCAATTGCGGGGGGCTCACGAGGACCTATGTCTCTTGCCGGATGGATGGTGTTCACGTTGTCTCGGCAGTGCCCGGGTTAAAAAGGGCCTAAGATTTGTAAAGCATGCGTTAACCCCTTCCCCCTCCCTCTCCCCCTGCCGGCTTCCATAAAAGATACCTCTAAATCCAAGGCAAATTCGCTGCCAGGATAACCTGGTTTGCTTACACGGAGGTACAAGCTTTGGAAGGGGGCCGGCGGGAGGCATCGATCCTCGTAAGCCCTCGAAGCTGCGGGGGCTCATGAGGATCTGTGCTTTTTGCATTTGGATGTTCTTCACTTTGTTACGGCCGTGAATGCTTGATGTCCAACACGTCGGAAGCCAGGCCCTGAGTAATTTTGGTTTTTGTTTTGTTTTTGTTCTTGACGGTTGTTGCTGGGTTATTTCGTTTATAAATCTAAACAAGAAGAAGAAGAACGAGTTTAACTCATTCAGCCCGACGGCCGTATTTCTCAAATTTTGGAGGCGTCATCTAATGACTATGCACCAGTTGCAGGAGATAGATCGACCATAATAATTCAAGGGCAGTGCCAGATTAGCTTGGCGCCGACAGGCGCCAAGCTAATCTGGCACTACCCTTGAATTATCATGGTCGACCAATCTCCTGCTGCAGTGCGTCAGGGCTCAACGGGTTAAAGGTTAAAAGGCAGAGCTGTAACAAGTTATGTATAACAAAATTATCAAGCAATCTTGTACAAAATTTCACTAGTTTTTAAGCCAAGTTCGGCCACCTGCCTGCAATGCTTATAACTTCCTCCATTCGGAAAAAAAAAACTAATTAATAAAATTGCGTCAGCAATAGGCATAGATTCTCATGAGCCCCCGCATGCTGCGGGGCTTACGAGAATCTATCCCTCTTGGAGATGGATGGTTGTCGCCAAGAGAGTGTTTCAGCCGTTCGTGACAATTATCGTTCGTGTCCTTGAATCTGTTTTCACGCCAGACAGAAAATTGGTATACGTTTACGCAACTTCGTAGGGTCAGTATGAAGGACGAACCGTAAATATACCAGTCACCATGAGTGTGTTTTGAGGTAATGGATTTAATTCTTTGTTCATACACAAAAACAATAAATATTTTTTTCTAAATGTAATATATAACTTTTGTGAAAAGTTTTCCTTGTTTGTTTGATTTTATTGGAAGATGTCCGTGTGTGTATTGAGTCTGTATAATTATACCTCTGTTGTTGGTGATGGTGGCGTTGGTTATGGTGGTGATGGTGATGGTAATGGTAGTGGTACTGCTGCTGCTGTCGTACATTTAAGTTTATGTAATAAATTTCCGACAAGCTGGCTATCAGTTACATCTTTCACCGATAAAATATATTCCAGCAATAACTGAAACGCTACCCCTAGTCGACCCATCTGCAGTTCGTTGGCACACACACGCACACACACACACACACACACACACACGCGCGCGCGCGCACACACACACACACACGCACGCACGCACGCACGTACAGATGATATCTAGCTCTTGTCTCTAGTGATTTGCAACATGAACGTGACGCGTAGCAGACGACTTTTGAGGGTATGCATGAAACAAGAGAGAAATCGTCTTTCACGCGTTAACCGCCTTAACCCCTTCACTTCCGAGAACAAAAATGAACACGATCCAACTGCAAGAGACATAGATCCTCACGAGTCGCCGCGACTGCCGGGGCTCATTAGGATCTATGTCTCTTGCTGAGATTAGTTTGTATCCATGTTTCTTGAGTGGTTTTGGGAGGGAATGTGGTTCACCAATATTCGAATCGAATGAGTTCGCGGTTATGCGTGTAGCAAGATTTGGTGACGTATTCTGATATCCATCTCTTGGAAATGGTGGTCTTACAATCTAGTCGGGATTTGACATTGTTACTGGACAGAGCAGACACTGCAAGCGCAGGCGGGCTTTTCCACTGGCCTACCGCACGCTGCAGACCGAAAGCACATAAAACGTCAAGAAATAACCCACACAGAAAGAAACACGTTTAAGAAAGACTTATTAAGTCTTTATTAAACATGTTTCTTTCTTTGCTATTCCCACCGAACTCTGGGCGAAGAGCGCTTAATTAACGACACTGGCTCAAACTTTAGCTGATATGATGATATGTGTAATCCGGGGGCGTTTCAGTTACCTCGGGGGTGGGTGAGGGCGGTTCAAACACCCCAATAAGGGACTCTTATAGCATTTTAAAGAATTTTGGGTCCAGGGGCGGATCAGTTACCTCGGGGGTGGGTGAGGGCGGTTCAAACACCCCAATAAGGGACTCTTATAGCATTTTAAAGAATTTTGGGTCCAGGGGCGGATCAGTTACCTCGAGAGGGTGGGGGGGGGGAGGGGCGGGGTGGAGGGAGGTGGGGGGGGGTTCCAACTTTTTGTCTGGGACCTTCAACCTGATACACACGGCCTCCCCGACGCAAGACCTTGCTTTCAGGGGGCCGAAAAATTGAAAAGCGAGGTGGGGATTGGGGGGGGGGGGGGGGTTAAAAAAGAAAGAGCGCGTGCGTGTTCAGACTCTAGCCATTCGACAAAATATCAAACAACGGGGGGCGGGGGGAGGAGGTATGGGGGTGGGGGGGTCCAAACACCCCCCAAAAGGGACTGTTATAACATTTTTTAATCCAGACCAAAAAGGTGACTGCCAAGCGTGTAATATGCAAAGAAGTACCCAACGGAGAAAGAAACACGCTTAGAAAAGACGGGTACAACACAATTGTTGTTGTACCCGTCTTTTCTAAGCGTGTAACATTTTTTAAGAATGTTGGGTCGGGCGGGAGGGGGGGGGGTACCGGAACCCTTGTAACACCCCCCCCGCCCCCCACCACCACCACCACAACCACCACCACCACCACCCAAGTAGTCCACAGTATTTGGTTTGTTCATGACACTTTTCTCCACTGGAACGATTTATTTCAAGGTTGGTAGATCGATATAAATGAAAACAAGTGTTTGGGCTATTCTAGCAACGCCCGTTAAACATCATGGTAGACCCATATCCTGTTGTAAAGTGTCATTTCTACATGGGGTAAAGAAGAGAATGCACGTTTTCATGTTTTCCATTTTATTTCATTATTATCTCATTCAGCCCGACGGCCGTATTTCCCAAATTTTGGAGGTGTCATCTAATGACTATGCACCAGTTGCAGGAGATGGATCGACCATGATAATTCAAGGGCAGTGCCAGATTAGCTTGGCGCCGACAGGCGCCAAGCTAATCTGGCACTACCCTTGAATTATCATGGTCGACCCATCTCCTGCTGTAGTACGTCAGGGCTGAATGGGTCAAGCACGTGTGTCCATGAAGCTTTTATGCAAGCCTTTGACGTATTTTCATGCCACAGTTGTTTCATGAACTGTATTGCACTTGTAATATTTTTCTGCTGCTGCTGCTGCTGTTGTTGTTGTTGTTGTTGTTGTTGTTGTTGTTATTATTATGCGCGTGTTTCCGTGCTTTATTCGAAAATGCTCATCACCAGGTCAGCAGGAATATTTGGTTGGGCCGTCCCACTGGTTCCTGCAGGCGTTTGCCGCCGATTGGAGCGCGAGACAGGCGCCGGAGTCGGACGTTCTCTGCTGGAAACTCAGACAAAAGTTGAACACGTCTATTGGCGCCAATCCCATGTTCTGGACACAGGACCTCAGAGTTTTCTGCAAGAAAATTGGTTGACCCCTTCACAGCTACGACTCGCAAGAGGCAAAGATCCTCATGAGCGCCCGCAGTCGCGGGCGCTCATGAGGATCTATGCCTCTTGGTGGCTTCGCGCATAAATATTTCTCACGCAGCATGGTAATCAGGCTTTCGGTCTGTGAAGCTATGAAATATATTGTTCATGATCTCATGATGGTGAAGAGGTTAAAGTCAATCTTTTCAGACAACGGCTACAGATGGATGGGTGAATCCCTCGAGGGAAAAACGAGAGAGAGAGAGAGAAAGAGAGAGAGAGAGACGGAGTTCAGTATTTTACCCCATATCATACTGAGGCTAAAAGCTTCAAATTTGTACACTGCCATTTGCAAGCTACATTATAGTATACTTATACTTACAGATAAGAATATAGACCAATGGCTTTAGTTCAAGGGTGGTGCCAGAATTGCTTGGCGCCTAGAGGCGCCAAGGTGTTCTGGCACTACCCTTGAACTATTTTTGTTAAACTTATTTCACACACTGGGGTATTCCGAATGAAAAGGGTTAATAAAAAAAAAGTAGATATTGCTTGGCGAACCGACCTCCTGCTTCCCCCTCCCTCGTCCTCCCCCCCCCCCCCCCCCCCCTTCCCACCCACATCACCGTGTCAACCTCACGTTGAAATTTGTTTAGAGTCCGGAAAGTGCGATGTTTCTTTCAGTTTTTTGTGTAAAATTAAACCCAGACCTAAAAGTGACCGTCAAACGTGTAAAATGCAGAGACCTAAGAAAGAAACATGTTTACAAAAGACAATTACAACAATTTATTTCATTCGTGTTGTAATTGTCCTTTCTAAGCGTTTCTTTCTTCGCTGGAATGTTCTATTGTGTAAAATGTCCCAAACAATAAGTTGGAAAGGCAAACATCGACAGAACACTGATTACCCCTGAACCGCAGTAACGAATGGCCCTAACGAGCAAAAGAAATGCGACATTTTTTAAATCATTGGAAACACTTTAGTGTTTCCGATGATTCTAAAAATGTCGCATTTCTTTTGCTCGTCAGTAGGACTACCTTTGTAATGAGAAAGCTGCAGGCCTTGATGTGAGCCTTTTTGTCCTCAGAAGCAGTGAAGAGATCCATCGCTCGCTGGCACTCCGAGCTTTTTGGGTTGTCACTGACAGCAGAAAGATTCAGACAGTTTATTTCTTTCATTCAGTGTAACCTTGTGAAGGTGTCCATTCTTGTAAAAAGCGAAGTTTTCATTTAATAACAATGACAATCTCGCTTTTCACAAAGATGGACTTACTGTCTTTTGACTTCATTGTGCAGCAGTGTGGTCATGGCAAACGGAAGCAAGAGAAGGGGACTGTGTCAAAGAATGGAGACAGACATAAAAGACCACAAGAGGAACAATATCAACGAAATACATTGTGATGTACAGTGTCATGTTTCCAGTGTATGAGCAGAAGAATTAACTGGTGTGCTGTCTACAAAATCAGGACAAAAACACGCTTAGACCGCCACCCCCCCCCCACCCCACCCTCCCCCCCCCACCACCCCCCCCCCACACACACACACACAAACGCACACACCTTCCTAATTCCCTAATTCCCCAATCCCCAAGGCCTTAATTAATCAATCGATCAATCAAGCAGTCAATCCTTCCATCCGTCCATCCATCAGTCAGACAGTGAGTCAGTCCATTCATCCATTCATCCATCTACGCATCCATCCATCCATCCATCCATCTATACAATGCATCACTCACAACTGAGGGGGTCTCTGCGAGAGTATGTCCCACATAACTGCTTGAGCTGGGCTTTCCAGACGAAGATGCCCTGATCGTCCAACGTAGAGGGACTTCGGCTCATTTACTCCGCCACACAGAGAGTACGGGTAGTCTCCCATCTCATGCAAGAACTTCACGAAAAGCGTGCGCGAGGAAATACCAACATACACATATAGCAAAAACAATGCAGTTTCAGTTGTAGGTCAGCTGAGAAAAGAAACGAAAAGTTCGAAAATTGTCACCTTCGTAACTCATTCGAGACGTACTGCATTCGGATATGCGGGTTTAAGCCGCGTATACGGATGCAGCACGTCTCAAACGTTGAAATACATTCGGTCGTATGCTTTCTTTTTTCTCTTTTTTTTTTTTTCTTCCATAAATTAAAGGACTTTACCTCGGCATTTGGAGGGACAGCAATGGACACACCAGGTAGTTGCCCTTGAATGTTTTTCGTGATGTCATACGCGCGGAACTTGATCCGGGTCTCACAAGCAGGCACATGCAGAACCACGAAGTTGTCTCCCTCGTCCACGTGCACGTCTATTATCCCCATTTGCTGCCTGTCGTTCACGGTTGCCGAGGCACTTCCCCAAGCGAGCACTTCCAGAGGGCTTGTGTGCACAGCGTACTCAAAACGAGTAAGAATGTGATTCCAGGTCAGTTAAGGATTATCTAGAAACAACTTGAGGGCTGGAAATGGAGATAGCTATTCGGTAACAGACCAAAGATTATAGATCTAGAAGAAGTTCGAAAGTCAAAATTGCACGTGTTTCGACGAGAAGCTCGGATTAAAGCGATATCGTCTGTTTGTCCGGGCTTTTAATCCACTGTTTCGTCGAAACGCGTGTAATTTTGACTTTCTTGTGATTTTTCGAGCAACTTCTTTACGACCTATGGCCATTCGAATTGACATGGCGTGGAAAATATTGCCACATTTATATCTGAATGTGAGTGAATGAAAATGAGGGACACTACGCGCTCTAATTCTGTTCAAGACAGGATCGAACTCGGAACCATTCGCCTAGGGGTGCAGTCTGTTTTTTAGTACGTCACATCACCATCTACTCGGTGTGTTGGACTGAATTCGGACCTAATATCACTAAGAGTCAACACACATTTCCTATGTTACTAGAGGTCGTGAAACGTAGTAAGAAATCTATTAAATAACATGGTTTCACCATGTATGTAATATGTCATTCTTTTTTTTTTCATTCTTCAATTCATATTTATGGTATTTTACTTACGTTGTATACTCTACTCAAGTTGTAAGACCCAGTCACCATTACGTCAGAGAAAGTCTGACGCTGTAGTATAGGCTGCGTCACGCCGACCGACACGTGCACTGCACGTGCAACGTAGTTATCACGCTGAAGCTCGGGGGTCACGTGCACTTCCACACCGCAAGAGCTGTAGCTGCTTCTGTCGTGAACTAGGAATCTGTAAGACAAAGATACAGGCGTTGGTCGAGAAACACATTTTCACTATAGCTATCAATGTTCACTATCGATCTCTTGTGTACACTGTTAGAGTTCTTTGACAGTGTAAAGAAGAGATCGATACAGCACATCGATATACATCGTGAACACGCGTTTCCTAACCCATTTAAGTGCACGACCGCATTTCCCAAATAGTAAAGGTGTCACCTAACGAATGTGTACCCGTTGCTGGAGACGGATCGACTATGATAATTCAACGGTAGTGCCAGATGACCTAGGCGCCAAGCTAATCTGGCACTACCCTTGAGTTATCATGGTCGATCCGTCTCTGGTTGTCGTTCGTCGGGGCTAAATGGGACTCACCTTGGTCTGTAAAAAACAGGTGTGGAGTAGGACAAATGGATGGATGATATATGAATAAACGAACGAACAAATGAATGAATGAATGAATATATGAACAAATGGATGGATGGATGGATAAATGGGTGGATAGATGGATGGATGGAGGCATGGATGAATGAATGAATGAATCAATCAATCAATGAACGAACGAACGAGTGAACGAAAGAAATATATTTTTAAAAAAAACGATCGAACAACAAAACCAACAAATAAATGAATGAATAAAAAGAGGATGGATGCCTGAATGCCAGGATGAATGAATGAATAAATGAATGACATAAAACACTATTGCAGCTATACTGACAATAAAATCACTGTGTAATACGAATGTGGTGAGGCGGTGTACACATTCTCTTTCAATTTCATTCAACGGTAATACACACATTTAAATGCCGATTCGATAACTATGTGCAACGTTTCATACACATGTATGCACAAACAAAGGGGAGTAGAAAGAATTAGGAGGAAGCAAGCCGAACATGTACCTAGATGCTCGATAAGTACAGGGTAGATTGACCGTAGCTTCACTCCCGCCATAGCTGCGTATCTTGGTGGTTCCTTCTCCAGCTATGTAGCACAGCAGGTCTCCTGACAAGAAACGCAGGTACGGATATTATATTATGTTGAGCAGCATTTTGCTTGATATAGTGCTGATAGCAGGTAGATGTGATTACGAGACCCGAATCAAAATGTTCGAGTCGCAAGACGAGGACATTTGATTCGGGTCAAGTAATCACATCTGTCAGTTATCTTCACTATATCAAGCAAAATGGTCCTCAATATAATTTATATACAATACAATAATACTTTATTAATCCCTCATGGGGAAATTCACATTTTTGCCACCACCGGTGCTGCTTACATTCACTCACTCGCTCATTCTACAAATTACAATAACAGAGTTACAAAAATGGACAATGACTCGGGACGGGTGAAGCCAATATAGCCAATCCAAAACAAAAATGTGCCTGGCGTCATTCATTTTGCGGCTTATTGCGGTGCTCATACAAAACACATGAATGGCAGACGACTGCATATCGCTGTCGACTCAACGCGTCAGTAGATTTCTTCTGACTATGAAGACATCAATGCATTATATAGCCGTGCGTATTACTCAGTAAATTCTACTTGCAACTAGATCACGCATAATTGCGGAAAATGCCAGCAGGTTTATTTATTTAGTTTTTTTCTCAGGTTGTCGATATCGCCAGCTGACATCTCGTCAATTTCACTTGTCAGTCCAGCGACTCGCACGTTTCCTGGCGTCTTTTCTCCGTTCGTGTGTGTGTATAGGATATAAATTTCAAGCGTTCATACACACTAAGAAGTTATCATTACTGCTACACATAAGGAACTTGTTAATGTTGCGGTATGAGCATATTTTGCGTTTCTGTTTTAAAAATGCAAGTATCATCAAGATCGAGTATTCTTGGCGCACAAGGGATTTTGGGAAGGAAAGTATATCGAGCAAGTTCATGAATATTAATTTGCTTGTTATACAATATATTAATACATGTGTCAAAGAAGGAAAAACTTTATGGAGTGGGTACATACAGATATCACGCAGGACAGAAAAAGGCACAGGCGACACAACGAAGAATGAATACCCACCCACCCACCCACCCACCCCCCCCCCCCCCCCACCCCACCCCCCCCCAAAAAAAAAAAAAAAAAAACCAAAAAAACCTTTAAATTAAAGACACGAGTTTAAAAACACTTTTTCATAATCAATCCCTTCCCTGCCACTGTACGTACATTTTTCTTTCTGAAACTTGTTTTCATTCAACGACCAAAAGCCAAAACCGTCCAAGAAACATAGATACAAACTGGTCTCAACAAGAGACATAGATCCTCATGAGTCCCCGCAGTTGCGATGTTGAGCACCATTTATTCACACACATGGGGCTTATGAGGATGTATGTCTCTTGCAGGTGGATTGTGTTAACTTCTCCTCGACAGTCAAGGGGTTGAAGATAAACAAGTTTGAGTCTGGCCGTCGAATCAACCCCAGTAAATGAAACCGGAATGTCAAAACCCTAACTTACTCTCTCTGACGCATTCAAACTCTGCGTTGCCTTTGTAGCCGGCCGGACACACACATTGTTGCTTCACACAGCGCATGCCCGACACGCAGTGATGTCCCTGTCTGGTACACCTCACACCAGAAACTGCCAAACACACGCACGCATGCACACACACACACACACACGCACGCACGCACGCACAAATGCACTCACGCACGCACACACAGAGGCACGCACAAGCACACAAAGAGGCACACGCACAAGCACACACGCGTGCAAGCACACACGTATGCACGCACGCACACACACACGCACGCACACGCGTGCAAGCACACACGTACGCACGCACACACACACACACACACACACACACACACACACACACACACACACACACACACACACACACACACACACACACACACGCACACAGAAAAAAACCATATTAATACTAGATAAGTGCAGCTCGCCTTTCCGGGGGAGGGAAGCCTACATTTTCCACCAATGACACAATACCGTTCAAAAAAGAAAGAAAGAAAAAGAAAAAAAAAATGATTGGCGTTACTGATTTTCACAGCGCCTGTTCAAAAGTAGAAACGCATTGACGACGCATTTTGCACTAAAATCTTAACTCATTGTGCCCGAGGTACGAAATACCCACATTTTGGAGTGATCCTCTGAGGACTGCATTACAGTTCAGGAGACAGATCGACCATGATAGTTCAAGGGTGGTGGCAGAATAGCTTGGCGCCTATGGGCGCCAAGCTATTCTGCCAACCACTCTTGAACTATTACGGTCGAGCCATATCTTGCTGTGGCGTGTAGCGGGCAGACTGGGTTAACACACACAAATAAAAACGCATCGACTGTAACGTAACCCTTTGGCTGTCGGTAGGGACTTTGGTCGACGTGATTCCTACAGGAATCACCTCGGGAAACACCTCCACTAAAGTCGCCACCACCAGGGCAAAGGGTTAACATATAAACGAATCATGATATGCGTGTTGATATCTGACTCTGCACCTAACGGTTCCAGTTCCAGACGCAAAGACTAAAACATTCGATGAAATACAACACTGTATTAGCTACAGCAACCTCGTGGAGAAAACAAATCCTGAACTCATTTACGGCAGAACGCATCACTGCCGCAGCTACTGATGCGGAAAGCCTTGAATGGCAGTCTTCCGTCATACCTTTCCTTCAGTCTAATTACTTACCAGCCCTCTCGCTCACTGCGTTCATCGGGAGAGAAACTTCTCAAAGTTCCAAAGTACCATCTCAAATCTGCCGTTGAACGCTCTTTCAGATGTACTGCTCCTTTAATTGGGATTCCTTACCGACTGAGCTGAGAAATGCCTCCCCCCTTACGCAGTTCAAAGCAAAGTTAAAAACTTACTTTTTCTAGCAGACTTTCGTGTAATTTTCTGTCCCGCCCCTATTAGACTCTGTGTGTGTGTGTGTGTGTGTGTGTGTGTGTGTGTGTGTGTGTGTGTGTGTGTGTGTGTGTGTGTGTGTGTGTGTGCGTGCGTGCGTGCGTGCGTGCGTGCGTGTGTGTGTGTGGTTTTCGTCTGCGCATTGAGTTATATTAGAAATATGAGAAAATGTGCCATATAAATACCTTGTATTATTATTATTATTATTGAATGAGTTAACACTCACCTCCGTTACTGACGTAGTCCTTTGTCTGATTGCTGCAGACAATGGGTACAATCCAGCAGAGAAAACACAAAAGTAGTCGCCCGTCCACTAGAAAAAATATATTTTTTAATGTTTGCTTTGAAACTACCAACGCATCCAGCCTCGGGACCCTGCAGCAGGAGATGGACTGATCATGATAATTCACGGGTTGCGCTCATCTGGCACTACCCTTGAATTATCATGATCAATCCATCTCCTACTGGTACATAGTCTTTAGACAACGCGGACGGGAGATAAAGGTCTAGTGAGCTATTTTATACTTATAAATTGCAATCCTTCTCTGAAGACGTATATTTTTGTGTGTTACAAAGACAATTTACTTCGGATTTTATTAATTCATTTCATGTACAGATCTTCACAGGTGCGACCTGTGACGTAGTGGTAAAGTCTGGCACCATGTGGCGCAGTGGTAAAGTGTCTGCCTCCAATGCTAAGGTGTGAGCTTTGATGCCCAGTTTCGGAGTCGGGACTTTTCTCCTCTAGTACCTGTCATCATTAATTTGGGCGGACCGTCGGGGGTTCTTTCTCAGGGTACTACGGTTCTTCCACCCCTTCCACTTTGGTGGGGCGGGGTGGGGGTGGGGGGAGGGGAGGCGGGGTTCAGGCTACTTTATAAATTTCAAATACAAGCGAATAGAATTTCCGAAAATGACAATATACACAAGTTTGAAATTTTACGACACTGAGTCAAATGCGGTTTAGCTTAACTGAAGTGATAAAACGTTTACCGGGGTGAACTGCTGTATTCTAAAACCACCCTTTCACTTTCGATATAATTAGTCTGCGTTTGACCCATTTCTCTCTCTTGGCTTGACTTCGCGAACGAAGATTTTATAGGAGTTGACCACGACGTCTGCAGGCTTGTTCGTGGCTGCGGAGGCCAATCCGAGACAGGCAGGTTCGACCGCAGTGGCTGCAGGGGAAGGTATGGCCAGGGTTCTGAGCTGCGGCATCTCTGTTTTTTCTCCTGAGCCGCTTGTCCTTAAGGCTAGCTCTGTGAGAGTCCTCAAAGGAGACAGCTGCCTTGTAAATGGTGGAGCGCCAGGTGTCACGGTCCGCAGCAAGCGAAGACCACTGGTGGTGGTCGATTTGGCAGGCACTAAGTGACTTCTTGAGACAGTCTTTGTATCTCTTCTTTGGTGCCCCTCTGTCACGGTGTCCAGTAGCAAGCTCGCCGAACAGTGTGATCTTTGGTAGGCGATGATCCTCCATCCTGGAGACATGCCCCGCCCAGCGGAGCTGTGTCCGCAGCAGCAAAGCCTCGATGCTCACAGTTTCAGCCTGTTCAAGGACCTCGACGTTGGTGACATAGTCACTCCAGTGAATGCCCAGGATGGTACGCAGGCAGCGCTGGTGGAAGCGTTCGAGGAGTCGTAGTTGGCTGCGGTAGAGGGCCCAGGACTCGGAACCATACAGCAGGGTGGTGAGGACCACAGCTCTGTACACGCTGATCTTGGTGCCTGTTTTCAGCTGTTGATTGTGCCACACCCGCTTGAAAAGTCGCCTGAAAGCGCTGTTCGCTTTTGCCAGCCTGCTGTCAAGCTCCTTGTCCAGCTTGGCGTCCGACGTGATAATGCAGCCAAGGTAGGTAAACTGGTGCACTGACTTTAGTTCAGACTCGCCAATGGTGATGTGAGGAGGGCGATACACTGTCTTGGGTGCCGGCTGATGGAGGACCTCTGTCTTTTTCAGACTGACCTCGAGTCCAAAGAGCTGGGCAGCATCTGCGAAGCAAGACGTGATGCGCTGCAGGGCTCTCTCTGTGTGTGCAACGAGGGCAGCATCATCAGCAAAAAGCAGCTCACGAATCAGTTGGTCTAGGGTTTTCGTGTGGGCCTGCAGTCGTCTGAGGTTGAACAGGCTGCCATCGAGACGATACCTGATGTACACTGCATCGTCATCATCGAGGTCCACTGTGGCCTGCTTCAACATCATGCTAAAAAAGATGGTGAAGAGGGTCGGTGCCAGCAAGCAGCCCTGCTTTATGCCGTTGAGAATAGGGAATGGTTCTGAGAGGTCATTGTTGAGTCTGACCTGGCCTTGCTGGTCCTCGTGTAGCTGGACAATCATGTTGAGGAACTTTGGGGGACAGCCAAGTCGCTCCAGGATCTGCCACATGCCTTGCCTGCTCACAGTGTCGAACGCTTTTGTTAGGTCGACAAATGTTACGTACAGCCCTTTGTTCTGCTCGCGGCACTTCTCCTGTAGCTGTCTCAGCACAAAGACCATATCGGTGGTGCTCCTGTTTGACCCATTTAGCCCTCACGCAACACAGCAAGCTAATCAGGCACTGCCCTTGAATGATCATGGTCGATCCATCTCCTGCAACTGGTGCATAGTCATTAGATGACGCCTCCAAAATTTGGGAAATATGGCCCTTCGGGCTGAATGAGTTAAATAAAACAACTACGTATTTTCAGGAATGCCGAATACATAATGAAACATACTTACTTTTCTAGCAGCGAAGTCACATGTAGTCTGATATCCGAAACACTCTCGTTCGGACTGGGTCTATACACACGTGCAGCCACATTTTGAAGAACTGATGTTTGTTCAGTCTGTTACCTTAACATCTTACAAGTCACAGTGCATGGTCTTTGATGTGTAATAAATTAGGAAGGGTAAGTGAAAGTCATTGATCAGGAGAAGACCAGAGAGAGGACACTTTAACCACCTCGCTGCCGCAGAATGCAGATTTTGGTGGTTGTTGAAATCATTGTAAATTCAACGCCAACGTTCCCCAACTGTCAGAGAAACTTTGATAAGGCACAGTGGTTTTAGCAAGAGGCATATATCTTCATGAGCCCCGCGACTGCTGGGGCTCATGAGGATCTATACCTCTTGCAGTTGGTTGGTGTTCACTTTTCCCGGCAGTAAAAGGATGAATAGTCACGCAGAACAGATGTTTCGCAACATTTTTTTTTTCAAGGAAGTTGTTTGGCCTTTACGTTTCTGTCAGATTGCGCACACCATTGTTTTTCTTCCTTTTTGATATGTTTAAAACTTGCATATACTGTGGGTTGTTTTAAAAGACAGACATGATTCTAAACTTTACAAAACGTGTAAAATTGCCAACGAAATTTGACCTTGAAAATTAAGTTCGTTATTTGTCTACACAAGCTTTTAAGTCTTGCCTTTGCGAACTGCATGGTGAATATGACTGTGAGAATCCCTCGCGCAGTTGATGTTAACCACTGATCGTAGGGAAACGAAAATCCTGTGCAACAATTATTTAACCCTTGGGCTTGCAACCAACGGTACTCCAGTGACGTTGCCTTCATGCACAAGAGGGTTAACACATGCTGTAGCTGGTTCTTTCATCGTAAAATTATGGACACTCAAAGTTCAGCTTTGAAGGGGTGTTTTTGAGAAAGTGTATTTTACAGATCGAAGAATGGATTTTTGACAAGTATTTTAGTTTGGTTGCACCAGGCTTCATACCATCAAATCGATTCACACACGCACACACGCACGCGCACGCGCACGCGCACACACGCAGGCACGCACTTACACACATGAAATAAGAAAACACTGTAAACAATGTATCACAACTCAGGCAAAATAATGTGTATGAAGGCAAATTGATGAGACAAATGTATCGGACAAGAGGGAGAGAGAGAGAAAGAGAGAGAGAGAGAGAGAGAGAGAGAGAGAGAGAGAGAGAGAGAGAGAGAGAGAGAGAGAGAGAGAGAGAGAGAGAGAGAGACAGACAGACAGACAGACAGACAGAAAGGAGAGAGAGAGAGAGAGAGAGAGAGAGAGAGAGAGAGAGAGAGAGAGAGAGAGAGAGAGAGAGAGAGAGAGAGAGAGAGAGAGAGAGAGAGAGAGAGAGAGAGAGAGAGAGAGAGAGAGAGAGAGAGAGAGAGAGAGAGAGAAAGTTGCCAATACTGATTTGCAAACACAGAGAACTATTCTTAGCATCCATCTTTCAGTTGCTCATCCATTCACCAATATGTATGGTATTATGCAGTTTTGGGCCTTACGGCCCACACTGGAATGCCGGCCCCACATCACAGACTAGCACGCACATGTAAACTGACACAATTACTGCATAGTGACGTTTTATCATGATCTCAAAATCCAACGTGTCTTGAATACGTCATCTCCTCTACGTCAAGCTGTGTGGACTGCGGACTGGGTCCACATGGACAGCGGAACGTGTTGCCGTACGTCCACACCCACTTGTTGGCGACTGTAACAGGACGTGCAATATGTCGAGTGGAATAAATACGTAGAATATGGCGAGTGAAATAATTACGTAGACTGAATATGACGAGTGAAATAAATACGTAGAATGTGGCGAGTGAAATAATTACATAGAATATGGCGAGTGAAACAAATACGTACAATATGGCGAGCGAAATGATTACGTATAATATGGCATATAATACTGCTTTCAATGTGAATAAGAGATGCATTCACACTTAACCACTTGATTGCTACTGACGATACCGTTCAGCGGAAAAGACGCGTAGTTACGCGTCTTTTCCGCCGAACGGTATCGTCAGCAGCAGTCAAGGGGTTTAATAGAGTAATAATAAGTATTGTGTTCTTACTCACTCCATTTATGTCCCTTGAGGACGAGACAGCCGGCGTGTAGAGTGTTGTTCAAGTCTCATAGCGGGGCTGTAGTTATACCAAAGGAGAGCCATGCCCTGTCTCACACACACACACACACACACACACATATATATATATATATATATATATATATATATATATATATATATATATATATATATATATATATATATATATATATATATATATATATATATATATATACCCCAGGTTTTGTCCTTGTGGTATTGATTTGATATATGTATGCGCTCTCCATGTGAAAATGGCCCATGTGCCAACATCAATAAAAACTGTTGATTTGACTTTCACGCACATACTTGCGGTATTTCAGGCACAATTTGATATCTGTTTAATGTATTCGTTAAAATACGAATTTGTAGTGCTTTTACAGAAAAAAAACCTTTGCGACAACCATCTTTAAAACGACAAATACCACATCGCTTTCCAAACCCTGCTCCCCCTCCATCCCCCCCCCCCCCCCAAACCACAAACACATATCTTAACACATTCTACCACAGGACGAAATTCCAAATTTTGAAGTTGGAATCTCAGTAAAGCCGTCTGTATTACAATTCTAGAGACAGATCGAGCATGATAGTTCAAGGTTGGTGCCTATGGGCGCCAAGCTATTCTAGCACCACGCTTAAACTATCATGCTCAATCCGTGTCATGCTGTGGTCTGTCGGGGCTAAATGAGTTAAATTAAGGTCTTATTGCATATAATGGGGTGTCGTTACATTGACCGGAGCGACTGATATGCCAGCATTGACGAATACCGTATGTCCTCCTTTCTCTACGTCATTCAACTGGGGAAAAAAAAAAACAACTTGAGATGAGATGAACCATAACGCACAAAGTCCCTTCTATATGAGAGCTGTCTTCGCTGTCAAGCGTCTCTACACCACACCATTGTTTTTCTTCCTTTTTGATATGTTTAAAGCTTGCATATACTGTTTTTTTTTTTTTTTTTTTTTAAAGACAGACATGATTCTAAACTTTACAAAACGTCTAAAATTGCCAACGAAATTTGACCTTGAAAATTAAGTTCGTTATTTGCCTACACAAGTTCAGTTTAAGGTTGTAGGACACACCTCTTTCGCGCATCTTTTCTGCGCATTTAGATACCGCTATCTTGCGTCTGCCGTGACCTGAGACTAGAGGTCACCGAAAAAAACCGCCGTACGGCAAGTCGTATTGCAAACAAGCTCAATTTATCGATAATTGACAAAAGATATATACTGTCTGAAATAGGTGTGTAAGCTGACTGTTTCTATGCATAAAATGTTGTGTTTCCTCAGAAATAAGATACCTTTGCATAAGTTGCGACACATCGAGCGTCAGTAGTAACGCATAACCATTTCTCAGAAGAAGAAAAAAAAAGTGAACGGGCCAACCGAACGAGAAGCAATATACGTGGCAGCCAGAAACACAACAAAATCTCTTCAGACATCAGCAAGGAAAAGGTAAACTAAAGTAGAAAAAGAGGTTGGTGGTGTTTGCTAAGTGACTAGAACACGAGTTACTAGTAATGACAGAAAAATGTCGTACGTAAGTGGCATATCTGACTGGTTTTCCAACTCTAAAAAAAAAAAAAAGTTTTATGCACCGCCGTGAGATGTCACCTGCACGGCGTAAAACCCCAATAGCTAACTGTCCTTTTATGCATGGAAATTTACAGCCTACCTGCAATGAAGAAGACTACATTTTATTGTGGGTTGACAGGGCAGGGGTCGAATTTAACTTTTTTATTTGAGTGCCAATGGGGCACCCTAGAGAAAAACTTTGAGTGCCCCATTCTGATTTTGAGAGCCAAAATTATAATCATAAAAATAGGTTATGCGCGATCATGTTCGAAAATACGGATTAGGCCTGCTCTGCATGACGACACACCGGAAGCAATGGCCGTAGCAGCCGACGTATTTCGGTGTTGGTGGCTGGTCAACAATCACAATGCCAACTACCTTGTCCTTGATATCTGCCCTTCTCTTTTCTTATTTTTGAGAGCCAACCGGGCACGCAAGACGGCAGATTAGCGTGCCCGAGGTAATTTTTCGTAGCATTTGGCTCGGGGCACGCGCTAATTTCGACCCCTGCAGGGGCATGCATTCCATGTATGTCAGTCACCTCCTAGAAGTAGAACATTTCCATACATTCTCAGAGAGCCTTTACTAATACGGTGGAAGGAATGTAGTCCACATTGTAGTGATATTAAACCAGTGCCAGTGCTTATTATTTAGGAAAACGTACTGTGTGTAGTAAAAAGTCCTGCTAAGGGAGAATTTTGCATTACTAACTCAGTAACTGCTTTCAGTACTTAGTAACTTAGTTTTCTCATCCATTCTCTGTCTTATGAAGGCTATATTACAGATTAGGAGATAGGTCCAGCATTTTTTTAGTTCAAGGATGGTGCCAGAATAGCTTGGCGGATGAGACGCCAATCTATTCTGGCACTACCCTTGAACTATCATAGTCACATTTATTTCAAGCAGTGGGTGTATCAGGATTAAAAGGGTTACCTAGTAAAACGCTACTTTGCCTGAAACCCTAATATTTGTTGACTACCATTTTGGATGACCGTAGAATGTGTGAAAAATACAAATTTGACTAGTACAAAAGCAAGCCTTTATGTTGAGACTCGTGACACTTATTTCAGCTACCTTTTGGAAAGACCACACAGGTTGTGAATCAGTTATGCGCATGAGGCGTACAGACGTGACTTTGCCATTGTTGTTTGTTCTTTGCGGTTTACACAGTTTTTGTCGCATTTATTTTGAAAGTAATAATGTGCCCCTGCATTTAGTTCACGCAAAGTGAAATTGTCATGCTGCTGAACAACACAGTAATAATCATGTATTTCATTTCAGGCTAATACTGCTGTTGACCTCTCGCTGTGGAGTCTCAGTACTTTCACCCAGAGTACATACTTGCAAACAAGCGCAGAAGTATGACGTCTACACCAACTGACCAAGGTCACACTCACAGCTCAAGTGAAGTGAGGGAAGGTGACACTTATTCTCCTGGACTCAAGGTAAGTCATACCAGTAGATCTGTGATGAGAATCAGGTGCAGAACACAACACAACTATGGTGTGAATGAACACATCATACTGTAATGCCTTCTTTCATTGGCTCATGTGCGAAGCAAGTGTAAGGCTATGTTCTGGGCCATTGGTCGTCCATGGTAAACTTTAATGTTGGCATTTTCTCGGAGACCATTCAAACCACAGTCTTCAAACGTAGCTGAAGGATACTTTGTGGCAAGACCTTTCTTACTCTTAGCCTACCAGTTTGCGTTCAGGCCAAGGGTCATGAGAAATCAAGAAATAGGTAAAAAAAAAAATAGCCATATTTTGACAAAAGATATTTTTTCTCCAATACTATTCACAACTGTACATAAGCCAGCCCTTTACTTATGCTTAGTCTCATGGCACTTAAATTTCAGTCACCTTTTGGAAAGGTCACACAGTTCAGATTAAGAAAATGATCAGTTTTAAATGCACACGAGCGATCCAGGCTTCACCATTCTTGTTTGTGGTGTTCACAGTTTATTTCACATTAGTTTGAAGGTAGTAATGTGTAAACTAAATGTAGGGACGAATTGGGTGGGTGGGTGAGGGGGGGGGGGGACTCCCCCCACTGGCCCCGAATTGTTCATAATGCTATAACAAAGTCCCTGTTTGTGGAGTTTGGAAGCGACCCACCCTGAAATAAGATCAGAAGTGAAATTGCCATGCTGCCGAATAACACGATAATAAACATGTATTTCGCTTCAGGTCAGTGCTGCTGTTGACGTCTCACTACAGAGTCACGCCCAGAGGGTATACTTAAATTGCAAACAAGCACAGAAGTATGATGCCTACACCAAGAAGAGGCAAGAGCTAGTCAGGTCATGTTTGCTCAAAGGAGAAGGCCACAGCTAAAAGCAGGCAATTTCAGTTCCAGCGGATCAACTAAAGTGAGCGAAGGCGACACTTATTGTCCTGGACTCGAGGTAAAGCATACCAATTGATTTGTGAATAGAATCAGGTTCATAACAAAACACAACTGGTTGAAACACATCACACTGTAATGCTTTCTTTCATTTTGAAGATGGTGTAGTAGTAGTACCAGCATTCTCAACAACACCGAATGCTAAAATCACTTGCTGTCAACAAGTGGCATCATATTGCATTTGATTTGAAAACTAGAGGGTTGGGCAAGTCTCCAAATACTGTCGTTTTCTTTAATAAGCACTTAGTGCATACAAAAGGACTAGAAAAATCTGAATACTACCCATTTGGTCCAGTGTGTGCTGTTGCTAAACAGCAATGCGTTGTGTCCTGTTTGAAACAATTTCTGCAAGTTACACTTTGAATATTGATGCTGATTCTAGATATATGTATACACCCTTTGTGGTCATTTCAAGCTCAATGGCGTCTAATTTTTGGCGCACGTGTGATAGCAAAAGTAAGTGTTTGTAATGGGTCGTCCGTCAACTGTCTGTTACCTGTGGGCAACTTTAACATTGGCATTTCCTCGAAGACTATGCAAGCCTCAGACTTCAAACTTGGCACAAGGGTACTTTGTGGTAAAATAATTCTAAACATACCAATTTCTGTGACCTTTCAAAGGTCATCTCAAGTAGTATTTTCAACTTCAAACTCAAACTTGCTATGGAGATACCACATGATAAGGGTGACAAAAGTTAGTTTCGGGTAGAGTTGTAGTTTTTATCAATGTTTTTGCAAACTTTTCAATAAAATTTGGCATGATGATAACACTTTTCTGTGCTACTAATGTAATCAGCCCCTCACAGAGGTCAAGGGTCATGAGGGTTGACAAATGTGTGAAAAATGAAGGGATTTGGAAAAATACTCAGGTTTCACTGGTACAAAATCCAGCCCTATACTTATGTTTAGACATTTTCAGAGACCTGTTGGAGAAGTCAAGCCAAGGTCAAAAAGGACAGACATATTATGTGGATTGGTCATACACGTGAACCATAAGGACATTGCCTTTCTTGTTCATGTTCTGACTACTGTCATATTATGCATGTATGTACTTTGTATAAATACTTGCAAACATATATGCACGCAATATGTGCATGTCAGAACTTTTTTTGATACAAAATTATCTTTTGCAGGTTGCGAAAGATGAGGGAAGAAGAGTTCAGCGGGTACATCTCTCCGCGATGGCCAACCGACGAGAAGGCAAAGGAAGTGAACTGATTGTCCTGTGTAGGAGGGCAGACGTCCTGTTATTTTGATGTCCATCCACCAGGCTGGCCACAATGTCAAGGTTTTGGACAGTCACATCATTCGCAATGCAGCAAAAGCCTGTGCCTTAATACTGCCTGAGCTGATGCATAGCCATATATTAGGAGAAGGGAAAGCAGGCTTTAGGCCTGGCTATTCAACTGCAGACACAACAGCAGTGGGGCAGTGACAACAAAGTGACAATGACAAAACTCGAGAAAATAGAAATAAAGAGGGAGTGTTTCCATAAGCCTGACATAGAAGCAGCGGGGCGACAAAATTGTAACGTGCAGTCGAGCAGTTCAGGGGCTATTGTACAGTGATGGGGGTGTGCTTTGTGTGTTTTCATATAACAATGTGACAAAGCGATTTGACACCCATGTTGTAATTTGTAGTGCAGTAAAAAGGTGAAAAATATCTGTATTTTGACCAAAAAGATGTTTTCTCAAGTATACACAATTTCAAACCCAGACTTGGTACAAGGTGGTAAAAACTTTTCATGCATACTAATTTCGTATGCATGAAAGGTCAGAAAGGTCAAGGGTCACAAGAAATCGGGAAATAGGTACAAGATAGCCATAGCCCAAAGATGTTTTTTTCTCAAGTATTCCTAACTGTAACCCTAAACTTGGTAAAGAGATACCTGATGGTAAGACCTTCCTATGCATATTTATTTGGATGACCCCCCCTCAGAAAAGTTACTTTTTGTCACTCTCCTGTCATGTCGCGATTTGGAAATGCAGCTTAATATGTATTAGTTTTTGATTATCCAAGGAAAACCCCTTTACTGCCAATGTGTTCATTTTTCGAAGACATTTCAGCATATAAACAGGTCTTGTTTGTGACAAGTTCCGAAATACTGGCATACATCAATCATTCAAAATATGTACTCCACAGCTGACTCTTATGGGTTAGGAAACAGTGGTACAGATAGATTTTTTTGCAGCGTCGGTGTGAAACAAGGAGAAAACTTATCACTGCTCCGCTTTGCATGATTATAAATGATATACATTCTGAAAATGGTCATTGGCCTCAGAGTATAACACCCATGGGTCCTTTCTGAAGAGGGGGTGTGCCAAAATATAGAAATGCAGCCTGGAGGGGGGGGGGGATAGGTATGTAGTATATATATACATATATGTCAAATGTGGACTTGCGCAATGAAAATCGCAATACTTCTAAAGAGTGAGTTGACCATGTAGTTCTTGCATTACCCTCCATCTGTCACAGCAGATTTCAGTGGTTGGGTGATAACTGATCATAGGCATATGAGGGGGAGCTGGGTGGCACGGTGGTAGTGTGTTTGACTCTCATCCCAAAGGACCTGGGTTCGAATACAGCTTGGGTCAAAATTTGTTCAGACCCTATTTCTGTGACCCATCTTTGAAATCACCTTTTATGGACAAAAGATGTTGAGACCTAAACATTGTATTTGAGGTAGTTACTTTTGTATGGGTGCCTATGTGCATTGTAGCCTAATATGCTTTCAACATACTTGACTGTACATGTATACTTTAAATGAATGTCTGCAAATACAGCATTTCTTGTGAAAATAAACAGATATTATTCTTTACTCACAATGATCATGTGTAAACATAACGGGGAATATTGAAACATGTGACGTTTGTTTTGTTTCCTTATAATTTGTAACCAAAAACTGCTGGGAAACTGAGATTCAGCTGGAGAGATAGGTACATCCACTACCAATCTGTTCACAAACATCTTTCAACCAGAGATGTTCACTGACCTGCTTTCACGGATACACCAAAGGAGCATGTAGCATTGCTTGCAGCAGGTATATTAAAACAAATTCACATTATTCATTAATTAATGTTTGTAGATGATGCCAGGAACAAATTTAAAAAAAAAACACTCTGTGACGACACTCTTTGGTGTGCTTTTTCATCAGTGAATCTGTGAATGATTGAATGAATGTAAACATGTAATGTAAACATGCTCACAATGCCTGGCTGAAAAAAAATGAATGAACAAATGTACCGAGGTAACCAGTATGCATTTTTATCCAAGACTGAAAGTGGTTTGTTGGTTGGTTCATGGTTTAACATTCACATTACAACGGTGATGATAATCGCATATTTTAAATTAAAAAAAAAACAAAATTACCATACGTTTCTTTTATATATTATATATTATATATATATATATATATATATATATATATATATATATATATATATATATATATATATATATATATATATATATATATATATATATATATATATATATATTTTTTTTTTTTTGGCTTTGTTTTTTTTTTTGTGTGTGTGTGTGTGCGTTTGTTTCATTTAGCGAAGTAGAAACTGTATGGGTTTCAAATTTTTGAGCAGGGAAAAAAATATCCATCTACGGGGATTGAACCCTGGTTACCTGCGTGGCAAAAACAGTATTTTACCACGGCACTAATTCAACTACTAAGGGATAATGGGTGCATTTAATTACTTATAGATAAACCTTCTCATCCTGTATCTGCCGTTGTTGTTTGTTCCAGTGTACTTTTCCACTGTCACCAATAGTGATCGAAGACTAGTAGTTTGCAACAGTTTGGGCGTAGGTTATACTTGTTGGTTTGGCGTCGTTGATTTCCTCCTTTCTCATGCGGGCTTGGGACTGGCTACGGCGGAGATATGATCTGCCGAAAGTCAGACATCGCTTGTATCCCTTTTTGAAAACGCACTCGCAAACGACCCAAAGTGCCAATTTTTGCGCGGGACCCCCTCATTTTTTCATAAATAATGTGTGTGATAAAGTACGACTTTATCGAATAAAAAGGGCCTGAGCAATTGCCCAACAGTGCAAACACTTGTAATGTTATTGATAACATCCGGGCACTTTGCGAATTTACAACATACACTTTTCTCGATTGCACTTAGAATTCCAATTATCAGAGCACACTTTTTTTACGAGAAAATACTAACATACATTATGAAGTGACCGAAATGTTTCTTTATCATTTTAACACACTATTCGATAAATTTTTATTGTGTTCTGAAATCAGCTATTTTGCGTGTTTTTGCTTATGGGGTAGGTCACGCAAAAGGCTCAAACTTACAAATATGCCCGGGACCATGGGTCTTTCAGGGTGGCAATAGCCTCCAGACTCAATAAGGCTCTCAAAAAACCCTATAAGCGGCAGTTTTCAATTAAAAAATGTAGGTATAGTATACAACCTTAAGTCTTGCCTTTGCGAACTGCATGGTGAATATGACTGTGAGAATCCCTCGCGCAGTTGATGTTAACCACTGATCGTAGGGAAACGAAAATCCTGTGCAACAATTATTTAACCCTTGGGCTTGCAGCCAACGGTACTCCAGTGGCGTTGCCTTCATGCACAAGAGGGTTAACACATGCTGTAGCTGGTTCTTTCATCGTAAAATTATGGACACTCAAAGTTCAGCTTTGAAGGGGTGTTCTTGAGAAAGTGTATTTTACAGATCGAAGAATGGATTTTTGATAAGTATTTTAGTTTGGTTGCACCAGGCTTCATGCCGTCGAATCGGTTCTGACACACGCACACACACACGCGCACGCACACACACGCAGGCACGCACTTACACACATGAAATAAGAAAACACTGTAAACAATGTATCAGAACTCAGGCAAAATAATGTGTATGAAGGCAAATTGATGAGACAAATATGTCGGACAAGAGAGAGAAAGAGAGAGAGAGAGAGAGAGAGAGAGAGAGAGAGAGAGAGAGAGAGAGAGAGAGAGAGAGAGAGAGAGAGAGAGAGAGAGAGAGAGAGAGAGAGAGAGAGAGAGAGAGAGAGAGAGAGAGAGAGAGAGTTGCCAATACTGATTTGCAAACACAGAGAACTATTCTTAGTATCCATCTTTCAGTTGCTCATTCATTCACCAATGGTATTATGCGGTTTTGGGCCTTACGGTCCAGAGCTGGAATGCCCCAAATCACAGACTAGCACGCACATGTACACTGACACAATTACTGCACAGTGTCGTTTTATGATGATGTCAAAATCCAAAGTGTCTTGAATACGTCATCTCTTCTACGTCAAGCTGTGTGGACTGCGGACTGGGTCCACATGGACGGCGGAACGTGTTGCCGTACGTCCACACCCACTTGTTGGCGACTGTAACAGGACGTGCAATATGTCGAGTGGAATAAATACGTAGAATATGGCGAGTGAAATAATGACGTAGAATATGACGAGTGAAATAAACACGTAGAATGTGGCGAGTGAAATCAATTACCGCGTAGAATATGGCGAGTGAAATAAATACGTACAATATGGCGAGCGAAATAATTACGTAGAATATGGCATATAATACTGTTTTCACTGGGAATAAGAGTTGCATTCACACTTAACCACTTGATTGCTACTGACGATACCGTTCAGCGGAAAAGACACGTAGTTAGAGTCTTTTCCGCCGAACGGTATCGTCAGCAGCAGTCAAGGGGTTTAATAGAGTAATACTAAGTATTGTGTTCTTACTCACTCCATTTATGTCCCTTGAGGACGGGACAGCCGGCGTGTAGTGTTTGCTGTTCAAGCTCCATAGCGGGGCTGTAGTTATACCAGAGGAGAGCCATGCCCTGTCTCACACAAACACACTCACACACACACACACACACACACACACACACACACACACACACACACACACACACACACACACACACACACACACACACACACAATATATATATACACCCCAGGTTTTGTCCTTGTGGTATTGATTTGATATATGATATATGTATGCGCTCTCCATGTGAAAATGGCCCATGTGCCAACATCAATAAAAATCTGTTGACTTTGACTTTCACGCACAGACTTGCGTAACGGGATTTCAGACACAATTTGATATCTGTTTAATGTATTCGTTAATATACGAATTTGTAGTGCTTTTACAGAAAAAAAGACCTTTGCGACACGCATCTTTAAATCGACAAATACCACATCGCTTTCCAAGCCCTGCTCCCCCTCCCTCCCCCCCCCCCCCCCCACCCACCCACCCACAAACACAATGAACCCATATCTTAACACATTCTGCCACAGGACCGAAATTCCAAATTTTGAAGTTGCACTCTAAAGGTCTGTATTACAATTCTAGAGACAGATCGAGCATGATAGTTCAAGGCTGGTGCCTATGGGCGCCAACCTATTCTAGCACTACGCTTAAACTATCATGCTCAATCCGTGTGCTGTGGTCTGTCGGGGCTAAATGAGTTAAATTAAGGTCTTATTGCATATAATGGGGTGTCGTTACCTTGACCGGAGCGACTGATATGCCAGCATTGACGAATACCGTATGTCCTCCTTTCTCTACGTCATTCAACTGGGGAAGAAAACAAGATGGGATGAACCATAACGCACAAAGTCCCTTCTATATGATGAGAGCTGTCTTCGCTGTCAAGGGTCTCTATGTCTTTGACTTGATTCTGATGTTGAAATATCTCCTTTTGAAAAAGCCTCGCAGATATGCCAATGCGTCATAGTGATATTAATAAGGGGCGCGCGAAGTGCATACGCGTCACTGGTTTGTCAGACGTCATTTGTCATGACGTATTTTTTATTTGTTTTTACGTAATCTTATATTTAATGTGATATGAGATTCGTTTTCGCTTCAAGACTTGGAAAATGGTGACAAAACTAAAATTTCACGGTACAATTTGAGTCTTGCTATAATTTTTGTGAAATCAGGTTGACTTTACCTTGCTACATGCTATACTAAGTACACCTGCGTGCTCTTCTGAAAGAGCGTCGATGGGTGTGTATGCGTGTGCGTGCGTGCATGCGCGCGCTCCAAACATCCTCAAGAGGCATAGATGTGTTCATGCGCCCTCCGGGCACATGAGGATCGTTGCCTCTTGGAGATGCACGCATATGTGTGAGAGACAGAATTACATAATATTTAGAGTATGTCTTTATCCAGATGTCGTTTTTTTTACTGTTTTAATTTTTTTTCTGAAAGAATTAATTTTTGCTGAAGAAGTTAAAAGGGTACAAAGCTGGCTAACGAACTCATACAATGTCTTTCTCCTAACTAGCTATATCCAAATCTATATCGGGTCACCTGAATGCTCTTCTGAAAGCGCGACGATGTGTGTGTGTGTGTGTGTGTGTGTGTGTGTGTGTGTGTGTGTGTGTGTGTGTGTGTGTGTGTGTGTGTGTGTGTGTGTGTGTGTGTATGTGTGTCTGTGTGTACACAAAAGACCTGAAATGGGTGACTGTCTTTACCATCCTTATGGAAAATGGGTGTGTGTAAAACTCTGGGTGCCCAAGTCAGACACCCATTTTTTTCTGAGGGTTGTTTCTGCATTGTCTGAGTGATTGTATGAGTGAGCAGTGTGAGAGAGGACGTATAGACTTTGGGTGAGGCTGCTGTTGTCTTGTGTTCTGCCCGACCTTTTGGTTCAACCTGTTGCTTTGTTTGTGGGGTTGTTGGTGTTATGCTTTCGTTTCGACTGCAACTCCTGTCAGATTGTATGCACAAATTGATTGAATGCAAATGACGCCACACAATCAGTGTTGTTACATGCGTCGTCTGCTGCAGTCGGTCGTTTAGTGCAGTATGAAGAGTGCAGGCTTGAATGGACCATTTTTCGATTTAATGCTAGGTCAGAGATAAAAACCAAAGGGTGTAATAGTAAAGTATTGTTTATGTGAATGCTGCCCGTTTGAGGGAAGGACTGGAAAGTCGAGTGCTGAGCGAAGAGAGAAGGCGACAATGGGAAAAATATCCAGCACTATTACGGTGGAATAGATTCATAACAGTTACAACACGCCTGTAAATGAAAACACTTTTACCATTAACAAAAGTTAAGTTTAAAGAGGTTTTAAAACCGTTTTAATAAAAACTGTTGCCCGACACGCTTCTAAAAACAACAGTTTCTTAGTTTTAAACCTTGTACCGCGCCATAAACGCCGCGATTGCTTGTCAGTCTTTGCTGTCCTATAGTGTGGAATGTGGGACTTGGCCAACTCTATCCATCTGGTGCACTCCAAATGTGTATTTGTGAGTGGATTGACGTGCAACTCGGTGCGCGCCTCTGAAATGACCTACTGATTCCAAGGATAATGAAAATCTTTCATTCATAAGAGAGCATTCAGCAGCTCTATAAAACCAAAAGTGATGACCCCCCCACCCCCCACCCCCCACTCCCACCCCCCTCCACACACACAACCCCACCCAAACAATCATAACAAAATCAATCAGAGGTATGTTTAGTGAGGTATTTGTTCACTGTGTGTTGTGTCATTGTGCTTGACATTTTTAATGCAGGAAGAAAAAGAAGGAATACACATTAATTAATTGTGAGAGTCCGTAAGACTGAGCATGTCACACCCATCTTGAAGTCCCTTCACTGGCTACCTGTGTCCTCACGTATTCAATACAAAGTTATGTCAATCTGTTTTAACTGCCTTTCAGGCACCAGCCCAGAATACTTGTCCTCTTTGCTGCATATGTATACACCCTGTCGTGAGCTCCGCTTCTCTTCTGATAAACGGAAGCTGTGTGTACCTTCTGTCCAAACTAAAACATTTGGTCAGCGCACTTTTGTTTATCAAGCCCCAGTGTTATGGAATACACTTCCTCTTGAGGTCAGAAACAGTGAGTCTGTCCCTGACTTCAAGAGGTCGTTGAAAACTCACCTCTTCAAGCTTTACTTTGAATAACTGCCAGTGTTTGATGCCTTAGTTGTAGTTCTGCCATCCTCCTTGTTTAGACTGAATGTTAATTAGAATATAAATTATTATGTATGTATTGTTGTTTAGTTTATTGTAAAAGTGGTGTGTTCGGGCATTGTGCTTTGTTTGTTATGTGCATATGTCATTGTATTTTTATTTTTGTG
>BTPG01000001.1:244203992-244253992 GCA_036245525.1 Semisulcospira habei
TACAGATTGTAAAGCGCTTAGAGCTTTTGAGTAAGATTAAGCGCTATATAAATACTCATTATTAATATTATTATTATTATTTTTATTTTTATTATTATTATTATTATTATTATTATTATTATTATTATTATTATTATTAAGTTGAAAAAAATGACAACAATCAAATAAATGTGGAAAAGAAGCATCAAATATTCCGTGAACTTTACCTTATTACAGACACCTAATTTTCTTGAGATAGTCCATGCTAAAATGAATGTTTGACGAGGACACCCATTTTCACTGCAATGCCAGTTTTTGTGTGAGAGGCACCCACTTTATTGGTAGAAACCCATTTTTTGCTCCATCCAATGGCTCTGTTTCTAGAAAATGTCTATTTTATTTAAGTTGTAGAGCTTAGTTATAAGGTGAGTTCTAAACATTCGCATCAACTCCAGATCCCTAGAATAAATAGAAATATGGGAACCCATTTTCACATAAAATGGTAGGTAACCCACTCTGAGGCTTTTGTCCCCATGTGTGTGTGTGTGTGTGTGTGTGTGTGTGTGTGTGTGTGTGTGTGTGTGTGTGTGTGTGTGTGTGTGTGTGTGTGTGTGTGTGTGTGTGTGTGTGTGTGTGTGTGTGTGTGTGTTAGTGCGTGCATGCACGCGCGCTCCAAAAATCTCCAAGAGACATAGAGCCTCATGCATTCTCCGGGTGCATGAAGATCTATGCCTCTTGGAGATGCACGCATGTCTGTGAGAGAGAGAGAGAGAGAGAAAGCGCGGCGCACGCTAGAGAAAATTACGTCATATTATTAGAGTATTATGTGGTGACGAAGTTGCCTCTTTTACGTCACCGCCACTGTCGGACTTGACTTTCTCTAGAAGTCAAGTTTTTTTTTTTTTTTTTTTTTATAACTGTTTTAATTCTTTTCTCAAAATAATTAATTTTTACTAAAGAAGTTGAAAGGATACAAAGCTGGCTAACGAACTCATCCAATGTCTTTATCCAAACTAGCTACATCCAAAATTTAAAGTAAATATGACAAAAATTACCGACTCTAATTTGGGTCAACCGACTTTCTATAAACGGTTATGTCATAAATGAGACATTCAATTACAATATGCTCGGAGGCTCTCTTAGCCACCCCTTTAAGAAAGTATTTCGCCAAGTTTCAAGCTTGTGTGTACAGAAATATCGGAGATTCTCTTGTTTACATACATACGCGCGCGCACACATACACACACACACACACACACACACACACACACACACACACACACACACACACACACACACACACACACACACCAAGGTACATACATACGCACATACGGCGCTTCGCGCCAAATGTACGTTCAGGAGCGAGGTTAGCGTAACTAGACAGCGCCGGATCAATCAGTTTTTAAGGGAGTGAAGGGGGGGGGAGTGGTGGTGCTGAATCAGTTTTTAAGAAGGGGGGGGGGGGGGGGAGTGAGAGAGAGAGGAAGCGCGTGCTTTCAGGGTCCGAAAAAATCAAACAGCGGGGGGAGGGGGCGGGGGTGGGGCGGGGTAGTGACAGACAGGAGGCGCGTGCTTTAAGGGTCCGAAAAAACAAACAGCAGGGAAAGGGGGGTGGGGGGGGGGGGGTAGTACCAAAGAACACCCCCCCCCACACACACACACACACCCACACACACACCCTGGATCCGGCCCTGCTAGACATGACATAATTTTTATCTCGTTACTTCAAGTATGAGAGGTTTAGGCCTGCCCGCCTTTGTCATCATGGACATACTATTAAATTCGCCCCACGGCGACCCGTCTTAAAAAGTCCCTTCTATAAACAGAAGGGACTTAAAAAAACAACATCACATTTACATTGCTTAACTGTAGTAAACTAACTAGATGGCTCATTGAAAACGTGCCGCATACGGATGCGCAACAAGTTGCTGCGTATCCGAATTGCGCCACGTTTTGAACGAGTTAACTGTTTTTAACCCCTTCGCTGCAACTGTACGTATATTTTGTTTTAGAAGTGTGTGTTCATTCAGAGACCAAAAAAGCAAAAACCGTCCAAGAAACATGGATACAAATTGGTCTCAGCAAGAGGCATAGATCCTCGTGAGCCCCGCAGTAGCATGGGCTCATTAAGATCTATGTCTCTTGCAGTTGCAGTTAGTCCCTATTGCTTTATGTGATAGTCCCTATTGCTTTATGTGATAGGTGTTCAGTGGAAGGCTCAAAAGATCTAATAAGCGATGCAGTCACAAAAGGACAGCTGATGTCCTGATGACACAATGCAAGCTTACCAGCCTAGAATTCCATGGCATTAGCACAGCATTCTCAGAATTTATTTTTAAAAAATTACGTCCCTTGGAGCTACTCTGATTGAGTGCATTTTTTGGCTTTGGGCGACGCCTTTGTTAAAAGTAAAGAATAATTGTACCACAAAATTGCCTAGGTGTTGCCTTTTCAAAATTAGTCTGTCTTCTTCCACTGCAACACATCATAAAGCTTTAGGGATGCAATCCACGCTGGACTAGTGGTTGCTACCAGTCAAATTCTGGAGGCGGCTTCTGGTACATGCGTTGTGTTTGCAATTTCAGGCTACGCCGTATGCCTACCTGAAGAGCCCCACCTTGGGGCGAAACCGGTCGTAGGCGGCAAAAACTTTAAATCTACTCAGCAGGTCCAAAATCTGTTTGGGAATATTTTCTAGCATCCCCCCCCTCGGGGGGGAAGACTGGATATTCTCCAGCGGGTGGCGGGGCGCCTGGGGGTAGCCCCTATTGCTTTATGTGATAGGTGTTCAGTGGAAGGCTCAAAAGATCTAATAAGCGATGCAGTCACAAAAGGACAGCTGATGTCCTGATGACACAATGCAAGCTTACCAGCCTGGAATTCCATGATATATATATATATATATATATATATATATATATATATATATATTATATATATTATATTATATATATATATATATATATATATATATATATATGTGTGTGCCTGGGGGTAGTCCCTACTACCTTATGTAGCAGGTGTTCAGTGGAAGGCCTAAAATGATAGATCTGTCATTCCTTCTCTCCCACTAACCCTCTCCCTTCTAGAACTAGTAGGCGATGCAATCACAATGCAAGCTTACCAGCCTGGAATTCCATGGCATTAGCGTAGCAAGAGCATTCTTAGAAATTAATGAAAAATTACGTACCTTGACCTATTCTGATTGAGTGCATTTTTTTGGCTTTGGGCGACGCCTTTGTGTTATATAATATATATATATATATTGTTTGACGCTTTTTTTTTTTTCACGTTTTGGGGATTAATTTCACGAATTATATGGGTTAATCTTTAAACAATTGAATCTTTTTTTACGAAAAAAAACAACATTCTTCTCATTAATAATCTCATGATTTTTCCTATACGGTAGGCTGTCGGGTACGATTAGGTCAATTGTGACCTGTATGCCCTAGGTGTGCAAATCAGACAATATTCTGCACCACTTCTTCGGAGTCATTTGTAAAACAGCTAACATAACTTTAATTTTTCTTTTACGAAAACAAGATGAGGATTTCATCCCAAAGTCTACCGTATTGTTTGGAGCTCACGTGCGTTTTTCTTTTAGGAACTTTCAGAGTTGTTTATCTTTTTAAGCTTATATCTTTCTGATCCATTTCCCTCCACTCTAAGCCAATCTCTGATTAACACACACGCAGGCGCACACAAATAAAGACGGACGCACAGCGCTTCCCGCCATTAGTACGCTCTGTTGGCTGGAGTAGTGACCGGAATCAGTCTGAAGAAGAAGAATAGCACGAGCAGCAAAATGACGTCACTATAAGCTTCAAGTCATGATATCGCTGGTCTCACGACGCCGTGTACAAAGTGACGATTTTTATGTTTCACGTCAATCATCCAAAAGGCACGCTCTTCCAGAGCTGACTGTTTTGTTCCACACAGCCTCTTCCAGGTCTAACTGTTTGATGGGAGTAAATAGTGGCTCCAAAACTTGCAAAAATGAATGAATTATTATCGAAAAAGTTGAAGAGATACAACGCTGGATTACAAACTCATTCAGTATCTCCCTTTAATCCCCTCCCCCCTTACCCCGCCTGATCCGCACGGCAATGGCACACACAAACACAGACGGCAGAATGGCACACACAAACACAGACGGCAGACACACGGCGCTTTCTACCGGTTACGTTCTGTGGGCTGGCGTAGCCACAGCCATTCTGAAGAGTAAAGTGGAATGGAGCATGCCCACAAATCCTCTTCTGTATGAGCTTGCATGCATATTACACCTTTTCCACAATACATTCGCAAATATCATACAAACAAAAACAACAACAACAGAAACAACAAAAAAAAAAAGAAGGAGAACATCGCGCCAGCTCATACACATGTAACTGAAAACACTGACGTGCTGGTGATTGCGTCAATTAGGAACTTTGTATAAAACACTGACGCGGTTGGTGCTTTTACGTCACCGTCACTGTTTGATTCTTCTGATGAAATCAAGGAGTCTTACTTTAGACATTTTTTTTTCCCGCATTGAACTTTTATTTTGAAAACATTGAAGAGGTACAAAGCTAGCCAAAGAACTCATCCAATGTCTTTCTACAAACTAGCCATATTCAAAATTTAAAGTGCATATAATCAAAATTGCGGACTCTAATCTGGGTCAACCGACTTTCTATAAACGGTCTTTTATGTCTTCAATGAGACATCAATTTACAATATACTCGGAGGCTCTCTTAGCCACTCACTTAATAAAGTATTTTGCCAAGTTTCAAGTTTGTGCGTAATATCGGAAATTCTCGTGTTAACATACATACCCACACGCACACATACATACGCACATAAGGCGCTTCGCACCAAAACGACGTTCAACAGCAAGGTTAGAGTGGCTAGACGTGACGTCATTTTTATCTTGTTACTTCTTTGCCAGACCATGAGCCCCGCCCGCCTGTTATGTCCTTTGCATTCAACGTAACGCGCTCCGACCAGCCCCATCCTAAAGTCTACCGTATTTCAATCATCATCATCATCATCAGTCCCTTGCCCGAACTGGGCGTTGGGGGGACTGAAAGGCAGCAGCAACAGACAGTGCTCTCCACTGAGTTCTATTTTGGGCGGTGGCAAGCAAGTCTGGCATCTCGAGTTCGGTCCATTCTTTTATGTTTGCGACCCAACTCTTTCTCTGACGACCTCGCCGACGACTTCCTTCGAGAGTGCCTTGGAGGATAGTCTTGGACAAGGTGTTGTGTCGGGTCACGTGGCCAAACCAAGCAAGCTTGCGCCGTTTCATGGTTGCCAGAAGGGGTTCATGTGGGCCCACCAGGGAAGTGACGATGCTCCGTACATATTCGTTGATCTTGTGCTCGCGGTACGAGATGCGGAGCAACTGTCAATCGTATTTCAATACGATTGACAAAATCTATCTTCTCATTAATACCCGCATGATTTTTCATAAACAGTGTTTGAGCCTGCTGTTTGTCCCGGCCCTGCGGTAGGATTAGGTCAAAATTGTGACAATGATGTAAGCCCTAGGCGTGAAAATCAGCAAGAAAATTGCAAAGTTGATCCTCTGATACATCAAATGTTAGTACTGCGATGAGTGACTTATAACATCGAGTCGTCACTATGAACACGGCGTCGTGGGACTAATGATGCCATGCGTGAAGCTTGAAGTGACGTCATTTCGCTGCTCGTGCTATTATTCTTCTTCAGAATAGCTATGCTACACCAGCCCACAGAGTTTAGAGCTTCCTCACACGGAGAAACGAAACGAAAATTTCGTCGAAATGTCCACATTTCAGACATTTCTCCAACATTTTTCCGTTTCACGAAATGCGAAACGGTACATTTCGAGCAATAGAACCTGTATCTATTCGCGAAACATTTCGCCGAAACATTTCTACCCGTTGCCCAATCAGCGTCGTCCGCTCGGTCACATGCTAAATCTGACGTCATTCAAGCCAAAACACTGAGGTGGCGGGTAAAGCGATGCCGTGGATTCAGGTCTATTATGGCTAAAAAAAACGCGTGATGTGACGCACGATTCTGTAAGATTTAAGCGAGGGGGATCACGTGTCAGTGAAGAGTTACCTCCCCTGTACCAATCGAAATGAATTTTCACGGCGTTTCTGTGTGTGCGGAGGAGGCATTTCGATGCAATGAAAATGTTTCGTTTCTTGTGTATTTCATTTCTCCGTGTAGGGAAGCCTTTACGAATGGCGGGAATCGCCGTGTGTCCGTCTTTATTTATGTGTGCCAGTGTGTGTGGATCGGAGGGTGGCGGGCCGGGTTAGAGTAAAAGCAGATGGATTCCTGTCGCTACACGAGCCCGAGGAGCGTCTGGAGGGAAGCGCCGTGTGTCCGTCTTTATTTGAGTGCGTCGAAGTGTGTGTTGATCAGAGGTTGGCTTAGAAAGGATCAGCATAATAATATGAACAACTCTGAATGTTCCTATAACATCTGACCTGCAAACAACACAATAGGCTTTGGGATGAAATCCTCATCTTGTTGTTCCGGTTTACTTCACTGGATGAGCGTTAGGTTATGGCGCTAAATTAGAATTTGAATAGGCGTTCGGAAATAAGAAGTAGGTCAAAACTGCATGTGTGAAGACGAATACAGTGGATTAAAGATATATAACATCGCTTGTAACCCTTTGCGTGTCGGTAGCGGTTTTTGTCGCGATGATTTCTATAGGAAAAACCGCTACCGACACACAAAGGACTCATGCACTGTTTCCGTCGACGGCACGTTCAATTTTGACCTACTTTAACCCATTCAGCCCTGACGCACTACAGCAGGAGATGGGTCGACCATGATAATTCAAGGGTAGTGCCAGATTAGCTAATCTGGCACTGCCCATGAATTATCATGGTCGATCCATCTCCTGCATCTGGTGCATAGTCATTAGATGACACCTCCAAAATTTGGAAAATACGGCTGTCGGGCTGAATTAGTTAATATCCTGCAATTTGGCATTGATTCTGTTCAAAGTGAAGGTCTCGCGCTTGAAAATAATTATGGCGTAGCCAATATACAAAAATAAACTTACATACAACAAAAACGTCGCTATCCTTGCACCTGCATGCATTAACGGCGGCTTGGTAGGAGTCTGCAAAAGATGATATAGCATACATGCCACGTGGAGATTTACAGTGTGCTCTTGGACGTGTTCGTGCGCTTTTGTGTGCCATGGCGTGCGTGCGCGTACGTGTATGTGTGCGTGCGTCCGTGGGTTTGTGCACATGCATGTGTGTGTGGGTGCGTGCGTGTGTGTGTACGCTTGTGTGTGTGTGTGTGTGTGTGTGTGTGCGCGCGCGCGCGTGCGCGCAACAGATTATATTTCATGCATAAAGCGTAGCATAAAACGTGGAGATTTACAATGTGTTCGTCAGTGAACTTGTTTGTGCATTTGCGTGTGCGTGCATGCACGTGTGCGTACGTGAGTACGCGCGTGTCCCTTGGTTAGTTAGGGGTTTAAAGTCCACGACATCAGAGTGGTCCTAACGGGTGGGTTATGGGGCCGGGACAGCTATTGCCTATTAACCCCTTCACTGCCGAGAGAAAGTGAACCCAGTCCAACTGCAAGAGGCATAAATCCTCATGAGCCCCCGTAATTGCGGGGCTCATGAGGATCTATGCCTCTTGCAGAAGCCACTTTGTATCCTTGTTTCTTTGAAGGCTGGGGATCGTTGACGTTAAATTGACAATGATTTCTACGTCACATAACACAATCTGCGTCCACTTGCAGTGCAGATATTAAGTACGACCTAAACACTGATCAATTCAAGAGCACTGCAACTGTGCCACTTTGATTTACTGTTATCTCAACAAGCCCGTCGTTTTGCCTGGACGTACGTGCAGACTGTATAGACAAGATGGCCGCGATGCAACACCTCCTGGCCGCCCGCTCCGGCAGAAATGGTCGCCACCCACAATATTGTAACAGACATTGTACCATCGTTTGAATGCTGCATCACGACTCATATTTTTTTTTTTGATGACTTTTGGCAATTTGTTGTGCTGTGACTTTTAATTGGATTTTATATTTTCCTCCGTGCGATGCTGGGAGTTGATACACGCTGATTCTTGTTAGTACCACTCGAATGCGGACCTCAGAAGAACAGCGCGCATTATGCGGTGGCAATACAACCAACGTGCTTTTCTACCCTTTCAATCATCTCAGGAGTGGCTCTTCCCACACTACACTCAACTAAAAAAACATCACTGCCTACGGAATAGCGCGAGTGCATACAACGAAGCTTAAGGCCCCCCACATTCCAGCTGAATGATGTGATGACAGACACATCCCCGACACAGTGACTGTGTTTCTTACAACAGCGTGTGCATGTGTGTACTCTTTAGAAACCATTTTGGACTGCTTTCACGTTAATGCTGTAATTCTACTACTATTGCTTTAAAAATGACTATGAAGTTATATACTAGTTAAGTTATAATTAAGGTGATGACTGTCAAGTTTATGCCGGAGCGACTGTCTAATAACCTGTGCTGTTTTTATAGCGACGGGCCCCCAGGTAGCAACTGTGAAAGTATAATTCGTCTTTTTTTCTTTTCTTTTTGAATTTATGCGTATTTCTCATTTGTGTATACTAGTCTCAGCCAAGCAGAAAGTTAAAAAAAAACATTATATTACGTGTTTAAGAGATACTATGATAGGGCTGTCTTTAGTTTGCTTTGTGTTAGGGCGGTTCAGGTCGGGTTGTGGCCGCTGGGGCCGGCCATCATGATGAGACGCCTTGGCGACGGGCTTCACCCGTCCCGAGCCATTGTCCATTTGTTGTTTGTAAACTGTTGTGTGAGTGTGGGTGATTGCGAGTTGCACCTGAGGTGGCGAGACAAATTTTCCTGTACGTGGCAACATGCATTTGGAACAATAAAATTTATTGATTGTGTGTGTGTGTGTGTGTGTGTGTGTGTGTGTGTGTGTGTGTGTGTGTGTGTGTGTGTGTGTGTGTGTGTGTGTGTGTGTGTGTGTGTGATCTCTCACCTGTTGAAGAGGATCAAAGTGTGTGTTGTAATGTCCGCCTAGACCGTAGTTTACAACCTGCACACACAATTACACACCACTGCTGTACACCTTTATCCGTTCCGTAAAGGTGAAAGACAGATGTAACCCCTTAACTGCCGGGGCAAGGCGAACTCTACCCAGATGCAAGAGACATAAACCCGCATGAGCCGCACAACAAACCAAGGGGAATTACTCAGCGCTGGACAACAGTTAGATCCCCTGCCCCTGGGCAGGGGATCTAACTGTTGTCCAGCGCTGAGTAATTCCCCTTGGTTTGTTGTACAATTCTGCCAGCGCTAGCCTCACCTATCTGGTTTGTGATTATCTAATGAATAGTTTAATCTCCAAACAACTTTCATTGACGCGGGAACACATGCAAACGATACAGCAATATAACTATGCAGATTATTTTCATTTTTCAATGAATCCTGGCCTACAAACATCTGCATTACCTGAATAAAGTTCTTAAATTGTTCAATCTTCAAATAGCTGTAACTTCTGTCTGATCAATTTTAGAATCTTTATAATACCGGATTTGTCCTATTACAGCAGAATCCAAAATCCATGCAGTCCCATCGGACCGACACGATAACTTGGCTTTCCTCCCTGACAAAATTCACATCATTTGCTTCGCCGGTGATCGTTACAATCCAGGGGCGGATCAGTTACCTCCTGGGGGGTGAGGGGGCGGGGTCCAACGTTTTGATTGGGGTGGGTGGGTGGGGGGCGGCGGCAGAGAGAGAGAGAGAGAGAGAGAGAGAGAGAGAGAGAGAGGGAGAGAGAGAGGGAGAGAGAGAGAGAGAGAGAGAGAGAGAGAGAGAGAGAGAGAGAGAGAGAGAGAGAGAGAACAATGAACAATGAACAATGAACCTTTATTTTCCAACGGTAGAAGTTATTGGTAACAGGACCAGTTTTCAAACTTGCCGAGAGAGAGAGAGAGAGAGAGAGAGAGAGAGAGAGAGAGAGAGAGAGAGAGAGAGAGAGAGAGAGAGAGAGAGAGAGAGAGAAAGGCGGCAAACGGAGGTGAGAGGGCGGGGGGGGGGGGGGGGGGGGGGGGGTAGGTAGCGTATGCGTGTGGAAACTTGCCAAAAAATCAAACAGGGGGTGGGGTTCCAAACACCCCAAAAAGAGACTTTGTTGTGGCATTTTACAGAATTGTGGGTCGGGGAGGTGGGTGGCGAACCAGAACCCTTGGACCCCCCCCCCCCCCATCCAACCTCCCCCCTCCCCCCTCCCGAGATACACCACTGCAATCTGCTGTCTCTAAAGACTAGCACAGACATGTGCGACATTTCTTACACACATTTCTTTGCTGCCTTTGAGCGGAACAGCTGTATCACACACGTTTGGAACAGCTGTATCACGTTTGGGCGGTCCGTGGCGCAGTGGTTAAGGCGCCTGCCACCAATTCCAAAGGTGAGCGGTTCGATACCGGGTTCCGGCGTTGGACTTTTCTCCTCTGGTAAGTGTCACCGTTAATTCGGGCGGACCGTCGGGGGTTCATTCTCCGGGTACTCCGGTTCTTCCACCCCCCCCCCCCCCCCCACACACACACACACACACACTTTGGTACCGGTCTCAGGCCACTTTACAAATTTCAAATACAAGCGATCAAAAATCTCTGTAACTTCAGTAGCTGACTGGCCCTTCGTTTGTCTTGTACTGTGTTTGTCTTAACTCATTCTACCCCAGACGCACCACAGGCAGATAAGGATCGACCATGATAGTTCGAGGGTGATGCCAGAATAGCTTGGCGCCTATGGGCGCCAAGCTATTCTGGCATCACCCTTGAACTATCATGGTCGATCTTTGTCCTGCACTGCAATGCAGTCTTCAGAGGACAACGGCAAAATTTAAGGATTTCGGTTTTGGGGTAGAATGAGTTAAATGGCGTAAATCCGTGTCTGTTTCGTGAGTGTGTGTGTTGGGTTTCAGGCGCGGCGCTTTGAGTCGATTTCCCCAAAATTGAGAAAAAGCGCCTATATAATAACGGTATTATTATTATTATTATTATTATTATCACACGTTGGTGATAAGCCGTGTTTTGTGAACGGCCAAGTGTGCACAATATTGTCCTGTAGAAAGTTCGGTCAACAAAAAGGTATGGGCACACGCGATATTGAAACTTGACCTACTTTCAGCTCACGCGCAATGACATCTTTTCACAGTGACGACTTGCACTCTGGCGTCATGCGCTTCGCTATTAGGAACATTTGTCTGGCATCCAAAATATTGACGTCACATAACAAAGTAAATTACGTCAAGACCTTTGCCAAGACACAATGGCGGCTTTGTTGTGACTAGGTGTGTGCCGAAGACCAGCTGACATCGAATTTATGCCAAGAAAAAGGTGAGTAAGAAATAGATTCTTACATCCATGTTTAGGTGATACTGAGAATCTCACTCTCGTGGTTTTAAAACCTTATCCTACTCCCTTTCGCTCGTAGGATAAGGTTTTAAAACCACCCGAGTGAGATTTTCAGTATCACCTAAACACCGATGTAAGATTCTGTATGTCTATACTCGTGAAATGACTGTTTACACCAAACCTCCCGTGCACGTGCAGCCACCGGTACTCTGTAGAGTACCAGTGGTTGCATGCACGAGGGAATTAAAAAATAATCTATTGCAAATCTATTGCAAAGTTCACAGAATTGTCACCTGTAGCGGTTCTGCGGAGCTGGGGCCATGAGGCAATCTCTGTGTGGTATCCAGTCCTGTGACGTCAGTGATTCTTGACGACAGTCGTGACGCGAGTGACAAATCTGAGTCAGCGATCCAGCATCTGCGCATCAGGCAAGAAAAGTTACACTTTTGGTTTAGCCCTTTGCTCCTGACGATACCTTTGGGCGGAAAAGAGGCGTAACTACGCGTCTTTTCCGCCAAACAGTATCGCCGGTACCAGTCGAAGGGTAAACACTCAGGCCCTAAGTTGGTGTTGTCGTCTGAAGACAGCAATCACGTTCAGGACATAGACCGACCATAACAATTCAAGAATAGTGATAAAACAGCTTGACGCCCAGAAACGTAAAGCTATCCTGGCAAGGCTTGTTCTGCCGCCTGTTGTATTGTGTCATGGTTGTCTGGGTTCTCTCATTCGCGCGGCCGTATCGCATAAGAGAAGAACCCAACGGATAAAGAAACACGCTTAGAAAAGACAGTTACAACACAGAAATTTGCCGCGTGTCATTATGCGATATGTCTCGAATGGGAATCACAGCGCTGGACAGACACAAACAGTTAGATCCCCTGCCCCCGCCTATCAGGCACCCAATCGCCAGCCGACAGAGAAATACGCAGGTATAGAACAAGACGATCATTTCCATCCTCAAAATGATGGAAATGATCGTCTTGTTCTATACCTGCGTATTTCTCTGTGGGCTGGCGATTGGGTGCCTGATAGGCGGGGGCAGGGGATCTAACTGTTTGTCTGTCCAGCGCTGTGATTCCCCTTGGTTTGAGTACAATTCTGCCAGCGCTAGCCTCACCTATCTGGTTTGTGAATGTCTCGAATGTGTTAAACGTCTCTGGTCACCTCATAGTTCAGACGATGCACAAAACCAAATAGAAAACAGATTAGGAGTTTCTCCTTCGCTGCTATGAAATCATCGTTTGGAAGCAGACTCGCCCAGATGCAGCTCGACTCATTGTCGCACATAAGACTGACTTTGTACGATATGATACTTTCAAGTGATTCATCAACCGACTCAGCCCATGCAGCTCCAACGCCCTACAGCAGGAGCTGGACTGACCACGATAATCCAAGGGTAGTGCCAGATGAGCTTGGCGCCTATAGGCGCCAAGCTCATCTGGCATTACCCTTGGATTATCGTGGTCAATCCATCTCCTTCAGCTGGCACATAGTCTTTAGGTGACACCTCCAAAATTTTGGAAATGCGCCCGTGGGGTTAAATGGTGTTCCTAAATTGTACACTTAATGAAGGCTTGCCCCTATGCGTATGCGAGCGTGTGTGTGTGTGTGTATGTGTGTGTGTGTGTGTGCGTGTGCGTGTGTGCGTGTGTGTGTGTGTGTGTGTGTGTGTGTGTGTGTGTGTGTGTGTGTGTGTGTGTGTGTGTGTGTGTGTGTGTGTGTGCGTGCATGTGTTACTGGTGGCTCGTCCTGGCGAAAGTTACTGCACTTCCTGCTGCCGTATTCTCGACTCTAGATCTTCGCATCTGCAAACACACATACAACAGAATTAACTTAAAGGCCCACTACTGCCGTAACTGTTCAAAGATGCACTTCGGTAACAGGTGTTTACGAAACACTACACACAGGTCAAGCTATGGTTCGTTTAGACACAGGACAATCCAGTTCAGCACATGTCGTTTTGATATCAAGTAATTTGACAATGACTCTACTCCGTTCTATAAAGGCAACGCTATCAGTACGAGAAACAGCTAAAAATAGATTGACACGCTAACGGCTGGGCAGAATAAATTTACGCGTGTGCTTTTGTTGCGTGTCCCAACTGCTGAGAGAGTTCATTAGGTGGTTCGACAAGGCATAACAAACACAAATGGTGCTAAAATATGTCTTTAAATTTTCGAGTAATGGTACTTTAAAGGGAAACTTGAGACAGTTGAGTCTAACACCCAGAAAAAGCTACTCTGCGAACAGACATCAGCTTCAGTACTTAACAAGATGGGATGAACCATAACCCACAAAGTCCCTTCTATATGAAAGCTGTCTCCGCTGTCAAGGGTCTCTACCTTTTGTCTTTGACTTGATTCTGATGTTGAAATAGCTCCTTCTGAAGAAGCTTCGCAGATGTGCCAATGCGTAATTGTGAACTCTAGAAAGGGAGCGCAGTGCATACGCGTCATTGGTTTGTAAAACGTCATTTGTCATGACGTATTTTTTTGTTTTTACGTAATTATATATTTAACGTAATATGAGATTCGCTTTCGCTTCAATACTTGGGGGAAAATGGTAACAAAACTAGAATTTCACGGTACAATTTCAGTCTTGCTATAATTTGTGTGAAAGCAGGTTGACTTTACTACATGCTATACTAAGTACACCTGCATGCTCTTATGAAAGAGCGTCGATGTGTGTGTATGCGTGTGCGTGTGCGTGAGTGCATGCGCGTGCTGCAACCATCCTCAAGAGGCATAGATGTTCATGCGCCCTCCGGGCACTTGAGGATCTATCCTCTTGGAGATGCGCGCATGTGTCATTGGTTTGTCAAACGTCATTAATTTTGTCATGACGTATTTTTTTATTTTAACGTAATTTTATATTTAACGTTATATGAGTTTTGCTTTTGTTTCAAGACTTGCGAAAATGGTGACAAGGCTAGAATTTCACGGTACAATTTCAGTCTTGATATAATTTGTGTGAAATCAGTTAGTTAGTTATTTGGGTTTAACGCAGAGCAGGCGACTAAGGCCATCTCACGGCGGGATGGGTAAAAATCTGGTCAGTCAGACTAAAAGCAGGTCTTAAATATAGCTTTAAAATGTCAGGCTAAAATTTCGCACATGTCTTTAAAAGAAACGACTACATACTCACAAAAAGGTCAAATAAAAAAAATTAACATAGTCTATGAATGCTCAGATCTTGTTAAAAATGTTGCATTCTCTCAAGAAATTGAAGATTTTGTCCGGGGGAACATCCCGGAACAAAACCTTCAAGGAGTCTGCTGTGAAGTGTTTATATCTCGTGTCAATTAGATCAGCACAATACAGCAAAAAGTGTCGAACAGAAAACTGCTCGTCACAGGTAAAAACACCATGGACGCTCATCCTGTTTTAGTAAGTAAGAGTGCGTAACATACGTGTGCCCGATGTGGAGCCGAGTAAGGACAGTCTCCTCACGGCGGCTGCCGCACTCGGAAAGGTAGACTGTCGGACACCGTAGGAAGAGCTTCATGCAGCTTGTTCCCTTCCTCTTTGTCCCACTCGGACTGCCACTCGCGGCAGGCCGGGTTGACTTTACATAGCTACATGCTATACTAAGTACACCTGCATGCTCTTCTGAAAGAGCGTCGATGTGTGTGTATGCGTGTGCGTGTGCGTGATTGCTTGCGCGCGCTCCAAACATCCTCAAGAGGCATAGATGTTCATGCGCCCTCCAGGCACATGAGGATCTATGCCTCTTGGAGATGCACGCATAGTGTGTGAGGTGACGGAGTTGCTTCTTTTACGACACCGACACTGTCTGATTTTCTCTAGAAGTGAAGTTTCTTTTTACTGTTTTAATTATTTTCTGAAAAGAACTAATTTTTACTAAAGAAGTTGAAAGGATACAAAGCTGGCTAACAAACTCATCCAATGACTTTCTCCAAACTAGCTATATGCAAAAGTTCAAGTAAATATGACAAAAATTACGGAGTCTAATCTGGGCTAAACCGACTTCCTGCAGACAGTTGTTATGTCTTCAATGAGATATTAATTACAATATGCTCGGAGGCTCTCTTAGCCTCCCACTAAAGAAAGTATTTCGCCAAGTTTCAAGCTTGTGTGTACAGAATATCGGAGATTCTCTTGTTTACATACATACGCACATACATACATACATACATACGCACATACATACGCACATACGACGCTTCGCGCCAACGCGAACGTTCAGCAGCGAGGTAATTTTATATTGTTACTTCAATTGTTAGAGGTTTAGCCTGCTCGCCTTTGACATCATGGACATGCTGTTAAATTCGCCCCACCTCGACCCGTCTATAAATAGAAGGGACTTAAAAACGTACCTTGCTGTTTGCAAAAGCCTTCACGGCTTCGATTTCGGTGTCGGAAATGACGTCATAGATGAGAGACACGTAGGGGACAAGGGAGACGACTTCCTCTTTGTAATTCACGTACGGTGTGGTGACGCCCCGCTTGTAGCGACAGATATGAAATGATCGGATTTTGGCCTGTGAAAAACATATCATACAGTGTTTGACTGCTGATTGTCGATGGATGTAAGGGTGGATGGGCTGGCAGACGGACGGATTGATGGATGGATGGATAGATGGGATGAAATGAGTTTGTGAGTGAATACAATGATACGTTTTTACAACCCACAATAATCATTTCGCAGTACTCAGAATACTAACCACTGTGTGATGTTTGTGTCGTGAGCACAGCTCACTCATGTTTTGGTGCCAAGGTTCTCTAGGGAAGCCTGTTGGAGGTTTGTCTGTCAATTCCTTGCCAAGCTCTGTCACATCACCGCCTGCTGTTGCATCTAAAAGAAAAGTAAATACAAAATAAAGCAAACGAATGTACAAAAAAAAAAAAAAAAAAAAAAAATAAGAGAAGATAAAGTTGCAGGAGATGGCTTGACCATGATAATTCAAGTGTAGTGCCAGATTAGCTTGGCGCCTGAAGGCGCCAAGCTAATCTGGCACTAGCATTGAATTATCATGGTCAAGCCATCTCCTGCTGTAGGGATCCGGTGCTAAAAGGGTTAAGTTGTACGTGTACAGGGGAGCGTTTAATGCCATGCGTTTTCAAGTAAAAAGTGCAATTAAAACCATGTGAATTTGTCTTGATGCCAGTTACTGAAAAATATAATAATATCACACCATTATCACACACAACTAATAATCACAGTAAACCTGCGTCATTCACCCACATGTGGAATAATATCTTCGTGCTAATATTTAAGCCCTTCGCACACAGCGGCAACAAATTCGGTTTTACTGAGAATCATTGCATGAGGCACAAGTATAATTACCAACCTCTTGACTGCTGCTGATGATACTGTTTGGCGGAAAAGAGGAGCAGTAGGCCTACCGCCGAGCAGTATCGTCAGTAGCAGTCAAAGGGTTAAAGATGCCATCAATCGATTCGATACTCGTGATATGTGCTTCTTTGATGTGAATGTTGTTTCTTGTTTTACGACAACGAAGAGGTTACGCTTTGTCCATCGTGGTTTTTTTATGAATGGCCAAGATTTTGAACTTAACATTTCATCAACAGGGGACTAAAACGATAAGCAGGTTGCAGTTACTCACTGCTATATGACACGCTTTCCTTGTATGCTTCAGTCGCTTTTTCCACATTCCCTGCCTAACAGAGAAAAGTATACAGCATTTGTAACCAACGTCGATTTGCAAGTGTCATCGTGATACAGAAATACGTGTACAAAATCAGCGTAAAAAAATCACTGTATGAAACGGAGAGGTGGGCCTTGTTTCAACTTGATATCTCTGGACCACCCTCATCCCCAACCCACCCCAACAGCGAAGGCGCCAAGATGATCCGGCGATTCTCATAGATTTCGTGGTCGTCTCGGGTGTAATGTTAATCTAGCAATTTCCTTCAGTTTTCATGACGGGTCCGCCTTCATAGCTGGCATGCAATCTTTATAGACTCTCTCTAAAGTTTCGAAAATCAGTATGACGTTGTGAACTGTTTAACCCTTTCGCTGTTGCTAGCGACTTTTGTCGAGCTGATTCCTACAGCGGGAATCACCTCGACATATGTCACTACCGACAGCCAAAAGGTTAAAGCAATATATCACACTGAAAGTCTGCCACAGCAAATACCGTCTTTGATCAGTCACAGTTAAGATATTGTGTCCTGACGTCGAAAATGCCAAATTTGAAAGTGGTCCTTTGAAGACTGCAGCACAGTTCGGGAGACATATCGACCATGATAGTTCAAGGGTGGTGGTAGTATAGCTTGGCGCCTATGTGCCACCACCCTTGAACTATTACGGTCGAGCCATATCTTGCTGTAGTGTGTCGCGGGCAGAATGGTATAACACAAGTGAACTGAGGCAGAGAAAACAAAAAGACAAGATCGGCTGAAACGTACATACAAATAGGCTCTTCCCAGCAGTCCTAGCGTATCCGCAACTATCTTTTCCTTTGTCATCCAGTCTGAGGCATCGTCTGGCGTCACTCCTTCCTCTGACGTCATTCCTTCCGCCTGTGTCATGGCTGGTGAGCCTGCCCCAAACCAGTTTCCTTCTCTTCCTTTTCTTACCGCTAGTTCCAACCATAAGATAGCCAAATCCATCAATCCGTCCTCGAAACCCTGTCTGCCAATGTTGTAAGCGTCCCATGGGCTGAGAGGAGGGCCTAGGTACCCGCTGTAATTCCCTGCGTACGCTTCGTCGACCGGAAATGCGTAGACTTTCTGTAGCCTCAAGATGGCGGACAGGGATCCGTGCAGATCGTCTTGTGTTGGTAGCAGTGCTTTGTGGTAGTTACTCAGCTCATGGAAATCTGGAGGAGTAAACGTATGAACAGTTGCGTTTATTAAGGTTTCTTCATTGTGCAATATTCTAGAGAATATCACAGGAGGCAAAATGTTGTCACTTGCTTGATTTGATAATGATTTGATGCCCTATCTAGCCCCGAAAACCTCCATGTTGAGCATGCTCGTGTATGTAGCGCTGGGATGGTGGCTAAGTGAAATAAAGGGAAAGAAAATTTAAAGAAAACATGCAAAAAGTTTTAATTAACTGAATTAATCTCATCACTGCCTGCAAACGCAAATCTTTCTTGATCCAGTGCTAAGGAACTAAAGCCGTCCAAAGAAAATGAATATAAATAAGCGTCAGCAATAGGCATAGATCCTCATGAGCCCCCGCAACAGCGGGGGCTCATGATGATATATGTCTCTTGCAGTTTGATTTTTTTTTTCGGCAGTTAAAGGGTAATGTAACGCACTTAGCCGTAGCATATTTCAAACTGTAGCGTTTGAAGTATCCGCCATCATTGCCTCAAGGCCAGTTCCAGATCTCTGTCACTATGCAAAAAACAATCAATGATTATGTATTCATGTACGGCAGCAGGTATGTGCGCATTACAAAGAGGATAGGTCCAAATCTGCAGTTTACTTCGTCGTAGATTTGATTCTTCGTCGTATTTTCCCGCACACTCTAATGGCCACCAAAAAAGCACAAAAAAACACCCACAACAGTCTCTGTTTTGTACTATCAGCTGTTTCAAAGGGGAAAAAGTGGCCTTAAAAAAATAGGTGCTCTCTCAAGAGAAGTCTTGAAAGGCAAAAGATGTCACCTGTCATTAAAGACCATCATTGAGGTGGCTACAGACACCTAAATGATGGTCTTTAATGACAGGTGATCTCTCACAATGGTGGTTGCTCAGAACCACTTTTGTGGCTTTTTCTTTTTTGGCGGGGGGGGGGGGGGGGGGGGGCGGGGGGGGGGGGGGGCAACATTGCATACAAAATGATATTATACACGCATTATAAAGAGTTTACCTGGATACGTTTCAATGACGTGCTGCCATGAGTGAAGAAAAGTGTTGATGGTGAGATAGGCTCCGTTTGGATGGTTTGCCACGTCTTTGCCTAAATTCCCCGCTGCCAGCTCCCTTGACCGATGCTCTAAAAGTCTGCAATCAAGCCAGTCAAGATGCAACAAGTGCACATTGCCTGGCACCAAAGTTGATTTTACAAAAACCAAGGGGAATCACTCAGCGCTGGACAGACAAACAAAACAGTTAGATCCCCTGCCCCCGCCTATCAGGCACCCAATCGCCAGCCCACAGAGAAATACGCAGGTATAGAACAAGACGATCATTTCCATCCTCAAAAAGAATGGATCAGGTCTCTTATATAACCCATGTCTTTCTCCGAAACTTAGGAAGTAGGCAGGAGAAACATACATACACAAACAAGAAGGTGCGCTACTATATGTGGTCGGGTAAATACTCTGATTTCCCACAGTAGATGCACAGAACATTACACAACAATGTAACGATTCAAAGTTGCCTCGAGTTATAGATACTCACAAACCAGATAGGTGAGGCTAGCGCTGGCAGAATTGTACACAAACCAAGGGGAATCACTCAGCGCTGGACAGACAAACAGTTAGATCCCCTGCCCCCGCCTATCAGGCACCCAATCGCCAGCCCACAGAGAAATACGCAGGTATAGAACAAGACGATCATTTCCATCCTCAAAAAGAATGGATCAGGTCTCTTATAGCTGATTTAAAGCTGATTTTGTTTGGTAAAACCCCGTTTACCCGTTCACTGCCGAGAAAAAAAGTGAACAGATCCAACTGCAAGAGACATAGATCCTCATAAGCCCCCGCAAAGCGGGGGCTCATGAGGATCTATGCCTCTTGCTGAGACAAATTTGTATCCATCTTGCTTGGACGGTGTCGGCTTTTGGTCATTGAAAAAAACAAGATTTCAGAAATAAAAATGTACGTACAGTGGCAGGGAAGGGGTTAAACGTTTATGGCATAAGGTCTTTGGTCCACCACGAAGGTGATTTCAAGGATGGGGCACCGAATAGGGTCTGGACAACTTTTGACCCCAGCTGGATTCGAACCCGTTACCTTTCGGACCTGCGTCGAACGCTCTACTACAGAGCCGCCCAGCCCCCAAAACTAAGTTTTAATGAATTGAGTTAGTTATTTGGGTTTAACGCCGAGAAGGAAACCAAGGCCATCTCACGGCGGTTTTAATGAATTGACCCAGCAAGAGGCATACAACGGCAACAGTAGTTTTGCAAGTCCATTTTTCAGTGAAAAGCGAGATTTTCATTCTATTACAATGAAAATATCGGTTTTCGCAAAAATTGGACTTACTGTCTTTTGCAGTAGGGCTCGTGAGGGTCTCTGGCTTTTACGGTTGTGTATCGTCCGTTGTGGCCCGGCACTGGAAGGGTTAACAGAGTGATGTAAGGTTCAATGTAGAAAAAGACTTATACAGACAGCCAGATTGAAGACAGACACATATACAAAGAGACAGAGTCAGACAGACAGACTGTGCTTGAGGCTTACAATGTATTCAGTCTGATTTTTTCTCTCACTGCATTCATCACCATTTCTTCCAGTACCGCCAGATCCGACATCTTTGCCGATGACGTAAACACGTCTGCGTCACATCGTGACGTCATATTGAACAGCAGCACGATCATCCCCGCAAAAGCGTGTAGTGTCTCCATCGCTGTGTGAGACATAAACCCACGTGATGAGATCGTGAATTATCGTTAGACAGATTTATAATGTTGTGTCGTGGCATTCTATGTTGTATTAGCTTTTTATGCCACATGTACAATGGTCCCACATAAGTTATATAACCCTAAGGCTCTTCCGTGAGAAATATACTGACGAGCAAAAGAAATGCGACATTTCTGGAGTTAGTGTAGTGACTATTTCCCACAGAATAGTCGCCATCAAGGAACTTTTTTCTTGTAGGATTTCTGGATCTGCTGCGTGAGCTGGACTGCTACTGGTGTGATATATAACTGCTACACATGGAATGTACACATCTGCAATACCAAACCCATACTGATTACTTGGTTACTTCCCTCGATCCGACCCACATGCCTGATCAAATGAGTTGGCTAGCGCGTACCATATTCTGATGTCTACCGTGGACATGTTTTCGCTAGATTCATGTGGAGAGGCAGAGGCCGCTCATGAGGATCTGTGCCTCTTGTCGAGACCACTGTGTGTCTGTCTTCCTTGGGCGGTTGCAGCGTTAGGTTGTTGAATCAAAATAGATTTCAGAAGGGGAAAAATGCGTTTAGCGGCAATTGAGGGGTTAACTTAAGCAGAGCAATGTCATAGAGTCGGGGGTGCACACAGATTAACCCTTTGGATGTCGGTAGCTGTTTTAGTCGCTGTGATTCCTGTAGGAATCATCGCGACTAAACCCGCTACGGACACCCAAACGGTTAAACTATACAATTGTCAGTCTAGACACAGTACATGAAGTTGCATTGAACAAAAATGCTTTCGGTACTAAAATTCGCGAATGAAGCGGTTCTTTTAGCTTAATTGTCCAGCCTTAACTAGGATTTTCATATTACATTCTAATCACAAGCCACGTGAGTACTGAAGCACAAACGTTTCGTAACTCTCCCGTTTTAGCTAAGGCCGGAGAGTAAGAGAAGAAAAACCTTCCACTGCACGACATTTAAACTTCATAAATAAACACACTGTGCACCATCATAGCCAGAAATATTATTATACTGTGACCATTTATAAGGGTGCTGTTATGAACTATTCAGCTTTACCAGGGATTCTATATAACGGGATATAAAACGGCCTCTTTGCGATGCCAAACATGTTTGCCAGGGGCCCTGTGGCTACGACTGGGCCGGCCGGGCGCGCATTGATGCAGAACACATCTTAGTTAGCAGAACCTAGTTAACTCATTCTACCCCAGACACACCACAGCAAGATAAGGATCGACCATGACAGTTCAAGGGTGATGCCAGAATAGCTTGGCGCCTATGGGCGCCAAGCTATTCTGGCATCTCCCTTGAACTATCGTGGTCGATCTGTGTCCTGCACTGCAATGCAGTACTTCAGAGGACAACGGCAACATTTAAGGATTTCGGTGTTGGGGTGGAATGGGTTAAGCAATCCGCGAGTCGCGATCAAACCAGTTAGGGAGGTAGTGCGCATGCTCCAAAGGACGCAGCCGGTTGTCACATGCCGCTCAGGTGTGCATATAACATCTGCTCCGCTGCTACTTTTTTATTAATAGATGCTTACCAAAAGAAAAAGTGTCGTGAAGTAATCTGCCCTGATGCAATCAAAAACTGAAAGGTTAGGTGTGAAAGACATTACCATTATATGTTAAGATAATGCAACCCTGATAAAAGGTGCAAACCAAAAGAATAATTGTCATGAACTAATCCGCTCTGAGGAGAATCAAGAACTAAAAGGTTCGGTGTGAAGAGATATTACCATTATGTGTTAAGATAATGCAACGCCGAATCAAGGTGTGAACGCAGAAGATAGAGCTACTTCATAATTATATCAAATCATTATATTATCAGTCTTAGATTATCAACATGAACGAATAAGAAGTATGCGACTAAAAAACTGTCTTAACAACATGCCAACAAATTAATTAAAAGCACATGTCAAAAATAATAGTATTGAGGACACCAGAAGTTCAGGCTATTTTGATCTGGCCATTTCATTTTATTATGACGAGCTATCTGAAATTTGTAATAGGCTTTTGCTCTCTCACATATGCGCGCATCGCCAAGAGGCGGCTTTGAAATTTTTAGTGTCACAACTTCTTGACAGTAAATCTGAGCCAGGGCCATATACCTTATGGCACAGATTCGCACTATTTACATGAAATAAATATATAAAATGTGTATCAAGAAAAAAGAAGCCTTTGCAGACAAAATCAAGCTTGATCAAGTCCGATATGAGGAAAGCGTCGTTTTGGTCCAACTTCACGCCACATTAACCTTTAAACGGATCGTCACTTACACACTTCTTGTATACCTTATGATATCGAGCCCGACTATCAGAAGGAATTAAATAAATACAGAAAATGTGTAATACACATGGAAAAAATAATGTTTTGTTAAACAAAATCAAGTCTGGTGCGCCAGAGTAAAACAAGCAAAGTCCGATGTGAGGAAAGTGCGTAATGATCGAGCAACTAACATACAACAAACCAGGTTCATACATCTTGGACACGCTGAATGAAACCAAACTTCCAATAATGTACAACACTGCAGAACGCAGCGCCTCAAAACGTGCGTTTAACAGTCAAATTGAGCTGAAGACAATAGTAGCAGACAGCTTTGAATCTTGTGACGTATCGTGAAGTCACGGCGCGGCACACCTATCGCGTGATTTCGCCTAGTTTCCTGTCCCGTTGTACAGAATCCCTGGCTTTACTGCCCGCATAAAAACGGCTTTACTGCGTGTACAATTTCGCTGCATACCCTTCACGGCCGAGAAAAAAGTAACACAATGCAGCTGCAAGAGACATACATCCTCATGAGCCCCCGCGACTGCGGGGGCTCATGAGGATCTATGCCTCACGCTGAGACCAATCTGTGTCCATCTTTCTTGGACTGTTTTGGCTTTTGGGTCGTTCAATGAAGCAAGATTTCGGAAGCAAAAATGTACGTACAGTGTACTACAGTGGCAGGGAAGGGGTTAAAATTATTGTCTTACACAGAAGAAGTGTGGTATGCTTAGAACATCTGCGTGAGATATATGTAAAATTCATGCAAGCACATTTGCTACTCATGGTCGTGCCATGCAGTGATCGGCAAAAGCCAACGCGTCATTTCTGGCGTTTACCATTGTAGAACAGTATTATCTAAGTGTGGCATAAAAGCTAGGCCGCTACTTACAACAGACAGAACTTCCCTGGTCACAAACAGCGGACAAGTCCGCCGTCTGCTCTGGTTAGTAAGCTGTGTTGTCTTCTCTACATCGTATCATTGGCCCTGAGACCCGACAACAAACTGCACAACAAATACAGCAGAACCTGTTTTGAGTGACCACCCTCACGAGAAATCACCTGACATTAAAGGCCATCATTCAGGTGGCTGTAGCCACCTGAATGATGGCCTACTGACACTTTTACCCTTCAAGACTTCTCGTGACAGAGCACTCGTATTTCAAGACCTCGCAAAATGAAGCGGTTGCTCATAACATGTTTTACTGTGTGAGGGCTTACCACGTGTGTGTACTCAAGAAGAAAAGAGCGACGTGGCTCCGAGCTGAGCGTATGTAGAGTTAAACTGCCTCTGAGGTCATACCGGCTTCTGCATGCTCGACTGATGTATGCCTGTGGATAGACTGTATGCTAAAGCAGTGTATAGTTTCTGTGAAAGGTGACAAATGAGTCTAAGTCATAGCCACTCGGTGAAAAAAAAAAACTTATTCGAGACGTGCCGCATACGCATACGCGGCATAACGCCGCGTATCCGTATCCGACACGTCTCGAATGGGTTTAAAGTAATGCCTTTCATAACCAGCCACCATATTATTATATTTAGGGAATCGTCTGAGAGCTTTAGGATCGAAAATCGTATAGAATCACTGCGTCGTGCATATGGAGTCAGCTTCACAGAGATGAAGACCATCATTAAGTCTGTGTACAGACCACCACAACGGCCCCTAGACAGTTACCATCAGCTGTCCAGACAAGAGCAGGTGACCATTTTCCGTCTGAGGACCGGGCACATGCGGTGACTGACTCAATTTCCACCTGCACAGACGCTTCCACCTCGTGCCATCTCCCCTGTGCCCTTGTGGAGAAGCAGAGCAAACCACAGAGCACATCCTCCAGGACTGTGGGAACCACCAGCTGCTGAGGGAGGAGATATGGCCAAAGCCCGCCACTCTACAAGAGAAACTGTACGGGCCTGTGGAGGCTCTACAGAAGATCACAGATTTCATTTTGAGAGCCAAACTCCAAGTGTGACGGTGTTCGATAAGAAGAAGAAGACTACGTGCATGTCACGGAATGTAAATGCCAATGTCAGTGTCGCGGAATGTGAATGTGAATTTACCGGGACAGCTCAAAGATTGTGTCTGATATGTCTAGCGCCTGTACAGGTTGATCAACCACTATCCTTGACGTGTCAGGGTGCGGTGGTTCTACCTTCCTTATTTGGTGCTACAAGTGAAACCCGTAGCGTGAAAGAGCGCAAGGTAATTCGGCAAATATTTTCATAGCCTACACCTCACATACGATGTAATTGTGTATGGTCACAACACATGAAATTATGTAGCGTCCAACACTAAAAGTCCGTTATGCGTCTTGCGCTCCGACAACACAGATTAACCCCTTGACTGCCGAGAATAGGCGAACATCACCCAATTGCAAGAGGTATAGATCCTCATGAGCCCCCGCAATTGCGGGGGCTCATGAGAATCTATGCCTCATGCTGAGACCGATTTGTATCCATGTTCCTGGAACGGTTGTGGCTTTTGGTCTTTGAATGAACACAGATTTCAGAAACAAGATGTACGTCCACTGGCTGGGAAGGGGTTAATATAGTGCCAGCAGGGCCGGATCAGTTACCTCCTAAAGGTGAGAGGGGCGTCCACCTTTTGTTTGGGACCTTTAACCTGACTCAAAAGACCGTGTGTGTGTGTGGGATGGGGGTGGGGGGATATGCGCGCCAAGCGTGTGCCAGAACCTCTTGCACCTCACCATCCGTCGAAATAACGAAAGACGGGGATGTTAGTGGAAGGTGGGGGGTGGGGGGCGGTCCAAACTCTATGAAAAGGAATTTGATAAAGCTTTTTGGTTTGGGGGGGGGGGGGGAGGGAAAGGGAAAGGGTCTGGAACTCTCGGACACCCACATCACCACCCCCACCCCCCGAGATCCGCCGCTGGCCAGGTAATATTAATACACACACACACACACATACACACGCACCACGCACACGCACGCACGCACACACACGCACACACGCACACACCACACACACACACACACACACAGTATACTTCGCTTATATCAAGGGCCGATATAACAGCGTTTTATTAGAGGTTCCCTCTGCACTCTTTGTATATGAATTACTTTGCTTTTAATAAACTTTGGATATAACAAGAAGGAAAATTGGGTCCCCTGTCTATCTGTTACATCAGAATTGTATATGTTGTTCTGTTCTATTCTATTCTGTTCTATTCTATATTATATTATATTATATTATATTATATTATATTATATTATATTATATTATATTATATTATATTATATTATATTATATTATATTATATTATATTATATTATATTATATTATATTATATTGAGCAGCGTTTTGCTTGATATAATGCCGATAACAGACAGATGTGATTACGAGACCCGAATCAAAACTCATTATGTCCGAGTCGTAAGACGAGGACGTTTGATTCGAGTCAAGTATCACATCTGTCGGTTATCGGCACTATATCATGCAAAATGTTGCTCAAATTAATTTATGTACCAGTCCAAAACAAAATTCGCATCATTCGTTTTGCGGTTGATTGCGGTGTTCAGACAAAACACATTAATGGCAGACAACTGCATAATTATCGCTGTCGACTCCGCGTTGATTTCGCCTGACTTTGAAGACATCAGTGCATTGTATAACCGTACGTGTTAATGAGTAAATTCTACGTGTAACAAGATCACGCATAACTGAGGAAAATGCCAGCAGGTTTGTTTTAGTTAGTTCTTTCCTCAGGTTGCGGATATCGCCAGCTGACGTCTCGTCAGTTTCACTAGTCAGTCCAGCGACTCGTACGTTTCGTGGCGTCTTGTCTCCGTTCGTGTGTGTGTGTAAGATATAAATTTCGAGCGTTCATACACACTAAGAAGTATTTCATTACTACTACACATAAGGAGCTTGTCGAGTAAATGTTGCAGTGTGAGCATATTTCGCGTTTCCGTTTTGAAAATGCAAGTATCAGTGATGAAGATCGAATCTTCTTGGCGCGCAGGGGATTTTGGGAAGAAAAGTATATCAAGGAAATTCACATGAATAATAATTTGCTTGTTATACAATATATCAATACATGTGTCAAAGAAGGGAAAACTTTATGTATAGTTCCGCATGAGCTCCAGCAATCTGCAACAACTCACAACTCACGTGCATAGATCAGCCTGTACCGCGGACGTGTAACTATTTCACCGCAGAGAATTAATGCCAGCAGCCAAGTGAGCGTACAATGGCAGATCAGCATGCTGTGCCCTGAGCCAAACCGCAAGAGGGATAGATATTGATGAGTCTTTGCAGTCTATTGACGGCATACCCCAACCTAATTTATACCCTTCATTGCCAATGGACTCAGATTCTGTTTTTGAAATCATTGTAAATTCAGCGTCAAATATTCCCAGCCGCCGAAGGAACATGGATACAAAGTGGTTTCAACAAGAGGTATAGATCCTCATGAGCCCCCGCAGCTGCAGGGGCTGATGAGGATCTATACCTCTTGCATTTGGGCGGTATTCAGTTTTTCTCGATGTAGGTGTACAGACATAATACATCTTCAGATTAGGGCGTCACCCGGGGCTCAGCATAAATGATTCAAATCTAGTCTTAACTATCCGACAGTGTATTTCGTCGTGGGAGAATTTGTCATCGTAGACATTTCATTTCAACCTTGTGGGTAATCCCTTCACTACCGAGAAAACTGAACGCTGTCCAGATGCAAAGAGACATATATCCTTATGAGCCCCTGGGACACATGAGGATCTATGCCTCCTGTTGACACCACTCTGACATTTCATCTTCGTTTTCTTTGACGACTTGCACCCTGACATACTAACTTAGGACAGAATATATTTATATACGCTTAACAGATTTTAAGGGCACGCCTGGCTGACAGCCTTGACAGGAAAACGTATTCTCCACATTAACCCCGCATTTCCGAAATTTATGAGGTGTAACCCAACGACTATGTACCAGTTGCAGAAGATGAATCGACTATGATAATTCAAGGTCAATTCAATTGAATCATCATGGTCGATTCATCTCCTGCTGTATTGCCTTGGGGTAACAAAGGTAAATGTGTGTGCTTTCCTGTAGAGCTCTGTGTCTTATGCTGTCACTTGGAATTTTCACAACGGATACTGAAACTTAAACCATTATGCATAAATCTGAAGACAAATTTCAGCACCATTTTTTTTTTTTTTTTTTTTGTAATGCCTTGTCGACACACCTAATGGTTTTAACAGCAGTTTGGACACGCAGCAAAAGCACTAGCGTAATCGCACTTAATTATTCTGCGTGACCATTAGCGTGTCAATCTATTTTTAGCTGTTTCTCGTACTGATAGCTTTGTATTTCTAGAACGGAGTGGAGTCATTGTTAGGTTACTTGATATAAAGGCGATGTGTGCTGAAATGGATTGTCCTGTGTTTAAATCAACCATATCTAGTCCTGTGTGTGATGTTTCGTAACCATCCGTTACAGAAGTGTATCTTTTAACAATTACGGCGGTAGTGGGCCTTTAGCCACCTCGCCGGCGTTTGGCCAAAGCCAGTAAGTCCATTTCTGAGAAAAGCGAGATTTTCATAGTATAGCAATAAAATATCGCCTTTCTCAGAAATGGCTTTTGCCCAATGGCGGTAATGACGGTAGCACTGTAGACACGACCTCTCTCTCTCTCTCTCTCTTTCTGATTGGTGCTGTAAAAACTACATGGTACTACATCCTGATAAGACGAAGAGCATGTTAATCACCTCACGACAAAAACATCAACTTCACCCCCCTTCACTAGCGCTCAGTCTTAATTGCCAACCTATTGAACAAGTTCATGAACGCAACTTCCTTGGAATATGTATAGATGAGCAACTAAGTTGGGAGAAACATGTGACTAATATATGTAAGAAAATATCAAAAAATATTTTTCTTTTATCACAATTGAGAAGTGTGAGTGACATAAATACACGAAAAATGTTTTTTCATGCACACATTAAATCTCATGTTGATTACATCTCCACTGTTTGGGATGGTAGCGGTGATGTGCATATCAAAAAACTAAATTCACTATACAAAAGAGCCATTAAACATGTAGATATAAGACCCTTTCCTACCGCTGTAAAACTGCAAATTCTCAAACTTCTTGGCCTTCGTCAACAACTCGTTTACAACAAGTGCATACTTATGTTTAAAATTCTCCACAAGAAAGCTCCACAGTATCTAACAGCTAAATTTACTCCACGACAGTGTGAAAGGTCCTCGAGGAACAGTACTCTTCGATTACCACTACCTCGCATTGACTTATTCAAATCAAGCCTAGCCTTTTCGGGACCACTTTTATGGAATTCACTTCCTTAACATTTAAAAACACTAACCCACCTTTCCTCCTTTAAAACAAAACTACACATATACCTGATGGAAACTGCTTAGATATATTATTTTTATCCTGTCATTCTGATGAAAGGTTATGTAAATGTATATATGTTAGTGCGTGCATTTACACGGCTGTAAAGGTGTGTGTATGTATGTTTGATTCTTGGTACTTTGTGCTTGTTTTTGCTGTGCTATGATTTTTCTCCTATGTAATTTGTGCTGAGGAGTGTTACTTCCTTTTTTTGTATTTGTTTATTGCTACCTTAGTAGTATCATTTTCTGTACTGCGTGTGTCTGTACTTATTTAGTTATGTTTTTTGTTTGCGTTACATATTTTTTTGTTTGTCTTCATTATATTTCATGTTGTAGAACGTTAGAAACGGCAAGTTTGAAAAATGACGTATTTGTATCTGTCAAAACTTCTACCGTTATGTAATAAAGTTTCATCATCATCATCATCATCTCTCGGCCACGAATGCGAGTAGTCGCATAGCCACCTGGCTCCGTCTCCAGTGACAATTGTGTTGGCAGTGTTTGCTTGTGATATGTGATTTTTGCCGCAGTGACTTGTAAAAGTGACTTCTATTGGATTGTGATTTTTGTTTTATTTGTGTAACATTCATTTCGAGAGTTATCAACGTTTCTTTTTTTCCATCACTGTCTCTTGAATACTTCGAGCCGTGAAACATGGACTCTTCGTTTCTGTGTCCGTCGCTTGGCCCCAGCCTGGCGTGCCTAGTACAGTTGCATTAAGCAGTCTCCAGGCCCGGCGTTTTTGCGCTGCCGCGAACCTTTTTCATAGATCCTTATGGTCCCCGCAGATGCAAAAGCGCATTGGAATCCTGGCTGCGCGAGTAGATTCAGTGACTGCTCCATCGTGTATTAGACCTGTTGACAGCAAGTATAAACAGACTGCTCTGCTAGTGCGCGCTCACATTCCAGCTTATCAAAATGATTAGGCCTAGCTCGGAGTCAGTGATTTAGAGCTCTCTTCCAGATGTGTGTAAAATAATCTGACGCTAGCCCCACTGAGTGCCTGACAGTCTCTACCGTCAATCTTAAGCGCAGCAGTGAGCTGTCATGGCAGTCGGCATGGCCGCGAGGCTGACATCAGCTGTGTAATCCGCCAAACACACCCACCCTCCTCCATGGGCCCCTCCGCCCGCGCCAACCACGTCAGATAATGGACTATCTCACCATCTTCCCTCCGGCCACCATTACACCCTCCCCTCAGTCCACCTTCCTTTCACAATGGACGACAAGCTCTGTGCTGGAACTTAGTATGTAGCACACCACCACCCCTTCCCTCCACCACCACCGCCCCCCTTCCCTATCCCTCCACCACCACCATGGTTCCTATCACTTGACGCGCTGAGCGAAGACATCGCCCCTCCACCCCCTCCACCGCATCTCCTGTACACTATGTCCACCCATCGCATAACACGCGCCGCGGCCAAGACTCCAAACCCCACACTTCAAAAGATCAACTCCACTGAGGACCCCATACAAAAACATTTTGAGACGGATTCTACGCGTGTCCAACTGTGGAGATTAGCTCTGCATGAACGTTACATCAAACACCCCCTGCCCCCTACGCGTGTCCAAATGTGGAGATTAGCTCTGCATGAACGTTACATCAAAAAAAAACCCTGCCCCCTGCGCGTGTCCAACTGTGGAGATTAGCTCTGCATGAACGTTACATCAAACACCCCCTGCCCCCTACGCGTGTCCAACTGTGGAGATTAGCTCTGCATGAACGTTACATCAAACACCCCCTGCCCCCTACGCGTGTCCAACTGTGGAGATTAGCTCTGCATGAACGTTACATCAAACACCCCCTGCCCCCTACGCGTGTCCAACTGTGGAGGTTAGCTCTGCATGAACGTTACATCAAACACCCCCTGCCCCCTACGCGTGTCCAGTCTGTCTTTTTCAGGCGCTAAAGCGTGGAATATGTTACCTCCACACCTGAAATCAATTTGTTACTAACATTGAAGAAACAGTTTGAATTTAATGGCTGTGTTCTACTGCACAAGATGCACGGAAAAGCCCCACCCTATCTAAAAACTCTATTTTCCGACAATAATAGGAAAAACACGAGAAATAGTTCGATCCACCTTCCAAAAATTAGATTAGACATCTGTAAAACCAGTCTGTCTTTTTCAGGCGCGTGGAATATGTTACCTCCACACCTGAAATCAATTTGTAAGATTGGCGTCTTCAAAGATCGCCTCCATAAATATTTACTTCAGAAGTAATAGTATGTTCGGCTCCCTTATGCTACTATTCGTATAGTTAGTGACAAGTTTCCTATTACCTAATATTCTTCTACTGTTGCTGCAGATTATGTAATAGCTAGACTGTCTGCATTAACATGTCAGGTTCATACCTGTGTATATAATTATATTAAAAAAAAAAAAAAATTTCCTCTGAGTGGTGGTGGTGGTGGGGGGGGGGGGGGGGGATGGGTCTTTTTACTTACATATGTTTTATCTTTTGATGTATCGTCTGATGTATTTTTATATGTGTAGAGTAGCAGGACAGTTTGGAAGATAGGCATTGCTATGCCTAAAACTTTTTATCCTGAATAAAAACGTTTCATCATCATCATCATCTCTCTCTCTCTCTCTCTCTCTCTCTCTCTCTCTCTCTCTCTCTCTCTCTATATATATATATATATATATATATATATATATATATATATATATATATATATATATATATATATATATATATATATATATATATATATAACACAAATATATTACTATAATATATTACTTATAACAAAGGCGTCGCCCAAAGCCAAAAAATGCACTCAATCAGATTAGCTCCAAGGGACGTAATTTTTCATTCAGTTCTGAGAATGCTGTGCTAATGCCATGGAATTCCAGGCTGGTAAGCTTGCATTGTGTCATCAGGAAATCAGCTGCCCTTTTTGTGACTGCATCGCTTACTAAATCTTTTGAGCCTTCCAGATAGGCATACAGCGTAACCTGAAATTGCAAACACAACGCATGTACTAGAAGCCGCCTCCAGAATTTACTGGTAGCACCGCCAGCATAGCGCGGATTGCATCCCTAAAGCTTTATGAGGTGTTGCAGTGGAAGAAGACAGACTAATTTTGAAAAGGCAACACCTAGGCAATTTTAGGCGAAAGTAATGCCTCTACCTAAATCTAAAGATCTTAGTGAAATTAATAATTTCAGGCCCATATCACTTCTACCTGTTCTTTCCAAGCCCTTAGAACGGCATATTCACAAGCATCTATCTATATACCTGGAAAGCCGAAAATTAATCTATGCATTGCAGTCGGGATTCAGATCAGAACACCCATGTCACACTGCGCTGATACGGATGATAGACACCTGGTTATCTTCCATCATCGACTCAAAACTTACAGGAGTCATGTTTCTAGATTTTCGTAAAGCCTTTGATCTAGTAAACCACGAAATACTGATCAAGAAAGTGTCCATGCATACCAACAACTCGGCGTTGTTTCTCAAATCCTACCTCGGAGGTAGAAAACAAAAGGTATTATTAAATGGCTCATTCTCGAATCAAGGGTTAGTGAAGCATGGCGTACCACAGGGCTCTATTCTTGGTCCCCTTTTATTCTGCTTGTTCATAAATGATCTTCCTCTTGCGATAAAAAATGAAAGCGTTACATGTGATATGTTTGCATATGATGCCGCTGTACACACGCCAAATAAGGATATATCAAACATCAATTCACGACTTGAAAACACACTGCAAGATATTGATGAATGGTGCAGTCATAATATTATGATCTTAATCCCGGAAAAAACGGAGAGCATGGTAATTAGCACCCGCCAAAAACACCAACTCGGCTCTCTCTCACTCAGTCTGTCCCTCCAAGGCAAAACCATCAGCCAAGTTACTAACCATCGCTTGCTAGAGTCACGGTGGACAACCAGCTTAGGTGGCAGCCACACATCAATAATGTCTGTAAAATTGTCTTCAGAAATCTGTACATCTTAGCAAAACTTAAACAGATTACTGATATGGAGACACGTCAACTGTTCTTCAATGCCCATATTAGATCACATATAGACTAAGCCTCTACTGTGTGGGATGGTTCGAGCGATGTCAATTTGAAAAGATTGAACTCTCTACATCGGAGAGCTGCCAAACTAATACTCCCTGATCCCAGCTTAACTACTGACCAAAAATTGGCAGCCTTAAAAATTCTGCCCCTAAAAGATCATTTAACTGACAATTAGGGAAAGATTATGTTTAAGGCATTAAACGATAAGCTACTCCGATATATCACAACGCTATTTACCGTCCAGTCAACATACTCCAGATCAAGAAAATCCCTTATTGTGCCGCGACCTAGAATTGATCTCTATAAAACTAGTTTGACGTTCTCTGGCACTAGTCTTTGGAATGCCTTGCCTAGAAACGTCACGGCATCAGCTACTTTCTCCTCGTTTAAAGTCAGTCTCATCAAGTACTTATTTTTGTCAGCAGCATCCCCGTGACTGTGCACATATTGAAAAATACTATTCTATTAGATCATTAATTGCGTGTATCCCAGGTTTCTATGACTCGGTACAGCGTGTGTGTAGCCAGTTACTCATATAACTGACTAGCGTAATGTCCTAAGCCGCGCCAGCGCGCGTGTGTGCACGTGTGTGTGTGTGTGCGTTTGTGCGTGCGTGTGCGTACATGTATATTAGAGACAGAGAGTGGCGTGCTGAAATGTGCTTGCGTTATGTATGCGTATTAGGTTGCGGTTATTCTTATAATAATTATTATTTTAATTAAGCCTCACAACTTGTCACTGATTCTGCCCAACCAGTAAAGCTGGTAATTCCTATGTCACTCCCCCCTTACATATTTTTTCTTTTTCTTTTTAATTTCTTCTCTATTGGCTTGTGTTGGGTCAAGTAATTTTTTTTCCCTGATCGGTAGTAGAAAATAATTAGTGCGATAGTAACGCAGTAATCAGTAGATTAGCAACGGCAAGTTCGATAAATGGTTGTTACTACCATAACTTTTACCGTTGTCAAATAAAGTATCATTGTCGTTGTCTCCCTCTCTCTCTCTCTCTCTCTCTCTCTCTCTCTCTCTCTCTCTCTCTCTCTCTCTCTCTCTCTCTCTCTCTCTCTCTCTCTCTCTCTCTCTCTCTCTCATAAATCCTCAAGAGCGAGCGTTGTCATCTTTTGCAATCACCAATCTCTCTCTCTCTCTCTCTCTCTCTCTCTCTCTCTCTCTCTCTCTCTCTCTCTCTCTCTCTCTCTCTCTCTCTCTATATATATCTATATATATATATATATATATATATATATATATATATATATATATATATATATATATATATACAGAGAGAGAGAGAGAGAGAGAGAGAGAGAGGGGGGAACTGAGTACCTCTCCCCCTCCCTCGTACACACACACACACACACACACACACACACACACACACACATGCACGCACACATGGAGACAAAAGCCTCAGAGTGGATTACCTACCATTTTATGTGAAAATGGGTTCCTATATTTCTATTTATTCTAGGGCTCTGGGGATGTTTAGAACTCAACTTATAACTAAGCTCTACAACTTAAAATAAAATAGACATTTTCTAGAAACAGAGCCACTGGATGGAGAAAAAATGGGTTTCTACCAATAAAGTGGGTGCCTCTCAAACAAAAACTGACATTACAGTGAAAATGGGTGTCCTCTTCAGTCATTCATTTTAGCATGGACTATTTTAATAAAATTAGGCGTCTGTAATAAGGTAAAGTTCACGGAATATTTGATGCTTCTTTTCCACATTTATTTGATTGTTGTCATTATTTTTCAACTTAATGTGTATTTCTTTTTTTCAAGTTCTTTTTTCCTGCATTAAAATTGTCAAGCACAATGACACAACACACAGTAAACAAAAAAAAAAAAAACACCTCACTAAACATATCTCTGTTTGATTTTATTATGATTGTTTGGGTGGGGTTGTGGGGGGGAGGGTGGGTAGGGGGTCATCACTTTGGGTTTTATAGAGTTGTTGAATGCTCTCTTATGAATCAAAGATTTTCATTATCAGTGGAATCAGTAGGTCATTTCAGAGGCGCGAACCGAGTTGCACGTCGAACCACTCACAAATACACATTTGCAGTGCACCAGATGGATCCCACATTCCACACTATAGGACAGCTAAGACTGAGAAGCAGTCTTGGCGTTTATGGCGCTGTACAAGGTTTAATACTAAGAAACTGTTGTTTTTAGAAGTGTGTCGGGCAACAGTTTTTATTAAAACTGTTTTAAAACCTCTTTAAACTCAACTTTTGTTAATGTTAAAAGTGTTTTAATATACAGGTGTGTCGTAGCTGTTATGCATCTATTCCAACGTAATAGTGCTGGATATTTTTCCCATTGTCGCCTTCTCTCTTCGCTCAGCACTCGACTTTCCAGTCCTTCCCTCAAACAGGCAGCATTCACACATACAATACTTTACTATTACACCCTTTGGCAACATTAGGTTTTTTATCTCTGACCTAGCATTACATCGGAAAATGGTCCATCCAAGCCTGCATTTTTCATACTGTGCACTAAAGGACCGACTGCAGCAGACGACGCACCTAACGACACTGACTGTGTGACGTCATTTGCATTCAATCAATTTGTGCATACAATCTGACAGGAGTTGCAGTCGAAACGAAAGCATAACACCAACAAACCCACAAACAAAGCAACAGGTTGAACCAAAAGGTCGGGCAGGCCACAAGACAACAGCAGTCTCGGAGGCGTGTCTTTTAAGCACAACTCTTGGCTTGACTTCGCGAACGAAGATTCTATAGGGCTTGCCCACGTCGTCTGCAGGCATTTTCGTGGCTGCGGAGGCCAATCCGGGACAGGCAGGTTCGACCGCAGTGGCTGCAGGGGAAGGTCTGGTCAGGATTCTGACTTACGACAACTCTGTTTTTTCTTCTGAGCCACTTGTCCTTAAGGTTAGCTCTGCGAGAGTCCTCAAAGGAGACGGCTGCCTTGTGAATGGTGGAGCGCCACGTGTCACGGTCCGCAGCAAGTGAAGACCACTGGCGGTTGTCAATTTGGCAGGCACTAAGTGACTTCTTGAGACCGTCTTTGTATCTCTTCTTTGGTGCCCCTCTGTCTCGGTGTCCAGTGGCGAGCTCGCCGAACAGAGTGATCTTGGGTAGGCGATGATCCTCCATCCTGGAGACGTGCGAAGCTGTGTCCGCAGCAGCAAAGCCTCGATGCTCACAGTTTCCGCCTGTTCAAGGACCTCGACGTTGGTGACATAGTCACTCCAGTGAATGCTGAGGATGGTACCCAGGTAGCGCTGGTGAAAGCGTTCGAGGAGTCGTAGTTGGCTGCAGTAGAGGGCCCAGGACTCGGAACCGTACAGCAGGGTGGTGAGGACGACAGCTCTGTACACGCTGATCTTGGTGCCTTTTTTCAGCTGTTGATTGTGCCACACCCGCTTGAATAGTCGCCCGAAAGCACTGTTCGCTTTTGCTAGCATGTTGTCCAGCTCCTTGTCCAGCTTGGCGTCTGACGTGATGATGCAGCCAAGGTAGGTAAACTGGAGTACAGACTTCAGTTCGGACTCGCCGATGGTGATGTGGGGATGCTCTTCCTTGGGTGCCGGCTGATGAAGGACCTCTGTATTTTTCAGACTGACCTCAAGTCCAAAGAGCTGGGCGGCATCTGCGAAGCAGGACGTAATGCGCTGCAAGGCTCTCTCTGTGTGTGCAACGAGGGCGGCGTCATCAGCAAAGAGCAGCTCACGAATCAGTTGGTATAGGGTTTTTGTGTGGGCCTGCAGTCGTCTGAGGTTGAACAGGCTGCCATCGAGACGATACCTGATGTACACTGCGTCGTCATCGTCGATGTCCACTGTGGCCTGCTTTAACATCATGCTGAAGAAGATGGTGAAGAGGGCCGGTGCCAGCACGCAGCCTTGCTTCACGCCGTTGCGAATTGCGAATTTAAGCACAACAGTGCATGTGTTAACGCCAAAATGAGAAAAACTAATTTTTGTATTTTTTATGAATCTTTCCCGCAAGACAATGGAGAAAAAAATGGCTGTCTGACTTGGGCACCCAGAATTTTACACTCACCCATTTGCCATAAGGATGGTAAAGACAGTCACCCATTTTAGGTCTTTTGTGCACACACACGCACACACACACACACACACACACACACACACACACACACACACACACACACACACACACACACACACACACACACACACACAGAGTATTTTTAGAGTACAAACAAACAAATATAAAGATATTGATAAATATGTTTGATTATGTAGCGGCTGGACGACTACCCAATGCGCAAAAGGCCATGGAGCCGACGTCCTCCTCCGCTGGCCCGCGCACGGCTGTGGGTACATCGTTAATTCCCCCTCCCTGCTGCTGCTTCGTTTTCTGGAGGCCAAGGAGCACCACGCTACTGTCAAGGTGTTTGTGTGTCCCGCGGTCAATCTGCCCTGGTGCCAGAGGCATAATTCATGGTCACTGTTAACCCTTCCCTGCCACTGTACGTACCCCGCACGAACAGCATTGTTTCTGCCGTCTTGGTCCATTCAAAGACCAAAAGCAAACACCGTCCAAGAAAAGTGGATACAAATTTTGTCTCAGTAAGAGGCATAGATCCTCATGAGCCCCCGCAGTCGCGGGGGCTCATGAGGATCTATGTCTCGTGCAGGCATGGGACTTTTCCTACTTTTGGCGGAAATCCTACTTTTTCCCCTTCATTTTGGTCATTTTTGAGATCAGTGCAAATTCGTTGAGAAAATTTTTTGAGTTATGGTGCATGTTAAACAAGTATCGCTATTGTGCCGTATTTGCATATTGCCCTTTGCTGAAATGACTGAGTCATCGGAAGTGGCACAAGCTAACGTTTTCGTTAGAAAATGGCGCAGTGCACAATCGTACAGCGTGGCGGCACGGTGAGTGTTCGAGTATGAGTCGCAACACCCCCCCCCCCCCCACACCCCCCCACCCCTCTCCTCCACCCTTCTCCCCCCCCCCCCCCCTCCGCTTACCGATTCCTACAATTTGATCTCAACCCGGTCTCATGTCTGCTCTTGTGGTTGGATCGTGTTCACCTATTGAAGGGGTTAACGGTTTGGGTTACAGTCATGCATACAATTTGGTGGCAGCGAGAGGCATAGATCCTCGTGTTTGTCCAGGCAAAACGATGGGCTTGTTCAGACACCGCTTCCTTTATAATGTCCTGGTAAATCAAAGTGTCACAGTTGCAGTACGGCCACACTTGATCAGCGTTCAGGTCGTACTCCATAGGTAATAGCCGTCCCTGCCCCCGTTAACCCGCCCGCTAGGGACGTCCTGATCACCACGGTGCCGACGTTAAACCCCAAACCCCACACTAACACCATCCTCATGAGCCCCCGCAGTCTGGGCGGCTCATGAGGATCTATGTTTCTTGCAGGTGGGTGGTGATCACTTTTTTCTCTCGGCAGTGAAGGGGTTAACCCTTGTGCGTGTCGGTAGAGGTCTTTGTTTTTAGTCGCGATGATTCTTGCAGGAATCATCGCGACTAAATCCGCTACCGACACGCAATGGATTACTGAAGGAATCAACGCCCTTTTACGGAGACGGTCGATTGCAAGCTGTGGCGCAAGCAGATATGTCGTCTCTTCGCCGTCAAGAACTCAAAGTCGATTGTGCTTCGTTTACACCACTGTGCGTAATCATTACCCACAGTGCGCAAAAGCCATCAGGCCGACGTCGGCCCGCGCACGAGTGTGCGCGGGTCAACGGCGGCCGACGTCGGCCCGATAGTTTTTTTGCGCATTTTTGTATTGTGCTCCGGCGTCAGGGGACCGTTTGGCAGAGTTTGGCATCCTGTCTCGGAAGACAATGGAGTATATGCGCTTGCTGGGTCAGTCACTGGAGTGACCTCTCCAGGGCGCAAGCCTGGGCGAAGTGTATGGAGATCCTGGGGTGCCCAGTCGTCAAGATCCCCCTCTCGGCCTCGCTGATGTATCCAAAGGAATGCAAAGCAGTACGTTTGGCACCAGTTTGGCTGCAGGAGCTGCCAGAACAGTGCGTGAATACAGGCAGCTGTCTGCCTTCGGGGCTCCACTCCTGATTTGAAGGGTTTACTCCCCCACATTTGGCCGTTGGATCCAACCTGATCTCCTCCGTCCTCTAGCCGTTGGCTGTCAGAAACAGCTCATCCGCCTAGTGGTGCAATGTGAACACCACCCCCTCACGTGGTTTAGCCCACCAGCTGAGGTGGTTTGCCAGGGTGTGGCGCTTGGAGCCAGCACGTGAGAGATTAAGGAGATGGATGAGGACCAGTGATGCCCGTCCGTCCTATGTAGGACGCAGCTGCCGAACAGCAAAGGTGCTACCTCTATCCAGAGCCCCCTACACCCCAGGGGACCGTAGATGCGTAGAACTATTCCAACCCTCGTTGTGTCGTATCGCGAGAAGACGGTGATGATGTGCGTGCGGTGGAGCGTGCGTGTCTGCGTGCGTGCATGCGACGTATTGGCGTGTGTGTTGTGTGTGTGTGTGTGTGTGTGTGTGTGTGTGTGTGTGTGTGTGTGTGTGTGTGTGTGTGTGTGTGTGTGTGTGTGTGTGTGTGTTGTGTGTTTTGAGCGCTTAGAGCCTACACTGCAGGGAGTTTGCGATTTATTAATATAATTATTATTATGTGTGAATTGGGCACACAGTTAGTTTATTCAATGAAGTTTTCCACACATTAATGCTTTCGAGATGTAATGCATCCGGATACGCGGCTGAAGGCTGAAGCCGCGTATCCGAATGTAGTCCGTCTCGAATGAGTTAACTGATTATAATTTCGCAGCTCACCATCCAGTTTTGACAAAAACAAAATTAGCCACAGTGGTCACACATAACAAAAAATAAATAAACCTCCCTTCAGCTGACACACGGTGCCACGTTCGAATCCTATTGATTGATGAATATGCAAAAATCTGTTACCGCGGCAGAGTTTGTCAATGGCGCATTTGTTAACTCATTCGCGGCCAGCCGCATCCGGATGCGCGGCTGATGCCGCGCATCCAGATGCGGCTTGTCGCGAATGAGTTAATCCTTCACTGCTAGTGAACGTGGACTGTGTTTTCGCACTCATTTCCAATTCAACGACAAAGAGCCCTAGCCCTCTCAGGGAAATGTATTCAAAGTGGTGTCAGCAAGAGCCGGGCATAGATCATCATGAGCCCCCGCAACTGCGTGGGCTCATGAGGATCTATGTCTCTTGCAGTTGGATCATGTTGACCTTTCCTCGGCATTCAAAGAATTTTGTTCTTTACTTTTTTGTAAGATGGAAGGAGATTGGTGGGACGATAGACAATTAGGCCGGCCTACCAATCATTTTCAGTGACACAAAAAATTTATTTTGAAACGCCACGTGGAATCGTTGCAAGCAGTACAAATGAAATTTTGAATAAAGATTATTATACGAATCTGGGTAGAGCGCCCCCCCTCCCCCCCAAACACACACACCTCCTTGGAGCTGCGGTCCCCAAAAAAAATTCAAAAGCAAAGGACACTTTGCCTAAACTTTGCTTGTCACTTGTGTATTCGAGCTGTGTGTGTACTTAGAGAGTAGTGGGGTGGGTATATAGGAACGTGGGTGGGTCGGGTCGGGAAATGGGGGGTGGGGGGGGGGGGGGGGTGGGTGTGGCAGGGGTAGCCTACTTATATGTGCTATATTATTTCTATACATATTGTCTGTTCTGGTGTGTAACTTGATATGTGTCTTGGCTTGACTTCGCGAACGAAGATTTTATAGGAGTTGCCCACGACGTCTGCAGGCTTGTTCGTGGCTGCGGAGGCCAATCCGAGACAGGCAGGTTCGACCGCAGTGGCTGCAGGGGAAGGTATGGCCAGGGTTCTGAGCTGCGGCATCTCTGTTTTTTTCTCCTGAGCCGCTTGTCCTTAAGGCTAGCTCTGTGAGAGTCCTCAAAGGAGACAGCTGCCTTGTAAATGGTGGAGCGCCAGGTGTCACGGTCCGCAGCAAGTGAAGACCACTGGTGGTGGTCGATTTGGCAGGCACTAAGTGACTTCTTGAGACAGTCTTTGTATCTCTTCTTTGGTGCCCCTCTGTCACGGTGTCCAGTAGCAAGCTCGCCGAACAGGGTGATCTTTGGTAGGCGATGATCCTCCATCCTGGAGACGTGCCCCGCCCAGCGGAGCTGTGTCCGCAGCAGCAAAGCCTCGATGCTCACAGTTTCAGCCTGTTCAAGGACCTCGACGTTGGTGACATAGTCACTCCAGTGAATGCCCAGGATGGTACGCAGGCAGCGCTGGTGGAAGCGTTCGAGGAGTCGTAGTTGGCTGCGGTAGAGGGCCCAGGACTCGGAACCATACAGCAGGGTGGTGAGGACCACAGCTCTGTACATGCTGATCTTGGTGCCTGTTTTCAGCTGTTGATTGTGCCACACCCGCTTGAAAAGTCGCCCGAAAGCGCTGTTCGCTTTTGCCAGCCTGCTGTCAAGCTCCTTGTCCAGCTTGGCGTCCGACGTGATAATGCAGCCAAGGTAAGTAAACTGGTGCACTGACTTTAGTTCAGACTCGCCAATGGTGATGTGAGGAGGGCGATACACTGTCTTGGGTGCCGGCTGATGGAGGACCTCTGTCTTTTTCAGACTGACCTCGAGTCCAAAGAGCTGGGCAGCATCTGCGAAGCAAGACGTGATGCGCTGCAGGGCTCTCTCTGTGTGTGCAACGAGGGCAGCATCATCAGCAAAAAGCAGCTCACGAATCAGTTGGTCTAGGGTTTTCGTGTGGGCCTGCAGTCGTCTGAGGTTGAACAGGCTGCCATCGAGACGGTACCTGATGTACACTGCATCGTCATCATCGAGGTCCACTGTGGCCTGCTTCAACATCATGCTAAAAATGATGGTGAAGAGGGTCGGTGCCAGCACGCAGCCCTGCTTTACGCCGTTGAGAATAGGGAATGGTTCTGAGAGGTCATTGTTGAGTCTGACCTGGCCTTGCTGGTCCTCGTGTAGCTGGACAATCATGTTGAGGAACTTTGGGGGACAGCCAAGTCGCTCCAGGATCTGCCACATGCCTTGCCTGCTCACAGTGTCGAACGCTTTTGTTAGGTCGACAAATGTTACGTACAGCCCTTTGTTCTGTTCGCGGCACTTCTCCTGTAGCTGTCTCAGCACAAAGACCATATCGGTGGTGCTCCTGTTTGCTCTGAAGCCACACTGGCCCTCTGGGAGTTGGTCTTCAGCGATGGCAGGTACCAGCCGATTCAGGAGCAGCCTTGCAAGGATTTTCCCAGCAATGGACAGCAGGGTAATTCCCCGATAGTTGGAACAGTCAGACTTCTCGCCTTTGTTCTTGTACAGTGTGATAACGACTGCATCACGGAGATCTTTTGGTAGTGTTCCTTCCTCCCAGCAGCAGAGAAAGAAGTCATAGAGCTTGTTGTGCAGTGCTGTGCCTCCATGTTTCCAGATCTCTGGCGGTATTCCATCAATGCCTGCTGCTTTGCCACTCTTGAGCTGGTGGATGGCAGTGAGGGTCTCTTCAGCGGTGGGCGGTTCGTCCAATTCAACCTTTACTGGGAGGTGTGGGATTTGTAGGATGACTGCTTCTTGAACAGTGCGCTCAGCGCTGAAGAGGCTCTGAAAGTATTCCGACCAGCGGTTCAAGATGGAGGTATTATCTGTGAGGAGTGCCTGGCCATTCGCGCTTCGCAGGGGACTTTGTACCAGGTGCCTGGGGCCATACACTGCTTTCAGTGCTTCGTAGAAGCCCCTGTAGTCACCATTGTCAGCACAAAGCTGGGTCCTCTGTGCAAGTCTGGTCCACCACTCATTCTGGAGATCTCTGAGCTTGCGCTGGAGACTGCTGCAGACGAGGCGGAAGGCAGACTTCTTCACAGGGCAGGAAGGCTGGGCTAGGTGGGCCTGATGGGCGGCTCTTTTTTTTTGCTAGGTGTTCCTGGATCTCTACATTGTTTTCGTCAAACCAGTCTTTGTTCTTCTTTCTGGCGAAACCCAAGACTTCTGCAGAGGATTTTGCAATAGCAGTTTTCAGTTGTTCCCAAAGTGTTTCAGGGGAGGAGTCTACTGGGTCCGCTGTGTCTTTGAGCCTGCGCTGTAAATCTGTCTGAAAGGTAGCTTTCACATCGTCACGCTGAAGGCTGGCAACATCAAGCTTTTTCTTGGGGGCCCCCATTTCTTGGGTTTTGGCTTGAAGTGGAGCCTGAGTTTGCAGCGGACAAGGCGGTGGTCAGTGTGGCACTCTGCGCTGGGCATCACTCTGGTGAGGAGGACGTCACTGCGGTCCCTCTGACGCACTAGGACATAGTCGATAAGGTGCCAGTGTTTGGAGCGAGGATGCATCCAGGTGGTCTTTCGACTGTCCTTTTGCTGAAAAGTAGTGTTGGTGATGACCAGTTGCTGCTCCGCACAGAACTCCAACAGTAGGCGGCCATTGTCATTGCAGTTCCCCACGCCATGCTTGCCGAGGACTCCTTTCCAGGCTTCAGAGTCCTGGCCCACTCTGGCGTTGAAGTCGCCAAGGATGATGACTTTGTCGTCTGCAGGGGTACTCTGTAGGAGGCTGCGCAGATATGTACTGTATGCATATTATAACACTGGACTCACTGCGCATGCACAGCAGCACACCCTCTCTCTCAGACACATGCACAATTATACACTATTTTAAACCACCCCATCCCTTCCCAACACCTTACATTCACTTCCTCTAGGATCAGAATAAAAGGCAGTCAGTCAACAGTTAGCTAAAGATGTGCTAAGTGTTAAATACCCGACAGAAAAGAAAAGTCTTTAAGTGAGCTTTGAACTGTGATAACGTGGGCAGATTCCGCATTTCAGTTCAGTGACAGAGATTTCCACACACTTGGGGCTAAAAAGGTGAAAGAACGCTCCCCGACAGTTTTCATGTTAAGCTTCGGGATTTTTAAAAAGTTTTTCACTAGAGGAACAGAGGGTGCGTGATGGCTCATAAACAGACAGATATATGTACTATATCCTTAATCTAAAAAAGGAAATAAATATTTTTAAAAAATTATTTAAAAAAAGCAAAAGACACGATCAAACTCTGCTGTTAAATGTCCATATTAAGAAAAGCGAGATTTTCATTGTTCTTCAGTGAGGATCTCGCTTTTCTCAACGATGTGCATGCGAACGGCAGAAATGTATGTGCAAGTCTGTGATTGTGTGGCCTTACAGCTGCAGAGCCTTCAGTTAAGTCTTAAAATCAGAGACCAGCACACAGTCACGCAGAGCACAATGTATAGGAAGTTCTCACTACTGCATTAACATATTTCAGAACATGTAAATCTATGGAATTTGAAATGAAAAGCTAATTTAACAGCTCATTCTTGACGCAAAGCTTCAAACATCTGTTGCTGACGTTGTGTTGACTCCTTCGATTTTTGTTTTATATCCCTTTCGCTTCCACTGACAGCTAGACCATCTGTTAGATATTAGAAATGAATGAAATCCTTCATGATGTCTCATCCAGTCAGCTGAAAATAAAGAAGCATAAGAACGGTTCAATTAATCAACTAATAGCAGAGTCTACATACTTGCCGTTGTTGACGGGTCCAACCAAGCAGGTCAAGGGGCGTGCCTGATTAGCTTGGCGCCTTCAGGCACCAAGCTAATCAGGCACTCCCCTTGAGCCAAAGCCGCACGGTCAATCTAACATCCATCATTTGCGACGGAAGTATGGAAGGAGATTGAAAGGGTTGCTGATGTGAGAATTTCAAGTGCTTGGCCACAGTTCATAACTCTTACTGGCTGCGCCACGTTACCTGCATGCGATGGATACTTTGTTGTCAGGTAAGAAATTTATTGCTGTTGTAAACGGTAACTGTTACAATAATAGTGTGATCTTACAAAACTGTCATACAGAGTCAACTTTGCTTATCACAGTTAACGTCTGATGTAAGTAACGTCGAATACGCATAACGGTGTAACAGGCCAAGTGCCCCACCCACATAGTGTCCATGAAAATTATAACGAAAAGATTTCAACACATAATCATGATTTCAGCATTTACCCACATGAAAGAGACATCCATCATGCTAGCGACGTCAGCACTTTTGCTGCTCGTGATGACGTCACAAAGCGAAGGCACCATATTTACGTCATCAGCCAAAATCAAGGAACTGGCGACTTTTGACCAATCTTTGCTTGACTCCCTGCATACCTACGTCAGTGCTGAGTATGAGAAGCTGAAGGTTTTGTCTGGGTATGTATACATGGGAATGTATATAGCGACCTATACTCCTTGGCAGATTTTGACTGCTAGAATTCGCCAATATATATGGGTTCTTACATCGGTGTTTAGGTGATACTGAGAATCTCACTCGAGTGGTCTTAAAACCTTATCCTACTCGCTTTCGCTCGTAGGATAAGGTTTTAAGACCACTCGAATGAGAATCTCAGTATCACATAAACACCGATGTAAGAATCTATAGTCTTACTCATCTGTTTCTTTGCACAAATCTAATGACAGTTGGGTTTCGGCACACACCTAGCCACAACATAGCCGCCATTGTGTTTCAGTTTGGCAAAGAACATGTCGTCATTTACTTTGTAATGTGACGTGGATATTTTGGACTTCCGACAAATGTTCCTACATGATGATATTATAGCGCATTATATGACGCCAGAGTGTCACTCGTCACTATAAAAGACGTCATTGCACGTGAACTGAGAGTAGGTCAAGTTTCAATATCGTGTGTGCCCGAACCTATATGCTGAGCAGATTCACTACAAGACAATTTTGTGCACACGTGTCCGTACACGATCTAGGGCTGTATCACACACGTGTGATACAGCCAAGCTGTATCACGCATGTGTGATATAGCGTTTCTGCTCAAAGGCGTAAAGAAGGTGTTGTTACGTGGTAGAATCGTGGTCGTAGTATGATATCACACCAGACGGCACGCACGTAAGGTTCTTTTAAAGAAACTTCATTCAGATGCAATCCGTCACACGTGGCTTAAGGATGTAGAGAACACTGGAGTAACAGTTCCAACAATATTTTATTACAGCGATGCGATCTCCACGAAATGCGTTCACAAATGCACCAACAATGTCTTCTCGGCAAGATGTCCACACTTTGACACAATGCGCCTCTCATACAATGTACATCACTATACACTGCATAACTCCGTCACTGACAATGAAGCACGATACCTTGCGTAGCTCAAAGTCAATGTCCTTACGATACACTGCAATTATACAACTGAACAATGTACCGACGCTGTTACATCGCAATTCTACAACTGAACAATGTACGACACGCGCTTCGTAATACGATCTTTTATAGTAGTATGTTTTCCAGAACAATCGAGCAAAACGTACAACACAACCAATCAAAACAAAATACGTAACTAAAACTCCTAAATAACATTGGTCTAGAAAACTCTGGCTGCTATTTCCAGCCCCTATATTGGAAATCCCGGCGCGCTATGACGTCACACAAAAGTAGGCCAGACAGGTCATGACCTTGCCCGCTTTCTCCGGAAAGTGCGCGACTGGTGTACCAATATTGACTGCTAAACTACACGCGCGCAGTAAACAGTGAATACTCGAGCGGCTTCTAGACTCTTCGGGACTCAACTACGTGTGTCAAAAGATAATCAATACCGCACTATTCGTAAACGAAAGTGAAATTCACTGAAAAGGTACTTGATTCGTAATTATGATAGCTCAAATAAAACATCGGATCGCTTCCTACGATTTATGCATGCACGCTCTTACAGAACAACACAACCACAATCGTTACAGGTGTGTAAGAAATATCCAAACGTCATCATTAAACAAGCATGAGTTTGCCCATTTTGGGCAGCATTATTGTAATACATACTAAGAACATTTGTATATTGACCCGTTCTTGCTTGAAATCCGCAATCCAGACCGAAAAGGTGACTGACAAGCGTGTAAAATGCGAAGAAGTACCGAACGGAGAAAGAAACACGCTTAGAAAAGGCAGTTACAACACAATTTATTATAAACTGTGTTGTAACTGTCTTTTCTAAGCGTGTTTCTTTTCTCCGTTGGGTACTTCTTTTCTTGCTTGAAGCAGATCGCTTTAACCCCTCCCTATCACTGTACGTACTTGTTTTGTTTGTTAGTCAAATCTTGGTTCATTCAACGACCAAAAGCCAACACCGTCCAAGAAACATGGATACAAATTGGTCGCAGCAAGAGGCATAGATCCTCATGAGCCCCCGCAGTCGCGGGGGCTCATGAGGATCTATGTCTCTTGCAGTTGGATCGTGTTCACATTTTCCCTGGTATACTATCTAGGACAAGGTATGGAACTATGAATCGATCGTTATAGTTCGAAGGTACTGTCAAAATAGCTTGGCGCGATTCGAAACCTTTTTTTTTCAGCTGTACCGACGAGCAAAACAAATGAGAAATTTTTGGAATCATCGGGAAACACTTTAGTGTTCCCCCGAGGATTCCTACGTGTTTCCCAATGATTCAAAAATTGTCGCATTTTCTTTTGCTCATCAGTGTATAACAACATATCAGTAGGGCTCAACGGGGGAGCTGGGTAGCTTAGGTGGTATGGTACAGCATTCGACTCGTGTCCAAAAGGTCGCGAGTTCGAAGCCAGATGTTGTCAACATTTTGTTCAGATCCAATTAGGTGCCCCCGTCTTTGAAATCATCTTCATGGTGATCAGCAGACGTAAACGTTTAACGTGTTTGTAGGGTTCTATCTTCCCCCACCCTGAAACAGTTTTTGAGCATTGTTTAAATTTACGAATTAAAGGCCGTAACTGTCCAAAGATGCATTTCTGTAACAAACGATTACAAAACGCTGCACACAGGTCTACTTATGATACATATGGACACAGGAGAATCCAGTTCAGCACACGTCTTCTTAATATCAAGTAACCTGACAATGACTCCACTCCTTTCTACAAAAAACAGTGCTATCAGTACGAGAAACAGCTAAAAATAGTTTGAAACGCTAGGAATAAATAAGTGCGATTACGCATGTGCTGTTGCTGCCTGTCCAAACTGCTGTTAAAGTTCATTAGGTATGTCGACAAGACATAACAAACACAAATGGTGCAAAAACGTGTCTTCGGATTTATGCTTAATGGTACTTTAATTCTCAAGGTTGCTTCGTTGATCTTTTGCTCGTTGCAGATTTTTGGCAGACCGAAGCAAGGCGGCGCGAGGTGACTCACTCCTTGAACACGCGGAGCATCCTAACGGCGCATACAAGCTCATCAAGCTCTTTGCTAAAGACTGGCAAAACATCGTCAAGGATAACCCAGGTATACCGTACCTGAAAAGATTAACTCCTTCGAGACGTGCCGCATACGGATACGCGGCAATAAGTTGCGTATCCGTATGCGGCACGTCTCGATTGCGTTAACCAAATGAAAGTTTTAGAAGAGGTCTTTTTCTGTCTGCTGCCTGTCCGAAGGACTAACGGAGATAAGATGGAGCGGTCGGTGTTAAGCATTTGCAGTGTTTGATCAACTTCTGATTGATGGATAAGATCGATCAAAAATAACTGTAATAGTCGAGATAGCTCTAATAATCTGTGATCATTGGTCGATAACTCACAATTCTCTCCCCTGACAGTGCTTTTTCCTACTTGCTTGGTAGTTTCTTCTAAGATACGTAATTACAAGCGCTGGCAGTCAACCCTTCTGGTGTGAATTTTCTATTTGTTTATTTTGGATGTCCTCACGACGCCGACATCCAAAATAAACAAATAGAAAATTAATGATCGAACCACCCATTCGTCGACAGTCATTTCCCTGCTGGTCACATGGCTCACACAGGCTACTTCTCAGAGTCACAGTCATTTATTGATATTTTCCAGCTTTTGCGAAGATGATCGCTGACAAGAAGACAGCCTTGCCCACGAAAGACGACCTGGCCGGTGCTCGCAGTGCTTTGGTGCGCCTGCAGAGCGTGTACGGGCTGAACGTGCGTGATATGTACCAAGGCGACTACCTGGGCTATCAGGGACCTCCGCTAAATCTCACCGATGCGACTCAGGTGAGTGTAGAATAAATTCACCCAGCCACTCACATCGTCCATCGTTTTTAGGTCTACAGTCTAAATGTTTGATGTAATTTCATTGAAATTCCCAACACAGGAAAAAAATTTTTTAAACCACACACTTAGAAAGAACAAGTACAACACCCTACTAAAGAAAGAAAGAAACACGCTTAGACTTTCCTTTTCTAAGCGGTTTTTTTCCCTTGAGTAGGGTATTTCCTTTCATTTTACTCGCTAGGTCTAGACCTTTTAGGGTCTGTTTGATGATGATGATGATGATGATGACCATCGTCGTCATCGTCATCATCATCATCATCATTATTATTATTATTATTATTATTATTATTATTATTATTATTATTATTATCATTATCATAATAATAATAATAATAATAATAATAATAATAATAATAATAATAATAATAATAATAATAATAATAATAGTAGTAGTAGAA
>BTPG01000001.1:244256492-244318992 GCA_036245525.1 Semisulcospira habei
CCAGACACACCACAGCAAGATATGGATCGACCTTGATAGTTCAAGGGTGATGCCAGAATAGCTTGGCGCCTATGGGCGCCAAGCTATTCTGGCATCACCCTTGAACTATCATGGTCGATCTGTGTCCTGCACTGCACTGCAGTCTTCAGAGGACAACGGCTAAAAGTTTGGGATTTCGCTGTTGGGGTAGAATGAGTTAAGTCACTCATTGCTTTCGTATGCTTGCTTTGCTGTGTAGAGTCTATGGCCATGTATTTTGGTGGCTTTTTCTTTTTCATCGAAGAGTGAAGGGGGTGGGAACCCAGTAAGCAAATGTCCTTGGGCCCACGACGGCCGCAGTGGGCCCGCACACGTTCTGCTACTGGGGTAGGAGGGGGTGGGGAAGGGGGGGGGGGAGATAGCAAGGAGAGAGGGAGAGACACGGACATGCATTTATCTCAGCTGAGCCATATTATTGTTTGCTTTTACTTCTCTTTTTTTTTTCTTAGTGGAAAAACCCCAAGACAGCCCGGGAACTGTACGAACAAGCGGCATCAGTTGGTAAGTGACGAAATGGAATAATTAGTGCGGTGAACCAGAACAAAGGTATTATTGAAAGCCGTACATACCATTTATTATTTATTTATTTGTGTATTTATTTATTTTTTAAAAGTTATTTATTCGTTTATTTTTTTTATTTCTCATTTAATTGCTCGTTAATTTCGTTCGTTCGTGTATTGATTGATTGATTAGTTGATTGATTGATTGATTGATTGATTGATTGATTGATTGATTGATTGATTGATTGATTGATTGATTGATTGATTGATTGATTGATTTTGTTTTGTTTGTTTGTTTGTTTGTTTGTTTGTTTGTTTGTTCGTTCGTTCGTTCGTTCGTTCATTCATTCATTCATTTGTTATTGATAGGCTTATTAATGTATTTATGGATTTATTCTTATCTTTTTTTTTCGTTTCTTTGCTTATTTGTTTATTCATTCATTTGTTTATTCATTCATCTATTTTTTCGGGCTAATGTTTGTTTGTTTGTTCGTTTGTTTTTGTGTTATTACAGATCCCTCCTCTCCTGAAGTGATCGCGTTAAAAACGGAGCTGGCTAACCCTCCAATTTATAATCCTGAACCACGGAAATTCCGAGACAGTTTTAAACAACTCTGCGCACGGGACCCTAATCAGCGTGTGGTGAGTTGTCTTCCCTTTTGTACGATCGTGAATTCTTGTCGTATATCAAACAACAAACAGACTATTAACCCCTTTCTTGCTACTGTACGTAGCCTACACTGTACGTACATTTGTGTTTCTGAAATCTTGGTTCATTCATCGACCAAAAGCCAACACCGTCCAAGAAACATGGGTACAAATTGATCTCAGCAAGAGGCATAGATCCCTCATGAGCCCCCGCAGTTGCGGGGGCTCATGAGGATCTATGTCTCTTGCAGATGGATCATGTTCACTTTTTTTCTTCTGCAGTGAAGGGGTTAAAGAAAAGACAACCCCCACAATAATTGCAGGCAGACTCTGCCTCGTTTAACTCATTCGCGGCCAGCCGCATCCGGATGCAGCTGGCCGCGAATGGGTTAATGTTCGTTTTGTGAAGCTAAAGATTGGGCAGGGGATCTAACTGTTGTCCAGCGCTGAGTAATTCCCCTTGGTTTGTTGTGTAAAGATTGACAGTGTGAGTTCTAACACGAGCTGTGTTCTTGATGTGATTTGTCTTTTGTTTCACTAGTTTCTTGCTGACTTGTAGGTTAATTCGTTTATCCATCCATCCATCCATCCATCCATCCATCCATCCATCCATCCATCCATCCACTCGAACATTCATTCATTCGTTCGTTTGTTTGTTCGTTCGTTCATTTATTTATTTATTTATTTATTTATTTATTTATTTATTCATTCAGACAGAACTACGCCCGTACCACATATGTCGCTACACACAGCGACTGTCTGCTCTGTACCCGCGCTACAAAGAAGAAGTTCTCTCCGTGTCTCCCTACGCCATCTTGGTGTATGACGTCATCACAAATAAAGAAATCGAAGAATTGAAACACTCAGCAATGAAAAATGTAAGCTGGTTGTTTGGGTGGGTGGGTGGACAGTGGGTGGTTAGTTTGTTGGTTGTTTGGGGTGTTAGTGAGTGGGTGGGTGGGTGGGCAATAGACGATTTCGGGTATCAAAAGTAGGTAAAAATTACACGTGTTTCAACGGCGGGGGGCGGGGGGGGGGGGGGAAGTGGATTAAAAGCCCGGACATATACGCAATATCGCGTATTTGTCAGGGCTTTTAATCCACTTTTGTTTTAGGCGAAACACTACTATTTTGACCTACTTTTGATTTCCGGAAATCGTCTGTTGTTTCGGTTTTTTTCTATAGTTTGGTCAGTTGGTTGGTTGAGAAGTACCCAACGGAGAAAGAAACACGCTTAGAAAAAATGGTACAACACAATTTATTAATATTTCGGGTAAATACCCTTTGTCAAAATAGACAAACAAACAGAGACATTATTTGCTACTTATCTTCAGATGCAGAAGGAATGTGGCATCTCCTTCCTTCTGCATCTGAAGATAAGTAGCAAATAATGTCTCTGTTTGTTTGTCTATTTTGACAAAGGGTATTTACCCGAAATATTAATAAATTGTGTTGTACCGTTTTTTCTAAGCGTGCTTCTTTCTCCGTTGGGTACTTCTTTGCGTTTCACACGCTTGGCAGTCACCTTTTTGGTCTGGATTAGTTGGTTGGTTGGTTTGGATGGATCAGTGGTTGGCTGATTGACTGGCTGGTTGGCTGGTTGGTTGGTTCTGTGAGGTTTGTGTGTGGCCAGGGGCGAGCAGGTTTTCTTGTGTTTTGAATGGTTAGGTGATGGAAATTAGTTGGTTGGTTAATGAGAGTATTTTCGTGACCTTTGTGTATGTGATAGCTTATCGTCGGAAGGATCGGTGGTAATCAAAGAAATCTTGGATACAACATTCGCACAAGCAGTTTGTAAGTTCCATTCTCTCTCTCTCTCTCTCTCTCTCTCTCTCTCTCTCTCTCTCTCTCTCCTCTCTCTCTCTCTCTCTCCTCTCTCTCTCTCTCTCTCTCTCTCTCTCTCTCTCTCTCTCTCTCTCTCTCTCTCTCTCTCTCTCTCTCTCTCGTGTGTGTGTGTGTGTGTGTGTGTGTGTGTGTGTGTGTGTGTGTGTGTGTGTGTGTGTGTGTGCGTGTGCGCGCGCTAGCGCGCGTTTGTTTCTTTTATTATCTTTAACCCCTTCCCTGACATTGTTGTACATTGTTGTTTCTGAAATCTTCGTTCGTTTAACGACCCATAGCCACAACCCTCCACGAATCAAGGATACAATTGGTTTCAGCAACAGGCACAGATCCTCATGAGCCCCCGCAGTCGCGGGGACTCATAAATGTCTGTGTCTCTTGCAGTTGGACTGTGTTCATTGTTCCTCCGTAGTGAAGGTGTTAAGAAAACAGAAGGTTACAAAAAAAGCTTTTATCAATGAATGGTACGAGACTTATAGGACTGAAAAAAAAAAACTTACCTCGTTCAAATTGCCCCTCGTCCATAGCTGAGAATTATGTCCAACGACTTTTCCGCAGCTATTGGTGCGAGGAGCCTTAAAAGACATAACTATCAGTGATTTTTTTTTTAAACGCATTTTTCTGTCTTTGAAGTGTGTTGAGTGAATATGTTGGACTAACATACTGTGTTTTGTCTTCAAAGGAATAATTGTAGTGGTGAAGCGTGAAGGCGGATTCTAGATCATTCCACAGTATCCTTATAGTTTAACCCTCTTGTACATGCAGACCCCGGCACTGTAAACAACACAGGTGGTTGCATGCACAATTAGCAGATTAACTCATTGAAAGTACCCCGCATCAATAGCTGTGAAAGTGTCGCATAGCGTTGCCGCCGGCAACGGTCTGCGACACTTTCGCAGCTATTGACGCCGGGCGTCTTGAAGGAGTTCACTCATTCGAGCCCTGCCGCATCCGGATACACAGCTGAAGCCACGTATCCGAATGCAGCAGGGCTCCAGTGTGTTAACAACAGTTGACATGATGAGGTATGGGAGATGATGTGACCGGCCATCGTTGATGTACAGTCTGTCTTATTGACGACACATCTTCAACGACCATGACAGTTCAAGGGTGGTGACAGAATAGCTTGGCGCCTATAGGCGCCAAGCTATTCTGCCACCACCCTTGAACTATCGTGGTCGATCTGTCTCCTGAACTGTAATGCAGTCCTCGGAGTATAACTGCAAAATGTGGGTATTTCGTTCCTCGGGCACAATGAGTTACGTGTGTCTGTTGAAATGTTTATATGCGCGCATTTTCATTCTAGGGGGTGGGTGTGGGACTACGATTCAGCCACTGCCGCCCGATTGTCCCAAAGGGTCAAGGCCATTACGGGGTTGGAGGTCAGCCATAGCTTTCCGAACAGGCCAGCATCTGCGGAACCTTTTCAGGTTTGAGCCATGATGATGATGACGATGGTGATAATGATGATAATGATGAAGGTGGTGGTGGCGATGATGATGATGATGGTGGCGGTCGTGGTGGTGGTGACGATGATGATGGTGATAATGATGATGATGATGGTGGTGGTGGCGATGATGATGGTGATGATGATGATGATGATGACGGTGATGATGATGGTGATAATGATGATAATGATGATGATGATGGTGACGATGATGATGGTGATGATGATGATGGTGGTGGTGGTCCTGGTGGTGGTGGAGACTATGATGATGATGATGATGATAATGATGATGATGATGATAAAAAATAACGACGACAATGATCACGATGTGCCATTAACCCGTTCACTACCGAGAAAATTGAACGCCATCCGACTGCAAGAGTTATAGATGCTCATGAGCCCCCGCAGCTGCCGGAGTTCATGAGGAGCTACGCCACCTGCTGAGACCACTTGGTATCCATGTTGCATTGACGGCTGCGGGTCTTTGACTTTGAATCAACGTTGGTTTTAAAAACACAATCTGTGTCCATTGACAGCGAAGGGATTAATTTTTTCTGTTCGCTTTTTCCATTGAATCGTGTCACTTCTCAAAACATGTATAATGTTTAATGCATATACTCTTGTGAGTTCAATAATGTATATTTTAACCCATTCTACTCTGACGCACTACAGCAGGAGATGGGTCGACCATGATACTTCAAGGGTAGTACTGCTAATCTGGCACTACCCTTGAAGTATCATGGTCGATCCATCTCCTGCAACAGGTGCATAGTTGTTAGATGACGCCTCCAAAATTTGGGAAATACGTGCGTCGGGCTGAATGAGTTAATCCTTTATGTTTGCTTATTATATGTGTACTTTTCAATTTTCCATGAGTTTGGTTATAAAGGTTTGTGGCATGGAAAACCTGGCCCGGAGTGTGCAACTAGTCATAAAACGAAATTTTATTAGTTCAAAGGATTCACACTTTTCGTAACGTAGTTTTTGATTGGCGACAGGTGGTGAACTACGGTCTGGGCGGCCATTACGATGTTCATCTCGACAGCGACAGTTCGGTACGACGGTTCTTACATAATATTTCAATCATAGCGCCGACGGTGGAAAATAGATCAACCGTGATAGCTCAAGAGTTATGTTAGATATATATGCGTGGCGCCTCTCTGTACCCTTGTAGCAGACGCGGGAACCGGCAAATGTTTCCTGATTATGATCTTGTGGTGGGATTCCAGACTGAAACGTTCGTTGTCATTAGCTTAACCCCTTAAATGCCGAAAAAAAATTGAACACCAGCCAACTGCAAGAGGTACAGATCCTCATGAGCCCCCGCAGTCGGCGGCGGGGGCTCATGAGGGATCTATGCCTCTTGCTGAAACCACTTGGTACCAATGTTACTTTTGACGGTTGGGGATCTTTGTCGCTGAAGTTACAAGGATTTCAAAAACGCAATGTCCGTTCACTTGAAGTGACGGGGCTAAGCCTTGACTCAGAGACTTAGTTATTTGGGTTTAACGTCGAGCAGGCGACTAAGGCCATCTCACGGCGGACTCACAGAACTAAATGACTTCCATTCTATAGAATGGAAATCATTTTGATCTAGGAGCCGAAGAGTTTAATAAAGATTTGGGCCGATAGCCCATAAAAAGTCAAAGGACACTAAGTCCCCTTTTGCGAAAAGCGATATTTTCGTATTTTGACGAACATCTAGTTTTTCACCGAAGAAAAATGGAATTACTGTTTAACCCTTTCTATCTTGATACACCTTTGCGAGAAATGAATTCGACTATGATAGTTCAAGGGTAGCGCCAGAATAGCTTGGCGCCTGGAGGCGCCAAGCTATTCTGACACCACCCTTGAACACAAAATAATGGTTGATCTCTTCTCCTAACCTGAATGTGGCTTTCATCGGACAATGTATACATTTGAAGAATATAAATCAGCCTCGGGATGTAACCGTTTAACGTCTTTACACGTTAATCTATTACTGTAAGTAGATAACACACTTCTGCTTCACGTGGCTTCCCTTGTTTTTCTTTTTCTCTCCTCAGATAGAGGAGGATATGACGGTTCATCCTGGTGCGGGCCCTCGCCTTGCCACATTTATGTTCTACGTAAGTATGCAAAGTGTTACTGTTACTGTTATTGTAGCTGTTGTTGTAGCTGTTGTAGTTGTAGTTGTCATTCTTGTTGTTGTTGTCGTCGTTGTTGTTGTTGCTGTTGTTGTTGTTGTTGCCACTTCCAGTGAGTTGGATCGACGTTTTAGGACTCTTCATGAGTAATTAATTCTAGCAACACTGGTATTTTGCTGTGGAGGTAAACACAGAAGAAGAACTGAAGATAATAATGTTGTTAACCCATTTATCCCTGACGCACTACAGCAGGAGATGGATCGACCATGATAATTCAAGGGTAGTGCCAGATTAGCTTGGCGCCTGTCGGCGACAAACTAATCCGGCACTGCCCTTGAATTATCATGGTCGATCCATCTCCTGCAACTGGTGCTTAGTCATTAGATGACGCCTCCAAACTTTGGGAAAACGGGCCGTCGGCGTGAATGAGTTAATAATGTCTCTCCGGCTTCAGAAAGATACATATTATCCGAACCTGCAAGTTAAAAATAAAAACAAAAACAAAATGTGGGACCAATGTAGCTGAACATATCCGATTTTGTTGTTGACAGCTAAGTGACGTTGTGAAAGGCGGCAGCACTGTCTTTCCAGCTGCTGGTATATCAGTGGCGCCGATCAAGGTAAGCCTGTCTGTCTGTTCGTCTGTCCGTCTAACTGTCTGTCTGTCAGCAAATCCATCCGGGGAATCTGGGTGGAGCTCATATAGGTCACAGTCTTTCCGATCAAAAATCAGACCCATCTTGTGCGAGCTGAAAATGTCCTCGTCGCCGTCGATGTTGTTGCTGTTGTTGTTGTTGTTGACGTTGTTTCATTGGCACTCACAGAGTTCATTGCAAGGCACGTACGTGGCCTACTTTGCGTAGCCGCTGCTTGTAGTGTGCTATTGTCCCATGTGAAGATGAACGACAGAAAAGTCCATTTCGTGCCTGTCCGTGATTTGACACCTTAGTGCGGCTTATTAACTCTTTCACTACCAGTGGACGAAGACTGTGTTTCTAAAAAAAAATATTTTATTAAGAGCCCCAGCCGCCCAAGGCGAAACGTTTTTAAATCTACGCTATAAACACACCTTTTCCAACTCCATTACCCCACTGATTAATCATTGACTGCTGAGGGGGTTTTTGGTTGTAGTTTTGCTGTGGTGCATGGAAAGTGTGTGTGTGTGTGTGTGTGTGTGTGTGTGTGTGTGTGTGTGTGTGTGTGTGTGTGTGTGTGTGTAATACTGTGTACAGTTTCTGTAATTGTATTTTTGAAATTTGTAAGGTGCCTAGAGCTCTACCTCAGGTTAGGCGCCATAGAAATATTATTATCATTAGTAGTAGTAGTAGTAGTAGTAGTAGTAGTAGTAGTAGTAGTATTAACGTGGTCCCAATTTGGTCTCAGCAAGAGGCATAGATCCTCATGAGCCCCCGCTGTCGCGGGGGCTCATGAGGATCTATGCCTCTTGCAATCTGCTCGTGCTCACTTTTTTTCTCGGCAGTGACAGGGTTAAACCAGCCCACGTTTAATACCTTGAGGCTGTGTGAGATTTTTTCTTTTTCTTCTCCATTTTTCAGGGTATGGCCTTGTTTTGGTACAACTACACCCCAGCCATGTCAGGGTCCGATCCTCTTACTCACCACGCCGGCTGCCCCGTCATCGTTGGACAAAAATGGGGTTAGTGGATCACCAAACGTCATATGTTGCCGATGTCGTCATCTTCGTCGTCATCATCAACGTCATCGTCACTGACTGTCATGCCCATCCTTGTCGTCATCATTATCACCATCTTCTTTGTTCTGTTGGCCCACCCTCCGTCGTCCTTTAGCCGCAGCGGCAACGAAAGGACAGCAGCAGCGACAACAACATATGGTCGTAGGCATCGTAGACATCATTAGCAATAGGGAGGTTACGTTTACACCCGGCGACTCCCAATTGCGAACGAGAGAGAAGTCACAGCTTGCAATAGGGGGGGGGGGGGCTCATGAGGATCTATGCCTCTTGGAGATGTTTGCAGCGTTGTGTATGCTTGTTTTCGTTTGTTGTTGTTCGTACTTTGGGAGTCGTTCACTAAAACGAAATCTCACGACAAAATGCTATCGTAATCGGCGGCAGTTTGAATCATCACCATGTTACTGTCATCATAGTTCCCAGTCATCGTTTTTACGAATTAGCGTCATTATGAAGTTATAATTCATAGTTCCTTGTTGGGAGACGTTCGTTGCAAACGGCGGAATCTAACTACAAAATATTGTCGTAATCGGCAGTTGTAATCACCTTGTTATTATCGGTTTCAGTCATCGCTTTTAGACATTAGCGTCATTATGTAGTTATCATATTTTGTAGTAAATGTCCTCGTCTACCGTATCATCCGTTGCCTGCGTAATATTCAGTGTCCTCGGCAGCAGCTAGCATTGTTTCACTGATTCTTCAATACAACGTCAGTTTCATTTGTTCTGCTAATATCGTTTCATTCATCGAGATTACGTCATTTTTTTACGTGTTACCGACGTCGTTTCGTTTGTTAGTTAGTTAGTTCGTTCGGGTTTAACGTCCACAGCACCGAGGTGATCATGGACGACCCTGACGGGCGGGTGATGGGGGACAGGGAAATCTATTGCCTATGGAGTACGACCTGAACACTGATCAACTCAGGCGCACTCCAACTGTGCCACTTTGATTTACCAGGACCTTTCAACGGAAATGCTATTGAACAAATCCGTTTTTCCACCCTGGATTGTGAGTCCAGCTACCGGGACCGGGACGGGATTCGAACCCACGACCCGGCGATTCCCTTCGCTCTCCTTCTCCGACGTTTAACCGCCTGAGCTATTTCGGACTCTGTTTCGTTTGTCATGCTAACCCCGCTTTTATACATCGTGTAAACGCCATTTTCATTACGTCACACGAAAGTGTCGTTTCCCGTTTATCATATGTCATGCTAATTCTTAAGTTTAAGGTCGTTTTTTATACATCTTGTTTAATTTCATGTGTGGTTGTCTGTGATTTTGGACTTTATGTGCGATCAAGACTGTTGTCAATTTTTCATACGTCGTTTTTGTGTTTTTTTTTTTTTTTTTACAGTGGCTAACAAATGGATTCGTGGATACGGCAACATGCAACGTCGGCCCTGCGGACTTAGTCCCAACTCTACACAACTCGACATAGAACCGTACAGATTACTCAAATAGCCATCATTACAAATACAGTATCTTTTTTAAAATCATACATATTGCAAAAATAGTCAACATCACAAATAAATATTATAGTGTTTAGTAATCAGCATGTTATGCTTGTTATACGTCGTGCAGCGGTAGCAAATCGAGAGAGACAACCAATGTGACAAAAGACTTCTGCGTGGCTTGGAAAACGGTGGAATAATAATACTGATACTGTAAGCGTCAGTCTAAACGGTTACGTCCCTTTGTCTCTTACCCCCACGCCCTAAATATTAATTAATTAATTTTTCAGTTGGAAAGCAGTAACGTCACGAGCGTTGCCCCCACCCCTCTCCCGTCCTCCTCCTCTCCCCCCCCCCCCCCTCGCCCCCACCTCCCCGCCCCTACCTCTTACCCCAAAGTAAACAATAACTTCCTACCCTATTGCGCTCACGGAAAAACACTTTGAACAAAGATGGGCGCAGACTTAGCAAAACGCGAAGCTTTGAGAGTAGAGTATCTAGAGTTTAGTAGTCAATGACAATGACAATGACAATGACAATGAATCTTTATTTTCCAAGGATAAAAAGATTTAGGTCTGAGGACCTTTCTTCCATCTTGTCCTTGCTAAACTACTTACACACCCACTCACGGGGCCGCACGCACTGACACACCATAAGCGCCCAACAAGGCGAGTCATACTGGCTGCCCCCCTCGATCAGCTGCCGCTCGAAGGTGACAGCAGGGATACAGCCAGTGTGTACATATGGCGATCATATACAAAAACATCATAAACACATTTAATACACATAATGAGATATACATGCGCTAGTCAGATTATTCGAAGCTCTTTTGCATTACTGCAAGTGCGGTACTAAGTGCGGTTCCCAAGGGCTTAAGAAGATATATTCTTCTTCTCAACACAAGGATGATGCGTTCATTCATTTTGATTGCAGTCACTCTAATTCTGTTTTCGGCCTGGTTGTTGCGTTTGCATAACAAGGGAACTAAGTCGACATTTTATAACAATTTTGCATGACTTTCAGTTATTGCCTCCCTTGTATCGTAAAATCACAAACTCGCGAGAAATTTGTTACATAATGTCAGTAGCCAATTTGCAAGGCACAGTTTGCACTAACAAATGATGTAGTCTCTACCTAATTTTAATCCATTACATCCTTTTGAAGGCCCACTACCGCCCTAACTGTTCAAAGATACACTTCTGTAACAGACGGTTACAAAACGCTACACACAGGTCTAGTCATGGTTCATTTAGACACAGGACAATCCACTGAGTTCAGCACACGTCATCTTTACACCAAGTAACCTAACAATGACTCCACTCCGTTCTAGAAATACAACGCTATCAGTACGAAAAACAGCTAAAAATGGATTGACGCGCTTACGGCTGCGCAAAATACTAAAATAAGTGCCATTACGTGTGTGCTTTTGCTGCGTGTCCCAACTGCTGTTAAAGTTCATTAGCTGTGTCGACAAGGCATTATAAACACACATGGTGCTGAAAACGAGTCTTCAGATTTACGCGTAATAGTACTTTAACTCATTCGAGGCCAGCCGCATCCGGATGCGCGGCTTATGCTGCGCATCCGGATGCGGCTGGCCGCGAATGAGTTAAAAATGTGCTTATTGTCCTAAGAAGGCTGCATTACAGATTAGTAGATGATGTTGGGTCCTGATCCGGCAACGGCATTTTAGTTCAACGGTGGTGCCAGAATAGCATGGCTTGGCGCCTCAGGCACCAAGCCATGCTATTCTGGCACCAACCTTGAAATATAATAATAATAATAATAATAATAAAGCGCAAACTCCCTGCAGTGCAGGCTCTAAGCGCTGTACAATGCAAATCAAAGTGACAAACTAAACGGCACAAATCAAGGCAGCAGTAACACAAAATACAAATAATTATTACAATACAAATTCAAAAATTAACAGCACATAAACACACCCAAACCACAAACAACCATCGCAACAAGAACTGGCACAGGGTCATCGTGATGTTATTGTGAAACTGAAAAGAGCCTGGAATTTGGTAAGACAGAGTAGTGAGATTGGAAAAGATGTGTTTTGTGAAGGTGATTTTTAGAAATGACTGTGCTTCCGTCGAAAGCGCCGGAATTTCAAATGACTCAGTGAGGCCCGGAAACAAAAGGACCTTTGACCAAAGGACTTTGTATTTATTTTCGGTACTTTCAAAAGTTTTTCACTGCTAGAACGTAAGGTGTGGAAAGCTTGATAAGTTGAACTGACATACTGGAAAAGGGAGGCAGTGCCCGGCTACGGGCCGACGGAAGGCGAACCGGCGTAGCTACCTGTTGTCAGTACTCAATCCTAGCAGCCAGTGAAGTTGGTACAACAAGGGTGACACATGCTCTTTTCTATCATAGTCAAATTTATTTCAAGCAATTGTGTATGAGGATTACGAGGTTTACTAAGATGCTCTCGTCACTTTTTTCCTGTAGTTGCCTCCCTTGGACCGACATACGATGCGACAACGTTCATGGGCTTTGTACACAACTGAGTATTTACAACTACAAGTGACACTCTTTTGTACGGACACGATGCGTACATTTTGGTCATTAGAATTTATAAATATATGAAATAAAAGTTTACATGTTGTAATATGGTGAGCTGGTCAGTCAAAAGGTCTGTGAACATCTGTGAACATTTGATCACTGTCTGGGCCCGCTGTCACTCAAAACACCTGCGATGTCAGTTCAGCCGTAAAGCACTAGTATATAAATGAGTACATCGTATTTAGTATCGTACTGTTCGCGCAGTACATACACTAAAATTGGAACGATACAGAGAAGATTAGCGTGCCCCTGCGTAAGGATGACCTTTACAAACGTGAAGCGTTCCATATTTTTTTTTCTTCTGAACCTCTCCCCCCCCCCACCCCCCCCCCCCCACCCCCCCACCCCCCACCCCCGCTGTGCTGACGTCACTATCCCCCGGATTGCCTGCAAATATTTCTTTCCAAAATTCTAGAAAGCGGTTTTTTTTGTTTTTGTTTTGTCTTGTTTTGTTGGTTTTCTTCTTCTAATTAATAATATAATAATAATATAATAATGAGTATTTATATAGCGCTTAATCTTACTCAAAAGCTCTAAGCGCTTTACAATCTGTACACAAGACTAAAAATACAATGACATATGCACATAACAAACAAAGCACAATGCCCGAACACACCACTTTTACAATAAACTAAACAACAATACATACATAATAATTTATATTCTAATTAACATTCAGTCTAAACAAGGATTGCAGAACTACAACTAAGGGATCAAACACTGGCAGTTATTCAAAGTAAAGTCATAATTGTGCTATAGAGTTAATGTTCCCGAGGCCTCTGTAAAAACCATGCCTAGAGCAATCACATGTTGTACATCTTAGTGAGAAAAGCGGGTTGAACGTGTTCAGTACAGGTTATTAGTATCTTTACGGTACATATATATAAATGTACAGTGACACTTCGGGTTTGGGGTATTTGTTGACTTTGTAACACTAAGCATCTTTTGTCAGCTATGATGTTGAGTTATAAGCTGTTCAATTTATGCGTTTACATGTGTGTGGAGTGCATTTATCAGTGGCATAGGAACCCCGACAAAAAAAAAAAAAAAAAATGATGGGAGGGGTAGAGCTACTGTCTGCTAGGCTCGCGTATTTCGGGGCTGTGTTCGTGGGTTCAGCACGGTAGCGTTGAAAGATATTTTTATTGGGTGGGGTGCCCGGGGTGGGGTGGTGTTTGGAGAGGGGGGGGGGGGATCGGCGGCGGCAGTCAGCCTTAAAATAATAGGGGGAAGCGAGGGGGCGGGGGTGGGCGGGGGGAGGCAACAGTCCAACCTCCGAAAATCAATTAACGGCAGTGGGGGTTGGGGGAGGGGGAGAGAGGGGGCAGAGACGTAAGTCGGCCAGGGAAAAAGTCAAACATAAAAATTACATTTGGTAAGATTGTACCCCCCCCCCCCCCCCCCATCCCCCCAAAGAATTTTTTTTAGGGATGGATACTATGTTCCCACCCACCCCCATCCACCCACCCCCTTCTCCATATTTATTTTCTTGGAGGTCCCCGCCCCTCTTGTCCCCCCCCCCACCCCCCACTGGATCTTACGCTACTAGGGTACGCGGCATGAACTCAAGTTTTTAGTTGTTGTATTATTCACTATTACTGTAATATACTGACGAAAGAATGCGACGTCATTCCGCAGTCGAGTCATCGGAAACACTATAGTGAACACTTTAGTGTTTCCGACGACTCAACTTGTGATGTTGCATTTATTTTGCTCGTCAGTACAGCTTTTCTTCACACTGACGTGATTTGTTTGGAGCTGTACGTTCCTCGTGTGCTCGGTTCGAGTAGATGTGTGAACAATTACTTTCTTTATTTCTCGGAAAATTATGTACAAGTGACTATTGGCTGAGACAGTGCGCAGCCGCCGGCGCGCGTCGCCTATGTGGGTTAACCCTTTCACTCTAGTGTTTCAGCAATCCTTAACCCATTTAGCACCGAAGCACCACAGCAGGAGATGGATCGACCATGATTATTCAAGAGTAGTGCCGGTCGATTACCTTGGCGCCATTAGGGGCCAAGCTAATCGGCTGGCACTGCCCTTGAATTATCATGGTCGCTCCATCTCCTGCAACTGGTAGGCCTTACATAGTCGTTAGATGACACCTCCAAAAATTTGGCCGGAAATCTGGCCTTGGTTAGTTAGTTATTTATTGGGGTTTAACGCCGAGCAGGCGACTAAATCTCACGGCGGTTCGGCCTTGGGGTTAAATGGGTTAATTCAACGACAGGCAGCTCCAGACGGCATAAGAACATGGATTTAAATTGGTGCCAGCAAGAGGCATAGAGCCTCATGAGACCCCGCAACTGCGGGGTCACTTGAGGATCTATGTCTCTTTTGCTGTTGGGTCGTGTTCCCTTTTTCTCGGCAGTCACTGGGAGAAATGCCCGAGTCTGCTTGTTCAATTACATCTATGTGTGTGAGTGCGTGCGTGCGTGCATTTGTGCGCGTGTGTGTGTGTGTGTGTGTATGTGTGTGTGTATTCTCAGTGTTGACAAGTTAGAAACTGGTTTTCAGTGCCCGGTTCATTTGCTTTATTCAATATTCAAGTGTTGCTGCACAAGTGTATACATTTGTTGGTCACACGTAACGACACATCCTAACACTGATGCAGGCGCGCACGCGGCACACACACACACACACACACACACACACACACACACACACACACACACAACCCTTCAAATTCCACTCTGGATTTCGAGCAACATTTTATTAAAAAATAAACAAAATCTCTCTTCAACCATCCGTCCCTCACTAAAATTCACACACAATCAAACACCTTTGCAATAAAACTGTACACATTAAATTTTTGGAATGAATGTCTCAAACCGACCTCGATAATGATATCACATAGCTTATAGAGGTAATTACAATCAATATCAAGTTGTTAGCTGGTCTGTGATTTTGGACCTTACGGCTGAAGGCCGTAAGGTCCAAAATCACAGTCCAACACACATTTGCAGCCATAATGAACAGCAGTATTTACATGGCGTGCATGCTTTGCAGCGTTTGCATAAAATGCACAATAATAAGACATTTAAACTGTACAAGAAACATTCATGTGTTAAGGCTGTCATCGTGTTAAAAAAAGATGTATTTAGAAAGGTGTTTTGTTCGTCTGAGTTCGCTAGGCACGATTCAAGGCACCGCGGGTTTAACTGATAAAGTGTCACATGGATTTTTTTCTCTCTAGAGCAGAAAAAAATCCATTACAATACACTATTTAGATAACAGAAGTAAAACAAGCAATAGGCAATCATTTTGCGCAGCTCTTCTTTTGTTGTTGTTGTTTGTTTTTACTAAAACTGCCTCCAAAACACCATGCCATAAAAAGTGAACATAAATTCAACACCATGCCATAAAAAGTGAACATAAATTCAAACGGCAAAGTTGAAGAGCTTGAGAATACGGAAAATAAGTGTTTGGGTTTGTTTTCATGTACACCGACTGACATTTTAACTTATTCTGTAAACAAGCAACTCTAAAAGTGGGGTGAATTGTAATCCACCGCCTCTTAAATTGTTGTGTTTACAGATTTTGAATAATGCTGAATAATAGACAGGATTGTTTCACTTTCAACGCTAGATTATTTTGATTAGATGTTTTTAAATGATAGTGTTTGTGTGCCGGTCTGAGATTTTTTACCGTAGGGCTGTAATCCGTATGGTACAAATTCACATACCAGCACACATTTGTATATATAGTTGTAAACACATTTTGCACAAAACGATGTAAAACGCTTCGCATAGCTTTAGCAGCAAGGAATGACTCGTCTGCAAAGTGATGAAGAGTTTTGTTTCATTCCGCCGTTTCAAATCAGTTTCGCGGCTTTCCGCACAAAATTTCAAAAACGCAAATTCTCGCAACATGACTAAATGTCGTAAATTAAATACGATTCATACCAAAAATAAATTAAGCAGCCGGATACATGTAATGCTGGCGTCAACAAATTCGCTTTACATCAACTGACCTAAAAAAATCAGCGAATGTAAAACTCACTTTTGTCCGCTTGCTCGACAAAAATAAGCATTCACGCAATGACAAAGCAGAGATATAGAAACAGATAAACTTAATGAACATGTCGGTTTGTGTGCTGGTCTGTGATTTGGGACCTTAGGGCTGAAAGCCGTAAGGTCAAAAAACACAAAACAGCACACATTTCACCAGTCTGTAAGGGGCGCAACTCGACGTCGTTCAGGTCCCAGGTTCATTTCTTTTGTGGAACTGAAAAGTATATTGTATCTTAGGTCAACTTTTCTTTCAGTCAAATATATTGTCAACTGACCTCTGTACGGCTGACCACATTTTGTTGAAAGTTCAGTTGACCTGTTTCAATAAGTACAGTACACGCTATCTGAGGTCAGCTTTTCTTTCCGTCAAAAATATTGTCAACTGTCCTTTTGCACAGCTGACCGCATTTTCTGAAAGTTCAGCTGACCACTTCCAAACAGATCGGTTTCAAAATGCACTGCATTCTATCTTATCTATATTCAAATGCTCCAGAAAATGTTCCGAGATTCACAAAACTGATTAATTAATAGTAAACAAAACATGTGCGTTTACAAAATACAAATTAATTAAGAATAATTATTCGCGAGGTCATCGGTTAGTATGCAAATAGGCCATTTTACCAGTTAAATATGCCCTATTAGCGAGAGATTCGAATCGATTTGGTGTAAACATATACTGGCCATTACTTATCACAAACGAAATTACAGTTTAAACAATTCTGAAATATGTATATAAGTTTAGCACATTCGAGACGTGCTGCATAAATCCGCGTATCCGGATGGGGCACGTCTCAAATGAGTTAAACCGCAATGACAAACAAAATTAATGTGTACACTGATTTCAGAAATTTCCAGCGCATGATTGCATTGTTTTATGACACTTAACTCATTCTTGTTTAGCGCTGGACAAAGAGTCAGCGGAACTAAACAGCATGAAGATGGGCCGAAGATAAAAGTTTAAGGGTAATGCCTTAATAGCTTGGCGCCTCTCCAGGCGCCAAGCTATCAGGCACTACCCGTTACATGAACTATCAAAATCGATCCATCTCCTCACAAAAAAAGAGAACAAAGTCGCAAGGTGATGCCTTCAGTTCAAGCGTATTGTCTGGTTAGCTTAGTGCCTCTACGTGCGCAAAGATAACCAGACACTACTATTGAACTACAAAGATCGATAGTTCATCTCCAACACAAGCAACAAAATCATTGTACGATGTTTCTCTCCAACTGTGAAAGTCAGTGCTTTCAATGCTCTACATAGTATACAAACTCATTTCTGACGAACATTCTAAGTACATAATCAGTTTTAGCTGCCGTAATAGTTCAGATGAAGTGTCATCACACAGAATTCACCAATATGCTCAGGGGTAAAGTGGTTTAGCTTAGCCCAGTCACCACGGCCGCCAAGTGTTGCTGGGTTCAATCGCAACAGGGGCCGCAATCTGATGCACAGGGGCCGTCACTCGTGAGGCAGGGAGAACAACTTTGATTGCCGGATGGGAGGGGACTAGGGTAGGGGAAGTGATGGTGGAAAGCTGCTGCACTGTGGGTTTGCCCGCGCTCTTGAGGATGGTCGCAATCTCTTTGTCTTCAGGGGAGAGAGGCTGCTCTGCCACAACACTGCCTCGGCTGTTCTCATCAACGCTGACTGGTGACGTCAATGAACCGCGTGGTCCTGTGGATGACGTAACCATGCGCGTGCTGTCGGCGGGTGCGCGGCGCGGAGTGCAAGAGTCGGTGACACTGTCTGGAGAAACTGCAGGCGCTGAGTTGTGAACACTGTTTGGAGCAGGTGATGACACGGCTGTGGTGGGCTGTGCGTCGGAGCTGATCTTACGGTTGCTGAGATTCAAAACACCAACATGAGCGTTTGAGAGGTAGACACCTCGAGGTGTAGTGTAGGGGGAGATTGCTGTGGTGTAGGGAGAGATGGCGGCGATGGAGGGCGAGAAGTAGCCGCTGTCGTTGGGGTGGTGAGGAGTGTTCAGGCGACCGACATCCCTCACGCAGTAAGGTGCAGCTGCTGCGACTACGTGGGTCGTGTTTTCACCACCTGAACGCACCCACAGCTGAGGTCCTGACACCACAGGAGAGACGAACCCTTCCGGAGCAACGAAGCCACGCTGGAGGGGGCAAGCAGTAGGAGAGGGGTATGCCGACACAGGGGGGTACATGGCTGGCGCCCAGGTAGAGTTTGGGGTTACTGGACCAAAAGACTGACGTGAAGGGTAAGCGCCAGGGTGCTCTGTTCTTGGAGATGGGATGGGGGAGGGCGTCTGGGATGATGCACTAAGTGGGTAAGCGTCTCTTTGGGCTGACGTTATGGGCGAGTAACGAACAGAGTCTCTTAGAGCTGCAGTATTCTGATGCTTCTCTCTGCCTAGAGCCTGCGTGGGATTATGTCTAGCCGCTCTGCACAACTTCATGGGAGACCGGCACTTCCCAGACCCATCACTCTTCGTCGCCTCAGCTTCAGATCCATTCTCTTCAAGCTCCTGGGCCTTCTTACTGCGGAGATAGTCCTGTAGGCCAGCTTGCAGTCTTTGTGCCACGTCTTGGTCGCACTGGTTGAGGAAATCGACGGTGAGCTGGGCTGCCCGGTTGAAGCCCAGACTGTAGTGGTGTGTGGGTGGGGTTCGCTGCTCCTCCTGCTGTTTCTGGCGGACGTACTGCACGGTGGCTTCCAGGATCTGGGCCTTCTCCAGCTTGGAGTCATCGCTGTTCGGGTCCTGAGGTAAAAAAAAAAAAAAAAAATAAACACATTCATAAGTGACTGAAGACAAAAGAACAACTCACAACTGAACCCAAAGGTGTGACTGACAAGCGTTTGTCTGTCTAGCGCTGGGTTGGTTAGTTCGGGTTTAACGTCCACAGCACCGAGGTGATCATGGACGGCCCTGACGGGCGGGTTATGGGGGGGCAGGGAAATCTATCGCTGATTAAAAAAGCAGACCGAAAGGGTTGACTGCCAGTGCCTGTAATTTAGAAAAAAACTACCAAGTGAGTGCATCATAGACAAAAAAGGCGGCACTGATGCAGATGTCAGAGCACGAATCGGTAAAGCCAGAGCAGCCTTCCTCCAGTTGAAGAAAGTGTGGAGTTCCAGAGAGCTGTCACAACACACCAAAGTCCGGATTTTCAACTCCAATGTAAAAGCAGTTCTCCTATATGGAGCAGAGACATGGAGATTGACAAAAACCACAGTCAACAGAGTACAGACCTTCATGAACAGTTGCCTTAGAAGAATTTTGAAAATCCACTGGCCAGAGAAGATCAGCAACGTCAGACTCTGGGAGAGAACAGAGCAGATAACAGCAGAGAATGAAATTGGGCGAAGAAGATGGGGATGGATCGGTCACAGTCTGAGAAAGCCAGCTTCCAGTATCACTAGGCAGGCATTGTCATGGAACCCCCAGGGAAAGAGGAAAAGAGGTAGGCCGAGAAACTCCTGGCGTCGAGACCTCCAAGCAGACATCAAGAGACTGGGAACCACCTGGAGTAGAATCGAAGGAGAAGCACAGGACAGGAGTTGCTGGAGGTCTCTCGTCGACGGCCTATACCCGGGTAGGGGTGACAGGCGTAAGTAAGTAACCAAGTGAGTAGGAAAAGGCACTGTCAAGGGAGAGAAGTGTGCATGATCGACCAGTGATCATAGATCTACTGTGGCCAAAGCACACAAAAAAAAGAGATAGGAAAGAGAGGGGGCGCTAAGAAAGTGACTGAAAGCAATGCATATGGAAGCCCCCCCGAAGAGGGGCGTATCACATATCCACTGTTCCAGCCACTCAGTGCATGGAAATTTAAATCTAGGTCCCCCCAAGGGGGGTCCAGATATTTAGCCGGTGTGGACAGCTGTTTCAGTCTTGGCGACCTCTTCAGCACACCATCGGCAACACTGGAGGAAGAAGGAACTTCTGCTTACCTGCAAAGAAGACCACATTTTACTGTGGTTTCTGCAGGGGCATACATTCCATGCCTCCACCTAGAGCCAAACTTCCATGCACCCTAAGAGAGAACCTACTAAAAAGGGGGAAGGATTTGCAGTCGAAATTGTGTTAAAAAAGCAGACCGAAAGGGTTGACTGCCAGTGCCTGTAATTTAGAAAAACTACCAAGTGAGTAGGAAAAGGCACTGTCAAGGGAGAGAAGTGTGCATGATCGACCAGTGATCATAGATCTACTGTGGCCAAAGCACACAAAAAAAAGAGATAGGAAAGAGAGGGGGCGCTAAGAAAGTGACTGAAAGCAATGCATATGGAAGCCCCCCCGAAGAGGGGCGTATCACATATCCACTGTTCCAGCCACTCAGTGCATGGAAATTTAAATCTAGGTCCCCCCAAGGGGGGTCCAGATATTTAGCCGGTGTGGACAGCTGTTTCAGTCTTGGCGACCTCTTCAGCACACCATCGGCAACACTGGAGGAAGAAGGAACTTCTGCTTACCTGCAAAGAAGACCACATTTTACTGTGGTTTCTGCAGGGGCATACATTCCATGCCTCCACCTAGAGCCAAACTTCCATGCACCCTAAGAGAGAACCTACTAAAAAGGGGGAAGGATTTGCAGTCGAAATTGTGTTAAAAAAGCAGACCGAAAGGGTTGACTGCCAGTGCCTGTAATTTAGAAAAACTACCAAGTGAGTAGGAAAAGGCACTGTCAAGGGAGAGAAGTGTGCATGATCGACCAGTGATCATAGATCTACTGTGGCCAAAGCACACCAAAAAAAAAATAGGAAAGAGAGGGGGCGCTAAGAAAGTGACTGAAAGCAATGCATATGGAAGCCCCCCCGAAGAGGGGCGTATCACATATCCACTGTTCCAGCCACTCAGTGCATGGAAATTTAAATCTAGGTCCCCCCAAGGGGGGTCCAGATATTTAGCCGGTGTGGACAGCTGTTTCAGTCTTGGCGACCTCTTCAGCACACCATCGGCAACACTGGAGGAAGAAGGAACTTCTGCTTACCTGCAAAGAAGACCACATTTTACTGTGGTTTCTGCAGGGGCATACATTCCATGCCTCCACCTAGAGCCAAACTTCCATGCACCCTAAGAGAGAACCTACTAAAAAGGGGGAAGGATTTGCAGTCGAAATTGTGTTAAAAAAGCAGACCGAAAGGGTTGACTGCCAGTGCCTGTAATTTAGAAAAAACTACCAAGTGAGTAGGAAAAGGCACTGTCAAGGGAGAGAAGTGTGCATGATCGACCAGTGATCATAGATCTACTGTGGCCAAAGCACACAAAAAAAAGAGATAGGAAAGAGAGGGGGCGCTAAGAAAGTGACTGAAAGCAATGCATATGGAAGCCCCCCCCCCCCCCCCCGAAGAGGGGCGTATCACATATCCACTGTTCCAGCCACTCAGTGCATGGAAATTTAAATCTAGGTCCCCCCAAGGGGGGTCCAGATATTTAGCCGGTGTGGACAGCTGTTTCAGTCTTGGCGACCTCTTCAGCACACCATCGGCAACACTGGAGGAAGAAGGAACTTCTGCTTACCTGCAAAGAAGACCACATTTTACTGTGGTTTCTGCAGGGGCATACATTCCATGCCTCCACCTAGAGCCAAACTTCCATGCACCCTAAGAGAGAACCTACTACTTCGGGGGGGGGGCTTCCATATGCATTGCTTTCAGTCACTTTCTTAGCGCCCCCTCTCTTTCCTATCTCTTTTTTTTTGTGTGTGCTTTGGCCACAGTAGATCTATGATCACTGGTCGATCATGCACACTTCTCTCCCTTGACAGTGCCTTTTCCTACTCACTTGGTAGTTTTATCGCTGATTAAGCCATAACGACCGTGTATCATTTGCAGGAGATGGATTGACCATGATAGTTCAAGGTTAGTGCCAGATTAGCTTGGCGCCTGAAGGCGCCAAGCTAATCTGGCACTAACCTTGAACTAGGGTCAATATACCGCCTGCTGTAGGGCGCTGGGGTTAAATGGGTTAATTTCCCTTTTGTATTTCCCTTAGTGACTGAAGACGTATTTTTCTTCATAACAATACCCCATCCCGTGCATTGCGTCCTGAGCAAGCATTCGTTCCTACAGCAGAACTACTGTGAGTTAATTTTGTGGGATGGGGTATTGTTATGAACCCCAAAACCAATCCTTTGCAAGAAGAAAAGTGGTCTTAAAAGAAAACAGATGCTCTCTCCTGAGAAGTTTTGACAGGAAAAAGAGTCACCTACCACCATTAAAGACAAAAATGTAGGCAAAGCATAGACTCATGAAGATCTGTGCCCTTGCAATTTTCAATAACAATAATAATAATAATAATAATACACATTTATAAGGCGCCTAACAATAAAGGGAGACGAATGGCTTGCTTACCTCATTGTGTGTTTCCGTTTTGCCGCAGACAAGTTCTTTGAGAGCTATCATGCTGTGGTTGAGCCGCTCCCTGCGCTTTCTTTCTGCGTCTTGTTTGCGACCCTGAAATTTAAAAAAATATACCACCGTGACAAAAACTGTACAGCTCTGTCCACATGAACCGAGTTCACCGGCTGGGAGTAGAGACTTGAAATGTGTTTTTATGATGTGTATTAATGTACGTTATTCATTTCTTCTTGTCAATGTAAAACAAGACAAGTCTCGTTTCACGGTGACTAGGACAAATAAATAATGTAATTCGGCACACATCCTAACTTAAAAAGCATTTCTATATTAACCCAGTCACTGTTTGAACTGATTACTGATGGGAACAGCTCCAACTGAAATTTTGCGAATGATTCATACTAACCCATGTAGCTTCAACGCACCACAGCAGGAGAAGGATGGACCATGATAATTCAAGGGTAGTGCCATATTAGCTTGGCGCCTGTCGGCGCCAAGCTAATCTGGCACTACCCTTGAATTATCATGGTCCATCCATCTCCCGCAAATGGTACAGTCATTAGGTGACACCTCTAAAATTTGCCACCCACAAAACTGATCCCCCCCCCCCCTCCCCTCCCGGCATTTTTCACCAAACAACTAGCTTAGTGACTACGCCGACTAGTGTTTCTGAATACCCCAAACTGTATGTTACTCGTATGTATGTTCAGTTATCCTTAGGGTTTCAGCCCGTATGTATGTTCAGTTATCCTTAGGGTTTCAGCCCGTATGTATGTTCAGTTATCCTTAGGGTTTCAGCCCGTATGTATGTTCAGTTATCCTTAGGGTTTCAGCCCGTATGTATGTTAAGTTATCCTTAGGGTTTCAGCCCGTATGTATGTTCAGTTATCCGTAGGGTTTCAGCCCGTATGTATGTTCAGTTATCCTTAGGGTTTCAGCCCGTATGTATGTTCAGTTATCCTTAGGGTTTCAGCCCGTGTGTATGTTTTGTGCAGATTAACCTTCTAATCAGTTATCCTTAGGGTTTCAGCCCGTATGTATGTTCAGTTATCCTTAGGGTTTCAGCCCGTGTGTGCAAATTAAGCTTTTTGTATCAAGTTTATAAAACTAGTGGTGATTGCCGGGCGGGGGTGGGGGGGGGGGGGGGGTTCACCGTCACTAAAAATTAGAAGTCGGACTGAATAAGCAACTTGAAAATCTACGTTTGATTAAAAAAAATGATGGGAAAACAAGTCTTCATCCAGTTCTTAGTTGCAAACGTTTTGTTTAAAATTATGTAGATCAGTCAACTTTGGCAACTGACCGACAAGTGAGGCTGCATTACAGGGAAACTTAGCTGCACAGATTCAACTGATTTAATTGCGACTCAGTGACACACTTTAAGTCATTTTTCGAGAAAATTCGTGGCAACTGCGCCATTGTAACTTGAAACTCTTCCGATTCAACCTGCATTATAACACCGTGACTGCATTTCATTCAGCTAAGCCCGCCGAAACTACCAAGACGTCCCAAACTGAGTACACAACAGGTGCTCTGTCTGACTCAGTCTTCAAACGACCATAACGTCAGAAAAAACCGCATTCATTGTGCACCCAGGGCAACTTGCTCAGTCTGCGAATGTAACGAGGGTTGCCAGCAAGAGACACTGATTCTCATGAGACCCTGCCGTCGCTGAGGCTCATGAGAATCTATGCCTCATGCAGACGGAATACGGCAGTGAAATCCCCCATTCACAACCACCCCAGCGCAGACTGTGTGAAATTCCCCCAAAACCCTCCACTCGCAGCATCGCCTGCTGACACCTGCGCGAAATTCAAAATTTCTTTGTTCCACCTGGCAACCGCTGTTGTACCCCTGCCCCTGCCGACAGGGGTACATACGGTCATAACCACAGCTAACGAGAAATGTGATTTTCAAAACTAAAGCCTAAGCAAAATGCTATGATAAGTGAGTAACGTTGCACAATCTTGATGTAAGGCAAAGAATTGAGATAGAACTCGGTTGGGACAACATAAAACTTATGGCTATAGCGAAAGTAGGCGCGTGGCGCACTCAACATACAGAAATCGCAGTACCCTTTGCGTAGATACCACAACCGCGCTCTACTGCTGAACACTGAGCTGGCTTTCTGTTGACCCAACGCACGGAAGAGCGAAGCTGCCGTGAAGTTTACTATACAATCGCGCTGAACTGTCAGTAAGCTGTAAGATAACAAAACGTCAACTCACCCTGCGCGCGCTTCGTCTTTGTATCACAAGTTCGCTGTCTTTGACACGACGTAGAATTCTGTCTCCGCTGTCGGAATCTGAGCCGTGGGGAGGGCTGCCAGTACTGTGGCCGTCAGACACTGTGTACATCTTGAAGCTAGTATAGGTATCCACACTCTAAAGTCACTTCCAACACTCTCGACTCGCTCTGAACCAAGTCTGATCATTGACTGAGCGAACCGAGCATTCCGCCGCATAAATAGCACGTGAGCGCGTGTGACCCCAAAGTTGACACGCTGCGTGCCGCTAGTCCCAGCCAATCAGAGCGCGCGGCGCGAGCTTTCGGCACGCGAACCGAACAGCTGTTTCGTTTCAACTTCTCTGCCGAGTGGCGTTGAGTGAAGATATGTCAGGGTGCGGGATGTAATGGTGGCTTCGATTTTAAGTGTCGGAATGCATGTGGGTTTAATTGTTAATATGCAAATTAGTTTAGACTGTGGGTGGGGGAAGTCAGTCGGGAGGGTGCCGGAACCGCCTAAGAAGCTGACTGTAAACATTAATATACACCAATTTTGAAACCAAACTTTTGGCCAGTGAACGTAACTTCATTTGTATCCTCAACGATAAGACAAACACAACTGAAAACATAATTTATTATAATCAGAATCATGAGAAAAGAATTTTTGGGAAAAAAAAATCAAAAACGTGTCGTTTTTCCATTGTTTTCTAGTGAAAACGTGTCAAGTTTTTGTAAAGTTCTTCGGACCGATGTCGGCCTACGTCGGCCCGCGCACATCCGTGCGCGGGCCGACGTAAGCCGACGTCGGTCTGAAGATCGCTTTGTTTTTTTTTTCTCTCACTGTATGTTAACCCTTTCACTGCCAGTGGACGCAGATTTCGTAGTCTTTGAAATGCCGATAGTAAATTGAACGCCAAAGATGATCCCCAGAAGTCAAAGAAACGTGGATACAAGGAGGTTTCAGCAAGAGGCATAGATCCTCACGAGGCCCCACAACTGATTGCGGGGGCTCATGAGGGTCTATACCTCTTGCATGTAATGTGGTGTTCAATGTTTCTCTGCAGTGAGGGGGTTAAATGTGTTTTGTAGCACCGCTTGCATGCGGCGCATCAGTCTCGAATTGGTGAATTAAGATGCACTGCCAGATTGGTGGTTCTGAAACTATATTAAAGTACCATTACGCCGCATAAATCCGAAGACACGTTTCTGCACCATTTGTGTTTGTTATTTCTTGTCGACACACCCAATGAACTTTAACAGCAGTTTGGACACGCAGCAACAGCACATGCGTAATCGCACTAATTTTAATACTGTGCAGCCGTTAGCCGCCCGTTTCAAACTATTTTTAACTGTTTCTCGTACTGATAGCACTGTATTTATAGAAAGGAGTGGAGTCATTGTCAGGTTACTTGATAATAAGACGACGTGTGCTGAACTAGATTGTCCTGTGTCCAAATGAACTATAGCTAGACCTGTATGTAGCGTTTCGTAACCGTTTGTTACAGAAATGTATCTTTGAACAGTTACGGCGGTTGTGGGCCTTTAACCCTTTGGATGTCGGTAGCAGTTTTTGTCGCGATGACTCCTGCAGGAATCATCGCGACCAAAAACCGCAATGGACGGCCAAAGGGTTAAAACAGCGCTTGTCTCCCCCCCCCCCCCTCCCCCCCCCCCCCCCGCCCCGCCACCCCGGTCATGGTAAGACATAGGAAAGACAGTATTCCGGTCATGGTAAGACACAGGAAAGACAGTATTCCGGTCATGGTAAGACACAGGAAAGACAGTATTCCGGTCATGGTAAGACACAGGAAAGACAGTATTCCGGTCATGGTAAGACACAGGAAAGACAGTATTGCAATACACCTGTGACGGGGACGTGTTTGTCACACTTCGGTTTTCATCAGTTTGCTGACAAAAATAGTGAACACTAAAAATTAGATTAGTTTCAGATCGACGGTCAGTCTCCTTTCTATAGTGAACCATCAGAAGCCGAGTCTGAATTCTGCCAGGTAAGTCCGTTTTTGTGTGAAAAGCAAGATTTTCATTGTTTACTGTCTTCTGCCTTCACGGGGCGGAGATGACTTGTTTCCAAAGCACGCCCTCAAATGCTTCCCCCCCCCCCCCCCCCCCCCCCACCGACTGATGGCCTTCTACTCCACCTTTGCTCCCTACTGTGCTTCGCCAAACTACGAAAAGATCTGCTGGGTTCATTAAAACTATTTACTGTTTTACTAAACTAAGCAAGTGGCATCTGAATTTCACTGATTAGTAAGGGGGAAGGGGGGCGGAGGGGGGGGGGAGGGTTGACACACACAAAAAGTATGGACTATCTACCAAATCATTTACCGAATTTCTTTAAGCCATTCAGCCCTAACGCACTACAGCAGGAGATGGGTCGACCATGATAATCTAAAGGGTAGTGCCAGATTGCCCTTGAATTATCATGGTCGATCCATCTCCTGCAACTGGTGCAAAGTCAGTCATTAAATGACGCCTCCAAAATTTGGGAAATACGGCCGGCCGTCGGGATGATTGAGTTAAACCTCGTTTGTGTGACATTTAAATGCAGACAACTCAAGGTTGTTGGGTTGTTGTTGTTTTGTTTTTACCTCGCGATACACTCGCACACACACACGCAACCACGCGCATACATAAACACACAAATAAACTAGTATCATGAAATGTGTTGGTCTGTAGTCTGTCGATTGCACGGCGTCGGGAACCCAAACGACTATGTTTCTGTCATGTAATCGGAGCATCACCAAACTGTGAATATGCCCCACTGGTTCCACGCAACAAACTAACAGATCAACGCAGGCTAAATAGTGACATTTGAATAAACTAAACTAGTAATGCTGGAGAAGAAGAAGAAGAAGCACTAATTTTTTTTATTAGACACAACCTTTTCAAATTTATTTCTGCAGTATTTAGTCAGGACTATGCGCGCTAAATGTTCCTGTGTCCAGACTGAGTCATAACTCAATCAACACCGACACGCCACGGCAAGACATGGATCGAGCGTGATATTTCAAGGGTTGTGCCAGAATAGCTTGGCGCCCATAGGCGCCAAGCTATTCTGGCACAAGCCTTGAACTATCACGCTCGATCTGTTTCCAGAAGTGTAATACAGTCTTCAGGGGACAACTTCAACATTTGCGGATAGTTCGGTCCTGGAGCAGAATGTGTTACAAAAAAAAAAAAAAAATCCTCCATGTCTCCAGTCTGTATACCCCTTTGTCTGCATTTTCTATAAGTGTGTCACTAAACTGTGAAAAACACACACTGTGACTGATTCTAGTAACACCTTCTCTGTGACTGACGATTCCGCTCGACGGAAAAGACGCGTCACTACGGTATTGTCACACAAACCAAGGGGAATCACAGCGCTGGACAGACAAACAGTTAGATCCCCTGCCCCAAACCCTGCCTTGGGCAGGGGATCTGTTTGTCTGTCCAGCGCTGTGATTCCCCTTGGTTTGAGTACAATTCTGCCAGCGCTAGCCTCACCTATCTGGTTTGTGAGTACGGTATCGTCAGTAACAGTGAAGGGGTTAACATAATTCAGGGATTTCTTGCTCAACCAAATTAGTGACACTTGAATAGACCAGGCCAGACTCTTGGAAAAAAAAAATTATCCCGCTGTCTAGGAAGAGCTAGCTAGAGAACACTTTGTGAAAAGTGATCCCTATCGTATATCTGTTGTGGTCATATCAGTACGATTTTGGACCCTGCGGCTCTAGGCCGTAAGGTCCAAATTCACAGACAACCACACAGAGTATGTGTCCTTTAGATTTCCGTCTTGTGTCTGTGTGTGTAGCACGTGCGCTCATACGCGTGTGTTGACTTGCGTTGTTTTCACTGAGTCCGTCATGGGAACGATTTTTGACATCTGAATAGAGTACATTCCGTACTGAATGTTTTTAGCGTGTAACTTCGTTCTCATGATGAGTTTAAGTTACTCATGCGTATAAACTCGAGTGCATGAGGCATAGATCCTCATGCGCCCCTGCATTCGCAGGGTCGCATGAGGATCTATGCCTCTTGATGGCAATTCTCAGAAGATCTTTCTCATCGGCCTTGTTCCACACATAGAAATCCGACACTGAAGCCATGGATGTCACTGACTAATTGAAGTTTATTGTCCCGCTGGCACTAAAGTGATCCGGGGGACTAGTATTTTGGCTTAATTTCTTTTCTTTAAAAAAGAAAAGATTTTTATAATGTAATTAAGTTAAAGAAGCTGCCATACCGTTCATGGATGTCACAAAACGTTTACTTTACATATAACACTTTCGCATCCGTTGTAAGTTAACTCCATCGGAGCCAATGGTCACGAATTGCGCGTCAGGGACGACTGCTCGCTCGGACCGACATGTCGCGTGCAGAACACAGATGTAAATGGGGCACAAAAAGATCATAGGGCTAACAAGAGACATAGATAGAGTTTATGTCTCTTGCAGTCTGTTGTAGCGTTCGCCTTGCTCCGGCAGTTAGGGGGTTAATACCTGAAGCGGCCGGTGAAGAGTATATCTCTTGCTGAACACTGTCGGCTGCAGCTGTCCCTCACAGTCAATGTGTTATTCTGTCATTGTGCGCGAGTTTACATTGGAAGGTATTGGATTCTCACGAATTAACCCATTGCGTGTCCGTATCGGTTTTTGTCGCGATGGTTCCGGCTGTAGGAATCATCGCGACAAAAACCGATACGGACACGCAAAGGGTTAAGATGACACTTGAATCAGACAAAACTAGAGGCGCTTACGAGGAGGCGCTTACGAGGCAAGACCCGTTAGGAGTACTTTCACCTTGCAGGACAACAAGGCGTGTCATGCAGAGATCGTTACGTAAGACGCCTCTCTCTCTCTCTCTCTCTCTCTCTCTCTCTCTCTCTCTCTCTCTCTCTCTCTCTCTCTCTCTCTCTCTCTCTCTCTCTGAACATAATATATTATTGTATTCTGATTTCCTACTACCGTCCTTTTATTGTTTCTGTTTAACTCATTCAGCCCGATGGCCGTATTTCCCAAATTTTAGGATAGGCGCCAAGCTAGTCTGGCACTACCCTTAAATTATCATGGCCGACCCATCTCCTACTGTAGTGCTTCAGGGCTGAATGGGTTCAGAGAGGAAGTTACAGTCAGGAAGTTTCTAGTCCTCATGAATGGTAATCTAAGAGAGAGAGAGAGAGAGAGAGAGAGAGAGAGAGAGAGAGAGAGAGAGAGAGAGAGAGAGAGAGAGAGAGAGAGAGAGAGAGAGAGAGAGAGAGAGAGAGAGAGAGATATTCTCATTTAACTTTTAAAAAAATTATTCAACTCAACGTCTCAAGGAGAAAAATTCAGTTTGAATCGATTTTTGGGTTGCGTTTCTCCGGAAAGGCAATAGACCATTACCATTCTCCGCCCCCCCCCCCCCCCCTTCCCCCACCAGACCCTCCCCCCACCAACCCCCCTCCCACCCCTTCCCTTCCAACTTATTTAGCTTCTTCCCTTCCCCCTCTTCGCACCCTTTCACCCCCCCCCCCAAACCCCCACCCCTCGTCCCCAGTCCTTCCAGCCCTAGGACATAGTGGTGACAAGTGGCCTTTCCGGCACCTTTGGTGTGGAGCTTATCTCCCATAAGCCACACGAAGGAAGAGACAAAGCGAAATGCCCGCTAGCCATGCGGTCTGTTAACGCCGCAAGAGGCACGGATTCGCATGTGCCCCTGCAGCCGCAGGGCCGCATGAGGATCTATGCCTCTTGCTGACCCCATTTGTATCATCCGGCTTTAAGTCTGTCATGACTGAGTGAATTCAGACTGACACTGACGCTTTCATTAGTAATGGGATTAACTAATTCTGCCTGCGACACAGCGCCACAGCAAGATATGGCTCGACCATGCCTATAGGCGCCAAGCTATTCTGCCACCACCCTTGAACTATCATGGTCGATCTGTCTCCTGAATTGTAATGCAGTCATCAGAGGATAACTCCAAAATGTAGGTATTTCTTTGCAGAGATTAGTAGTAGGTCCGGGCACAATAAGACCATAAGCGACCGCTAAGTTTGGGCGACACGAGACACACGCACTGGGTGTCACCCCGTTGATCAGAGGTAGCGAATCGAGAGAGACAACCAGTGTGAGGGGGGGGGGGGGGGGGCACCTTAAACGGTTTATAGTAGTTCCCAGTCTCTTACCCCAAACCCCATGACTTTAAGTTTGTGCTTTTGCGTATGTCTCACAGTTTTTCGACTTGAAGCCGATTTGGCCTCGGGTTCCTTTCAACGCGATCTTTAGTAATGGAATTGTATGACCGCTAGACGTTTCTCACACTTCTCACTTAGGCTACTCATTGTGCCCGAGGTACAAAATACCCACATATTGGAGTTATCCTCTGAGAACTGCATTACAATTCAGGAGACAGATCGACCATGATAGTTCAAGGGTGGTGGCAGAATAGCTTGGCGCCTATAGGCGCCAAGGTATTCTGCCACCATCCTTGAATTATCATGATCGAGCCATATCTTGCTATGGTGTGTCGCGGGCAGAATGAGTTGAGTGTATTACTCGTAGTCTGCCGTTAGTTGGCAACGGCCAGCATGTCCTTTTATGAAAAAGCTACATTTTTATTGAGTTACAATAAAAAGTTCGCATTTGTCACCCCCCCAAAAAATGAACAAACTGGCTTCTGCTAAATAACGACAATAGTGTGTTTCTCTAGTTGTTTCTCTATTTCTTTATTATTATTATTTTGACATTGTGCTCAATGACTGTTACTGTTATCAGTCTGCTGTCGAGACTGTAGCGTACCGTCAACAAATAATGATATTGTTTGTGTCGGATGATACATAGATACATCCACAAGTGGTTTGTATATATTGGAATTTGTATCCCCATAAAACAACTATTATTCACTTCATTTCTTTTTCAAACTGTTTTTTTTTATACGGAAACAAACTGAATTGTTCGCTTCAATTTCAAGATTATTGTTGGTTGGTTCGGGGTTTTAACGTCCACGGCACCGGAGTGATAATGGACGATCCTAGCGGGCGGGTTATGGGGGTTGGTGGTGGGGGGCGGAGGGGGGTGGGGTGGTGACAGGGACAGCTATTACCTATGGAGTACGACCTGATCAATTCGGCCGCACTGCAACTGTGCCACATTGATTTACTAGGACCTCATTAGGGACATGCTATCTGAACAAGCCCGTCGTTTTGCTTGGATAATTTCAAGATTTTGTCTCCCTTAACACGTTCTCCCCCGGACCGAAATCCGCAAATTTTGAAGTTGCCCCTGAAGGACTGTATTACAAATCTAGAGACAGATCGAGCGTGATAGTTCAAGGGTGGTGCCGGAATAGCTTGGCGCCTATGGGCGCCAAGCTATTCCGGCACCACCCTTGAACTATCATGCTTGATCCGTGTCCTGCTGTGGTGTGTCGGGGCTGAATAAGTTAACTTGTTCTCTCGAGAATAAGGGTTTAGCGCTTGACCGCTGTGCCCCGGGCTACCGTCGACAGTTTATCCACCGGGACAGCCAAGGTGCGAGCCGCCAGTGGCGATCTCACAAGCGAGTGACACTAACGATCATCCGATTTTACCTACAATAGCACTCATTAGTAATGGCATTAGGAAGACTTTATCCCGTTATTGTTCTGAGCGGCCAAGCAGCTGGAGTTTTGATACCGTGGCGATACCGTTCGTCGGAAAAGACGAGTATGTACGCGGCTTTTCCGGCGAGCGATATCGTCAGTAGCAAAACGGCGGAACATAGATCGGCCAAGATAGTTCAATGGAAGTGCTAGATTAGCTTGGCGGCCTGGACCGTATCCTTCTCCATCGTTGCTGATTTAAGATGGCCTTTACTGTGTCGCCTGCTCGGCGTCAACCCATATACAGAGGCTAAAAGCTTCAAATTTGCACACTGCCATTTGCAAGCTACATAACTTTTATTACTTTCAGATAAGGATATAGACCAATGGCTTTAGTTCAAGGGTGGTGCCAGAATAGCTTGGCGCCTAGAGGCGCCAAGCTATTCTGGCACTACCCTTGAACTATTTTAGTCAAACGTATTTCACACACTGGTGTATTCCGAATGATAAGGGTGAAACCGTAGTAACTCACTACATTAGCTAACCATCATAGTCATATTTCACACATTCGGACATGATATTGGGAGGCTGATGGGCCATTTAACTCACTACATTAGCTAACCATCATAGTCATATTTCACACATTCGGACATGATATTGGGAGGCTGATGGGCCATTTAACTCACTACATTAGTTAACCATCATAGTTATATTTCACACATTCGGACATGATATTGGGAGGCTGATGGGCCATTTAACTCACTACATTAGCTAACCATCATAGTCATATTTCACACATTCGGACATGATATTGGGAGGCTGATGGGCCATTTAACTCACTACTGACATTAGCTAACCGTTTTGGCATCCTGTCTCGGAAGACAATGGAGTATATGCGCTTGCTGGATCAGTCACTGGAGTGACCTCTACAGGGCGCAAGCCTGGGCGAAGTGTACTGGAGATCATGGGGTGCCCAGTCGTCAAGATCCTCCTCTCGGCCTCGCTGATGTATCCAAAGGAATGCAAAGCAGTACGTTTGGCACCAGTTTGGCTGCAGGAGCTGCCAGAACAGTGCGTGAATACAGGCAACTGTCTGCCTTCGGGGCTCCACTCCTGATTTGAAGGGTTTACTCCCCCACATTTGGCCGTTGGATCCAACCTGATCTCCTCCGTCCTCTAGCCGTTGGCTGTCAGAAACAGCTCATCCGCCTAGTGGTGCAATGTGAACACCACCCCCTCACTGACGTGGTTTAGCCCACCAGCTGAGGTGGTTTGCCAGGGTGTGGCGCTTGGAGCCATCACGTGAGAGATTAAGGAGATGGATGAGGACCAGTGATGCCCGTCCGTCCTATGTAGGACGCAGCTGCCGAACAGAAAAGGTGCTACCTCTATCCAGAGCCCCCTACACCCCATCACTACATTAGCTAACCATCATAGTCATATTTCACACATTCGGACATGATATTGGGAGGCTGATGGGCCATTTAACTCACTACATTAGCTAACCATCATAGTCATATTTCACACATTCGGACATGATATTGGGAGGATGATGGGCCATTTAACTCACTACATTAGCTAACCATCATAGTCATATTTCACACATTCGGACATGATATTGGGAGGCTGATGGGCCATTTAACTCACTACATTAGCTAACCATCATAGTCATATTTCACACAATCGGACATGATATTGGGAGGCTGATGGGCCATTATGGTTCAAGGGTAGTGACAGCGTAGCTTGGCGCCTTCCCTGACAGCTTGTACACAGTCAATCAAATCGTTTAAACGCAAATAATAGAAAATCGTTCAACCGTCTGCTGTACATTAGGATAGTTTTAAACTCCCTACTCTGTGTTTGTTGTTGCTGCTGCTGCTGTTGTTGTCGCAGTCGTTGTTGTTGTCGTCGCTGTCGTTGTCTGTTGTTGTGGTTCTTTTCAGAGTTGTTCTTGCTGTTGTTGATGAGGGGGGGGGGGGGGAGGGGGGGGGGGGGTGTTACTGAAGTTCAGGTCATTTTATTGCCGACAGGGCAGAGTGTCTTGTAGAGTTAGATTTACTTTTCCAAATTATTTTTGTTTATTTATTCTGTTTGTTTATTTGGTTGTTCGTTACTTTTTCAGTCCCACGTGTACTCACACACCCCTTTATGGGGAAAAAAATGCGATTTTGTAATTTAAAAACGTTTGTTCTCACAGTATTCTTCGAGTCAAAGCCGGGTGACTGACAAGTATGCGCAGTGAGTCCAGTGTTTTCCTGGAGAACAGCGCTATATACAAGAACTATGTATTATTATTATTATTATTATTATTATTATTATTTAAGCCAAGCCACACGCCAAAACAGCTGTGCAGCCTACAGTTTTAAATCTTTTGAAATTTGCGCCAGTCGCCAGTCACGAGTCAGTCCCGAGTAGTCATTCATTCATCCAACCAAGACAGAGTCCAAACACCGGCCCAAACTGATTCCCTCCCTCGGACTAAGGGTGTAAATTGCGTTCCAGCTCAGTCCACCAAACAAGAGGTATAGATTCTCATGAGCCCCTGCCCTGCAGGGACTCATGAGAATATATACGTCTTGCGGCAGATGAGGGCGTATGGCAAAATAGTAAAAATTGCCGTTTCCGTGAGACACAGTAGGTTTAAGACAACTGCGTATGAGGGTATAAATTGCGTTAAACTTGGCACAGCAAGAGACATAGATTCGCATGCGTCCCTACGGTCGCAGTGGCTATTGAGAATCTATGCCTCTCGCAGATGGAAGGCAACCAACAAGCTTCAAAATGGCAGGCAGTCTCCGCACCTGCCACGCGCGCCCACTCAACCGTGTCGATCCGTCGAGTGACTGAACACATGGCTCCCCGCAGCTTCAAACCGTTTGGATGACTTGGAATGGTTTAACTTGAGGTCTTCACGTTCAAAACTAGTTTAATGTCCTAACTGTGCTACGACCTCTGCTACAGTTCTGATACACATACATTTAATGTTATCCGTTAATAAACCTTAAACGGTTTATGGCCAGTGGCTCCCAGTACCTACCCCAAACCCAATGACATTAGTCTTTGCTTTTGCGTATGTCTCATAGTTTTTCGACTCGACGCCAATTTGCCCTTGGGTTCCTTTCAACGCGATCTACAGTAATGGAATTCTCTGACCGCTAGACGTTTCCCACACTTCTTCCTTAACTCATTGTGCCTGAGGTACAAAATACCCACATCTTGGAGTTATCCTCTGAGGACTGCATTACAATTCAGGAGACAGACCGACCATAATAGTTCAAGAGTGGTGGCAGAATAGCTTGGAGCCTATAGGCGCCAAGCTATTCTGCCACCACCCTTGAACTAAAAAAAAGCTGGCAGGTTAGTTGGTTGGTTCTTTTTCTGTGGTAGCTGGTTTTGCGTCGAAACTTCCAGTGTCCTGACTCAACCAGCAATTTTTACAAAATTGGAAAGCAGTGGAAAATTAAACAACTAGCGTTGTATGTGTTATTTGCTTTCCACACTGAATTGTCCTCTTGCTTTTGTACTGGTTAATATTTGCTTCTTTGCATTTCGCCGATTGGTTTCTTAAAACGAAAACTTATTTTCGTTTGGTACTATTTTCCTGTTTCTTTTCTTGCTGGTCCATCGGCCGGTTGGTTGGTTGGTTGCTTGCCTTGCTTGGTTAGTTAGCAAGCTAGCTGGCATGTTTGTTTGTTTGTTTGATTGTTTGATAGTTAGTTGTTGTTTTTCTTGTTGTTGTTGTAATTTTTGTTATACATGTTTGCAGGGATATTATATAGAATCTCTGATGTATGCTAGAAAGATTTTTTTCTCCAGACACTGCTGTTCAGTTACAGTTCGACCAGTTACAAACAACGCTTTCTTCAGTCTTCTCCTCCTCCTTTTTAAAATCAGTTTGTCTGAGGTTGGTCAGTCGGAGATGTCCGCCGCGGCTACACCTGCCACGCGCCGTCACTCAACCGTGAAAAGCAAATACAAAACTGGGAGACGTGATAAGACCCAGGGGGGGGGGGGGGGGGGGGGGGTGGGGGGTAGGGAAAAGAAGGGGACGGGTCGGGTGACAGTCCCTTCAGCGGACAGTCGGACACACCCAGTTAGGAAAAAGCCCTCGGGCCTCTGTTCATCGTTTCTGGCCGGCGCACGAACGTGCGCGGGTCAGATACAATGCACAGAGGCCCGAGTATCCTTTGCTGGCCGAGGCAGTGGCCTCGTGGCATGAATAAAGAATACAACCGGGATGACCTCTTCTCTATGGCTGACTGGAAGGACCGAGCTGGGAATCCTTGGAAACGGTTTTGTCATTTTCGCTGGAACACAATACATGTCCTTGGACACACCAGAGACGTTGGTTTAAATAGTTTATTGCTTTGCAAAATGCATAAAAGGATATACAGCAATTTAGATCAGATCCAAACAAGCCACAGGCTTATAGGATGATCTGAACACTGAATCAATTATATTTGCATTTGCATGGCGGTGGTTTGCAGATTTTAAATACCCGGCAACGACACGACAAAATCTCTGGACACACGTATACGTCATGCATGCGATCATAGTACACTTACCAACTGGCGTGCTAAAATAGCGGACGACAAGTATGTTTTGACCTGGGACAAATTGCAACAAATTGTTTTTCAACGTTAATCGGTAGAGAACATTATGTCGAACCCATCCAAACAAAGTAATCAGAAATATCGGCCATAGAGGGCCCGTAATAACTGACAATTTTTTTAATTTTTTTTTTTTTTACATAGTAACTGATAAACCGACACTACTGCATTAGTGGTTCGCCATACACAACCCCAAAACGCAGGTAAAAACTCGAACGCAAGTACAAGACCTGGAACGTTTAAGCCTTTGGCTGTCGGTAGCGCTTTTTGTCGCGATGATTCCGGTCGGAATCATCGCGACATAAAGCGCTACCAACAGCCAGAAGGTTAGGTTATATTTATTGTTTAAACGACATATAATGAGAGATCCATAATAAACCAAAACACTTTCCGGTACAATTTCAAAGCGAACGCTGTGCCGACTTCTGAGGGGTGGGTTGTTGTCTTGAAGCGCGCAAAGACGTCATATAAAAAAGAAGAAAGAAAGACAAATAACAGCCATAGCCTTTTCGTTTTAGTTTAATTTGCAGAACTGAACGTATTGTAATATACGATACATTTATGCAAGTTTTTTTTTTTTTTTTTTTTTTTTTTTTTTTTTTTTTTTTGTTGAGGGGAGGGGGGGGGATGAGGGGGGAGGAGAGGGGGATAGGGAGGTGGTGAGTTAGTTTGGCTGACTGGATGTTTATTACGCCTTATTTTTTATGTTCTGTTGTACCATCACCCAGAAGACTGTCCGACAGTACCAAAGACAGCCTTCAAAGACTCTTTACAGATGTTCGTCAAACTTGGCCTTTGGACATCAAGCGCGGATGCGCTACCTTCGTGGCAGGAATCTTTCACTGGGTCCCGGGAAGGCAACCCAAATTTTCGCTCTTGGAACAATAATCATTAGGTGGCAGTCTTCTGTCCTAGAGCCTGATTCAGCTTCTGTTTTTAATTCGAAAAGGTGAATTCAGCTTTTTGGTTCACCCAACCTGTTTTATCCGCAAGTGGCGAAGATTCTCATGGGCCCCTGCAGTAGCAGGGGCTCATAACTGAAGAATTTATGGCTCTTGATGGCATAAAACACCATAAATGACACTCGTACATTGAGTTGCTCATCCATGTGTAGAGGGTGGACAGTTTTCAGTCGTTTCAACTTATCGGGTTGACATACAGTTGCACGAAGTTAGCAATTCTACTTCTACACGGTCAGATAGTCTAGACCTCGTCAACGGTAATAAAATCCCCGATGACGGACACTGCCCATTCAAAGCCAAGAACCGTAACCACAGTTAGACAGCGACAAAGGGCGACAAATCGGACTAGTGACCCACTTTTTACCCCGGGAGGCAGAGGATCGGATTTTAGTCAGTCATGTGGTCAATTGTAGACGAACAATTGGCTTAGTCCCTGCCCGCTCCCCAGGCAACCCCTCACCCCGTACGCCCGGTTTCTCTTTGAAGCCACCCTTTTCGTTTGCAAGAAGCCTAGATTCTCATGAGGCCCTGCGTTGCAGGGCCTCAAAAACGCAGGGCTTCTTCTTGCTGGTACGAATCGGATTGAGACGTAATCCATGAGTTTTAGATCTGAGGGAAGAATGAAGTACGTGTGTGCATGTGTTGGTGTGTGTGTGTATGTGTTGGGGTGTGTAGGTTGGGGGAGGGAGGGTGGGGAGGGGTTGGCTGGGAGGGGGTGGTGGGGAGGGGATGACAGTTACGGAGGTATTGTTATCCGTTTGAGAAAGTGGAAAAACGGAGTGAAAGAAGATGAGCCGACTTAAGTAGGTGGGGTCATCCATTTACGAGTTAAGCAGTTTAAGTACATAGCGGGACGTGTAGTTCTCTCTCTCTCTCTCTCTCTCTCTCTCTCTCTCTCTCTCTCTCTCTCTCTCTCTCTCTCTCTCTCTCTCTCTCTCTCTCTCTCTCTCTCTCTCTCTCTCTCTCTCTCTCTCTCTCTCTCTGAGACCAACAAAGTAAATGAATTAGTAACGAATGGATTTTGTTTCAGCGTACGACATTGTCCCTCGAGGCCATGAGAACAGAAAGAGGCAAAGCACTAGGATCACGGGTCAGTTGCATTGGCGTGTGCGGGATTTAAGCGCACTCATGCAACCGGCCTAATACAACTAGGAGCGAAGTGTCATGAAAGTCTAGGCCGTCGCGTGCAGCCATAAACCCATTACTAATGAAAACGCGCCAGCATATGGTTAGCGGGCATGTCACCTTAAAACTTTTCTGTCTCCGAGGGCATCGCACGTGCACACATCAAGTTATCCCTGCCGCCTAGCGAGCAAAAGTTCATTGGGCCGACGTCGACCGCAGCTGGCACGCGCACGGCACGATGAACTTTTACTTACTTTACCTCTTTACTGGGGTCAGACTTCTAGAGACAAGCAAATCCAACGGCTCTTGAAAAGTCTGCTGATTGATCGATGCTAATATTTCAAGGACTGCGGCTCCCACCAAACGCCAAGCTATTCTGGCATTAGCCTTTAACTCATTGGAGATACGCCGTATACGGATACGGATAGTTAACTGATTAAAGTGCTATTTTTGTTTTCTTTCGGTTTTGTTTGTTTGTTTGTTTGGGTTTTTGGGTTTTTTGTTTTTTTGTTGGTTGGTTGGTTGGTTGTTTGGGTCTTTGTGTCGTTGTTTGTTTTCTTGGGGGAGGGGGGGGAGGGGGGGGAGGGGGAGGGCGCGAAGGGGGGCGGGAAGGGGGGAGGGAGTGGGAGAGGGGGTGTTTGACTGACGTATCACTGTGACACGAGCGGTAGCCAATTTCTTCCGGAAAATATACAAAATAAACAGTGCGGCCTGAACACCGATCAATAAGGCAACTTTATTAGTGTTGAATTTGAATTGAAAATACAACACTTTTTTAGCAGACGTGTTTGATAAGAATAATCTGTGCTTATCTGGCCATTCTTATACATGTACTTTCTAACTTTTGGTTCTGGAATTTAAACGGTAAAAGCATCATCTCTTGGATACACTGGATGTCCCCCAACCAGTGTGCGCTAGTAGGGGATATCTCGCGTGCTGCGGCCTATCATAACTATTGGTTTGTGAGTATTCTATCGTAACACCACTGATGCACACAAGTTCAGATGACCCCCTGCAAGTCGCCCCTCACACCACCACTTCCCCCACCCTCTACGTGCACAGTCTAACGGCCGCTTGACACTAATCACCTTACTGTTAAACCCCGCCCCCCTAGGGTTACCCCCACCCCAAGTGTCCGTACTCGATTAATAAAGGGAGTTAATTACGTAGCGATTGACCCTAGTTGCATTCGCGATAGCGCGGCGATTTTGACACCTCGCTCCCATGCCACCACGCTAATTTGGGAGATAGCGCGTGAGAAGTGAAAAGCGTTAGTACATCGCGCTACTCTTTATTATGATCCCGGCCTTGATTGCATTACTGATTTAAAGAATAGCGAGAGACTCGTCCGGTTTACGCTCGAATCGCACCATTTTGAGCGAACGTCGAGAGTTAATAATGACCGCGAGATGTCTCAATGATGCGGCGCACAACCGTTATAGCTGTGGTGGAGTCTGAACCACGACAATCCGTATGCAAGAGGCATAGATTCGCATGAGTTCCTGCAGGGCAGGGGCTCATGCGAATCTGTGCCTCTTGCCGAACGGCGCCCTTGCTGAACCAGATCGGCTTCAGATGTACCTCAAATTGAGGGTCTCATGTCAAATTAAGCGCAAGACTGGGAGGCCGCGATAATATTAAACCAAATCTGCAATTAGTTATAGTGTGTGCAGATAATTCCAGGGCTGGCGCGAAGTTACTCGGTTAGGGTTCGAATCCCGGTCTGTGACAGTTATTGGTAACGGTGCGTGTCAGATGGTTGGAGGCAAAATTAAGTGATATGGAGGCAGTTGGATGGAATTATTTTGGAGGTGTGACACTTTTCTAGAGAATTTGAAATAATCATACTTCGACTGACAAGCTGTGCTTATTCCATTGTGTCTTTATTTTGGTGAAACCCTTACAAGATATTTCAGCATAGGATAATAAGAATAACAGTCAAATATAACAAAGTATTCAGTGATACATTATAGCCTCCGGTCTGTCTACGCGTCTATCAGTTTGTCCGTCAGGCTGTCTGTATGGCAGATCAGTTATCTCGAGGGGCCGGGAAAGAGATGGGGGAGGGTGGGGTGGGGGTGGGGGGGTCCAACGTTTTGTTTGGGACCTTGAACAAGACACAAAAGGCCTCCCCGCCGCTAGACCTTGCTTCCAGGGGCCGAAAAGTCAAACAACGGGGGAAGACGTGTGTGTGTGGGGTTGGGGGAGTGGGGGGGGGGGAGAGGGGGTAGAGAGAGAGAGAGAGAGAGAGAGAGAGAGAGAGAGAGAGAGAGAGAGAGACAGAGAGAGAGACAGACAGACAGACAGACAGACAGACAGACAGACAGACAGACAGACAAACAGACAGACAGAGAGAAGGCGCGTGTGTGTGAAGACTCTCACCAGTTGCCAAAATATCAAACGACGGGAAGGGGGGGGGGGGGGGGGGGCGGGGGGAGGGCAAACACCCCAAAAAGAAACTTTGTTATAGCATTTTAAACAATTTTGGGTCGGGGGGGGGGGGGGGGGAGAAGGGGTCCAGAACCCCTCGATTCCTCCCTTCCCCCCCAACCACCCCCCCACCCCCACACAGAGATCCCCCCTGGTATGGGTGTCACTCGGTGGAACGACTTCGGGCTCACGACGTTCCGTAGTGGGCCCGCGCACAGTGAAAAAAAAAGTTTCAGTTTCAGAGACTGGCGTCTGCCGTCCACACTTCAACACATGCCCGTTATTCTCATAACGGACCACAACAATCGCTGTCAACACCACCACCTCTTTCCGCCACCCCCCGGGCCATCCTCCCACCCCATCTCTTCGGTCACCTCACACCTATCTCTCACCCACCCTCCCACAGCCGTGGTCACAAACAAATGAACACATGCTGCTGTAGGCCTAATATGCACACAAGTCAACGGTGGCTAAAACCTCCGTCTCTGTTAGCGACTGATAATTTTGGTCTGCAAGAGGCATAGATTATCATGCGCCCCTGCGACTCATGCAGAGACACATATTAATCTATGCCTCTTGTAGATCGAAGGGGCACTTTTAACTGAACCGTTCTTGTCACTTCAAGTTGCTATCAAACACACCTTCAGATAGGGCTACCCCGCCGTTTCTCCATGATGACACTTGAAATGTCGTCTGCAAATGTCGCATCCGTATTGTGAGTGACCTCCCCTAACACAGTAACTCCCGACCGGGTTACTTACCTTGTTGCATTGTCGTCCGAGCTTTAGTTCCCTTGCTACAATGTGGTCGTCGGGGGGAGGGGGGGGGGGGGTGGCGGGGGGGTTGTGTCAGCACGTACAGTAATAGCAGTGTCCAATAGTGTACCTGGGGAAGTTGTAAATGGAGATAACGAGAGTCCTAGGGGGATAACAAGGTATTGGTGTGAGTATATGTTTGGTGTGATATTGCCTTAGGACGGAGAGAGGGGGAGACAAGAGGACAGAGGGAATGGGAGACACTACGGGGAAAGAAGAAATGGGAGGCCTTGCAACAACAAAAAAAGAAAAAAAAAAAGAGGGGGTTGTGTCAGCACGTACAGTAATAGCAGTGTCCGATAGTGTACCTGGTGAAGTTGTAAATGGAGATAACGAGAGTCCTAGGGCGATAACAAGGTATTGGTGTGAGTATATGTTTGGTGTGATATTGCCTTACCTCGCGCTGGGACCATATGGCGTTGAGGCGCGTCCCCTGGGTGGTGGATAGGGGGTCCCTCGCGAGAGGGGTGCACCGAATGAAATAAGGTGCCGTGAACCAACATGGTCTAAGGGAAGGTGACCCCGACAGAAAACCCCTGGTCCTCCTAGTAAGGGGGTTGGGCGTGGGGGTAGCTTCCCCACCCTGCAAAAAAGGAAATAGCTACAAAAACGCCGACGAAAAGACAAACAGTAATTCCTTTCCTGGAGGAGGAAGGTTCTTCTACCAGAAGATTTATGACGTCCTGTGGTGAAAGCCGGAAGTCTTTGGAAGCCACAGGACCGAGCCGCCTCTCTCTATCCAGGGACACAACCATGGGCACATGGAACGTCAAGACCATGTACCAGAGCGGCAAGGCCGCCCAGATAGCAGCGGAAATGCAAAAGTACAACCTTTCCCTGCTAGGTATCAGTGAAGCCAGATGGACGCAGTCTGGCCAGAAAAGGCTGTTAAGTGGGGAGATGATTCTGTATTCAGGTCATGAAGAGGAGAATGCCCCCCATACAGAAGGAGTAGCATTCATGCTGTCACCAGTGGCACAGAGAGCTCTGATGGGCTGGGAACCTCTTGGGCCAAGAATTATCACAGCAGCCTTTAGAACCAAGAAAAAGATCAAGCTGAACGTCATCCAGTGTTATGCGCCCACTAATGACAGTGACGAGGAAGAGAAACAAGAGTTCTACGACCGACTCCAGAGTGCCATGGATAAATGTGCGGAGCGAGACATCACCATCGTCATGGGCGATTTTGATGCCAAAATAGGGGAGGACAACACCGGATACGAAGAGGTGATAGGGAGACGGGGACTAGGGGAGATGAGTGAGAACGGGGAGAGATTTGTAGACTTTTGTGCTCTAAACAGACGTCATTGGAGGCAGCATCTTCCCACACAGAAGAATACACAAAGCAACGTGGGTCTCACCTGACCATACTACAGAGAACCAAATAGACCATATCTGCATTAACAAGAAATTTAGAAGATCCCTTCAAGATGTTCGAGTGAGGAGGGGAGCAGATATCGCCTCAGACCTCCATCTGCTCACCTTAAGAATAAAGCTCAAGTTAAGGAACAGCCGCACAGAGACAACAAGAAGACAGCGCTATAATGTAGGCCTCCTGAGAGAGACTGGATTGAGAGAAGAGTTCAAACTGGTGCTGTCCAACCGGTTTCAAGCGCTACAGGAGCTAGTAAATGAAGAGGAGGCGGTCACCACAGAGCAGCAGTGGAAGGCAGTTATAGAGGCGCTGAACTCAACCTGCAAAGACACTGTAGGGTTCAGAAAACACCATCACAAGGACTGGCTGTCGGCACAGACCTTGAAGAAGATAGAAGTGAGCAAGCAGAAGAAAGCAGTTGTCAACAACAGTCGCACGAGAGCAGCCAAAGTAAGGGCACAGGGGGAATACTCGGAAGCCAACCGCGAGGTGAAGAGGAGTATCAGGGCAGACAAGAGGGCCGACACTGGCAGCAGAGGCAGAAAAGGCAGCAGGCAGCGGCAACATGAAACAGCTCTACGACATTACCAGAAGATTGTCGGGCAAGTATGGCCATACAGAAAGACCAGTAAAAGACAAGGAAGGCAAGCCTATTGCAGACAGAGCAGACCAACTCGACAGATGGGCCGAGTATTTTGAAGAGTTACTGAACAGACCCAGCCCACCCGACCCCCCAGACATCCAGCCAGCAGAGACCGACCTACCCATCAGCTGTGACAGACCCAGCCGGGAAGAGATCAGAAGAGCAGTGGCATTTTTGAAGAACGGCAAAGCAGCAGGGCCAGATGGCATCCCAGCGGAGTCTCTGAAAGCAGACCTAGAGACAACAGTAGAGATGCTGTACCCACTGTTTGGAAAGATCTGGGAAGAGGAGGTGATGCCGGCTGACTGGAAGGAGGGGTACCTAATCAAGCTTCCCAAGAAAGGTGACCTCAGCAAGTGTTCCAACTATAGAGGAATCACCTTGCTGTCAGTACCAGTAAAGGTCTTCAACAGGATCATCCTGGAGAGAATGAAGAGCTCCGTTGACCCCCAGCTGAGAGACCAGCAAGCAGGATTCAGGAAAAACCGATCATGATCGCCACTCTCCGCATCATCGTGGAACAGTCTCTGGAGTGGAGCTCCCCGCTGTACGTCAACTTTGTGGATTACGAGAAAGCATTTGACAGCGTGGACCGAGAGACTCTGTGGAAACTCCTACGACACTACGGTGTACCCACAAAGCTCGTCCGCCTGATCAAGAGCAGCTACGATGGCATGACATGTCGCGTGATCCACGAAGGGCAGTTCACCAGGGAGCTCCAGGAGAGCTGTCACAAAACACCAAAGTCCGGATTTTCAACTCCAACGTAAAAGCAGTTCTCCTATATGGAGCAGAGACTTGGAGATTGACAAAAACCACTGTCAACAGAGTACAGATCTTCATAAACAGTTGCCTTAGAAGAATTTTGAAAATCCACTGGCCAGAGAAGATCAGCAACATCAGACTCTGGGAGAGAACAGAGCAGATAACAGCAGAGAATGAAATTGGGCGAAGAAGATGGGGATGGATTGGTCACAGTCTGAGAAAGCCAGCTTCCAGTATCACTAGGCAGGCATTGTCATGGAATCCCTAGGGAAAGAGGAAAAGAGGTAGGCCGAGAAACTCCTGGCGTCGAGACCTCCAAGCAGACATCAAGAGAATGGGAACCACCTGGAGTATAATCGAAGGAGAAGCACAGGACAGGAGTCGCTGGAGGTCTCTCGTCGACGGCCTATACCCGGGTAGGGGTGACAGGCGTAAGTAAGTTAGTAAGTAAGATATTGCATTAGGACGGAGGGAGGGGGAGACAAGAGGACAGAGGGAATGGGAGACACTGCGGGGAAAGAAGAAATATGAGGCCTTGCAAAAAAAAAAAAAAAAAAAAAAGAGGGGGTTGTGTCAGCACGTACAGTAATAGCAGTGTCCGATAGTGTACCTGGGGAAGTTGTAAATGGAGATAACGAGAGTCCTAGGGGGATAACAAGGTATTGGTGTGAGTATATGTTTGGTGTGATATTGCCTTAGGACGGAGGGAGGGGGAGACAAGAGGACAGAGGGACATTACGGGGAAAGAAGAAATGGGAGGCATTGCAAAAAAAAAAAAAAAAAAAAAAAAGAGAACGAACGTGAAAATCAGAATCTATTATATTTTTCCTTTAAAAAAAATCGGTGAGCAATATTTTCTTTGGAGTCTCATCTATTATGTTCCTGGTCCGTCTTGTGACGTAGGACCCGGAGGTTCCTACGTCACAAACGGACCAGGGACATAACAGATTAATTCCATGAACGTTTTTCTTCCTGATATACTATGGCTTGAAATAAATTTGACTATGGTAGTTCAACGGTGATGCCAGGATTTCATGGCACCTGAGGGGTCAATCTATTCTGGAACCAATCTCGAACTAAAATAGTTGATCTATCTCCTAATCTGTAATGCAGCCTTTATAGGACAATAAGCGGCAAATGTTAAAGTTCAGCCTCAGGATGTAATGGGTTAATTTGATGAGGTTGCATGTTTTCTTTTTCCGGAGAAGGAAAAACGACTAGAAAATGATGTGAGAAAAAAAAAAATTCAGCAAACATGATTAAAAGGTTTATTTCGAAATTTGCGAGAATATCATTGAAAAACACTCACGTTTATATCATTTGACAATTTCTGAATGCCTACAATACTTTTCATATTTTGTTTAAAAACAAGGCGCGGTCTAAAATATGAGTGTGTTTCAGTTTTATGATACATCATGCGTTGACTCCTTCACTGCCAGAGGAAAAGTGAACACGATTCAACTGCAAGAGACATTAATCCTCTGCCTCTTGCTGAGACCAGTTTGTATCCATGTTTCTTGGACGCCGGTTTCCGCTTTTGGTCTTTGTCGGAATGAACAAAGATTTCAGAAACAAAAATGTACGTACAGCGGCAGGGAAGGGGTTAAAGTTGCGTATCTACGCTTGGCCAGGGGCCGGATGCACAACAGCCTTCTAACTCCTAAAACATTGTTAAAAGTGAAAATTTACAAACGTTTTGTAAAAATCGTGTTTAGCGCACTTAGATGCGATGCACGACAGACTTTAAATTGTAAAACAGTTTTAAAAGTGAAAATTAAAAATCGTTTTTAAAATCGTGCTTAGCGCGCTTAGATGCGATGCACGGAACGTTTAACACTGTTTTAGCGACGATTTTCGCTTGTAACTTTAGAAGTGCTTGGAGCTATTCTGAACGCGCTAAAACGCTTTGACGTGCTGCATCCGGATACGCGGAATAAGGCATTATTATTATTATCATTATTATTTGCGGCAGTCAGGAAACAAGCTGACCACGACTTATGTTGAAATTCCCATACACAGAGCCCAAAAGTCAACAGACTGTATCGGCATCCACGCGTGAAAATTCAAACACCCTCGCCCCACCTGCCCCTCCAATCACTGACTCCATCTATCGGCATCTGGCGACGTGTCAACCAGCTCATAAAAATCAGTCTCCTGTCCTCGTGCGCGCGTGCGCACGCTCTATGCACGCGGCGAGCCTACGGGCCGAACATGACATTTCGAAAGACAAGCGACCTAGTCGGGACCCAGAATAACGAAAAGTGGCCTAGCAGTGAAATCTGAATGGTAACCGAGCTTTTCTCAGGTCCCCAGAGATTTTATCTGATAAAATCGAGGGGACAGGAAGGTATAGCGCGAAAACGGTTTTAAGTAGTCTTAGCGCGTGCTCTTCTTGCGCGCGGCGAGAGGGAGTCTCACGCGCGGGGAGACTAACGGATGCACCTGCCTTGTGACACAGGCGTGATGCCGTATGTGACATGTAGCGTTACGCGGCGCGCGCGGTGTGCTCGCGCTGTGCTCGCGTGGACCCCGTCTGCAAGAGGCATAGATGCTCATATTCCTCTGCGACAGCAAAGGCTCGCGAGGATCTACACCTGTAGCGAGTAACACTAACTTACTTCAATTTATCCTCAAATACAGAAGCCGTCTGAATCGAAAATGTTTCAAGTCGCACACACGTCCAAATTTAGAACTCGTCCCGTAAACACTTTCAAAGCCTATCGCGCCCTCTTTCGTTGCGACACACAAAAATATAAAAATTAACTCAACCGAAGCGGGCGCTCCCGTCTCTGAACGATCTCTCGTCATAAACGCTGTCACCCAGAGGATACAACATTAAAATTTAGCAGACGACAATACGACCATACATTAGGAGGACTGAACCGTGCGAGTGATATTAAAACCCGAAGCGTGGCTAGACTAAGGAATTATATTAGATGGATAGGGGTGTGTGTATCAACAGCAATTATTGCTCTTCGTGTCTGACTGTTCAGTGGAGGTATGTTTGTCCTGTTAGGTGTCAAGCATTTCTCTAGCCAGATGCTTGATGCCAGTGGATGGCGTCCAAATAACAAAACACGCTTGTGTCATATCTGAGTGTCTCTATATAGTTTATGTGCTCGTCCGTCATTTTGAACCTTACGACTGACGCCGTAAGGTTCAAAATGACAGACCAGCACACAAATGAAGATATTTGGTACGGCTAAGTTTGTAGTTTGGTTTCCATGACCGGAATCTTGCCAGGAGCACCTGCTTAGCTAAGAACAAACAACCAAACAAGAAGGATGTGTGGGAATTCGGTTGTTTACAGGTCAGTTGATATAGGATGTCCTCATAGTACAGTGCGTGAAAGTGTTCTGTTATGTTGGAAGTTTGTACTTTACGGCGTACAATCATGAGTCGAAAATCATAGATCAGCAAGCGAAATAGTTTGCTGCCTCCTTCATTTTGTACGTCAGAAAGAACTTCAGTTAAAATTAAGGAAAAAAAATAATAAAAAAAAATACAAAGACATACACCAAAAAAAAAAAAGACTGTTCCAGTCTACTGTTTAATTGTACTTAAACATGCATAAAATAACCGTTATATTTACGTTTGCCGACTGTTTTCTAACTTCCTGAAATTAAAAAAAAAGAAAGAAAAAGAAAGAAACAAACAAAGAAAGATGGAAGAAGAATAGGCCTGATATGATTTGCGGGATTACAATAGTTCGTTTGTTTGTTTGTTTGTTGTTTCGTTCGTTCGTTCGCTCTCTCAGTAGTCGTTCGCTCGTTTGCTCGTTCGTTCGTTCGTTCGTTGGTTCGTTCGTTCGTTCGTTCGCTCGCTCGTTCGTTCGTTCGCTCGTTCGCTCGCTCGTTAGTTCGTTCGCTCTCTCAGTAGTCGTTCGCTCGTTTGCTCGTTCGTTCGTTCGTTCGTTGGTTCGTTCGTTCGTTCGCTCGCTCGTTCGTTCGTTCGCTCGTTCGTTCGTTTCTCTAGTAGCAAAAGGTCTTCGGGCCCACGACTGCCGCTGTGGGCCCGCGCACAGTCGTGCGCGGGCCCACAGCGGCAGTCGTGGGCCCGGGAGCCGACCTTTACTTACTGGATTATTTGTTTGTTTAAACGTAAGTACGTTCAAGCACATGCACACAATTTCAGTCTTGCAAATAGTAATGGCGCCAAGTGATCTGCGATGCTGTTTGGCTTCGGTTTGTTGTGATGAAGTTTGTTACTAACTGGATTTTTCACTCACACCACGGTTTTGTCACATTTTAGGTTGTTTGTTTAAGGTTTGTAGGAAAGTCAGATTTATGGGCGAACCTCATAAATTTAATGCGTTGAGAGCAAATGACGAAATTCTCAAATTTGGGAGTTCTCTTTTAAGTATACTACGTTACTGTATTACAACTGATTCAGGAGACAAATCAGACAGTATGCAACAGAACGTGTTTGAGCTGCCACCCATATGCGAAATCACTTGTTATTAAAGACAAAAACCGAAATGGTGGTCTTTAACCCCTTCACTGAGTGAACACGATCCATCTGCAAGTGGCATAGATCCTCATGAGCCCCCCGCGATTGCGGGGGCTCATGAGGGGCTATACTTCTTACTGAGAAAAAAATGTATCCATGTTTCTTCGATGGTGTTGGCTTTTGGTCGTTGAATAAACCGGGATTTCAGAAACAAAATGTGCGTACGGCAGTGGCAGGGGAGGGGTTAATGACAGGTGACACTAACGTGTTGCTCTTCAAGACTTCTCAGCTTAGAGAAAACATCCGTCCTCTTATACACACCTCTCTGTCTGTCTGTCTGTTTGCTGTCTGTTTGCTGTCTGTCTGTCTGTCTGTCTGTCTGTCTGTCTCTCTCTCTCTCTCTCTCTCTCTCTCTCTCTCTCTCTCTCTCTCTCTCTCTCTCTCTCTCTCTCTCTCTAGAGCGGTGTTTTTGGACCTTTCAAAAGCTTTTGATCTTGTCAACTATGATCTTTTAATTAAAAAACTTGCTGCCTATCAGCTGAGTGATGGCACCCTTGCCTTTATTACATCATATCTAAACGGGCGCACACAGTACGTCTGTGTGAATGGTACAAACTCACGTGAGGGGGGGCGGGGGGGGGGGGGGATAGATCACGGAGTATCACACGGATCTGTCCTCGGTCCATTATTATTTTCAGTTTTTATAAACGATCTTTCCTTACAAATAAATATATCCGACCCCGTGTAATCTGTAGTCTCTTCGCTGATGCCGATGGAACTCTTGACGTGTCATCGTCAGATGCATCCTGTATAACCCAGTCCCTACAAAGCGGCCTGAACGATGTTTCCACATGGTGTCAAAACAATTATATGATTCCGAATCCTACTAAGACCATTTGTATGTTAATTACTACTAGACAAAAGCATCAGTTGAACCAGCCTCCCCTACAGCTTTATTTGAATGGGCAGTCTGTTGAGCACGTCAAGGAACAGCGTGTGCTTAAAATCATCATTGATGACAAACTGTGTTGGCAAAGTCAAATTACCAAAGTGTGTAAAACAATATAAAAAACTTATTCTTACTGTCACAATTAAGATATTTTACTAACAAACCAACTAGGAAACTTTTTTTTTTTACTGTGCCCATATTCAACCACATTTGGATTATGCCTCCTCAGTCTGGGATGGGAGCAGTGATGATAATCTCAAAAGGATGAATTTGCTTCACAGGCGGGCAATCAAATTAATCGTTGACAGTCCATGCAAGTCATTAGTACTGATTAGAAGTTGAAGCTGCTAGATATCCTGCCACTTGGCAAGCAGTTCATGTATAAGAAGTTGGTACTCATGTGCAAAATCACCCTCTCAGACTCACCAGCCTATCTCTATAATTTGTTCGCACTTGCCCACAGATCTAGTCGAACATCAGGGAACAATCTGGTAGTATCAAGGCCCCGCTTAGATATTTACGACGTCCATCTCCTACTCTGATGCAAACTTATGAAACACAGTTCCTGCGGCAGACATTAAAGCAGCATCTTCTTTACGAACTTTCAAGAACCAACTGCATAAATTTATTATGAACATGTGAAAACATATTGTTCATTTTTTTTCACACACCGTCATTGACTGCAGAAACATTTCCTCATTCATATTCATGTATCATAATACTTTAGACTTGCTGAGGTGTTCGTTGTCATATTCATGTATCATAATACTTTAGACTTGCTGAGGTGTTCTTTGTCATTTCTTTTGTTTTGAAACCTCAGCGGAAAAGAAGACATGCCTTCTTTATGTCTTCTAATATGTTCTAGCATATTTGTAAGTGCAGCATAACATCATAGCTTTGTAATGTTTAATGTTCGATGTTTCGCTTGGTGTCACTGTGTGTGTGTGTGTGTGTGTGTGTGTGTGTGTGTGTGTGTGTGTGTGTGTGCGTGCGTGCGTGCGTGCGTGCGTGTGTGTGTGTGTGTGTGTGTGTGTGTGTGTGTGTGTGTGTGTGTGTGTGTGTGTGTGTGTGTGTGTGTGTGTGTGTGTGTGTGTACTGGTAGAAATCCACTCATTGCACATCGCTCCTACCGGACACAACGGTACGGTGAAAGTAAGGCTGCGCAGCAGAGATAAAGTGTACCTTCATACCTTCATGGTATACTTTCCTATTGCTACGCAGCGCACTCTCAAGCCCTAGTATGAGCGTACTGCGCGGCCGTTTGTTACTAGGCTAGTCGCACACATCAAAAAATAAAAATAAAAGGACGCACGAAGAAAGTTATGTTTATTGAGCACGACTAGTACAGTTTTTTATAGTAATTTCTAACTATAATTTTGCTAGGGTGCCCCCGATATTTTTATAACATCTTCCAGTTATTCCGTAATTTTACTTGGTTAGGGCGGCGTCAGTAGAAAATGCCGCGGGTTTATTACGGGTAAGCGATGATCATAGGCGTCTGATAAAGGTCAAAGGTCAAAGGTCGAAGTTTGATTACGGGTCATATAAATAGGAAAGTTACTGCATTTGGCAATTTATAATAGCCAGCAAGTCAACAAAAGCTCATTTGACACTCAGAAAATTGACCTATAAGTGCTTTTTAAAATCTCCATTAAAACAATGCTTACTTATAAATTCTGGGTCAGTGACGCTTACACGTACAACCACTTGTCTCCGTGCTCAAAGTTCACTTTGAAAAGATACTTTGACCACGTAGGCAGCCATCAAGCAAATTATACTTTCAAAGTATGGCTTAGGCCGAAGTATACTTTGTAACCGCTAGAAATCAGTACGTGTGTGTGTGTGTGTGTGTGTGTGTGTGTGTGTGTGTGTGTGTGTGTGTGTGTGTGTGTGTGTGTGTGTGCAGACTGGTATATATCAGTGTGTGTGTGTGTGTGTGTGTGTGTGTGTGTGTGTGTGTGTGTGTGTGTGTGTGTGTGTGTGTGTGTGTGTAATGTGAGCATTGATTATTTGAAATGGAATTATTGTTGCCTGTACTTTTCACTATTATGTATACTTTAATATATAAAATTATTTGTATGTGTGTTTACGTGCATGCTATAGCTTAGCAAGGACATGATTGAAAAAAGGTCATTGAAGATACCTAATCATTTAACCTTGAAAAATAAAGTTTCATTTCATCTCTCTCTCTCTCTCTCTCTCTCTCTCTCTCTCTCTCTCTCTCTCTCTCTCTCTCTCTCTCTCTCTCTCTCTCTCTCTCTCTCTCTCTCTCTCTCTCTCTCTCTCTTTGTTGTGTTGTAGATGTAGCAACGGCAGATTTGAAAAATGGCATTGCCTCTGGCATTGTTAATATCTTTACCGTTGTAAAATAAAGATTCATTGATTCATTGATTCATTGATTCTCTCTCTCTCTCTCTCTCTCTCTCTCTCTCTCTCTCTCTCTCTCTCTCTCTCTCTCTCTCTCTCTCTCTCTCTCTCTCTCTCTCTCTCTCTCTCTCTCTCTCTCTCTCTCTTCAGTTTAATAAAAAGGTCATTTCCCCATTGGGTTGTATGTGTTTGAAGGGTTGTGACAAGATTAGCTTGGCGCCTTGAGGCTTGAACTTTAACGATCAATCCATCGTTAGCTGTAGTGTGTAGGGTCTAAAAGGTTTATAAAAACAACTAGCTTACTTGGATAGAAATCTGCTCTTCTCTACCTTTCATTTTTCTGACCCGTCCCACCCACCCGATCCCCACTCCCTCCTCTTCTTCCATCTCCCTCCTCTTACCCCCCACCATTCCCACCCCACCCACCCACAAGCTCTGCAGGCACTACTCTTGAACAATTTCGTGTCAGGGCTGAATGGATTAACAGTAACAATATTAAAATCGACTTAACTCATTCTACCCCAGACACACCACAGCAAGATAAAGATCGACCATGATAGTTCAAGGGTGATGCCAGAATAGCTTGGCGCCTATGGGCGCCAAGCTATTCTGGCATCACCCTTGAACTATCACGGTCGATCTGTGTCCTGCACTGCAATGCAGTCTTCAGAGGACAACGGCAACATTTGGGGATTTCGGTGATGGGGTAGAATGAGTTAACCAAAACAGATAGCAATATGCCTTTTACTACACCTAATCCCGCCCGCACCCCCCCCCCCCCCCCCCCATAAATACTCAAGACTACCCTTAAACTTATTACGATTGTATGTGTCAGATATGAACGTTAAATTGGATTAAACTCAAGTCAGCAATCTGGCGTTTCATATCCCTAATTCTGCGTGAACCCCCTCACCCACAAACACAATCTTACGATCACCAAAATTTCGACATCGTCTATTACTCCTACCCCCTCCCCTCCCCCCCCCCCCCCCAACTCTCCCTCCCCCCCCCCCCGCCCCCCATCCTTTGTATGAAATCCTCTACAACTGTCTCTTTTGGGTCGATCAGTCTGAACCTATTAACCCCCTCCTTCCTGATTCTTTTGTCTCAATGTCAGCACAATGTCATCCCGGAAGCTGCCAAGTTTAACCCTTACCCACCCAGTCGGCATCACCCAATAGATTCCATCTGCAAGAGGCATAGAGTCTCATGTGCCCCTGCTTTCGCAGTACTGTCCTGGTGCTTTCGCAGGGGCTCATGAGAATCTCTGCCTCTTGCTGTACGCACCAGCCGGCGTTGATTACTTCCTTCAGGTGAGGCACACAAGGTTTAAATCAATGACTGCACCAGCTGCCGCGAGTGTGGCTCTAGTTAGGTCATTAATGTCCGATTAGGCGCCAGGTCTCGCGCCCTGACGTGGTTAATGATGGTCATCAGTGACGTCACGTCTCTAACGGACACCATCACTCCGACACTGGTGGAAGCCGAGGATGTGTGAGACTGATCCCGGAATAGATGCAGATTTTATTGGGCCAGTGCTTTCGACATGATGACATTTTGAGCAGTTGCCCCTTATACTTTTCAGCCATTAGGTCAAACTTTCGCAGATTTGGATGTTTTGTTTTTGTCCTGTGGAGAATACGCTGCTTTACAGTTCAGATAGGCCATGATAGTTCCAGGGTGGTTCCAAGCTATTCTAGCACCACCAATAAACAACCAAAGTCGACTACTATAATCGATCAATTCTTGTTGTCCACTTTTGGAGTGATCAGTTTTCTTCCTCTTTGTCTGCTGTATTATGTATTTATTTATTTATTTATTTATTTATTTATTTATTTGTTTTTTCAACTTTTTTTTCGCAATCCACATAAAAGTTCACAAAACAAAGAAATATGAACTCTGCCAGTCGTCTTTAACTCATTCAGCCCGACGGCCGTATTTCCCAAATTTTGGAGGCGTCATCTAATGACTATGCACCAGTTGCAGTAGATGAATCGACCATGGTAATTCAAGGGTAGTGCCAGATTAGCTTGGCGCCGACAGGCGCCAAGTTAATCTGGCACTACCCTTGAATTATCATGGTCGACCCATCTCCTGCTGTAGGGCGTCAGGGCTGAATGAGTAAATGTTCTGTACCAGTCATCACAAAAATTAAGACAGAGTGCCGTACTTACAGTTCAGTCTTATGTAACTACCTTGAAATAAAATACAGCCGATACAAAAAAAAAATTAAAAGAATTAAAAAAAAAAAACCCACAGAGAATATTAATAATAAAATCAATCACCTTAAAGAAAATCCCAACGAAGGTAGAAACACGCTTAGAAAAGACAATTACAACACATCTGCATTGTAATTGTCTTTTCTAAGCGTGTTTCTTTGTTCGTTATGATTATTTATTTATTTAGAGGGGGCTTCCGGTTTTAAATTTAAATGAGATGCTAACACTAAATCATATGATTTAGCTGTCGGATGAGTTTCGATTCACTGTCTCACCGACAAGTCAGACTCACCGACAACCTCTCTCTCTCTCTCTCTCTCTCTCTCTCTCTCTCTCTCTCTCTCTCTCTCTCTCTCTCTCTCTCTCTCTCTCTCCCCCCCCCCCGCACCCCACCCCCAATCACTTTTCCCCTCCCCCATCTCCGCCACCCCCACCCTTTCGGAACCGCCGCCACATCACGAGTCTCGTGCCAATGTTTACAGCCGTGTCATCATCCTTCCTCGCCATCAGCACTTCGTTACTGTAATCATCATCCCCATTATCCCCCCGCCCCCCAACCTCCCCGCCCCATCCCTTTCACTTATCTGGGTACCAGGGGCCAGCCGCCCGTCAGCGTTGTCCTGCGCCAGCCACTAAGCAAGGTGCTCCGTGGCTGGCGCAGGACTAAGCTCATTGATGCAACGAGCCTCAGCTCACTAGTCACCTAGACCCAGTATGCAAAAAGCCCTCGGGGCGACATCGGCTGACCGTTGCCGGACTACCGTGCGGCAGTGAATGCAATTTATTTGCAAAATGTGCGGCAGACGCTTGCTGCTGCGAGGATAAATATCTTGCAGAGACTAGGCGAAAATTGTCACAGATCCATCGGCACGACGCTGGCATAGATCCTCACCAACCTCCGCAAAAGCTGCCAGTGGGGACGGGGGGGGGGGGGGGGGGGGGAGGGGATATGGAGAGGAGAGAGAGAGAGAGAGAGAGAGAGAGAGAGAGAGAGAGAGAGAGAGAGAGAGAGAGAGAGAGAGAGGAAAGTTAAGGTCATTAGTGAATCGGCTACAGTATCAAAGTTACGTCAGCTGCCAGGACCGGTAACTCATGTCCGGCACAGTCGGTAATCTTCTCTTTGCCGGGATGAGTTATCTGCCCCATCTACACCAGTCACAATCTCCCGTGGGTGAACTCCCTCTGCTGTGCATTTCAGTGCAACCAGATGTAGATGTACATACATTGCAAGAGTATTCCTGCATTTATATCTTTGCATTGACATAGAATAGGCTGTCACAGAAAGCACACTGTCACACGACATTTTCTGCTCTAGGGCCGGGCCGGTTGCACGAGTGAGCTTAGTCCTGCGCCAGCCACTAAGGGCAGCACCTTGCTTAGTGGCTGGCGCAGGACTAAGCTTACTCATGCAACTGGCCCAGGTGCTTTGTCCTGCACCAGGCACTAAGGTTCTCCGCTACAGCGGCCACACCTCAGTTGCTTGGGCTCACGCGTCTTAACGCCTGTCCAGTGTTCAGACGCGTAAATGGTTAGGTCAGGTGTCATTCTAAGACATGCATTTTCATAAACGCCGATAGTTTATGGGCGGTGGGATAAGTCCACATGGACATTACCCCAGGAAGCAAAGGTCATCGGGCTGTCAACAAGCCTTTATTGGCCTTTATAAATTCCGTGTTTCCCTTTATATATACATTGATAGTAGTAGCAGCAGTAAAAGTAGTATAGTATCATGTATTAATTTATTTATTATTATTATTATTATTATTATTATTATTATTATTATTATTATTATTATTATTATTATTATTATTCGCTTTCGGCGGGCTTCATAACTTTATTTGCTGGCCAGATAATCTTCAGCATCATTTTGTACTGAGCACATCTGTTGAGTCCGTCTACATGTGCAGTCAAAACCACTTTCCAATCAATCTCCTCTACCTTATCTCGACCTATCACACTCATATCAGCTCCCCACGGTCTCGCATTAGCCGTCTGCATAACCGCCATGATCTTCCAGCAGAGGATTGGGAGTCCCGTGGTAGGGAAAGAGTTGCATCCCCTGGTGTGACACCAGGGGACGCAACGTTTTCTCTACCACGGGCCATAACCTTGTTCACTAAAGGGACGTAATTCGACCAAGACACGCCTATTAAATTAAACCTCGGGTCACCGTGAATGGGCGTCTATTGCCGTCTCTTGCCCAACCCTGAATGCAGACCACTGTGGTTTGGTCAGAGGCGATGATCGCTTATTGGCTAAAATTAACTCTGGACCGTTGCGTTTCAGTCTGTAGGCGAAGCCCAAGCACCGCGTCTGCCTGAGAAACGGTGATAATATTAGACTATATGATACCTTGCGAATTATATAAATAAATGAATCAATGAATAAATATATACGTATAGTGTTATTTGGAAAAAGATAAAAAAATAAAATAAAGACATTAATCCGGTTTGGGTTGATGTTTTTTGTTTTTTTTTTAACCTTGCCAAAAATCGGATTAGATCTCATTGATTCATTAATTCAGGGGCGGATTGGGGGTGGTTGGGTGTCAGACTCCCCCCCCCCCCCCCCCCCCCGCAACCAAATTTTTTTAAAATGCTATAACAAAGTCCCATTTTTGGGTGTTTGCCCGCCCCCCCCCCCCCCCACCCCCACCCCCCAAGCTCCCCTCCGGTTGTTTGATATTTTGGCGAACGGCGAGAGTCTTAATACGCACGCACTTTCCCGCCTCCACCCCCACCACCACCCCCACCTCCCCCCCCCCCCCCTTTCCGCTTTTCGATTTTTCGGCCCCTGAAAGTAAGGTCTAGCGTCGGGGAGGTCCCTTTTTTTTTTTTAATCAGGTTGAAGGTCCCAAACAAAAAATTGAACCCCCCCCCCCACCCCCCTACCCCCCCCCCTCCACACCCCCTCTTCGAGGTAACTAATCCACCCCTGTAATCAGCAGCGCAGCAATCGAGGGCGACAGCCAGTGTGACGTGACGATCCATGCCTCTTGCAGATGGAAGGCGCTCGCTAACTTGGGTCATTGTGACCGCACGTGCGAGAAGTGACGCGTAATCGTGTGACGTTTGACACGTGAGATGCCCTGACAGGTCCGAACACAGCAGACAGCAGATGGTCGGCTGCTCAGTTATTGGCAATTCCTTGAGTCCATTCAACGGGTCACAGTCACCTGCAGAATTAAGCTTGCGTGTTGATTATTATTATTATTATTATTATTATTATTATTATTATTATTATTATTATTATTATTATTATTATTATTATTATTATTATTATTATTATTATTATTATTATCCCGTATCAATCGGAATACACCAGTGTGTGAAATAAGTTTAACTAAAATAGTTCAAGGGTAGTGCCAGAATAGCTTGTCGCCTCTACGCGCCAAGCTATTCTGGCACCACCCTTGAACTAAAGCCATTGGTCTATATCTTTATCTGTAAGTACTATAATGTAGCTTCCATATGGCAGGGTACAAATTTGAAGCTTTTAGCCTCCGTATGATATGGGTTATTATTATTATTATTATTATTATTATTATTATTATTATTATTATTATTATTATTATTATTATTATTATTATTATTATTATTATTATTATTATTATTATTGGGGAGCTGGGTGTCACGGTGGTAGAGAGTTCCGGTCTCGTCCGAAAGGTCGCAGGTTCGAATCCAGCTGGGGTCAAAATTTGTTCAGACCCTATTTCGGTGCTCCGTCTATGAAATCACTTTCGTTGTGGACAAAAGACGTTAAGCCCTAAATGTTTAACATTATTATTGTTAGGTATTGGTATTATTAGTATTATCATTTCTCTTATAAAACTATTGTTTATTATTATGTTTATTATCATGTTTTTTGTTATTTTGCTTATTATGTTATGTTTCTTATGTTTATAGTAGTAGTAGTAGTAGTAGTAGTAGTAGTAGTAGTATGTGTTTGTTTCTTATGCATTATATTATGTTGTTTATTATTTGTGTTAGGTGGCATTGCGCTGCTGTGATGTGCATTTCGAAGGCAATTTGAACACATTTTCCAAAAATCAATACAAAATTATTGAATTTTATCCGAGCTTAGAATCCACTGTTTTGCCGAATCTACAAGAAAACTTATGACCAGAGCATCTAATACAACACTACTCTTAAACTGTGATGGTCGATTCGTCTACCATTGTCAGTGTGAAGTGTCTCTAAATCATGCTTATCTATGTTATGAGGCTGCTAGAATCTGGTACACAATGGTAACATTCAGCCGTGGCTGATAGACCACTGATCCAACGTTCTTGTCAGAGACTGCACTTGGTTTCTCGTGACTCTAAAACTATGTTCAAAAACGAGGATGTAAAAGAGTGAAGCACGAGTTATAGCACGAGCTGAAAGCGGGGGCTCATGAGGATCTATAACTTTTGCAGTGTATCACGATCATTGTAGGAGACTGCATGTGTTGGGTCAGTCGTTACAATCAGTAGCGGATCCCACACACTGTCAAAGAATGAAAGCCGTACTAGGGTGTATGTAGTGACCCCTCTTCCTGGGTGCAACAAAGAAGAAATGCGGGACAAGCAAGAGGTATAGATCCTCATTAGTCCCCGCATTCTGCGTGAGCTCGTGAGGATCTATGCCTGTTGCGACTCTATTATGTTCGACTCATTCATTAAAGGAGAGTACATTTTGCAGGTAAAGTGGAAGCGACAGTTGGCTTGCTCTCGCAGCGCGTGACACTGACAAATGGTGCGCGCGCTAAGCACGCGCTGACACTCGCACTATGCGCTAGGCGCCGGATCGGGCCTGCAGCACGCACGTTACGTCATGCGGCCCTAATTTAAAATGCATTCAGGGTCGTGTGTGCGTTCCGGTGCAGACTTGTCTGGTTGTTGGAACCATCTCTCTCTCTCTCTCTCTCTCTCTCTCTCTCTCTCTCTCTCTCTCTCTCTCTCTCTCTCTCTCTCTCTCTCTCTCTCTCTCTCTCTCTCTCTATATATATATATATATATATATATATATATATATATATATATATATATATATATATATATATATATATTGAAATCTTACGTTTGTGCACACAGAGAGTAGAAACAGTACTAAGTATTTAAAATTCTTACAGTATTAGTAAATGAACTTAGCAACATGTTCGAAAAAAACTTTTACCGTTATCAAGTACAGAGTTATTCTTATTGTCTCTCTCAGAGCAAAAATCAAAATCAATTAATCTTTTACTGAGTGCTTCAGTCAAGCGGACATATCATGTTTCAGCACTGTTATTGCAGAAATATGAATGAATATGAAACTAAAAGAAAAATATAATGGACGACCTATATCATTACAGGATCACACTAGTTACCTCCCTCAATCCACTGCCCATGAGCACAGTTCGCCAGGTGAGGAAGAAAATAAAAGAGATAACAGGGGGTCAGTTGCATAAGTGAGCTTAGTCCTGCGCCAGCCACTAACTTGAAGCAAGGTGTTCTGCAATAGCGGAGCACCTCGCTAAGTGGCTGTCACAGGACTAAGCTCACTCATGCAACTGGTTTCAGGTTCCCCCTGACACCGGTACAAAACAAAGAAACCTGCACGATTTAGGTCACTTGACAACGTCTCTTAAACAGGACAAAGAAACCATTGCAAGTTAGGTCCCCAGGCAGTGGCTGTTGTAATTAAGAATTGCTCTGCCCTGTGAGAATAAGTCCATTTTTGTGTGTGGTGAAAATCAAGATTTTCAGTGTATTACGATGTGTCTTTTCACAACAAATGGATTTAGTGTCTTTGACCTCTATCAGAGGACCTAACTGGCATAGGCTTTCTCGTAATGTGCGCTGAATGCATCATTCCTGGGGGAAATAACCAGTAGTTTTATAGTATAAAAGATATGTGTATAATTATTTGTGTATGCACAAAGAATCATCAGACACATGCAATTATTTTACAGTAATATCCGGCCACAACAGTCGTAAGCAACGTTTAGCTGACCTGTAATTATGCACATGTAACGCTACACTTTACCAGCGGACTCATGTCACACGGAAGAGGAGGACCTTGCTAAAATCCACACTGGTTGTCTCCCTCGATTTGCTACCGCTGGTATCAGCGGTAGCAAATCGAGGGAGACAACCAGAGGATGCTTTTAAAAAAAATTGTCCTAGCACCATTGGCAAACTGATCCACCGCACACGCTGCATATTTCGTCATTAGATTGTGTTGACTTCGTCAACATGAATCTTAACTAATCCACGGATTTTCTAAAGCGTCGAATCTCTGCGGATAAGGTATGTCTTGCGGCTGTTGCAGGTGATTGTCGTTGTTGCTGTTATTGCTGGTGAACTATGCTTGGTGGTGGTGATGCTAATGGTGTTGTTTGGAGAATCCAGTGAGTGCCAAGCGTGCAAAACGCAAAGAACATCCCAGAGGGGAAAAAAAAACCAACCCAAACACGCTCAGAAACGACTATTTGAACACATTCTTCATAACTCATTCAGCCCGGCGACCGTATTTCCCAAATTTTGGAGGCGTCATCAAACGACTATGCACCTGTTGCAGGAGATGGGTCGACCATGATAATTCAAGGTAGAGCCAAATTAGCTTGGCGCCGATAGGCGCCAAGCTAATCTGGCACTACCCTTGAATTATCATGGTCGATCCATCTCCTGCTGTAGAGCGTCAGGCTGAATGGGTTAATACATGTTTCACTTTCATTTGGCACTTCCGATTACGAAAACATGAGTAGCAAAACTGTATACTTGTTTGTACTGTCTACTGTGAACAAAACATTTATAAATTGTTTGAAACTGTCCTTTGTAAGCGTGCTTCTCTCCTTATTTAGGGCATTTCGCATGCCTGATCATAATGAGATGCAACCAGTGGGACTGCTACTGTGTGTTGGTCTATGATTGTGGACTTCACGGCTGAACGTGGGTTACAAATTGCATACCAGTCCAGAAAATGGTGGTGATCCGAAATCAGAGATCAACGCATCTGCACATGTAAGACGTGCTACATCACGCCCCCCCCCCCCCCCCCCCCCCCCCCGGCTTGCCCCCACATCCCCCCTCCCCCTCCTCCCTCCCCCCCCCCCCCCCCCCGAATATCTGGATGCTACACTTCTTGAAAAGTTGAATGGTGACACGAGAGCTGTAAACACAAGTTTGGGCATATCAAAGCCTGTAAGCTATCACCACTTTACTGCCGAGAAAAGGTTAACACGATCCAAGTGCAAAAGACATAGATCTTCACGCGCCCCCGCTATCGCGGGGGCCCGTGAGGATCTATGTCTTTTGCTATGATCAATCTGCGTCCATGTTCCTTGGACGGTCCTGGCTTTTGGTCGTTCAC
>BTPG01000001.1:244323992-244353992 GCA_036245525.1 Semisulcospira habei
CCACCGCGATCCATCCTAAAAAGTCCCTTCTATAAATATAAAGGACTTAGAAAAGAACAGCTGGTCACATCTTTATGTTTTTACCGACTTTGTTGTTTTGCACTTATAAGTTATTTTACATAATACACATTATTCGCCTAAATATCATATTCAAATGTGAATTTTTGTTTTGTTTCCGTCGTGTGCACTGTGTAGTCCCCGCAAATCCTTCACACCGTAGGCCATTTCTGAACAACCGAGATCGTCTTTTTGCACAGCGTAGTCCCAACATCAAATAACCTTTTTTTCAGTTCGAAGGACACTAAAATTCCCTAACCTAACCACGTATTGTCATTTGTACAACCCAAAAGAATGTTGACACGTGTATTTAGTGTAGTGTAGACGCAGCTAAGCAGCAGAATCTGCCCTGACGAATCGGACACACGATCGATCGAGTTTGTACACTTAAATCTCGCCGATTTCATCAAATTATAACAGTTTGCAGCCACATTTTTTACCTCTGCAACTAGCTACAGGCGCGCCAATCAATTTGCAGCTAGAGAATGCTAAACGTGAATAATACTGACTTACATTTTGTCTGATCCAAGCATAAATTGCAGCCTATTGCGTCGTCCGGGAGGTAGTCCTTATCTCCGCTACGTGCACAGGCGTAGTCCGGTTTGAATACCCTGATTTATGCCGCCAAGAAAAAGGTGAGTAAGAAATAGATTTTTACACCGTTGTTTAGGTGATACTGAGAATGTCACTCTCGTGGTCTTAGTACCTTATCCTACTCGCTTTTGCTCGTAGGAGAAGGTTTTAAAACAACTCGAGTGACATTCTCAGTATCGAAACACCGATGTAAGACTCTACTGATATGTTTACTTACGTGATCGGGGTATCTTTTTACTAAATCGCTTTCTCCGATTGCTTTGCTTAATATAATTTATGTACCCAGTCCAAAACAAAACCGTACCCTTTGCGTCATTCATTTTGCGGCTGATTGTGGTGTTCAGATAAATGGCAGACGACTGCATAAAGGCGGTGTCGGGTTCGGCGTAGATTTCGTCTGACTAGGAAGACATCGGTGCTTCGTATAACCGTGAGTGTTTCTAAGTAAATTTTACTTGTGGATAGATCACACATAATTGCGGAAAATGCCAGCAGGTTTGTTTATTTAGTTCTTTTCTCAGGTTGTCGACGTCGCCAGCTGACACTGATGCTCGTCATCGGCAGTTCACTCGTCAGTGCAGCGACTGGTGTCAGTTCTCCGCCGCTCGTGTGTGTGCATAGAATATATAACTTGAATTTCGAGCGTCCGTATACACTAAGAAGTATTTTATTACCATTACACATAAGGAGCTTGTTAATGTTGCAGTATGAAAATATTTTGCGTTTAGTCCAGCTTTTCGAAAAACGCGAGTCAGCCGGCGGTATCATCAAGACTAGTGAGTCTTGGCGCGCAAAGGATTTTGGGATGGAAAGCTATGTATATCAAGCAAGTTCATGAATATTAATTTTCCTGTTATACAATATATCAATATATGTGTCAAAGAAAGACAAACTTTATGGAGTAGGTACAGAGTGCCGATACTGAACCGACAGATGTGATTCAGTCCTTGCCCAGAATCCGCAAATGTCTTAAGTCGTAGTCTGACAACTCGAACATTTTGCCGATTCGGGTCTAGTCGTCACTGTAGTAATAACATCTGCCTGCTATCGGCACTATATCAAGCAAAATGCTGTTCAATATTATATCGTATTGAGCAACATTTTGCTAGTGATATAGTGTCGATAACAGGCAAATTTGTCGAAATCCGAAAATGTCCCGAGTCGAAGACGAGGACATTTTATTCGGTTCAAGTAATCACATCTGTCGCTTATCAGCGCTATATCAAGGAAAATGTTGCTCACTATAACTGATTCATGTACCCAGTCCAAAACTCAAAACTAAACATTCATCTTTGCGACTGATTGCGGCGGTGTTCAGACAAAACACATGACGGGCAGACGACTGCACTTATCGCTGTCGACAGCGCGTAGATTTCGTCTGACTATGAGCACATCCAGTGCTTTGTATAAGCAGTGCGTGTTTCTGAGAAAATTCTACTTGTTACTAGATCACGCATAATTGCGGAAAATGCCAGCACTGAGGTTTGTTTATTTAGTTCTTTTATGATCAGGTTATCCGCCGGACATCGCCAGTTGACATCTCGTCATTTTCACTAGTCAGTCCCGCAGTGACTCGCACGGCGTTTCCTGGCATATGTTCTTCGTTCGTTAGTTAGTTATTTGGGTTTAACACCGAGCAGGCGCCGGCTAAGGCGGCCATCCGGCTCACCGCCGGCGCGGTTCTTCGTTCGTGTTTGTGTATATGGTGTCAGTAACTGAACTGAATTCGAGCGTTCGTACATACTAAAAAGTATTTCATTACTACTACATTTAAGAAGCTTGTTAATGTTGCCGTATGAAAATATTTCGCGTTTCAGTTTTGAAAAATGTGCGTATCATCAAGCCTTTGGCGCGCAAGGATAAGGGGCGGTCCGAGGAGCAGTGGTTAAGGCGCCTGCCACCAATGCCAAAGGTGCGAGGTTCGAAAACGGGTTCCGGCGTCGGACTTTTCTCCTCTGGTGTCACCGTCAATTCGGGCGGACCGTCGGGGGTTCTTTCTCCGGGTACTCCGGTTCTTCCACCCCCACCCACCCACCCCCCCCCCCCCCACCCCCCCACACTTTGGTACCGGTTTCAGGCCACTTTACAAATTTCAAATACAAGTGATCAAAAATCTCTGTAACTTCAGTAGCTGAACTGGCCCTTCCGGCGTCTGTCTTGTACTGTGTTTGTCTTAAATGGCGTAAATCCGTGTCTGTTACGTGAGTGTGCGTGTTGGGTTTCAGTTCGCGGCGCTTTGAGTCGATTCGCCCAAAAATTGAGAAAAAGCGCCTATATAATAACGGTATTATTATTATTATTATTAAGTTGGCCGGAAGATATCAAACAAATTCATGAATAGTCATACAATATATCAATACATGTGTCAAAGAAGAAAAACCTTTATGGAGCGGGTGCATAATATAATCTTAGGGTTGTATGAAAACCAGCTTTCCATAATAAATACAGAATATTCCACTAAACGTCCACTCACGACACGAAAGGCGTTGCGAGTATGCTGTTGAGAATCTGTCCTAAGGGAGGTAATCGTCATTTCCATATTAGTCATACCGCAGTTCCTTCCCTGAAATCGTAAGACTTGTGCCAAGGGAACTAACTTGCGTATCATGTACGATCTTGATTCAAAAGTTGCTTCCCTCTGAAGTTAGACGAATCCATATTCGCAGTGATGATTGTCAGTGTTGTTTGACACTGGTGATGGTCTGTCATGCAAGATTGGTTAACTCTCTCGGTCCGCACCGCACAGGACTCACTGCGCATGCCGCACAACTTGACAGCACACTCTGACACACGCACACTATTTTAACTCACCCCATCCCTTCCCAACACCTTACATCTACTTCCCTGTCACAATAGATCCAAAATCAGAATAAAAGGCAGTTGGCAGTTCGCCGCTAGGAGAAAACATGAGTTACATGTTAAAAGCCTGGAAAAGAAAAGTCTGTAACACGGTTACGAAGCCGGCACAGTGTGCTATTCAGTCCCCACTATTCGTGTCGTTATGCGGACTGGAGGTGATCGCTTACACCGTGTCTGTGGGACAGAGGGATGTAAACATGTCTTTTTATGCTGATGACTTTATCACTGCGTTTTCAGTCGCAGAGAAAAGCCTCACTTAATAACCGAAAGCTATTACATTTTCTCTTATCGACATTATCAAGCGTTGCTTTGGTGAAAAGCAATAAACGCGCTAAGTTCTTCTCACAAGGATACTGACTCAGGTACACACCGGTTGTCTCCCTCGATTCGCTACCGATGTTAGCGATTCGAGGGAGACAACCAGTGTGCGTCTGATAGCCACACAGGGAGTAGGTATACGCACACAATTGAGTGCCGGCGGCGCAAAACGGGAGCCCAAAATGCTCTACGCATTAAATATTGAAACCACAAGTACGGAATTTTTGCTGTACCGCTTAGTTGAGTGTCTATACAAGCAGCAGGAAAAAATTGCTTTGCTGTTCTGTCACACAAAACTGAACCCTTTTAGCCTCAAAGTCCCATTTCTCAAATTTTGGAGCTGTTGCCTAACGACTATGTACCAGTTGCAGGACATGGCTTGACCATGATAATTCAAGGGTAGTGCCAGATTAGCTTGGCGCCTTCAGGCGCCAAGCTAGTCTGGCACTACCCTTGAATTATCATGGTCAAGCCATCTTCCACTGTAGGGATCCGGGGCTAAAAAGATTAAAGGAAGAACGAAAAGGCGACTTTTTAAAACTAGTGGATGACAGGTCCGGGGATGGGGTTTCGGGTGGGGGCTAGGAGTTGGGACGGAGGGGGATGGGGGCAGGGAAGGTGGAGGGAGGGGGAGTGGGGGGGGGGGGCGAGTTGGCATCATCGTCTATTTCTGCTGGTACTTTATTGTCAATGAAACATGTTACATAGACTAAGCACACACACCACACCCCACCCCTCACCCCCACCCAACCCCCCACCCCCACCCCACCCCCCTCCCTTTCCCCACCTCACCTCGTCTAACCTCCACCACCTTTGTGGCAAAGCGATCAGTGTGGGAAAACACTAGCAAGAAACGACCCGTGGATCGTTGCAAAATTGATCACCTTCATAAAACGTGTAGGAGAAAATGGGTATTTTGTGTTACTGCCTGTGTTGATCTTTTCCCTGCCACTGTACTTACATTTTTGTTCCTGAAACCTTTGTTTATTCAACGACCAAACGCCAACACCGTCCAAGAAACATGGATACAAACTGGTCTCAGCAAGAGGCATAGATCCTCATGAGCCCCTCATGAAGATCTATGTCTCTTGCAATTGGATAGTGTTCGTTTTTTCTCGGCGGTGGAGGGGTTAAAAAGGTGAGCGATTTCGCAGCGATCATCCCACGCGTGTGAGGAAAAACGAAATGCTCCCTCCTCCTCCACCCCCCACCGCCCCCCCTCCACGCCCCCTCCCCTCCCCCCCCCCCCCCCCCGCACACACACACACACACACACACACACACACACACACACACACACACACACACACACACACACACACACACACTCACCGTCTCTCTCCCCCTTCATAAAAAAGAGAGATTTAACTTTACCTGTTTCGCGTGACAATTCTTCACCCGAGGACGTTACCAGCGTTAACCACATCAAAGTCAAAGTCACATCCGCCGCTTTCAACCTTCTGAACATTTTTGAGGTCGCCCCCCTGTGAAACACGATCACTGTACCTGTAATGTAAATACATGTGCCACTTTAAGCCATTCAGGGCCGAGACTAAAAAAAATAAGCACCACCCAAACGCAAGAGGTATAGATCCTCATGAGCCCCCGCGGTCGCGGGGGCTCATGAGGATCTATACCTCTTGAGGAAACCAATTTTTGTCTATGTTCCTTTGCCGGCTGGAGATCATTGACCATCTGCGTCCACCGGCAGTGAAGGGGTTAAATAAAAGCATAAACAAACAAGCAAACTGAGTAACAGACGAAAGAACGGACGAAAGGACTGACCCTCCGTCAGACAGACGAACGAGGAAACAAACAAACCAGATCTAAATAAACGAAACAAGAAACAAAAGGGGTTTGTTTGTTCATTTGTTTGTTCGTTCGTTCGTTCGTTCGTTCGTTTGTTCGTTTGTTCGTTCATTCGTTCGTTCGTTTGTTTGCTCGCTCGCTCGTTCGTGTATGTTTACATGTCTATGTCACTTATGTAGTAGATGTAGCAACGGCAAGTTTGAAAACTGGTCCTGTTACCAATAACTTCTACCGTTGGAAAATAAAGGTTCATTGTTCATTGTTCATTGTTCATTGTTCGTTCCTTTCTTTTGTTTTGTTTTGTTTGTTTCTTTGTTTGTTTGCTTGCTTGCTTGTTTCTTTGTTTGTTCGTTCGTTTCTTTGTTTCTTTATTTGTCTCTATCTTTTATTCCCGCTGGTGTTTTTCGAGTAACTGTGTTCATACTGTGTTGACAAACTGAGTAAATTTATTTTTTTACCATTTACGTGCTCAGAGTAGGTAGGTCCGTCCCTATACAAACAGTGGATAACAACTGCACCGGAGAGCGATATTTAGCTATTTTGCATCAAGAGCTGCTGTCAAAATATAGCACGCGTAACAAAAATAAAAATACATGTACGGACAAATAAAGCATCATCCGGACTATAGGTCTGTCGTGTGTCTTTTGTTTTGAAAAGAAAGATGTATTGTAGCACCGTCGAATGTGGAGCAGGGGTAAGCGTCAAAAACACAATTGGTCAGCTGTCCGTGAGCTCCCCGCAGAGCCGCGCTACAGTGGTGTTAGAAAACTGCTTGCGCAAACCCAAGATAGAACGCACAGCGCTATATTTGGTATCGTTGAAAAGAGCTTATCCTGCCCTTCTTCAAGGTGCCTGGCGCATGTTTGAATTAAAGTAAAAACCGCATCAGATTTTCATGTGATATGTTGTCTCGGAATGACCACGCGGACAGGCACCAGCGGCTACCTGTGAAAACCTCATTCAAAAACCTTTCTGTCGAAATATATCTGAACGGGACGATCAAATCTTAGATCTTCGCAGTGGCTTTGAAACTGACACCACAACGAGCAAACACTTCACAATGGCGCCCGCGATAGAAGGTTCTTTCGTCAACGACTTTTGACGCAAATTTTGCCTGTGACTTGCAGAAACTGACACTGCGCAAGTAAACAAATGATAAATGCGCTAAAAACACACCTTTTCCATGTAACTTTGCTATGGTGCCTGGAATGTGTTTGTGTGTGTGTGTGTGTGTGTGTGTGTGTGTGTGTGTGTGTGTGTGTGTGTGTGTGTGTGTGTGTGTGTGTGTGTGTGTGCGCGCGTGTAATACTGTGTACAGTTTTTGTACCTGAGGTTAGGCGCCATATAAATTATTATTATTATTATTATTATTATTATTATTATTATTATTATTATTATTATTATTATTATTATTATTATTATTATAGGCAAAGATATTTTCAGCATAGTAAAGTAAAACTGATGGATAGAATTGATTATTTAGACTCGCAGTTTAATTACTGTGTGCCCGTAGTCGATTTCCAGCCTGAAGTTTACGCCCTAATCGTGAGGTATAATTTCTTTTGACCTAATTTACATCTTTGACAAGTCTACTGAAACGCGCGCCATATTTACTGCAATACGTCAGCTTTGCCCTTGAAATTTTCTGAGACAAATATGTTCAACGGTTTCTTTGAAATAACCGTTAAGTCTACAACAAGAACGACAACTCTTTGCCATGTAGCAGACGATTTTTTCAGCATGCCAACTCGTTTGGTTTTGGCTGCCTAAACTATGAATTCTTTTTGTATTTTGTTTGTTTGTATGTATTTCTAGTCGTTGTAACATACTTGTAAATAAGGAAAAACGATACAAACACACATTATATTATATTATATTATATTATATTATATTATATTATATTATATTATATTATATTATATTATATTATATTATATTATATTATATTATATTATATTATATTATTATTATGATATGTTACTTTTGAAGTTTTATTCATTTTGTCAGGTTCTTACTATAGACAACAAACAAAACAAAACAAAGACAAAACAAAAAATCACATTGAACAGCAAATAGGTTCGGCTGCTTTTAATTGTATTGAGATAAACACTTCAAGATGCTGTCAGAGAATTCAGCCGAGGAAACGAGGAGGATCAATCAAAACCTCCCCCATCTCAAAGAACAACAAACTTTTTTTTACAGCTGAATCCATGTATATGACACAACGACGGCAAACAGCACCAGATATTCAACTCAGACATTATTTAACCCTTTCAGCCCTGACGCACTACAGACAGGCGCCAAGCTAATCTGGCACTACCCTTGAATTATCATGGTCGATCCATCTCCTGCATCTGGTGCATAGTAATTAGATGACGCCTCCAAAATTTGGGAAATACATGCGTGGGGTTGAATGAGTTAATGAGATTTGCTTCTCTGCAGGTTTGGCCGCCTATCCAGCACTTTCTAAGACAGCATCCTTCAAATGAGAACAAGATAATAATAATAATAATACCGATTATTATATATGCGCTTTTTCCCAATTCTGCGAATCGGCTCAAAGCGCCGCGAACTGAACCCAACACGCACGCTCACGTGACACACACGCATTCACTCTGAAGACAAACACAGTACAAGACAAACACAGGACATTCACATGGTGCGAAGGGTCAGCTCAGCTACTGAGGTTTCGGAAATTTTGATCGCTTGTATTTGAAATTTATAAAGTGGCCTGAAACCGGTACCAAAGTGGAGAGGGGTGGGGGGGGGGGGGGGAGAGAGAGAGAGCCGGAGTACCCGGAGGAAAAAAAAAGTCCGACGCCGGAACCCGGTATCGAATCTCGCACCTTCAGCATTGGTGGCAGGCGCCTTAACCATGTACCACTGCGCCACTGACCGCCCCGATGAGGAGTTGATTTCATCCCAAAGTTTACCGTATTGTTTGGAGCTCAGATGCGTTTATCTTTTAGGAACATTCAGAGTTGTTCATATTTTTAGGCTTATTATGCTGATCTATTTCCCTCCTCTCTAAGCCAACCTTTTATCAACACACACGTCGGCGCACACAAATAAAGACGGACACACGGCGCTTCCCGCCATTCGTACGCTCTATGGGCTCGTCATTTGTAGCGACAGGAGTCCATCTCGGCCTTCTATTCTAACCCACCCTCTGATCCACACACACTGGCACAAAAATAAAGACGGACACACGGCGATTCCCGCCATTCGCAAGCTATGTGATCTGGCGTAGCATATCTATTCCGAAGACGAATAATAGCACGAGCAGCGAAATGACGTCACTTCAAGCTTCACGTCATGGCATCATTAGTCCTACGATCCGGTGTTCATAGTGACGACTCGATGTTATACGTCATTCATCGCAGTACTAATATTTGACGTATCAGAGAATCAACTTTGCAATTGTCTTGCCTTGGGCTTACAGGTCACCCGGCAATTTGACCTAATCCTACCCCAGACCAGGACAAACAGCAGGCTTATGCAAACACTGTTTATGAAAAATCATGCGGGTATTAATGAGAAGATGGCTTTTTTTCGTAAAAGAAAGTTATGTTCGCTGTTTTACGAATGACTCATAAAAAGTGTTGCAGAACATTTTCTGATTTTCACACCTAGGACATACAGGTCACAATTGACCTAATCGTACCCGACAGCAGAGACAAACTGTAGGCTTATGTAAATACCATACGAAAAATCATGCAATTATTAATGCGAAGATTGGTTTTCTTTTTTTTCGTAAACAAGATTCAATTGTTTTAAGATTAACCCATATAATTCGTGAAATTAATCCAAAAAAAGTGAAAATATATTTGTTTCCAAAAATATTTAATTATCACTCAAAAAGTTCTAGAGGTACAATGCTGATTTTCCCTACGTAACATTTTCAGCGAGTCAGTTCCCTGCCGACGTAACAGGGAAAAGGACGTCTGTTCCCTGGTGACGTACATTTTTGGGGTTGATTGAATTACTTTTCACAGCCTCCCAAAGTAACAACCATAGATAAATTGGGTATCATTGGAAAGAGCATTAAAAGTATTTTTCAAAACTACATGTGTTTGTGCATCAGTTTAGTGGGAAGTCGAACCAATTTGATTTTACGAATGACTCATAAAAAGTGTTGCAGAACATTTTCTGATTTTCACACCTAGGACATACAGGTCACAATTGACCTAATCGTACCCGACAGCAGAGACAAACTGTAGGCTTATGTAAATACCATACGAAAAATCATGCAATTATTAATGCGAAGATTGGTTTTCTTTTTTTTCGTAAACAAGATTCAATTGTTTTAAGATTAACCCATATAATTCGTGAAATTAATCCAAAAAAAGTGAAAATATATTTGTTTCCAAAAATATTTAATTATCACTCAAAAAGTTCTAGAGGTACAATGCTGATTTTCCCTACGTAACATTTTCAGCGAGTCAGTTCCCTGCCGACGTAACAGGGAAAAGGACGTCTGTTCCCTGGTGACGTACATTTTTGGGGTTGATTGAATTACTTTTCACAGCCTCCCAAAGTAACAACCATAGATAAATTGGGTATCATTGGAAAGAGCATTAAAAGTATTTTTCAAAACTACATGTGTTTGTGCATCAGTTTAGTGGGAAGTCGAACCAATTTGATTATTATGCAACAGAACAAACATGGCGAAACAAAAAATGAGAAACATGGTTTTGGTAGCAACAGTGTAAGCACATGCAATGAAAACCCCAGATTTATTCACCAGCATGGCAGGAAAATGTATTCCACAAGCAAAGAAATCACACAAGAGAACTGTCTCTTCTTGAATCACAATATTACAAGCTAAAAATCACTGTTGAAACCGCGCTCATGAGGATCGAATAAGCTCATCGTAGGAGACGATCCAAGGAACGTTGTCGGCTACTTTGGCCTTGTTCCGACACCATCCGACAAGGGCATTCAGTTTCAGATAACTTAGAAATGGTTGGTGAAACATATTATGGTGGTTGCTTCCCTTAGACCGATAGCTGTGCTTCAGGCGATTTTTGTACAAACACAACGCTAGAATACTAGTGACTCGTCAATAGACGGCATCGAGCAGAACGCTATAAGGTAAGTGTTTCGATGGCTAAGGGTTTGTTTGGGTTAACACTAAACCGGAAGTGATACGTAGGGAAAGAGTTAAAGAACTCATTCAATATTTCCGTTTTATCTAGCTAAACGCAAAATATCTAGTAAAAATAAGAAAAATTACGGACTACAGTGTGGATGATCGGTCACAGCCTGAGAAAGCCAGCTTCCAGTATCACTAGGCAGGCACTGTCATGGAACCCCCAGGGAAAGAGGAAAAGAGGCAGGCCGAGAAACACCTGGCGTCGAGACCTCCAAGCAGACATCAAGAGACTGGGAACCACCTGGAGTAAAATCGAAGTAGAAGCACAGGACAGGAGTCGCTGGAGGTCTCGCGTCGACGGCCTCTACCCTGGGAGGGGTGACAGGCGTAAGGAAGGGAAGGACAGTGTGGATCAACCGGTTTTTGTGAAACGGACATTTTCTCGCCAATGAGCATCTTAATCAAAACATCGGAGAAAAAAAAAATGGCCCGAGATTATTCTTTTAGAGACAATATCCTAAAAGTTCAAGTTTGTCCGTCCTCAAACGCGGGTTCTAGTCGCTGTCACACACACACAAACACACACACAGACACACACACACATACACACACACACACACACACACACACACACACACACACACACACGCACGCACGCACGCACGCACACGCACACACACACACACACACACACACACACACACACACACACACACACACACGCGCGCGCACGCACACACATACGGCGCTTTGGCGCGAAAAAGACGTTCTCTGGCAAGGTTTGCGTAGCTAGACGTGACGTCATTTTTATCTTGTTACTTCTTTGCCCCAAGTTGTGCCCCACACGCCAAAAACGTCATGTGCATGCTCCGGAATGCGCTCCGACCAGCCCCATTTCAAAGTTTACGGTATTTTTAAAATACTTACACACAAATTGACTTGAAAAAAGACTCGACATGAATATCCTGACCAAGAAATAAGTTCTACAGTCTCAGACCACCTGTTCTTCAGTTTCCAGTCGACCCTTTCTCAAGCGATCAGCATCTCAGTCAAGCAACGACTGCATCTTTTTCTTCTGTTGCACTCATAGCAGATTCATGCCTGTACGACTGAAGCTTGCATCCATACAGTGCAAAAGAAGGTGTGCCCTTCAGTGAGCAATGAGCTGACACGATGGGTGGAAAATGTTTGCCCTTTCTCGCTTTTCCTGACGTAAGCAAACCCTAGAAAATGGTTGCTACATGATTGAAAAAAAAAAAAACTACACCGAATCCAGAATCTTTACCTGGCTCTCCCTCCCCCCCCCCCTCCCCAACCGCCATCCCTTAACCCATTCAGCCTCGACGTCCTACAGCAGGAGATGGGTCGACCATGATAATTCAAGGGTAGTACCAGATTAGCTTGGCGCCTGTCGGCGCCAAGCTAATCTGACACTGCCCTTAAATTATCATGGTCGATTCATCACCTGCAACTGGTGCATAGTCATTAGATGACGCCTCCAAAATTTGGGAAATACGGCCGTTGTGCTGAATGAGTTAACGAACATTAAAAAATTATCTGCTCTGTATATTTTCTACGTGTATCTTACAATGATGCTGGACAAGAAGGTAACATTTAATAACGTTTCGACAATAAAAGACTTTTCCCCTCTGCTTCTCCTATTACGTAAGATGGTTGGTTGTACATTGCTTAACGTCCCGACAGCAACAAAACTTTCTCAGGACGTGCCTGCACTGCTTGTGGAAAAAAAAAACCAAAAAAACAGAATGAATTATGTCGCCAGCCGGTCTAATACGCTAAATAAACATAAGACCATTTAGCAACACACATCCAATATCAAGAGCTACAGAGAGCGCAGACAGTAGGGGAGTTTAAAAAAGGAAAATACAGGTGAATGGACCAAGGGTAGACAGAAACACATGCCGCCCAGAATAGAGGGGGAAAACCCACCCTGTGGGGCTGACCAGGGTGACCCTGGGAACTAAAAAGTAGTTAACTCATTCTACCCCATCACCGAAATCCTTAAATTTTGCCGCTGTCCTCTGAAGACTGCATTGCAGTGCACGACACAGATCGACCATGAGGTGATGCCAGAATAGCTTGGCGCCCATAGGCGCCAAGCTATTCTGGCATCACCCTTGAACTATCATGGGCGGTCCTTATCTTCCTGTGGTGTGTCTGGGGTAGAATGAGTTAACCCAACCCAAGTCCCCCAGCGCAAACCCGGGTGGGGGACTATTACGTAAGAGAGTTCCGCCGATGAGCACAAGGGGCAGCAGAACACCTCCGTTACACGCGCCTACTCATATCACGTGGATTGTGAAAAGAAGGGTAGAAACGCTTTTGTTCAGGCAAGACGACATTGAGAAGCCGTCGTATCGGCAAATTTTAGCAATCAAGGCCAGCCCAGCAGCAGGTCGATTTAACCCTGATCATTCGGAGTACACCAGTGTGTGAAATAAGTTTGACTAAAATAGTTCAAGGGTAGTGCCAGAATAGCTTGGCGCCTCTAGGCGCCAAGCTATTCTGGCACCACCCTTGAACTGAAGCCATTGGTTTATAGCCTTATCTGTAAGTACTATAATGTAGCTTGCATATGACAGTGTACAAATTTGAAGCTTTTAGCCTCAGTATGATAAGGGTTAACGGCCTTTGGCTGTCGGTAGCGGCGGTTTCTGTCGAGATGATTCCTGCAGAGATCACAGCGACATAAACCGCTACCGAAAGCCAAACGGGTACACAAAATGACTGAGACCAAAATAAATACACACAATTAATAGTTGTCGCGATGTTTCCTGCAGAATTCATCTCGACAGAATCCGCAACCGACAGTCAAAATGAGACCAAAATAAACACACACACGATTAATATTTACCTTCGGGCTGACGCGATGCATAAACTCCGATAGTAGTACTACACACACACACACACCAAGCGTAAGTGCAACGACACTGAACAACAAAAATAAATCGTCACTGAATCTTCCCAGTTAATTCCGGCACCTCTACGCCGACAACGGAACTGGCAGGATCAGACTGCCTGCAGCAACAGACCCCCAGGTCGACCTGCTCAGTTTTGTCACTTGTCGCTTCACTGACGGGCAGACACAAACTGATTAGCTGAGATCTGCAAAGACTGACAAGAACCGCGTTGAGGTCGACAGCCATCACACCGACTAAACTTCTAGTACCTTCCTCCATTTGAGGAATAGTGTGGCAACGCCGATGGGTGAAGACTACAAGAGGTCAGCAAGAGACATAGATCCTCATGAGCCCCCGCAGCCTGGGGGCTCATGAGGATCTATACCTCCTGAAGATGGTACGAGCTGGCGACAGAAGTGATGTCAGCATAAAATCAGATTCGGATAAACTAGATTTAGTCGCATCTCCTTCGTGTCCGGTACCAACTGCACCAACAATTAAATTAAATTAAAATTAAAAAGTGACTTATATTGATTGTCCCTGGAGGACAGTACCTAACTGAGAGTCTGAATTAGCGTACATTACTTTTTACGCAGACAGAGAAATAACACACTTGTGTCTTGTGCTCCGGGGAGGTACGAAGCTAATCACGTGCTACAATAGAACCTGTTTTGAACAGACCCATTTTGTTGCAAGAAAAGATTTTTTTTTAATTCACAGGAGCTCTCTCAAGGAGTCTTGAAGGGTTAAACGGGTCACCTGTCATTAAAGACCATCATTTAGGTGGCTACAGCCACCTAAATGATGGTCTTTAATGCCAGGTGATTTCTCATAAGGGCGGTCGCTCAGAACAGGTTCTTTAGAGTCTTGAAAGATCATGGTCGTTCCATTTCGCTTAAATGGTGCGTAGTGCTAAGCAGACGATTTCGAACTGTAAATCCCTTGCCACTGGACGTGAAAGGCATGTGTGTGTGCGAGATAATTATGAAGAGTGTATAAACAAGAGAGTGCGCGACCGTCTTCGGTGATGTCATCTGGCAATTAATCTTGAACTATTATTGTCGATCGCGCTGGCGTTCCCCGCGGCTGGTACAATACAACTTGTTTTCAGCAATGTTTTTTTTTTTTTTTCCAAAGGAAAAACTTGGTCCAAAAAGACAATTGCTCTAAAAACAACTCGAAGTCAGAGTCAACGTGATTTATTGTCCAAAAAGCGACAATTATCGCACAGCTTCCAGACATAAAAAACAAATAAAATGATTATATATTACAGTATAAAGGGTTAGTCAAAACACGTAAAGGAAAATTATCACACGTGACAAATTTCACAAATAACACATAAACTATAACACATATGTATAACACTCGTTTACGTTCATAAAATTGTGCTTCACACAATCAATTAAAACACACACGCACCAACCCCCACCCAGCCACCCACACAAACATACACACGCAGCACCGCACCGCAACAAAAAGAAAAATCAAAAGTGTCACCTGTCATTAAAGACCATTATTCAGGTGGCTACAGCCAGTCACAGCTACAGCCACAGTCACCGCTACAGCCAGTCACAGCTACAGCCACCTGAATGATGGTATTTAATGACAGGTGATTCTCATAAGACTTGTGCTCAAAACATGTTCCGCTATATCCGCAGTGGTTTGGTTGTTGTTTTTGTTTTGTTTTTTTGTTTTTTTTTTTATACAGACGCATTCCAAAGATGAGAAAGGTATTCGAGAGTGCGAAGGTGTTACACTTTTTTTTTTCCTACTCTCAGTGTGTTCATACCTTTGTATCTAGAGCTCTGGATGCCCTCAAAACTATATGTATACATACGTGTTATCAGAAAGGCCGGGACCCATGCACAATGCACACGATCTTATTGCGAAACGTAAAATGCACAGCTTAGCACGTTCATATTTCGGTGTCACTCTGGTTCAGTCTGTCATGAACCCATATAAAACAGGCGATACTGCCAGTTTTCTCTGCATTTTACGCGCGTAGCAGTCACCTTTTTCGTCTGGATTGCGTATTCAAAATCTCGTTGTTCACGAAAATGGACAAACTATCTTTTGGCGGCGAGATTTTCAATGTACTGCTTGCAATATCTCGCTTTACTCATTCAGCCCTGACGCACTACAGCGGGAGATGGGTCGACCATACTAATTCAAGAGTAGTGCCAGATTAGCTTGGCGCCGGCAGGCGCCAAGCTAATCTGGCACTGCCCTTGAATTATCATGGTCGATCCATCTCCTGCGACTGGTGCATAGTCATTAGATGACGCCTCCAAAATTTGGGAAATACGGCCGTCGTGCTGAGTGAGTTAACACGGAAATGGACATGCTGGCTATTGTCATTGTAGGACGGCACTATCCATATATTTTACACACCCCGGCACTTTTCTGAAACTGTTTACCATAATTACGCAAACAATGCTGATTATGCGTGTGTCAGTGGTCTCTTGGAGTTTAATGACTCATTACACTCCGTCACGCCAAGGCAAGACATGGATCGAGAGTGATAGTTCAAGGGTTGTGCCAGAATAGCTTGTCGCCCATACTGAGGCGCCAAGCTATTGGGCGCCAAGCTATTCTGGCACAATCCTTGAACTATCACGCTCGATCTGTTTCCAGAAGTGTAATACAGTCTTCATGGGGCAACTACAACATTTGCGGTTTTCGGTCCTGGAGCAGAATGTGTTAATCTTTGTTGACTACTAGCTGACTTAACTCTTGTGCTGATGGTGGAGCGTATAAGTGGTTAACAAGGCCCCGCCCCTTTGTTCTGTCCCGAGAGTTTTGGCTTTCTTTGGCCTTGGCTGTCTTTGGCTGTGGCTTTGTCTTTGACTGTCCGAAACGCATTTAGTCGATGTGATTCTTGCAGAAATCCCAAAATGCGCTACCGACATAAGCCGAACGGCTAAAAATACATTTGAAAAAAAAAATAAATAAATAAAATAAAATAAAAATAAAAAATAAAATATAAAAATATAAAAAATAAAAATAAATAAATAAACAAATAAATAAATAAATATTGGTTCCCCCCCCACCCCACCCCCCCACCCCCACCCCCACCCCACCCCCCACCCCCAACCCCCCCCCCCCCCCACCCTACGAAATAACACCTTGAATCTCTTGACTGCCGAGAAATAGTACGCAAGACAAAACTGCAAAAGACATAGATCCTCACGAGCCCCCGCAGTTGCGGGGGGATAATGATGATCTATGCCTCTTGCCAAAACCGCTCTGCATGCATGTTCCTTTGACGTCTGGAGATTTTTGACGTCGAATTTACCTTTTTATTTTTTAATTTTTTTTATATTTGTATTATTATTATTATTATTATTATTATTTTGCCCACAGCCTGCGTTCACTGGCAGCAAACAGGTTTTTAAATCAAGACACAAAGGCAAAACAATGCTAAATAATACCACCACCACCCGGCCACGGTCAAGCAAATTTACTGTACTCTTTTGAACTGTTGCCTCAGCTGCCTTAGCTCGCCCACTCAAGGCGAAGTTCTCACACGTGTTTAACCCTCTTAACCCCAAGGCCCAATTTCCCAAATTTTGGAGTAGTCACCTGACAACTATGTACCAGCTGCAGGAGATGGGTGGACCGTGATAATTCAAGGGTAGTGCCAGATTAGCTTGGCGCCTTCAGGCGCCAAGCTAATCTGGCACTACCCTTGAATTATCACGGTCCATCCATCTCCTGCGGTAGGGTCTTGGGGATAAATGGGTCATTGCTGGCTGACGCAGATTGTGTTTCTGAATGTCCACGGAATCAATCATAGATCCTCATCAGCCCCCGCAACTGCGGGGGGGCTCATGAGGATCTATACCTCTTGCAGTTAGGTGGTTGTTCGATTTTTTCTCGGCACTGAACGTGTTTAAGGTTGTTGCGATTAGCTTCATATCTAATCGATTTTCAGTAGCACCTGTCAGTTCTACTATCGCGGGCCAGCTACTATAATTAGTAGAAAACTAAGAGGTTGATTAGTGCATTGTACAGTTGGCAAATCGACACGACAACGTATCTCCAGGGGTTATTCCCAGTCCGGTTCGACGCAACAGGAGTTGTTCCTAACTCAGAGTCAGGTCAAAGATGGCAGGCTGTGCCCCTTCGTAGTAAGGTCGTCGAGGCAGCGATGCAGGGACAGCCCATCTCTTGCGTCGAGTATGCGTCCTTGCCTAATAATCGTGCTGTTGACCTTTTCACTGACGAGAACAAAGTGGACACAACACTACTGCAAGCGGTATATATCCTCATGAGCCCCCCCCCCCCACCCCCCCCCCCCCTCCCCCTGCCCCCTCCCCCCGCAGGAAGAACAAGGTGAAAATGGAGTCAGCTTCAGTCGCAGAGATGAAGTCCATCATTATCTGTGTACAGACCACTACAACGGCCCCATCAGCTGTCCAGACAAGAGCAGGTGACCATCTTCCGTCTGAGTACCGGGCACAACCGATTCAACTTCCACCTGCACAGACGCTTCCACCGCGTGCCATCTCCCCTGTGCCCTTGTGGAGAAGCAGAGCAGATCACAGAGCACATACTCCTGGACTGTGGGAACCACCCTGCTGAGGGAGGATTTATGACCGAAGCCCGGCCGCCATTCTACAAGAGAAACTGTACAGCCTGTGGAGGTGCTACAGAAAACCACAATTTCATTTTGAGAGCGTGAAGGCGTTCGAGAAAAAGAAGAACTTGAGCCCCCCGCAATTGCGGGGGGCTCATGAGGATCTATGCCTCTTGCTGAAACCACTGACTTTGTATCCATTGTTCATGTGACGACTGGAGCTCTTTCGCGTTGAATTGACACAGATTTCAGACGTACAGTGTACGATCGGGATTAACACCGGATAAGCATACCTCGAACAGCGGATGTCAATGTCCGTGAGGCAACTTTTTGCGAGCAAGAGGCATAAATCCTCATATGCACCTGCAGATGTGTGTGGCTCATGAGAATATACGCCTCTTGCGGATGGAGCGGTTGGGATGGATGAATCCACGGAACGTGTGAAGTCCGAGCAAATTTGTTGACTTACTTCTGATGCAGCGTTAACCGCAGGTGATTTAACTTACTTGCTTACGCCTGTCACCCCTACCAGGGTATAGGCCGTCGACGAGAGACCTCCAGCGACTTCTGTCCTGTGCTTCTCCTTCGATTTTACTCCAGGTGGTTCCCAGTCTCTTGATGTCTGCTTGGAGGTCTCGACGCCAGGTGTTTCATGGCCTGCCTCTTTTCCTCTTTCCCTGGGGGTTCCATGACAATGCCTGCCTAGTGATACTGGAAAATGGCTTTCTCAGACTGTGACCAATCCATCCCCATCTTCAGGTGATTTAAGCTCAACCCGTAAGTAACTGACCCAGTGTCAAGTTAATGAGGTCTCCCACACTGGTTGCCTCCCTCGATTCGCTGCCGCGGCAGCGAATCGAGGGTGGCAGCCAGTGTGGCTAACTCCCAATCCAAACGCAGTGTACCGACGATGCCCAGTCCTGATAAGGACATTCGCAGCATTTGTATCGTCCCAATATTTATGTCACCCGGTCATCGTCTAGCCAGCTGCTCTTGGCCTATAAACTGTCCTACACTACTGAATTATCACCGACGTGACCTCTAAGGTCAATCGGCCCATTTCACATAAAAATCACAATGCACATTTTCGCACCCAGAAATTCGTTGCATCTCTTTATTTGTGGGTTCATTTTCAATCTAAATTAATTGACAATGTTAGTTTGTAATTGTCCACAATAGGCATGTTACTTTTCTTGCATGTAGAACAAAGTGCGGTAGTTTATGAATAATCAGTTAATTCTTACTTCTTTTTCCTACGAAAGATCATTCCAAACATGTAGCAAATTCGGCGTCAGAATTTTCATCATTGGCTTGTTTGAAATATTAAAATATAAACATGGACACAGTGTGAGATCACAGGGCCTGGGCATCCGTGAACTAGTAAAGTTCCTTTGTTGCGGCTTTTCATTTTATACGTACGGCACATTAAAAATACGTACCTGTTGGTACTTTCAAACGCAAGAGCCGCAGCAAGGGGATTTAACTCATGTGCGACGCAAAAGGTGATTTAACTCATTTTTTTTTTTAAAGTAAATAAATTGGTTATACGTTGCTTAACCCTTGACTGTCGGTAGCTCTTTTGTCGCTGTGATTTCTGCAGGAATCATCTCGACAAAACCAGCTACCGACGGCTTAAACCACAGGCGCGGGATGCTCATTGCGTCATTACTCTAAACACGGGTAGTAAGTAGTACTATTCACTACTACCCGTGGTGATAGCCTGAGGAGCAATGGCGCAACGTCCATCCCGCGCCTGTGTTGACAGTAACAAGTCTTACTCAGGACGTGCCTGCGCAGCATGAGGGGAAAAACATAATATTGAATGCATGTGTCCAGCCTGTCAAACATGCACAATAAACCTAAGACATGCACCTTCATATTAAATTATCGAACCAAATTTACGTACGTGTAGAAAATCACTACAATTACAAAACATGTGCATGGAAATATTAAATTTATAATGCATTGACTGCAAACAAATGACGTATCGCCTCACAAGGGCAGCAGACCATTTTGCAGCACACAACCGATATCAAGGACTGGAGGCAACGCAGACAGTAAGCAGATTTCTTTTTTAAAGGAGAATACAGGTGAATCGACCAAAGGGAGACAGAAACCACGAAACCCAGAAAAAGGAAAATCCATCCTGTGAGGCTGACCGGAGTGACCCTGGGAACTAAAAAGTAGTTAACTCATTCGAGACGTGCCGCCTACAGATACGCGGCGGTTCGCCGTGTATCCTTATGCGGCACGTCTCGAATGAGTTAACCTCACCAAGGTCCTCGAGGGCGCGAGTAGACTAGAGAGGACAGGTCCCCCTGAGGTTATCACCCAGTTATGTGGCGTCTCTTGTACACAACTGTGAACTCTTTACATGCTGATACACCCATTGCTTGAAATAAAACTGACTATGATAGTTCAAGGGTGGTGCCAGAATAGCTTGGTGCCTGAGGCGCCAAGCTATTCTGGCACCACCCTTGAACTAAAATGCTTGATCTAGCTCCTAATTTGTTATGAAGCCTTCATAGGGCAATAAGCATTTTTTTTTTAATTTTATTTATTATTTGTTTATTTTTAATGTAATTATATTTTATTTTTTATTTTATTTTTAATTTAATTTAATTTAATTTAATTTTTATATTTAGTTTAATTTAATTTTATTTTTTTATTTTTTTTTTAATTTATTAAAACAAAATCAGCCTCAAGATGAAATAGGCTGATTCAAATAAAGTAGACTTCGCTTATAACAAGTTGTAACGAGAGTCGGGCACCACAAAAGTCGGTTATAACAAGTGACGCATTTCCTGACTGAGTACACTTTTTCTACTCCATGGCGATTTGTAATAACATTATCCGAAGTTTACTTTGGCGTCATGAAACCGTCCCACCCCATCTACATTTACGAAATCAGGCCCCACACGATATTTATACAAACTTAAAGGTCCACTACCGCCGTAACTGTTCAAAGATACACTTCTCCGTAACAAACGGTTACGAAACGCTACACCCAGGTCTAGTTATGGTTCATTTAGACACAGGAGAATCCAGTTCAGCACACGTCGTCTTAATATCAAGTAACCTGACAATGACTCCACTCCGTTCTATAAATACAGTGCTACCAGTACGAGAAACAACTAAAAATAGTTTGAAACGCTAACGGCTGCACAGAATAAATAAGTGCCATTACGCATGTGCTGTTGCTGCCTGTCCAAACTGCTGTTAAAGTTCATTAGGTGTGTCGACAAGACATAACAAACCGCACAAATGGTGCAGAAACGTGTCTTCAGATTTATGCGTAATCAGTGGTTCTTTAAGTGAGTGTCAGCGCCTTGTTCTGGACTATAAGAATGTTGTGAAACCGTGACTGGGGTACGTTGAGTCGGTTTCGCAGATAGGAACTGTTAACTCAAAGTGCCCGAGGTACGAAATACCCACATTTCAGAGTTATCCTCTGGGGACTGCATTACAATTCAGGAGACAGATCGTCCATGATAGTTCAAGGGTGGTGGCAGAACAGCTTGGCGCCTATATAGCTTGGCGCCTATAGGCGCCAAGCTGTTCTGCCACCACCCTTGAACTATCATGGTCGAGCCATACCTTGCTGTGATGTGTCGCTTGGCAGAATAAGTTAACCTGGTCAATGCCAGTGACGCTTTCACCCGTTAACCCTTTGAATTGCAGATATCAATGTGGTCGACAATAGGTGCAGAACCTCATGAGCCCCCGCGACTGCGGGGGCTCATGAGGTTCTATGTCTCTTGCATTTGGGTCCTCTTCGCCGTCTTGCCGCCGCGAGCAGTTTAAAGGGTTAAACTTGCTAGTTTGTGTGGACTATTCACAGTGTAACCCCACTAACATAACGGACATAACAGTGTTGGTACCTTTAATCTATCTGCTGTAGGAGCGGGGCGGGGCGAGGAGTTTGGGGGGGGGGGGGGCGAGGAACTTTGATTCGCCGATACAACGGGTTCCAGCGCCGGATCAGTTTTCAAGGGGGGGGGGGGGGGAGGTGCTCAACGACAATGTAAAAACTGTACACTGTTGTAATTGTGGCGATACATGGAAAGAGGAGTGGTGTGTGTGTGTGTGTGTGTGTGTGTGTGTGTGGGGGGGTGCTGCAGTAACATTAAAGCACCCCCCCCCCCTCCTTCTCGGACCATGTTGTGGACTGGTAGTGAATGATTTTTTTTTTTAAGCCGAGGGGGGTGGGGTGTGTGTGCTGTAGTACCAAAGCACCCCCACCCCTCTGGATCCGTCCCTGCGGTTCTCGATGTTGACTTGCGTCAGCAAACTTTTCTACCCTTCTTTTTACAATACATGTACGTGACACTCGTGACAGAGGTTTTCTAACGACCCTGAGCAGTCCTGATGTGAAGGAGAAAGGGAAGAGAAAAGTCTTTCATTTTACAACATGAACACTGCATTACGATAAGTTACAGCACCATTACGCATAAATCGGAAGACACATTTCAGCACCATTTGTGTTTGTTATGCCTTGTGGACACACCTAATGGACTTTAACAGCAGTTTGGACACGCAGCATAAGCACACGCGTAATCGCACATATTTATTCTGTGCTGCCTTAGCTCATTCTACCCCAACACCGAAATCCCTAAATCTTGCCGCTGTTCTCTGAAGACTGCCTTGCAGTGCAGGACACAGATCGACCATGATAGTTCAAGGGTGATGCCAGAATAGCTTGGCGCCTATGGGCGCCAAGCTATTCTGGCATCACCCTTGAACTATCATGGTCGATCCTTATCTTGCTGTGGTGTGTCTGGGGTAGAAAGAGTTAAGCGTGTCAATCTATTTTCAACTGTTTCTCGTACTGAAAGCGTTGTATTTCGAGAACGGAGCCGAGTCATTGTCAAATTACTTGATATTCAGACAACGTGTGCTTAACTGGATTGTCCTGTGTCTAAACGAACCATAAGTAGACCTGTATGTAGCGTTTCGTAACCATCTGTTACAGAAGTGTATATTTGAACACTTACGGCGGTAGTGGGCCTTTAAGTTAGTCCAGTTTTATGAAGCATTACTTTATACTTCATACCTTATAATTTAAATTAGCGCCGTTGTCCATCATTATTGTAACGCATACTAAGAACACTTACGACACTTACAAGGCGATATTACGAAATATTAACCTATTCAGCCCTGACGCACTAGAGCAGGAAATGGGTCGACCATGATAATTCAAGGGCAGTGCCAGATTAGCTTGGCGCCAACTGGCGCCAAGCTAATCTGGCACTGCCCTTGAATTATCATGGCCGATCCATTTCCTGCAACTGGTGCATAGTCATTAGATGACACCTCCAAAATTTGGGAAATACGGCCGTGGGGCTGAATGAGTTTACCCCATTATTGCGCGGAGCAGATCGCTTAAATTGGTTCTAACCCGTAAATGTCCCCCAAAAAAACACAGAGACCGACACCCACAATCATATATGATCGTCTGCTAAGCACTACTACGTCTTGAGTCGCAGTAGATTATTCAATGCGTCGGAGCCGGTGCAGAAAGGGGAAAAAAATAAACACAATGACATATGATTCGTCTGCTAAGCAATAGAACGTCTCGAGTCGCAGTAGATTATTCCATGCGTTGAGCTGGTGCAGAAAGAAGAGAAAAAAATGATTTTTAAATACAATGATATCAGTATGGTCGTCTGCTAAGCACTAATCCGTCTTGAGTCGCAGTAGATTATTCCATGCGTTGAGCTGGTGCAGAAAGAAGAGAAAAAAATGATTTTTAAATACAATGATATCAGTATGGTCGTCTGCTAAGCACTAATCCGTCTTGAGTCGCAGTAGATTATTCAACTTGAAAGCGTAGAGCTGGCGCAAACAAACACACAAAAAAAAGGATTTTAAACACAATGATATATGATCGTCACTAGTACGTCTTGAGTCGCAGTAAATAATTCAAAGTGCCTGATCATGCTGGTGCACTAAGAACGGGATTTTAAACACTCACACACACACAAGGCAAATATGTAGGCCTATACACTGAAAGATACACACATGGATGAGTGCCTTTTTATCATGCTTTCGTGAATAGCATGTCGGCAACAACACGACGAGACACAGAAACAGTTATAAAAAGTAGGCACAGGGTATCATGTTCCAAGGATAACCACAGGTCTAGGGAACCGATCAACTACACGAGCACTTGCCCTTGACACAGCTCCTACAGGAGCTGCGTCAAGAGGAAGTGCTCGTCTGGACGGCTGCCGACACCTGTGACAATCTTGATAGGTATAGGCCGTTTGACATCAGCGCGCACAAGGATTTTTCCCAAATATCTCCGGAAAGAGACTTTTTTTTTTTTTACCACATTAAGAACAAATATCATAATGTGCCAATTGAGCTAATATGTTATATTTTTTACTGAACTCCTATGATTTGTCAATTTTGCTGTATAGTCGTAACATTTTGGTGAAATTACAAGAACAATCCATTTTCAATACCCTTAGTAGAGCCCTGGAAGATTTTAATATCGAGGTCAAGCATGCAAACTTTATGTATCCCTGCGCTGTTTCAGGTTTGAAAACTTGGCCAATTCACGTGGGAATGGACCTTTCTTATGCTGGGCTGAATATATCTGGGGCACATTTAGGGATGTTAAATCAGTCTTTTCCTTACAAAACTCCGAATATTTACGACTGTACGGCGACACTGACACATTAAAAGTAGATCGTATGAGGTCAACTGTCACTGAATGAGATTTGTTCTAAGATTGGTACAGAAACTGCTTCTCTGCTGAGATATTTGCGAGAGAAAAAAACCCATTGTGCCCGCTCCGATGTCAAACGACCTGTAAGTGCACCCAGGTAAGCTAGCCAGCGGATGTGTGAATTGCAGCGTTACCGGGTACTGCAGTCATTCGGGGCGACTTAGAGACCTTACGGTTACATCATGCCTAGCGGACCCACTCTCTGCTCTGACTTGAACCGCACACACTAGTGTACCAAAGAGGATACAGCAGAACCTGGATGGAGCGACCATCCTTATGTCCTTAAAGAGATCACTTGTCGATAAAGACCATCATTTAGGCTACTCTACGGACCTAAATGATAGTCCGTTTAACTCATTCGAGACGTGCCGCCTCCGGATACGCGGCTTATACCGCGTATCCGGAGGCGGCACGTCCCGAATGAGTTAATGACAGGTGACACGTTTCCTCCCCTCATGACCTCTTCTTCAGGGCGCACCTGTTTTTTAAGACCACGTTTGCATTGCAGAACAGGTTCTGCTGTGCGTGTGTATACTGCAGGATCTTTCGTTGAACTCGGTAGAGGAGAGACCGGATCGACCATGATGCCAGGCCGTTTGGCATCAGAGCTCACAACGTGTTTTTTTTTTTCCCCCCCAAAATACCCCCTCAATGAAAGACTTTTCTGTACCACTTGAACCCTATTAGCCCCAAGGTCCCATTTCTAAAATTTTGGAGGTGTTGCCTAACGACGATGTACCAGTTGCAGGAAATGGCTTGACCGTGATAATTCAAGGGTAGTGCCAGATTAGCTTGGCGCCTAAAGGCGCCAAGCTAATCTGGCACTACCCTTAAATTATCACGATCAAGCCATCTCCTGCTGTAGGGATCCGGGGTTAAAAGGGTTAAGAAGAAATTTCTTTTAGTGCCAATTAACCTAATGTGGAATATTTTTACTTACTCTTATGATTTGTGGATTGTGCTCTACAGTCGTAAAATAAAATTAAAAAATGGCGAAAAGACGAGAACAAGCCATTTTCAGTACCCTAAATAACGTCAGTCCCGGCAGGTTTCAATATCGAGGTCAAGCATGCAGATTTCATGTATGCCTGTGCTGTTTCAGGTTTGAAAACTACGACTTTGCCGGCAATTCACGTGAAAACGGATCTTTCTTATACTTGGCTGATTATATATGGGGCACATTTAGGGGTGTAAAATCAGACATTTAATGAAATAAAATCCAAACGTATACGACAGAGTCAACAGCAAAACGGACACATTGTTCGAGCTTCTTGAGAGTGAATCGTATTAGGTCAATCCAGACCAGAAAGGTGACTGCCAAGCGTGTAAATTAGGTCAATGCAGACCAGAAAGGTGACTGCCAAGCGTGTAAAATGCAAAGACATACGTCTTCGTGTTAGGTCAACTGTCAATGAATGATATTTGTTATAAAAGTGGCACAGAAAAGTGGTTATTTGCGGAGATAATTATTTGAGAAAAACGTGCGCTCCGATGTCAAACGACCTATAGTTCATTCAAGGGTAGTCCGGCCAGTATCCACAACACTCATTCGAACTCACCCCTCTCTCTCTCTACACACACACACACACACACCACACACACACACCACCCATTTCAGTCTCTCCGCCTCCACCTAAAATGCTTAGCACCTCACTAGTTTTCGATAGAAACTGAAAACGTTCTTTGCCCTGTACTCCTCACAATTGCTGTATTTTTTCTGAAACCAGTTTTACTTCAAAATGCCTTAAAGTACCATTACGTGTAGATTTGAAGACACATTTCATCACCATTTGTGTTTGTTATACTTTGACGACACACCTAATGAACTGTCACAGCAGCCTGAATTGGGACACGCAGCAAAAGTACACACGTGTTATCGGGCTTATTTATTCTGCCAAGCCGTTAGCGTGTCAATCTAGTTTAGCTGTATCTCGTACTGAAAGTTTGTATTTATAAATCGGAGTAGAGTCATTGTCAAATTATTTGATATTAAGACGACCTGTGCTGAACTCGACTGTCCTGTGTCTAAATGAACCATAACTAGACCTGTGTGTAGCGTTGCGTAACCGTCTGTTACAGAAGTGTATCTTTGAACAGTTACGGCGGTACAGTGGGCCTTTAACCTCGAGACACAACGAGCAAAACCCAAATGCAAGAGGCATAGATCCTCATGAGCCCCCGCAATTGCGGGGGCTCATGAGGATCTATACCTCTTGCTGACACCGCTTTTCATCCGCGTTTCTTGGACGGCGTCAGATTAGCGCAAATTTCAGGAATATAACTTAATTTTCCGCAGTGCGTCTGTAAGTTGCCTGTAAATGGGTGGCCGATAGTGACACTGCCTCCCTAGACAGAGTAAATATACTTAATGGTTTCTGTTCGGGTTGTTTTTGTGGAAATATCATGCGGCCATCGGGTGTTTGTACAACAGCGGCGGCTCTCCTCTCAGCTGAACATGAAAGACCAGCCTTGATGACCCAGCTGCGTGTTTGAATGGTGTTGGATATAAAAGGCCGAAGCGACCCGGGCGCTGAGACGGAGAGAGAGAGAGAGAGAGAGAGAGAGAGAGAGAGAGAGAGAGAGAGAGAGAGAGAGAGAGAGAGAGAGAGAGATGGAGAGAGAGATGAGAGAGAGAGAGAGAGAGAGAGAGAGAGAGTGAGAGAGAGAGAGAGAGAGAGAGAGAGAGAGAGAGAGAGAGAGAGAGAGAGAGAGAGAGAGAGAGAGATGAATCAAGGAATCAAGGAAACTTTATATTAGAACGGTAGAAATGGTAACCCTTTTCATCCTGATACACTGCTGCATGGCCGGAGTTAATAGGACTATGATAGTTCAAGGGTGGTGCCAGAATAGCTTGGCGCCTAAGGCGCCAAGCTATTCTGACACCACCCTTGAACTAAATTGGTTGATCTGTCTCCTAATCTTTAATGTGGCCTTCATAGGACAATAAGAAAATGTTAAACAGGCAGCCTCAGGATATAGTGGATTAACACGCCATTTTTCGCATCTGCCGTGCAGGAAAATAACAACAAACAAACAACAGCTAGTCAAGGTGAGGAGGACGATACAACAAAACTGAAGCATGAAAAAGAAAAAAAAGGAAATGAGAGATTTTTTTGGTGTTTGTGTGCATGCATGTACATGTTTCGCGGTGTGTGTTTACATCGTGTGCAGGAGGAAGGTTTTGACACGGGAACTTAAGGTCACAGTATACATTCAAATGAGGTAGGTCAGGCATTAAGAGGGTTTGGTTTTTTTTTTAAAATTATATATCCTCTGCCTTCTTTGGCATTTTGTACAGATGCAGTATGCTGCAATTTCAGTGCTTGAATTCTCTGGATAGATGAAAAGAGACATGTTTGGTGCGGCTTTGATTCATACCAGCCTTGGCTTAACTGACCAGCAGACTCTTTTTGGCCTAGTTTGAGTTGTCAAGCGGATGGTGATTTTAGGTGTGTACCAGTTTTGGCTGCGCTTGGGTGTATGGTTGGTACATAATCAGGTTCATAGCCAGGAAATGAGACGGCTGATGTCCTGTTGGGTTTTTTGTTTGTTTGTTTGTTTGTTTGTTGTTGTTGTTTTTTTGGGGGGAGGAGGGGGTGGGGTATTTTGTGCAAGTCAAAATTGCAGCAAGTAGCCGGTTAGTAGAGTTATTTAGGAGATTGAAAAATTAGGGAATGACTGGGACAGACTAAGTTAATGCATTTGAACAGATGGAACTGTAGGGACTAAGGCCGATTGTGGTCGGCCAAGGCCTAAACCACGGGAAGCAAGCCAGAATACCCACAAGCTGATTATCTGTTAGAGTTACTTCCCTTCATTCCCTCTTGTTAGCAACGTATTGAGTTGTTTTTTGTTTTTTGGGGGTTGTTTTAAGTGTTTAATCTCAGACTGAGTTCTGAGCGAGGAACAGAGGAACAAATATAATTTGAAGGAAAATTCCATTTCAGCATTTTCTTAACCCATTACACTCCTGAGGCTGAGTAAGTTTTGTAAAAATTCAGTAGTTGCTGCTAGCAGTCAGTCAATGCCGCGGCCCGCTGGGGCGGCCATATGCACATCACATCAATAAAAGTAAATGGTCACTGATTAGGACTAAACGGTCATTTGTAAATGGACCATTTGTACGGAATCTAATTGGAATGCACGTTGTCAAAAAACCGCAGTGCCATTTGAGTTAAGGCGGGCTACTGGCCGCGGCGGCTTGCCGGACGGCGCATGCGGCGCCGGCAGTTCATGCGGCCTTTATAAACACTGAGCAGGCTACTATGAAAATCTCGCTTGAGTCACGAATATGGACTGTCTTTTATCTTCCTCGCCGGGCAGACATCCAACGAGAACTGAAAATAGCCACCCAAGCACAAAATTCCCGTGCATCTTACAACATGTATTGCCGGCGGTACCTAGGCCGCTTCACTAGTGTCACCATCACGACCGCACACGGTAATCGCCCCTTAGGTTCGCTAATGGTAGGGCGGTACAGCGGCATTAAATTTAATGAATCATTAGGCCGCTAAAATAGGTCATGCATTCCGTTAAATGGCCCGGCAGATTTGTGAGCATTAACCAAAATGACTCATTAGCACGGGTAATGGCGTGAGTCCATGCCACGGCCCATATTAGGAACTAGATTAACCGTCAGTTTCAGTAGTTCAAGGGTGGTGCCAGAATAGCTTGGCGCCTGAGGCGCTAAGCTATTCTGGCACCATCCTTGAACTAGCAGTCAAATTTATTTCAAGCAATGGATGTATCGGGATGAAAATGGTTAAAGCGTCCAGAACTACTGGACTAGGGCATGACTGATACTGAGATCATCGATACGCGGCCAGCATAGTCACACGCTGGTTGGCTCCCTCAATTCGCTGCGCTGATCAGGGCAGCGATTCGAGGGAGCCAACCAGAGTGGCATCGTTATGGACGGTTAAAGATTTTCTTATTTTCAGATAGAAAAATTAAGAAGTGTTAAAGCTACAAGCAGCGCGCCTCAGGAAAAATAAAGGAGCGCAACTCTGCCGGACTGTATCGAAATAGCATCTAC
>BTPG01000001.1:244356492-244363992 GCA_036245525.1 Semisulcospira habei
AATCCTCCTCCCCCCACCCCAGATCCGCCCCTGAATCATTCGTTCATTCATTCATTCATCCGTTCGCTCGTACGTTCGTTCGTTAGTTCGTTCAATGTTGTCCGACGCCGGGATAACAAGAAACAATCCATTTCGCCACATCACCTAAGATACCAAACCAAACACCCTACTGCCACACCCCACCACACCCACCCCCCCACCCCCACCCCCTCCCCCCACCCCTACCCCCTTTCACCGTTCTTCCATCAGTTCTACTTTTTCAGTCTACCCCACCACACCCAACTCTACCCCACCCTCACCCTCATCCCGGCACCCAAACCCCCGTCGGGACAAAGGCGATTATGCAGTGAGAAAGATGCCCTCTGGCACAGGCATGCATTCATGCGCACTAAGAGCCATCGATTTCTTCCCAGTGGGCAAAACGACCTCGCCGGACCGACGACGGCCGTAGTTGGCTCCGTGCATAGCTACGGCCTAATTCGGCCCGAAGACTTTGGCCTCCTCTCCTTACTTGAAACCGCCTCCACCCTAACCCCTCCCCCCCCCCTTCCCCTCCCCCCCCCCCCAAACTTCCTCCATTCTCCAGATTTTTTTTTTTTTTTACAATGTCGTGGATCGGCCAGTCGCGTGAAGATGGGTCGACAGAGTCGGATAGTTGAAGGGGGAGGGGGGAGGGGGGCGCCAAGCTAATCTGGCACTACCACCCCTTTGTCAGCTATCCTGCTGAGATTTCGATCTGTCTTTCTAACAATACTGATAAGTAGCAACTGGTTTCAGTGTACACTTTTTTGTGTGTCTGTAAGGGTTTTTACCCGAAATATTAATACATTGTGCAGTAACCGTCATTTCTAAGCGTGATTCTCTCTCCGTTGGGTTCTTCTCTACTTTTCAGTACTCGCTTGGCAGTCACCTGTTTTGGTCTGGATTTCATGGTACGGCCATTTGTCCATAATTCCCCTTGGCACTTTTCATGCTAGGCAGGTAGAGAGAAAATACAACAGCGATTTCACGGTGTTTGTGGATGCACTGTCAACTTCGCTCATAACAAGGTCGGATATGACGAAAATCGGTATAAAAACACTTGTTCAGAGGTCCCGACAGCTATCTTTCTATGTAAATTACCTCGCTTATAACAAACTTTGGTTAACAACAAGAGAAATTGGGTCCCCTGGCGATTTGTAATGTCAGAAGTTTAATGTGTGCATTGTTTTGACATTATTCATTTCCATTAACCCTTTCCAATACACTTTCGCATGAAATAAAGTTGACTATGATAGCCGAGAGGCGCCAAGCTATTCTGGCACCACCCTTGAACTTATATGGTTGATCTCTCTCCTAATCTCAGTGTAATGTATCAGTCATACCAGATTTGGCAAACTGATGTGAAAACTTTCAGCCTCAGGATGTAATGCGGGATTAAGCAAGAAACACAATCAACTTCCATATACCAATTAAAAACGGTTGGGTCACCTGGCGTGTTATCATACAAGAAGTGAACTATTTTTAGCTCCCTCCACTGCCTCCACTGATTTCAGAGAAATCTGACTGACTTAGACACCACCCAACAGCAAAAGAGGTATACTGAGATCCTCTTGAACCCCACCGGTCGCTGGTGCTCATGAGGATCTGTGCCTCTCGCTCACACCACTTTGTATCCATGTTCCATGGATGGCCTGAGCTCCGGTCGCTGTTGTTGTTGTTGTTGTTGTTGTTGTTGTCGTCGTTGTTGTTGTTAGTTCGGGGTTTATCGTCCGAGTGGTAATGGACGGACCTAGCGCGCGGGCCGGTTATGCGGGATATAGGGACAGCTAGTGCAAGGAGGACGAAGGAGAGGAAGACAGAGGAAAAGATGGGAGGACAATATCTCAGAGTGGACAGGACGAGGCTGGGCGATACGCTAAGCCGAATGGCAGAGAACAGAGAGGAATGGAGGGAGCTCATTTTGCCAAGTCATCAGTGGTGCCCCAACGGTCGGCAAGACGATAGATAGATAGATAGATAGATAGATAGATAGATAGATAGATAGATAGATAGATAGATAGATAGATAGATAGATAGATAGATAGATAGATAGATAGATAGATAGATAGATAGATAGATAGATAGATAGATAGATAGATAGATAGATAGCTAGTACCTAGCTCCATAAATTCGGCCGCACTGCATCAGTGTGCCATCCTTGTAACGGAAAATGCTGTCTGAACAGGCCCGTCGTTTGGTCAAAAATCAACGTTGAATGGTCAATGCTCAATGATTTAAAATGCACAATCTGTCCTCTGCAGCGAAGTGGTTAACTCATTCAGCCCGACGCACGTATTTCCCAAATTTTGGAGACCGCGTCATCTAACGACTATGCACCTGTTGGAGGAGATGGATCGACCATGATAATTCAAGGGTAGTGCCAGATTAGCTTGGCGCCGACAGGCGCCAAGCTAATCTGGCACTACCCTTGAATTATCATGGTCGACTGACCCATCTCCTGCTGTAGTGCGTTAGGGCTGAATGGGTTAATGGTTATTGTACCTAGTGTTTTAAAGAGACTATGTTTGCATACAAGCTGACGGCCCAGCAGTCTGACTGACTAGGATGCCTTTGTAAGCAGCTTTCGACCAATGGTACAATTAGAGGAATTATCATCTTTGGAATAAAACAACTTGAAAATTGATCTGGTATTAATTGTAACTAATTGTAAATGACTGATGAATGTAAATCGCCGTAATCAGAAACTAATCGCAGTTGATCTAATTAATTGACAAATAATTTATTTATACACAGATGAAGAGCCCAATGATGATTTTCAATGGTTTGCCAGTAGTATTAATGAGCTTACGATCACATTAACTGTTAATGAGTGTGATCATTTGACGTGAAATCGCGATTGCGTTTAAAGCTAATTGCCGTTAATCCTATTATGTTCGATTATTTGTTTGTAAATTCGACATCAGCCAGTAGCTCAGACACCCCTTTCCATATTTGCAAGAGGCATAGATTCTCATGAGCCCCTGCCTGCCACCAATGCCAAAGGTGCGAGGTTCGATACCGGGTTCCGGCGTCGGACTTTTCTCCTCTGGTAAGTGTCACCGTTAATTCGGGCGGACCGTCGGGGGTTCTTTCTCCGGGTACTCCGGTTCTTCCACCCCCCACCCACCCACCTCCCACCCCCCACACTTTGGTACCGGTTTCAGGCCACTTTACAAATTTCAAATACAAGCAATCAAAAATCTCTGTAACTTCAGTAGCTGAACTGGCCCTTCGTCTGTCTTGTACTGTGTTTGTCTTAAATGGCGTAAATCCGTGTCTGTTACGTGAGTGTGCGTGTTGGGTTTCAGTTCGCGGCGCTTTGAGTCGATTCGCCCAAAAATTGAGAAAAAGCGCCTATATAATAACGGTATTATTATTATTATTATTATTATTATTATTATTATTATTATTACTATTATTATTATTATTATTATTATTATTATTATTATTATTATTATTATTATGCCTCTTGCTGGAAGAGATTTGGCCTATTAAGATGCTCACTCACATTGAGGGTGGAGCTGCGGTGTGCAACTCTGCAATTGATACATGTATCAGTTGCAGAGTTGCATAAAACGCTCCAAATGTGTGTTTTTTTCAGGATTAGTTCAAACACCTGTTGCGTTTTAAAGTGGCGTGCAACAGATCGTAACTGTTCAAAGACAGGCGGCCATGACTTTGAAAACAATTTACTTTGAGAACCAAAATACAATTAACTCATTCAGCCCAAATTTTGGAGGACTGTCATCTAATGACTAAGCACCAGTTGCAGGAGATGGATAGACCATGATAATTCAAGGGCAGTGCCAGATTAGCCGACAGGCGCCAAGCCATTCTGGCACTACCCCTGAATTATCATGGTCGACCCATCTCCTGCTGTAGTGCGTCAGGGCTGAATGGGTTAATTAGTTTTACTTCAATGGATCACGTCGTAGGATCAGGCAGAAATTGAAGCGTGCTATTTGTTCATACTTGTTGCAATGTGATTGTACTTATACCAATTCATGTCCAGTTTATGGATAGACGGACAGACTGATGGACGGACGGATGGATGGATGGTTGGATGGTTGGATGGATGGATGGATGGGAATAGACGGATGGATGGATTGATGGATGATTGGGCGGGCGGGTGGGTAGGTGGACGGATGAATTGGTGTGTGGATGGACGGACGGACGGACAGATGGATGGATGATTGGATGGTTGGATGGGTGGATGAATGGATGGATGGATGGACGGGAATAGACGGATGAATGGATTGATGGATGATTGGGCGGGCCGGGTGGGTGGGTCGGTGGACGGACGGACGGGTGGGTGGGCGGATGGATGCATGCATGCATGCATAAATGCATGCATAGATTTATGGATTTATAAATGCATGCATAGATTTATGGATGGATTCATGGATGCATGGATGGATTCGTGGATGTATGAATGTAGCAAATAATAACCAGTCTCTTTCATACAGGAACGCACACACACACACACACACACACACACAAACACACAAACACACAAACACACACACACAAACACACACACACACACACACACACACACACACACACACACACACACACACACACTGACACGCACACAATGCTGCGACTGAGGCAATCCGATTAATATCGGAGCAGGGGATGAGAAGGGATTTGAAACGGCGAGGTCTGAAAATAGCTTTTCTCTTACACGCCACCATCCTATTAGTTCAATGCCACACTTTTGGTTTTGTCTTTTTAGTTGGGAGAGAGAGGGGGGTAGGGGGGGGTAGGGGGGGTTAGGGGGGGGGGTTACGAAGGCGGGGGTGGAAGACGAGATGGAGAGCATAGTCCATTGCTGCTTTAATTTTTGGGGGGAACAGAAAGAAAAATCTGCTTCTGTGCACATGCCGATGACCTATCAATTTAATGCCAGAGGTTTGCAGCGGGCTAAAGGTCATCGGGCCGACGGTGGGCGCAGTCGGCCCGCGCACAGATGTGCGCGGGCCGACTGCGGCCACCGTCGGCCCGGCGGCCTTTGCATTTTCTGTGTCGCTTATTCCATATTAACTTACTAAGCCAGTTCGTTTTTTTTTTTTTTTAAATTGTACTGTGCAGCCAGAGATTGCCGTCGACACGTTAATAATTGTCTGGCTGGAAAACATGGGGTGAATAGGCAGGAACGTGCAACATAGTCATAGTCAAAAAGTAAACAACTTCGCTGAGTTCCCAGAATTTTTATTATCTTTTTTTTTAAAATTATGAAACCCCTGAGTGAAACAAAAATTTAACGTTGTTGGTCCAATCTGAGTATGGACTTATTTTGTTACAGTAAACTGTTATGCGTAAATCTGAAGGCACATTTCAGCACCATTCTAGGCTGTTCCTTATGCTTTATCGACACACCTAATAAACTTTAACGGTACTGTGGACATGCAGCAAACACACATGCGTAATCGCACTTGTTTATTCTGCGCAACCGTTAGCGTGTCGATCTATTTTTAGCTGTTTCTCGTACTGATACAGTAGTAATTATAGAACGGAGTGGAGTCCGGTTGTCAGGTTACTTGATATTAAGACGACCTATGCTGAACTGGATTCTCCTATGTCTAAACGAACGATAACTAGACTGACATGCGCGAGGCGTTTCGTAACCATCTGTTACAAAAGTGTATATTTGAACAGTCACAGCGGTAGTGGGCCTTTAATAGGCATGACTCGATATACCAACGAACATCGGATAGGTTCGTGGCTTACTGTAACAAACATACACTTTACGGTCAGTCATTCAGTCGAGAGGCTGGGTGCCCCATCGCGGGATCTCGGGATGTAGCATTTATGGAATGTCGGAGTTAACCCATTTAACCCCACCCGCGGATTTGGAGGTGTTGCCGCTTAACGACTATGTACCAGTTGCAGGAGATGGATCGACCATGATAATTCAAGGGTAGTGCCAGATTGGCTTGGCGCCTTCAGGCGCCAAGCCAATCTGGCACTACCCTTGAATTATCATGGTCGATCCATCTCCTGCTGTAGGGCCAAACGGGTTAAAGCGACCTATTCCAGGGTTAAGACATGCCCCGCGCAATATCGCCTTTAGAACTGTTCTTTAGTGTGTCTTACAACATAGCTGAACAATAAGGTTAACTTAAAATTATGGCGGAGTTCTCGTGTCGTAAAATGAAAGACTTGTCTGCTCTTCTTCTCCTTTGTACGCAGGAGATTCCTTCCGTGACGCTAAAAAGACAGTGGCAAACCATTAGTACGTGTTGCCTGTTCACGGCAAGGATTTGTGGAAAAAGAAGGGCAGAAAAAATCTTTTGTTGAGGCAAGACAACATTGAGAACCTGTTGTATCGGCGAATTTTAGCCATGAATCAAAAGCAAAATCGCTTTATAAACCCTTTAACCCCTATCATACTGAGGCTAAAAGCTTCAAATTTGTACACTGCCTTATGCAAGCTAAATTACTACAGATCAGATATAGATATAGACCAACATCTTTAGTTCAAGGGTGGTGCCAGAATTCTGGCACTACCCGCCTCAGTTGAACTATTTTAGTCCAACTTTTTTCACACACCGGTGTATTCCGAATGATTAGGGTTAACTGCCGAGGTAAGGCGAACTCCACCCAGCTGCAAGAGATATACATCCTCATAAGCCCACGCTGTCACGGGGAGGGTGGGGGGCGATGGGAGGGGGGTGAGGGTGGGGGGCGATGGGTGGGGGGGGGTGAGGGGGGGGGCGAGGGGAGGGGGGTGAGAGTGGGGGCGGGGGGGGCTCATGAGGATATATATGTCTTTTAGACCTATGTTCTTCATGCCTGATTTTGTTGTCATTTGCATCTGTGTTCTTCGCGAGAATGTCGGTCAGTGTTAAGTCTTTTCTGACGCGAAATTTGTGATCACCGGCGTCGAAGAGGTTAAGTCTTGCCTGGGTACAAACAAGCCGTGTTCTATTTTCGCAACATTGGCCTGGTAACGGAAAAAGGATGTGATGTCTTTCTGTGATAAGAACCGCTCTTACCCCGAAACCCCGGAATCCTAGTTCCTCGATCACTTACGGCCATCCGCAACCTGCACATGCTGGCTTAGAAAAATTGGTTTTCACAATGTGTCTTAAGTATAGGTTGAGGGTGATTGCTGACGCATCAAAGTCTCGAGGAGGTTCAACAGTAAATTTGCATTCAATCCGATCACCTCCCCGCTGTTTCAAGCGTTTCAGTCCCAAAAGTCGAACCGTCTGCGAGCTCCTTAAGCAGTGGGTGGTGGTGAATTATAAGCCGAGACTTGCCTTTGACGCACATGTTCTGGCTCCGAGGCTCTGCCTCAGAGCCAGAACTTGGATGTCAAAAGCAAGTCGAGGCTCGTCATTTACCAGCACCCATTGCTTACCGTATTTATCCCACTGTCGTATGCTGCCTGTTTTATTTCATGCCGTTTTGACGGTTGAATACACTCAGTAAAGCCTACACAAGCGTTTTATTTACTTCCGTTTTTCTTAT
>BTPG01000001.1:244368992-244376492 GCA_036245525.1 Semisulcospira habei
GTTGCTTGGACAGCTGCGGTTCCGTCTTTGGGGTTGAATAAACTAAGAGTCCCTGTGATACACTTCTGAAACACACAACAAACACACACACACACACACACACACACACACACACACACACACACACACACACAGAGAGAGAGAGAGAGAGAGAGAGAGAGAGAGAGAGAGAGAGAGAGAGAGAGAGAGAGAGAGTTGGAATAACGTATATCTGTAATGCGTTATTCTTTCACAACTAATAATAATAATAAATATGGTATTTATAATTCGCTTATCTTATAATTATAACTCTAAGCGCGCACTCACAACTGACGCACGCATGTGCACGCTTTTAACAATGACACACATACCACAAATACGTTACGACAGTCAGCTGGGGGGAAGGGGGGGGGGGAGGGTTAGAGTGCTAGAACTCACGGTTGAAAGAGGTGAGTTTTGAATCGGCGGACTGGAAGGAGGAGGGAGAGGGTTTCTGACGGAGAGAGAGTGGGAGAGTGTTCCAGGTGGATGGACACAGAAGCGGAGAAGGAGCGGGGTGGGGGGGGGGGGCGAAAGTGCTGAGTTTGGTGCGGGGGACGTGGAGGCGGTGAGGGTCGGAGGCGGAGCGGAGAGAGCGGGATACATTATTGATACATTATTTCGCAACAGTGGGCTGTGTCTGTGCAGACCGCTGCAGCAGTCGCGGTTGATGGATCGTTCGGTCCTGAAAGATCATCAGGCAGCGCCTTCTCGGGTGACAAACCACGAGTGAACCCACTTCCCTGCCAGTGGACGCGGATTGTGTTCTTGAACTCGCTAGATAATTTCAACGTTAAAAGTCCCAAGCCGTCGAAGGAAGTGGCTGCAGCAAGAGTTATAGATCCTCATGAGCCCCCGCAATTGCGGGGGCTCATGAGGATCTATACCTCTAGCATCTGGGTGGTAGTAAATATTTCTCTGCAGTCAAAGGTTTTTTTTTTTAATGTGAAAATAAAAATGCAGAGGCAACAATCAAACCAAACGTGTCGGTACGCAAGTCATACAGCAGGACGTGTTTTTGGCGACCATCCGTGTGTGAGCTCATCTGTCGTTAAGGGTCATCATTTTAAGTGGTTGTAGCGACCTGTATGATGGTATTTAACCCTTATCATTCGGAATACACCAGTGTGTGAAATACTTACTTACTTACTTACGCCTGTCACCCTTACCAGGGTATAGGCCGTCGACGAGAGACCTCCAGCGACTCCTGTCCTGTGCTTCTCCTTCGATTTTACTCCAGGTGGTTCCCAGTCTCTTGATGTCTGCTTGGAGGTCTCGACGCCAGGTGTTTCTCGGCCCGCCTCTTTTCCTCTTTCCCTGGGGGTTCCATGACAATGCCTGCCTAGTGATACTGGAAACTGGCTTTCTCAGACTCTGACCAATCCATCCCCATCTTCTTCGTCCAATTTCATTCTCTGCTTTTATCTGCTCTGTTCTCTCCCAGAGTCTGACGTTGCTGATCTTCTCTGGCCAGTGGGTTTTCAAGATTCTTCTAAGGCAACTGTTTATCAAGATCGTGTGTGAAATAAGTTGGACTAAAATAGTTCAAGGGCAGTTCCAGAATAGCGTGGCGCCTCTAGGCGCCAAGCTATTCTGGCACCACCCTTGAACTAAAGCCATTTGTCTATATCCTTATCCATAAGTACCATAGTGTAGCTTGTATATGACAGTGTTCAAATTTCAAGCTTTTAGCTTCAGTATGATATGCATATGGGTATTTTGTCTTTCAATACTTGTCTTTAGATAGCAGACAGCTTATTTTATTTTTTTATTTTTTTAAATTCAGGTTTTACTGTAACTGTGATTGCCTGACATCCGCTACAAGATAAATCATTCTGACATGAAGGAAGTTTAAGCACACACTGGATCCGGGTTAGATTCGACACGGAAATTATTTTTTTTTTTTTTTACAATAAAACGCGGAATTTTTAAAATACAGGATGTAATATCATCAGCACCCACACCAAAACCGCGCATACCACAGAACACAAAAGGGAAATGACTATAGCTGATTTCTAACCGCATGATGCTGTGGCTTTGCAAGTCCTGCTATGACCAATCAGACCGCGGGACTGCACCCAGTAAGGAGAAGACTCTCGGGCCGACATCAGCCGGAGTGGGCGCGAGAGTTTTCTGCTTACTCGACTTAAACTCACGACACTCTATACTACTTCCTGACTAACTTCTCACTTTTTTTTTTTTAAACCACAGTCATGATAATGTGTCTTCTTTTTTTTTTAAGTCTCGTGGTCAACAACTCGTGAGAGGCATAGATTCTCATGAGTCCCCCGCAGTTGCGGGGGACTCATGAGGATCCATGTCTCTTGCTGATGTTCAAATTTACATCTGTGTTCAACCATTAGGCTATGTCACTGAGTGTATTCAAAGTATTTTTTTTTTAACTACTGTCGGGATATTGTGTCTCTTGTTTAAAGTCTCGTGGTCAACAACTATCGATAGGCATAGATCCTCATGTGTCCCCCCGCAGTTGCGGGGGACTCATGAGGATCCATGCCTCTTCCTTGCCGTTCAAATTAATTTATATCTGTGCTCCCGTATTAGCCTACGTCATTAAGTTCAGTCAACGCGCAGACGGAGGTTTGACACTTCCTTCCGTACTGAGGCTACGCAAGACGTCTGAACTCCACAGTGTAATGGCAGGAACCCCTTGTTAACCTCCTCATCGGAGAAGCACAGAAGTATGCACTGAAGTGAAGAAATGCCCAACAAAGAAAGATACAGGCTGAAGGAGGAAAATTATATGGCACGTTATTTCTTTTTTCTTTTTTTTTAAGTTTCGCGCTTAACCCCTTCACTGCACATCTGATCGCACATCATCCGTCTAAAATCTGTGTAAATTAGGCGCCGCGAAAGAGCTCCAGCCGTTCCGGACACGAACAATGGATACAAAATGGCTGCAGCAAGAGGTATAGATCCTCATGAGCCCCCGCGATTGCGGGGGCTCATGAGGATCTATACCTCTTGCAGTAGTAGTGTGGTGACCACTTTTTTTTGTATCAGCAGTGAAGGAGTTAAGAACCGTTTCCAAAATATATGGATGTCTAATTTTATACATACGGAAATCAAACCACACGAACATGTTCTTATCTTTTTCAATAATGCCTATTTTGGAGAGAGAGAAAAAAAATATTTAAAATAAAACCCGAAAATTTTGATACATTGTATTGCACGTGTCCTTTCAAAGCGTGTTTCGATTATGTTAGGATGCCTTTCTCTGCGGTTCACAGGCTTGGCAAGGCACCTTTGGTCCGGGGGACCCTGAAAGAAGTGAAAGACGTGATACTGCTAAGCGACCGATACGGATTCTCATTGGTCCTTGCAGGACAGTGAGCAAATGCCCCTTGGGCCGGCGTCGACCCGAAGACCTTTTGCTTACTGGTAGGCCGCTTCTAGGTAAAGGCAGGGGTTGTGGGGGACTTGCAGTGGTACATGTATACAGTAGACCCTGTTTTTTGAGCGACCATTTTTCATGTCAGATGGCCTTGTCGTATATGTCTTAATATGCACATATTTAATTCAAAACATGGCCGATGCAGACGACAATCCGCGGTTCGGGCACAAAAAAAAAACAGCACAGCCTCCAAACGATGAAATTCGACATTTGGCATTTTATTCACATCATAAAGCTCTATGATATTAAGGATCCATACACATACTGTCAGCAGTATCTGTTGCAGACAGTTTTCTGACTAGGTTGAGATGCTTGATCCTGGGCAAGGTGTTTGCAGCCACATAAATGATAGTCTATCATAACAGGTGACATTGGTTTTTTTTCCACTTGAAGTCGTCTGTTGAGAGAACACCTGTCGTTTAAGATCACTTTTTTTTTCTCTTAACCCTTATCATTCGGAATGACACCAGTGTGTGAAATAAGTTTGACTACAATAGTTCAAGGGTAGAGCCAGAATATGTAAAAGCAGTTCTCTTATATGGAGCAGAGACTTGGAGATTGACAAAAACCACAGTCAACAGAGTACAGACCTTCATGAACAGTTGCCTTAGAAGAATTTTGAAAATCCACTGGCCAGAGAAGATCAGCAACGTCAGACTCTGGGAGAGAACAGAGCAGATAACAGCAGAGAATGAAATTGGGCGAAGAAGATGGGGATGGATCGGTCACAGTCTGAGAAAGCCAGCTTCCAGTATCACTAGGCATGCACTGTCATGGAACCCCCAGGGAAAGAGGAAAAGAGGTAGGCCGAGAAACTCCTGGCGTCGAGACCTCCAAGCAGACATCAAGAGACTGGGAACCACCTGGAGTAGAATCGAAGGAGAAGCACAGGACAGGAGTTGCTGGAGGTCTCTAGTCGACGGCCTATACCCGGGTAGGGGTGACAGGCGTAAGTAAGTAAGTAAGTAAGAGCCAGAATAGCTTGGCGCCTCTAGGCGCCAAGCTATTCTGGCACCACCCTTGAACTAAAGCCATTGGTCTATATCCTTATCTGTAAGTACTATAATGTAGCTTGAATATGGCAGTGTACAAATGTGAAGCTCGTAGCCTCAGTATGATATGGGTTAAAAGTGGTTGCTAAAAACAAATACTACTTTATATCTCAATCACAGTCCTGTTACAGTTTTTAGATACCCCATGGCCCATGGACAGTCAAACTCTGTGAAGGAAAACGACAGTAAGTTCATTTTTGTGAAAAACGAGATTTTCATTGTAAGGAGTGATGGACCCACACGGACTGGGCAAGATAAACAGCAATGGCCTGCTGCTGCTGACATTGTGCGCTGAGAATGGACTCGCCATCACCAACACCCTCTTCAGGCTAGATAGTAAGTACAATACAATATGGATGCGTCCCAGGTCCAAGCAGTGGCATCTCATAGACTATGTCATTGTCCGCCAGCGGGATACTCGTGATGTCAGAATCACCAGAGCCATGAGAGGAGCCGAGTGCTGGACCGACCATCGGCTGGTGCGGTCTGTCCTCAACCTGCACATTGCACCAGAACACAGGAAGAGGCCGAAGCTCACCCGACCTTCATTCAACCTGGCCAAGCTTAAGTGCCCTGACGTCAAGGAAAACTTTCAGTCCCACCTTGATGACCTGCTAACTGCCCATGGACCGTTGACTGGCAACCCAACTGAAATGTGAAACCAGTTAAAGGGGATGGTGACGGAGTCTGCCAAAGACAGAGGGTACACCAGGATTGGTTCGATGAGAACAATGAAGAGATCAACAAGCTACTGAAGCAAAACCGCAGTGCCTTCATCGAGTGGCAGAACGACATCAACTCCTTGTCCAAGAAAGACCGCTTCAAACACCTCCAAAGAAAAACCCAGACAGAGCTCCGCAACATGCAGGACACCTGGTGGGACAGCAAGGCAAAAGAACTTGAACACTTTGATGAATCCAACAACTCCAAGGAGGTTTTCAGTGCAATGAAAGCTGTCTACGGCCCTGCCAGACCCAGCACAACCCCTCTCTTTTCTTCCGACGGCTTCATCTTGCTGAAGGACAAAGACAGCATCACTGAACGCTGGAGAGAACACGTCTCAAATCTGCTGAACCTGCCTTCCACTGTCGGCCCTTCTCTTCAAAGCAGCTGAACCTGAGACCCTTGATGCCTTCCTCAACATTCTGACATGCATCTGGGCAGAGGAGAACATGCCACAGGAATTTAGAGATGCTACAATCGTCTCCCTGTTCAAGAACAAGGGCAGCAAAGAAGACTGTGCCAACTACCGAGGGATCTCACTCTTGTACATTGCTGGCAAGATCCTCGCGAGAGTCATCCTCAACCGCCTGATCAGCTCTGTATCTGAGGAAGCACTCCCAGAGGCTCAGTGTGGCTTCAGACCATGCCGCAGCACAGCCGACATGGTCTTCTCTGTGAGACAGGTCCAGGAGAAATGCATTGAGCAGCACATGGACCTCTACGCTGTCTTCATAGATCTGACCAAAAGCATTTGACACCGTGAACAGAGAAGTGCTTTGGGTCATCCTCGCAAAGCTCGACTGCCCCAGGAAGTTCACCAACATCATCCGCCTCTTCCATGATGGAATGGTAGGAGTTGTCCAGTCAAACGGCGACACATCCGCACCCTTCGACATTTCCAACGGTGTCAAACAAGGTTGTGTTCTTGCCCCCGTGATGTTCAACCTGTTCTTCACGTGTGTCCTGACCCATGCAGTACGTGACCTTGAGAAGGGAGTGTACCTGAAGTACAGACTAGACGGCTCTCTCTTCGACCTCCGTCGACTGAACGCCAGGACCAAGATCATCGAGAGACTGATCCTTGAGGCGCTGTTTGCCGATGACTGTGCGCTGATGGCGCACACGGAGTCTGACCTCCAGACCGTCGTCAACAGCTTCTCGGAAGCCTCTGGACTGTTTGGCCTCACCATCAGTCTCAACAAGACCGAGGTCTTGCACCAACCAGCCCCAGGCACAAGAGCCCCCCAGCATCCCCCCCCCCAACCCACCCACCCAAAGTGTATATCGAAGGCACTGAGCTGAAGACTGTCGACCAGTTTAGGTACCTGGAAAGCATCATCTCTTCTGACGGTACTATCGGCAAGAAAATCGCAGCTCGCATCAGCAAAGCCAGCCAAGCCCTGGGTCGTTTGCGCACTCGTGTGTTGAATAACAACAACGTCAAGCTCTCCACCAAGATCAAAGTCTACAAGGCAGTAGCCCTCCCCAGCCTCCTCTACGGCTGTGAGTCATGGACGCTGTACAGAATAACGGTATTATGTATTATTATTATTAGAAAGCACCTCAAACCGCTTGAACGTTTCCACATGAGATCCCTGCGCTCACTCATGGGTATCAAATGGCAAGACAAGGTGACAAACCTGGAAGTCCTGGACAATGCTGGCTTAGTGAGTGTTGAAGCCTTGATCTTAAAGACACAACTTCGCTGGACAGGTCATGTCATACGCATGGATGATTCTCGCATGCCACGCCAACTCCTGTATGGTGCACTCTCAAAGGCCACAGGAAGCAAAGACGGCCAAAGAAACGCTTCAAAGACTGCATAAAAGACAGCCTCAAGTACTGCGTCTTCCCGGTAAAGGAACTTGAAGCACAAGCACAAGACAGATCTGGCTGGCGTGCCGCCACCAGGAAAGCCTGCACGCTCTTTGAACACAATCGGCGCGAACGGATCACCAGTGCCAGAGCTCGCAGAAAGACAGCGTCGACTCTCCCCACAGCTACGTTCCAGTGCCCTCATTGCCCTCGCAGGTGTGGCTCCAGGATTGGCTTGGCCAGCCACACCCGCACCCACAAATAGAAGTCGTGCACAATGACGACATCATCGGTTTTCGATGGTCTACCCATTACCGCCGCAACTGCTCAATAAAACATTCGCGCAGCAGATGGTTATACGAAACTCTAATACAGTGCTAGCTATGGTTCATTTAGACTGAGAACAAGAGAATTCAGTTCAACACACGCTTCTATATCCGCTGTGTTCTATAAAAGCAATACTATATGCACGAGCAGCAG
>BTPG01000001.1:244381492-244403992 GCA_036245525.1 Semisulcospira habei
TTGTGTTGTACCTGTGTTTTCTAAGCGTGTTTCTTTCTCCTTTGGGTTCTTCTCTGCATTTTACACGTTTGGTCTGAGGTTTGAGAGGAAATATATGAAAGAACTGCATATCATGGTTTGAAAAATGTATCTAGTGGCTCCTCTTTCTTCTTGCGAAAATAATATGCTTATCTATACCGCAAAAGTTCACTCGAACTGGCTAAGCCGCAAGGCCAACTGCACATAGTCAACATCGACCCGACGACCCTTTACTTACTAGGGAGAGGGCTGGGTGTGGCCAGATTGTCCTGCGCTGCATCTGTTGTCCGCTTCGGCGTAACAAATCGATCATGCCCACCCAAAATACCGGGAACCCTTCAGCCATTCAACGCGGATGTCTGCAGTCCAAACGGCCCACACTCGTTGTCTCCCTCGATTCGCTGCCGCTAGCGGCAGCGAATCGAGCCGGGAGACAACGAGTATGCAGTCTAACAGTGAACACCTTTCGTATGCACTAAGAATAGACTCTCGTCAAACTCCTGCATGCCGCTGCACCTGAAGGACCCAAGAAGACGGAAGTATACTGTTCGTATTATGACTGTGCTTGAAATCTCAGTTCGAAAAATATAGTGCCCAATTTAAAAAAAAATCTTCACGTTATATTTCCTATTCGAAATTCTCTTTCAAAATGTGTAACGATCGGTGATTTTGAACTTACTAATCTACGTCGCAAAGTCTAAACTCGCAGTACAGCACACACAAAACATAATCGACAAAACTCAGTCTCGTCAGTGCTAGAAAAAAATGAAACATTGACAAAATATCCCTTTGCGTATGCATGAAATGGCTCTATTTAAAACTGTGTACTGATCTGTGATTTTGGAACTTACGGTCCAAAATCACAGAACAACTTGACACACATCTAATGATCTATGGTCACGCTCTCAGACCCTGGAGTTTGCGTTTGGGCGTCGCGGCAGTTTATCGGACCTAACCTGTTCGTCCGTCCTCCGCGTAAATGGTTCCTATCAGATTTCACACTGCCTCCTCGTCTGTATTCTGTAGACTGATCACCAAAATGTGTCCTCCTCGGTTTGAGAGAAAGCAAGTTTTAAATGCGTACAATTCTTCAGCAAGAGATACACACTGATATCTGAGTCCCCTGCAGAGTGCAAAGGTTCATGAAGATTATGCTTCGTGTAGATGAATGTGACGGTTTTCCTGACAGGGAGTACCGACTTACCCGGGTCACTGTTTCCTCGCGGATGCAAAAATCTGCCACTCAAGAAATCTCTCATCTGGATTGTAGGAAATCTGCCTTATTAAAACTGAAATCATCTGCAAGAGGCACAGATCCTCATTAGCCCCCGCAAGTTGCGGGGGCTCATGAGAATTCATGCCTCCTGAGGCACCAGACTGTTCTTCGTTCTCACTCAAGTGAAGATGTTCAGTATCATTTGTATTAACAGTCGGGGGGGGGGGGGGGAGGGGAGGGGGGAGTGATGTAAGTACCTCAGTCTAACGGACTACTAACAAATCAGATTTGGCCTGCAAGATGCGTAGATTCTCATGGGCCCCTGCAGCTTCATGGGCTCATGAGAATCTATGCCTCTTGCAGAGGGAAAATGAAGGACCTCTCCAATAACCCATGAAAAAGCTTGGGCCTCAAGTGGATAGACCCTTGGCAGTCGATGACCGTTGGGCAGTTTGACGTAATACATAATCACTTTGGGCCGGTCCTTTTGGTCCCCCTTAGTCTCTCAAGTGTCCGGCAGTCAAGCGGTCAGATCACAGTATCCAGTATCATGGCCATTTCGGTTTGAGAGCCAACAGAATGGTATTCTAACCACTGTATGTTCAAATCTCGGGGTTTTCATCGGATAAGACAAACGTACAATGTTAACCCTTATCATTCGGAATACACCAGTGTCTGAAATAAGTTTGACTAAAATAGTTCAAGGGTAGTGCCTAGAGGCGCCAAGCTATTCTGGCACCACCTTTGAATTAAAGCCATTGGTCTATATCGTTATCTGTAAGTACTATAATGTAGCCTGCATATGGCAGTGTACAAATTTGAAGCTTTTTAGCCTCAGTATGATATGGCTTAATGCGCATTTTTATTGCACAATAAAGATTTCAGTTGTTGAATATCATCTCATCGTTTCCAAGCAAACAGTTTAACCCATGTTAACCCCACGGCCGCAAATGGAGGTGTCACCTCAAGTTATGTTTGTACCAGCTGCAGGAGATGAATCTGCCATGACCTCTCAATGGTAGATCCAGATTAGCAATAGCTTGGCACCATCATGCGCCAAGTTCAGTAATCTCTTGCCGATCAAGGTCGTACCCGTCTAGCTCCTGCTGTAGTGCGTCAGAGCTAAACTTGATGGGTTAAACTTAGCACAATGGTAGCATCTGATTAGCTTGGCGCCACTTCAGGCGCTAAGCTAATCTGACACTACCTTTGGGCTTTCACCGGTGGACGCATCTCCCATATTTCAGTCACGCTGAGAGTGAAAGAGGGAGAACTGACGTCACAAAGGGCACCCTTTCTCGGCCTAGCAGATTGCAGTGGTGTCTAATAACTGCAGGATGCCACAAAACCCTTCACCCGCTGTTGTTAAGATCAAAGCGTCATATAACCGCAGGAAGTCACAAAGACTGCCGCAAATCCTCTTTGGCCGAGTGCTTCTATCTCCACTTGAAGTCAGTGCTGGTGTCTTTATCCTTTTAGCTTCTGACACGCGGCTTGAACAGGAGACAGATCGACCATGAAAGTTCAAGGGTGGTGCCAGAATAGCTTGGTGCCCACAGGCGCCAAGCTATTTTGGCACCACCCTTGAACTTTCATGGTCAGTCCAGTCTCTTGGACTGTAATGTAATCTACTGCAGAGCACAGTCTGGGCTATGTGTTTTTTCAACTCGAGGTGCACAGCTCTAACAGTATTTATGTTTCAGTTCTGGTGACTATATCTCGTTTTACAGCAGCTAAAACTGAGAAATAAGTACTGTACATTAACCCTTATCATTCGGAATACACCAGTGTGTGAAATAATTTTGACTAAAATAGTTCAAGGGTAGTGCCAGAATAGCTTGGCGCCTCTAGGCGCCAAGCTATTCTGGCACCTCCCTTGAACTAAAGCCATTGGTCTATATCTTTATCTGTAAGTACAATAATGTAGCTTGCATATGGCAGTGTACAAATCTGAAGCTTCTAGCCCCAGTATGATGTGGGTTAATAAAGGTAGTGAAAGCGCATTTGTGTCCCTACCCCTGCGTTCGAATCAGAGTGCAGCTAACTCTGTACTCAGGAAATGTCCACTTTGCGCGTAGGAGGCGTATGGATATTTTGTTTTCAGACGAAAATTGGGGCCAAATTCTGTCTCACAGTCAGTGAAACAACCCCTTGGGCACTTGGGGAGGGAAGGGGGGGAGCCCGGGGTTGACAAGGAGGTCGCTATGTCCAGTAGGTAGGGCTCAGTCGTACTTTTCAACGCAATTTCATGTGAAACGCTTTATGTCCTACGAGTAAATTAAGTGTAGTTAATTAGCAGGTACTCGTACAGCCCAAGTATATTTTTTTATATAGCAAGACCCAAAGGGGAGGAGGGGGGGGGGGGGGGGGAAATAGGTCCTGCGGAAAAAAGCACGTTGGGATGAACCATAACCCACAAAGTCCCTTCTACGTGAGAGCTGTCCTCGCTGTCAATGGTCTCTGTCTTTTGTCTTTGACTTGATCCCGATGTTGAAATATCTCTTTTTGAAAAAAACTCGCAGATGTGCTAATGCGTCATAGTGTACTCTATAAGGGGTGCGCGCAGTGCATACGCGTCATTGGTTTGTCAAACGCGCCATTTGTCATGACGTATTTTTTTGTTTTTAAGTAATTGTATATTTAACGTGATATGAGTTTCGCTTTCGCTTCAAGACTTGGGGAAACTGGTGACAAAACTAGAATTTAACGGTACGATTTCAGTCTTGCTATAATTTGTGTGAAATAAGGTGGACTTTACCTAGCTACAAGCAATACTAAGTACACCTGCATGCTCTTCTGAAAGCGCGTTGGTGTGTGTGTATGTGTGTGTGTGTGTGTGTGTGTGTGTGTGTGTGTGTGTGTGTGTGTGTGTGTGTGTGTGTGTGTGTGTGAGTGTGTGTGCGGGCGTGCGTGCATGCGCGCTCCAAACATCCTCAAGAGGCATAGATGTTAATGCGACCTCCGAGCACTTGAGGATTTATGCCTCTTGGAGATGCACGCATATGTGTGTGTGTGTGTGAGAGAGAGAGAGAGAGAGAGAGAGAGAGAGAGAGAGAGAGAGAGAGAGAGAGAGAGAGAGAGAGAGAGAGAGAGAGAGAGAGAGAGAGAGAGAGAGAGAGAGAGAGAGAGAGAACTACGTCATATTTAGAGTATGTCTGCGCGGTGACGGAGTTGCTTCTTTTGCGTCACCGCCACTGTCTGACTTTCTCCATATGTCAAGGCTTTTTACTGTTTTAATTTTTTTCCGGAAAAGAATTAATTTTTACTGAAGAAGTTGAAAGTGTACAAAGCTGGCTAACGAACTCATCCAATGTCTTTCTCCAAACTAGCTATATCGGGTAACCTGAATGCTCTTCTGAAAGCGCGATATTCTGAAAGCGCGATAATGTATGTGTGTGTGTGTGTGTGTGTGTGTGTGTGTGTGTGTGTGTGTGTGTGTGTGTGTGTGCGTGCGTGCGTGCGTGCGTGCGTGCGTGCGTGTGTGTGTGTGTATGTGTGTGTGTGTGTGTGTGTTAGTGCGTGCATGCGCGCGTGCTCCAAACATCGCCAAGAGACATAGATCCTCATGCGCTCTCCGGGCGCATGAGGATCTATGCCTCTTGGAGATGCGCGCATGTCTGTGAGTGAGAGCTAGCGGCGCGCGCTAGAGAGAATTACGTCATATTTAGAGTATTATGTCAATGTCTGCCTGACTTTCTTAAGAAGTCAATGTTTTTTACTGTTTTAATTATTTTCTGAAAAGAATTCAAGTTTACTAAAGAAGTTGAAAGGATACAAAGCTGGCTATAAACAAACTCATCTAATGTCTTTATCCAAACTAGCTATATCCAAAATTTCAAGTGAATATGACAAAAATTACTGACTCTAATCTGGGTCAACCGACTTCCTTTAAACGGTTGTTTATGTCTTAAATGAGAGATTCAATTACAATATGCTCGGATGCTCTCTTAACCACCCCTTTAAGAAAGTATTTCGCCAAGTTTTATGCATGTGTATACAGAAATATCGGAGATTCTCTTGTTTACATACGTACGCACACACACATACATACGCACATACGGCGCTTCGCGCCAAATGTACGTTCAGCAGCGAGCTTAGCGTAACTAGACGTGACGTAATTTTTATCTCGTTACTTCAGTTGTGAGAGGTTTAGGCCTGCCCGCCTTTGACATCACTGATGGGCATGCTATTAAATTCGGCCCACCGCGACCCGTCCTAGAAAGGTCCCTTCTGTAAATAGAAGGGACTTAAAAATGGAGCATGACCAAAAGGTACTTTACCATATTCAGCCGATGAATGTTGATGTCTTACGTAACTGGGACAGGTTGAATGAGTGAGCTTAAATCCCTGCGCATGCCACTAAGCATGGTGCGTGAGCTGAAATCCTTGCTCAAGGCGCTAAGCGGAGCATCTTGCTTAGTGCCGTGCGAAGGATTTAAGCTCACTCGTTCAACTTTCCCCTGGCACTGCCGGTTCATACGCCAGCCAATGCAATGTGTTATCAACGTGACTCATAACCCATATCATACTGAGGCTAAAAGCTTCAAATTTGTACACTGCCATATGCAGGCTACATTATAGTACTTACTTACTTACTTATGTCTGTCACCCCTCCCAGGGTTTTCGTCGACGAGAGACCTCCAGCGACACCTGTCCTGTGCTTCTCCTTTTATTTTACTCCAGGTGGTTCCCAGTCTCTTGATGTCTGCTTGGAGGTCTCGGCGCCAGGTGTTTCTCGACCTACCTCTTTTCCTCTTTCCCTGGGGGTTCCATGACAATGCCTGCCTAGTGATACTGGAAACTGGCTTTGACTGTGATCAATCCATCCCCATCTTCTTCGCCCAATTTCATTCTCTGCTGTTATCTGCTCTGTTCTCTCTCAGAGTCTGACGTTGCTGATCTTCTCTGGCCAGTTAATTTTTAAGATTCTTCTAAGGCAACTGTTTATGAAGATCTGTACTCTGTTGATTGTGGTTTTTGTCAACCTCCAAGTCTCTGCTCCATATAGGGGAACTGCTTTACCGTTTGAGTTGAAAATCCGGACTTTGGTGTGTTGTGACAGCTCTCTGGAACTCCACACTTTTTTCAACTGGAGAAAGGCTGCTCTGGCTTTACCGATTCGTGCTCTGACATCTGCATCAGTGCCTCCTTTTGCGTCGATGATGCTCCCGAGATAGGTGAAGGACTCCACCTCCTCCAACGGGGTGCCAGCAAGCAAGACTGGTTCTTCCCTGGTTGCGTTTAGCCTCATTGTCTTTGTTTTCTGTTTGTGGATGGTGAGGCCCACTTGGGACGAGATGTCAGCAAGCCTCGTGGTCTTATCCTGCATTTGTTGATGAGTGTGGGACAGTAAAGCAAAGTTGTCTGCAAAATCGAGGTCATCAAGCTGTGTCCACAGTGTCCACAGTATTCCGCTTCTTCTCTGCTCAGTGGTCCTCTTCATGACCAAGCCTATGGCCAGTAGGAAGAGGAACGGAGACAGCAAACACCCCTGCCTGACGCTGGTTCTGACCTGGAGCTCCCTGGTGAACTGCCCATCGTGGATCACGCGACATGTCATGCCATCGTAGCTGCTCTTGATCAGGAAGACGAGCTTTGTGGGTACACCGTAGTGTCGTAGGAGTTTCCACAAAGTCTCTCGGTCCACGCTGTCAAATGCTTTCTCGTAATCCACAAAGTTGACGTACAGCGGGGAGCTCCACTCCAGAGACTGTTTCACAATGATGCGGAGAGTGGCGATCTGGTCTGTACATGATCGGTTTTTCCTGAATCCCGCTTGCTGGTCTCTCAGCTGGGGGTCGACAGAGCTCTTCATTCTCTCCAGGATGATCCTGTTGAAGACCTTTCCTGGTACTGACAGCAAGGTGATTCCTCTGTAGTTGGAACACTTGCTTAGGTCGCCTTTCTTGGGAAGCTTGATTAGATAACCCTCCTTTCAGTCAGCCGGCATCACCTCCTCTTCCCAGATCTTTCCAAACAGTGGGTACAGCAGCTCTACTGTTGTCTCTAGGTCAGCTTTCAGAGCCTCCGCTGGGATGCCATCTGGCCCTGCTGCTTTGCCGTTCTTCAAAAATGCCACTGCTCTTCTGATCTCTTCCCGGGTGGGTCTGTCACAGCTGATGGGTAGGTCGGTCTCTGCTGGCTGGATGTCTGATGGGGGGGGGGGGGGGGGGGTCGGATGGGGGGGGGGGGGGGTCTGTTCAGTAACTCTTCAAAATACTCTTCCCATCTGTCGAGTTGGTCTGCTCTGTCTGCTATAGGCTTGCCGTCTTTGTCTTTACTGGTCTTTCTGTATGGCCATACTTGCCCGATAATCTTCTGGTAATGTCGTAGAGCTGTTTCATGTTGTCGCTGTCTGCTGCCTTTTCTGCCTCTGCTGCCAGGCTGTCTGTGTAGGCCCTCTTGTCTGCCCTGATACTCCTCTTCACCTCGCGGTTGGCTTCCGAGTATTCCTCCTGTACCCTTGCTTTGGCTGCTCTCGTGCGACTGTTGTTGACAACTGTTTTTTTTTTTCCGCTTTCTAGCTTCTATCTTCTTCAAGGTCTGTGCCGACAGCCAGTTGTTGTGATGTTGTTTCCTGAACCCTACAGTGTCTTTGCAGGTTGAGTTCAGCGCCTCTCTAACTGCCTTCCACTGCTGCTCTGTGGTGACCGCCTCCTCTTCAATTAATAGCTCCTGTAGCGCTTGAAACCGGTTGGACAGCACCAGTCTGAACTCTTCTCTCACTTCAGTCTCTCTCAGGAGGCCTACATTATAGCGCTGTCTTCTTGTTGTCTCTGTGCGGCTTTTCTTTAACTTGAGCTTTATTCTTAAGGTAAGCAGATGGTGGTCTGAGGCGACATCCTCACTCGAACATCTTGGAGGGATCTTCTAAATTTCTTGCTAATGCGGATATGGTCTATTTGGTTCTCTGTAGTATGGCCAGGTGAGACCCAAGTTGCTTTGTGTATTCTTCTGTGTGGGAAGATGCTGCCTCCAATGACAAGTCTGTTTAGAGCACAAAAGTCTACAAACCTCTCCTCGTTCTCACTCATCTCCCCTAGTCCCTATCTCCCCATCATCTCTTCGCATCCGGTGTTGTCCTCCCCTATTTTGGCATTAAAATCGCCCATGACGATGGTGATGTCTCGCTCCGCACATTTGTCCACAGCACTCTGGAGTCGGTCGTAGAACTCTTGTTTCTCTTCCTCGTCACTGTCATTAGTGGGCGCATAACACTGGATGACGTTGAGTTTAATCTTTTTCCTGGTTCTAAAGGCTGCTGTAATAATTCTTGGCCCAAGAGGTTCCCAGCCCATCAGCGCTCTCTGTGCCACTGGTGACAGCATGAATGCTACACCTTCTGTATGGGGGGGGGGGAGGGGGGAGGGGGGCATTCTCTTCTTTATGACCTAAATACAGAATCATCTCCCCACTTAACAGCCTTTTCTGCCCAGACTGCGTCCATCTGGCTTCACTGAAACCTGAAACCTAGCAGGGCAAGGTTGTACTTTTGCATTTCCGCTACTATCTGGGCGGCCTTGCCGCTCTGGTACATGGTCTTGACATTCCATGCACCCATGATTGTGTCCCTGGATAGAGAGAGGCGGCTCGGTCGTGTGGCTTCCGAAGACTTCCGGCTTTCACCACAAATCATAAATCGTCTGGTAGAAGAACCTTCTTCCTCCAAAAAAGGAATTGCTGTTTGTCTATAAGTCGGCGTTTCTGTAGCTATTTCTTTATTTGCAGGATGGGGAAGCTACCCCCACGCCCAACCCCCTTGCTAGGAGGACCAGGGGTTTTCTGTCGGGGTCTCCTTCCCTTATACCATGTTGGTTCACGGCACCTTATTTCATTCGGTGCACCCGTCTCGCGAGGGACCCCCTATCCACCACCAGGGTACGCGCCTCAACGCCATATGGTCCCAGCGCGAGGATTATAGTACTTACAGATTAGGATATAGACCAATGCCTTTAGTTCAAGGGTGGTGCCAGAATAGCTTGGCGCCTAGGGGCGCCAAGCTATTCTGGCACTACCCTTGAACTATTTTAGTTAAACTTATTTCACACACTGGTGTATTCCGAATGATAAGGGTTAAGGTAATATGCTCTAGGCTAACAAGTACTGTCTGTCACAAATAATTCTGTCCTGTGAATTCAAAAGACAGCAGGTCCATTTTTTTGGTGAAAAGCTAGATTGTAATTGTATTACGATGAAAATCGTGTTGTTCGCTCAAAATAGACTTAGTTGTTGCATTTGGCCTTCGCAGAGCAAAATTAAGGTCGATCCATCTCACTCTTTAGTTTGCATGAGTTGCAATTGCATTGATTTAACCACTGACTCTACCGGACCACTCTACCCACTTTCTGCTTTCGGCATTCTCGTCTGTCAGGAGGTCATCACTCATCACGTCACCACTGTCGTTATTTGACATGTGACAAGGACGCATCTGTCAACCCCTGAGCCATCATTGCCACCCCATCCACCCTCCACCCCACCCACCACCCCTCTTTCGCTGACGGGCATCCCACCCCTTGATCTATGGGTCTGTCCCACCCAACCTTTCATCAGCCCCTAATTAATGTGTGCCGCGGGAAGGGTTAGTTATTTAGTTAGTTATTTGGATTTAACGCCGAGCAGGCAACTAAGGCCATCTCACGGCGTGCGTGGGAAGGGGGGGGGGGGTATGTGTGTGTGTGTGTGTGTGTGTGTGTGTGTGTGTGTGTGTGTGTGTGTGTGTGTGTGTGTTGTGTTGTGTTGTGTTGTGTGTGCCTGTGCGTGTGCTAATGTGTTGGTTGTGTTGTGCGTGGTGTGTGTGCGTGTGAGTGTGCGTATGCGTATGTGTTGTGTTGTGGTGTGTGAGTGTGTGCGTGTGCGTGTGCATGTGCATGTGCGTGTGCGTGTGCGCGTGCGTGTGCTTGTGAGTGTGCGTGTGCGTGTGCGTGTGTGTTGTGTTGTTGTTGTGCGAGTGTGTGTGTGTCTCTGTGTGTGTGTGTGTGTGTGTGTGTGTGTGTGTGTGTGTGTGTGTGTGTGTGTGTGTGTGTGTGTGTGTGTGTGTGTGTGAGTACACAGGTGCATGTCAAGGTGCCAAAGACTGAAGTACTTACTTATCGACTTTAAATATTTTCAGTTAAAATTTACTACTGCTACTGGTGTGTTTGTTTGCTTGCATTTAGTTCGTTCGTTCTGCGCCGCCGTTTGTTTGTTCGTTCGGTCGTCCGTTCGTTTGTTCGTGTCTTCTGTTGGTTGCGTGAGTGAATGTGTGAGTTGGTTGGTAGTTTGGTCGGTTGTTTGTTTGTTTGTTTAGTTGCTTGCTTGCTTGCTTAGGAGATACAGGCAAGAAAGAGAGTAGGACAGACGGGAGTGGGAGCCAGTTGCATGAGCGAGCTTCGTCCTGCACCAGCCACTAAGCAAGGTGCGCCGCTATAGCGGCGCACCTTGCTTAGTGGCTGGTGCAGGACTAAGCTCGCTCATGCAACTGGTGGGTGATGCTCGTGTGAGAGAAAGGAAGAGGGTGAGGGTAGTGGAGTTGGGGTGGTATGGGGTGGGGTGGGGTGGGGTGGGGTGTCAGGGTGGTGTAATTTGTATACATTTTCTGACAGCCGTACAACGTGCCGTAATAAACCCTCGCTGGTGTTTCCTTGTGGCGAAATGTAACTAGCTGTGGGCTATACATTTCTGAAAAAAAACGAACGCCCAGTGCCTCCTCTAGGTCAAGACCACAGATGAAAATTACACAAGCTAAAGACATAGATCATCATGAGCCCCCGCAATTGCGGGGGCTCATGAAGATCTGTACCTTTTGCAGGTGTGTTATATTCGATAGATTACTGAACCTGTCTGTATAGTACATAGGTTTAATGTTGATACTTCAAATAAAGCTACTGAGCAACAGATGGCCGAACCGTAACAGTAGAACGAATTGTTTAGGCTGCATCAAGCTGAAGATGTTTGCAACTGAACGTCCATGTTTAGACCGAAAAATCAAAACAAGAGATATACAGCGGGTTTGTGTTTGTGTGTGTGTGTGTGTGTGTGTGTGTGTGTGTGTGTGTGTGTGTGTGTGTGTGTGTGTGTGTGTGTGTGTGTGTGTGTGTGTGTGTGTGTGTGTGTTAATCTCATATTGTTTCTTGTAGTCAGTCTAACCCGAAAGTCTAACTTTAATCAGAAGTAAAGCGTATTTATGACTAAATTATCATGCATGAGTAATAAATCCACATTCCACGTAAAACACAGCCAACCAGCTAGACCCAAGATCTACTCTCACGAGTAGACATCGCCACGGGGTAAATAACCGACCTACCCCTCCGTTATACCCACGAAACGTCACCCGTAAGCCTCCCACCCATTTGTCAACCCTCGCTGACACAGGCGTAGGCTCAAACCCAGACGATGCACTGCGCCGGCGGAGAACAGACGTCTCTCATCCGCAAGTTTGGAGATAGTCAATGGATGAAGCACCGCGTGTTCGTTACTTCAACGCTGTGGTGGCAGAATAGCTTGGCGCCTATATGCAGCAAGCTATTCTGCCACCACCCTTGAACTATCATGGTCGAGCCACATGCTGTGGCGTGTCGCGGTAAGATTGAGATAGTAAACTAAAAATAAAGAAGCGAGTGCATACGGTTAATAAACATAAACAAAGGCCATCAGGCCAAAGTCGGCTGACATCGGCCCAATCGCCTTTTGCTTGCCGGGATGAGCATCTAACGCCTTGGGCAGAGAGAAAAGGATGCGTCCCAGTGTAATTTATTATAATACCGTAATGCGTAAATGACGCGGGTGCAATGGTTCATGAGAGTGATCAAATATGTGACGCCATTTCGGGCGTGGACTAAATAAAATTAGACTTAAAATAGCTTCAGGACCTCGAGATAATTCCTGCCTTCTGCAGCTTGGTGCTTGCTTAATGACTGGCGCAGGACTGATCTCGCTCACGCCTCTGATCCCAGTCTTCGTACCCGAGTGGCTGCAGGGGCCTCCTCCCATGACAATCTACGTCTATTTGTAGATGTACTGGGGGTGGCTGAGAAGGAGCTTTGGCATGGAAAGTAACCCGTCACGCAAGGGAGCTAACCCGAGGGCAACATTCGTCACGGACCCACCCTGAACCTGACGGGAATAGGGTCAGCTCGCTTGTGGCAGCTCAACCGTGACGGAGTCTACCAGTTGCACATACTTATCCACTTGGCTCAGGTGTGTTACATCTACCTGGGAAATATTAAAGAGGTATGACCGTAAAAAAATTTTGGAAAAGTGGGCTAGTATGTTGATTTTGAATCTTGTGGCCCCAAGGTGTGTAAGCTGTGAGACCTATATAATTATATACAGCTCGTTTGACATCGGAGGGCACAAAGTTTTTCGTAAATATCTCCGAAAAGAGCCAATTTTCTATACCAATCTTAGAACAAATATCATTCAGTGACAGTCGACCTAATGCGAATTTATTTAACCCATATCATACTGAGGCTAAAAGCTTCGATTTTGTACACTGCCATATGCAAGCTACATTATAGTACTTACAGTTACAGAGAAGTATATAGACCAATGGCTTTAGTTCAATGGTAGTGCCAGAATAGCTTGGCGCCTAGATGCGCCAAGCTATTCTGGCACTACCCTTGAACTATTTTAGTCAAACTTATTTCACACACTGGTGTATTCCGAATGATAAGGGTTAATAAACTCGAACAATGTCACCGTCCGTTTTTCTGTATGTTACGATTGTGGTTGTGTTGTTTTGTAAGAGCATGCACGTATTAATCGTAGGAAACGATCCGATATTTATTTGAGCTATCATGGTTACGAATCACGTACCTTTTCAGTAAGATTCTCTATCGCTCGAGTAGAGCGGAATTGGCTTTGTTATGATACGCTAAGATCAGTCCGGAAGTTTCCAGCAAAGTCGCAAGGAGAAGAGCGTGAGTGTAATGCGTAGATTCGCTGAGAATAGACTAGAACGTTTGAGCAAAATCGCGCTGTCTAGTGACCTCGCATGTGTGACGTCAGACTGTAGGCAACATTTTGCAACACAGTAGCAAAGCCGCTCTAATATTCATAGTCATAGTTGTTTTCTGTACGCGTGAATTTAGCAGCCGGTCAGTATGTTTTTTGAAAGATCGTGACACTTCTGGAAAATTCCGGCTAGGTCGTGAACTGCCAACCATACTTTTGTGAGACGTCATTACACGCTTAGGAGTTTCCACAAAGTCTCTCGGTCCACGCTGTCAAATGCTTTTTCGTAATCCACAAAGTTGACGTACAGCGGGGAGCTCCACTCCAGAAACTGTTCCACGATGATGCGGAGAGTGGCAATCTGGTCTGTACATGATCGGTTCTTCCTGAATCCTGCTTGCTGGTCTCTCAGCTGGGGGTCGACGGAGCTCTTCATTCTCTCCAGGATGATCCTGTTGAAGACCTTTCCTGGTACTGACAGCAACGTGATTCCTCTGTAGTTGGAACACTTGCTGAGGTCGCCTTTCTTGGGAAGCTTGATTAGGTACCCCTCCTTCCAGTCAGCCGGCATCACCTCCTTTTCCCAGATCTTTCCAAACATTGGGTACAGCATCTCTACTGTTGTTTCTAGGTCTGCTTTCAAAGCCTCCTCTCCTCTGCTGCTTTGCCGTTCTTCAAAAAATGCCACTGCTCTTCTGATCTCTTCCCGGCTGGGTCTGTCACAGCTGATGGGTAGGTCAGTCTCTGCTGGCTGGATGTCTGGGGGGTCGGGTGGGGTGGGTCTGTTCAGTAACTCTTCAAAATACTCGGCCCATCTGTCGAGTTGGTCTGCTCTGTCTGCAATAGGCTTGCCTTCTTTGTCTTTTACTGGTCTTTCTGTATGGCCATACTTGCCTGACAATCTTCTGGTAATGTAGTAGAGCTGTTTCAGGTTGCCGCTGCCTGCTGCCTTTTCTGCCTCTGCTGCTAGGCCATCTGTGTAGGCTCTCTTGTCTGCCCTGATACTCTGCTTTACCTCGCAGTTAGCTTCCGAGTATTCCTCATGTGCCCTTGCTTTGGCCGCTCTCGTGCGACTGTTGTTGACAACTGTTTTCTTCTGCTTCCTCACTTCTATCTTCTTCAAGGTCTGTGCCGACAGCCAGTCCTTGTGATGGTGTTTCTTGAACCCCACAGTGTCTTTGCAGGTTGAGTTCAGTGCCTCTCTAACTGCCTTCCACTGCTGCTCTGTGGTGACCGCCTCCTCTTCATTTACTAGCTCCTGTAGCGCTTGAAACCGGTTGGACAGCACCAGTTTGAACTCTTCTTTCACCCACGTCTCTCTCAGAAGGCCTACATTATAGCGCTGTCTTCTTGTTGTCCCTGTGCTGCTTTTCTTTAACTTGAGCTTTATTCTTAAGGTAAGCAGATGATGGTCTGAGGCGACATCTGCTCCCCTCCTCGCTCGAACATCTTGAAGGGATCTTCTAAATTTCTTACTAATGCAGATATGGTCTATTTGGTTCTCTGTTGTATGGCCAGGTGAGACCCACGTTGCTTTGTGTATTCTTCTGTGTGGGAAGATGCTGCCTCCAATGACAAGTCTGTTTAGAGCACAAAAGTATACGAACCTCTCCCCGTTCTCACTCATCTCCCCTGTCTCCCCATCACCTCTTCATATCCGGTGTTGTCCTCCCCTATTTTGGCATTACAATCACCCATGACGATGGTGATGTCTCGCTCCGCACATTTGTCCACAGCACTCAGGAGTCGGTCGTATAACTCTTGTTTCTCTTCCTCATCACTGTCATTGGTGGGCGCATAAGACTGGATGACGTTCAACTTGATCTTTCTCCTAGTTCTAAAGGCTGCTGTGGTAATTCTTGGCCCAAGAGGTTCCCAGCCAATCAGCGCTCTCTGTGCCACTTATGGCAGCATGAATGCTACACCTTCTGTATGGGGGGCATTCTCCTCTTCATGACCTGAATGCAGAATCATCTCCCCACTTAACAGCCTTTTCAAGTCTGGCCAGACTGCGTCCATCTGGCTTCACAGATACCTAGCGGCAGGGAAAGGTTGTACTTTTGCATTTCCGCTGCTATCTGGTCGGACTTCCCGCTCTGGTACATGGTCTTGACATTCCATGTGCCCATGATTGTGTCCTTGGATAGAGAGAGGCGGCTCGGTCCTGTGGCTTCCGAAGACTTCCGGCTTTCACCACACGACGTCATAAATCTTCTGGTAGAAGAACCTTCCTCCTCCAGGAAAGGAATTGCTGTTTGTCTTTTCGTCGGCGTTTTTGTAGCTATTTCTTTATTTGCAGGGTGGGGAAGCTACCCCCACGCCCAACCCCCTTACTAGGAGGACCAGGGGTTTTCTGTCGGGGTCTCCTTCCCTTAGACCCTGTTGGTTCACGGCACCTTATTTCATTCGGTGCACCCCTCTCGCGAGGGACCCCCTATCCACCACCCAGGGGACGCGCCTAAACGCCATATTATGGTCCCAGCGCAAGGTTTCTCGTGAATTGGCGAAGTTTAAAACCTGAAACAGCGCAGGTATCCATGAAGTCTGTGTGCTTGACCTCGATAATGAAAATCTGATGGGGTTCTGCTTGGGGTATTGAAAATGGCGTGTCCTTGTCTTTTCACCAAATGTGTACGACTGTGCAGCAAAGTCGACCAATCACAGGAGTTCAGTAAAATAAAAATAAAAAATTCCATACTAGGCTAATTGGCACTAAATAATATTTGTACTTAAAGGCCCACTACCGCCGTAACTGTTCAATGATACACTTCTGTTACAGATGGTTACGAAACGCTACACACAGGACTAGTGTTGGTTCATTTAGACACAGGAGAATCCAGTTCAGCACACGTCGTCTTTATATCAAGTAACAGGACAATGACTTCACTCCGATCTAGAAATACAACGGTATAAGTACGAGAAACACCTAAAAATAGATTGACGCGCTGACGTCTGCACAGAATAAATAAGTGCGATTACGCGTGTGCTTTTTTTTTTTTTTTGCGTGTCCAAACTGCTGTTAATGTTCATTTGGTGTGTGGACAAGGCATCAAAAAACACAAATGGTGCTAAAATGTGTCTTCAGATTTATGCGTAATGTACTTTAACGTGGTACAGTAAAGTCTTTCTTTGCAGAGATATTCGGCATAAAGGTTGTGCGCTCCGATGTCAAACGGCCTATGGAACATAACATGTTTTGGGCGACCACCCGTATGACACATCACCTGTCGTTAAAGACTATCACTGAGGTTAAAAAAGTTAAACGTTTAGGGTTTAACGTCTTTTGTCCACTACGAAGGTGATTTCAAAGACCCGGCACCGAAAAATTTCGACCCCAGCTGGGTTCGAATTCACGACCACCGAGCCACCCAGTTCCCTGTCATTGAAGGAAGGTCGGATATTAACCCCTTCCCTGCCACTGTACGTACTATTTTGTTTCTGAAATATTGTGTTCATTCAACAACCAAAAGCCAACACTGTCCAAGACACGTGGATACAAATTGGTCTCAGCAAGAGGCATAGATCCTCATGAGTCCCCGCAGTCGCGGGGGCTCATGAGGATCTATGTCTCTTGCAGTTAGATCTTGTTCACTCTTTTCTCGGCAGTAAAAAGTTTAATGGCAGGTGGCACTTCAAAACTTCTCTTGAGAGAGCATCTTTCATTTCAAATAAAACTGCACTGTCTCAAAACAAAAACAAAACAAACAAACAAAAAAGTGGTTGCTTACAACATGTGCCACTGTACCGATACAAAAGTACTCTAGTTCGTACACTCTTGGCTTGACTTAGCGAACGAAGATTCTATAGGGCTTGCCCACGTCGTCTGCAGGCATTTTCGTGGCTGCGGAGGCCAATCCGGGACAGGCAGGTTCGACCGCAGTGGCTGCAGGGGAAGGTCTGGTCAGGGTTCTGAGTTACGACAGCTCTAGTTCGTACAACTGTATAGCTTACGGCTGTACAATTGTAAGGTCCAAACTCACGGGCGAAAACATACACCTTCCACAATGAAAAAAGATACTATACTGACGAGCAAAAGAAATGCTACAATTTTATAATCATGGAACACTATCGTGCTTCCGATGATTCCAAACATGACGCATTTCTTTCGCTCGTCAGTACATAAACTACCGCTGCAGCAGCAAGACACTGGTCGATTTTTTTAAAGTTTTATATTTATTTTATTTATTTATTTATTTATTTATTATCATCATCATCATCATTATTATTATTATTATTATTATTATTATTATTATTATTATTATTATTATTATTATTATTATTATTATTATTTATTTTTTTGATGATTGTCTGTAGATACGGTCTCTGACTTGTAAGCTTGACAATTGCAAACCAATGCAGCAGTTCTGGAAATGTCTTCGATAAGTTCCATAGGCAGACGCAGTGCCTTTAACCAGTCAGACATGCCGACTCTTCGTTGGCGATTAACCCATTACATCCCATTACACTGATTTTATTTTAAATTTCCTTAGTGTCCTGTGAAGGCTATATTACAGATTGCAAGACAGATTAACCATTTAGGTTCAAGGGTGGTGCCAGAATAGCTTCGCGCCAAGCTATTCTGGCACCACCCTTGAACTATCATTGTTAAAATCATTTCAAGCAATAGTGTGTCAAGATAAAAAGGTTAAAGCGATCTGTGTCGTCAGCGGGCTTTAACTGCAAAAATTCGCCGATACAAGGGGTTATCAATGTTGTTTTAGCTCAACTATGACTGTTGTACCCTTCTTTTTACAATCCATGCGAGTAGGCACACGTACTATAGGTTTACCACGGAAGGAACTCTCCTGCACACAAGACAGAAGAAGAGCAGAAAAGTCTTTCATTTTACGACATTCGGACTTCGTTGCGGTAGTTAGACCTTTTGTCCAACATTAGTGTGAGACATTCTAAGACCATGTAAAAAGGAGATATAGCGATCTATTAACCCTTTACTGACAGGAGTAGGTCGCTTTAACCAACATAGCTTTCTTTTCTTGTCCGACGGAGAACACAATTCTGCATCCATAACTTCTTGCTTTAGTTTGCGAGGTGACACACACACAAACACGGATTTCCAAGCTGTGGACAGCCGTGGATAACCTGACATTCTCAAAATGTAGGACAACATCGTTGTGAATGTTTCCCAAAATAATCCTGGACTTTTTTGTATATCAGCTGAGCTAAGTATACACTGTTTGTCACCTAAGTATACATTGTTTGTCGATAATACCCTGCTTTGCGGGAAATCTGCGTACATTCTACACAGTTGCCTATTGAATCCAAAAGGGTGTCTGTCAATCTTGTAAATTTCAAAGAAATCTCCAACCCTCAAAAAAAGAAAAAAAAAGAAAAAGGAACACGCTTAGAAAGGACACAAGTACAACGCAATTTGTGTTATGCTTGTCCTTTCTAAGCGCGTTTCTCTCTTTGTTTGAAATTTCTTGACACGGTTTCCTTAGGTTTAGTTTTTGCCTGTCTGTTCGGGATGGTTGATTGCTGTCGTTCGTTACCGCTACTGACTCTCATACAGAGAATAATCCAAGGCGCAAAAGGTCATCGGACCGACGTCGGCCGCCGTTGGCCCGCGCACGGCTGTGCGCGGGCCAACGGCGGCCGGCGTCGGCTAGATGGCCTTTTCCGCACTGTCATTTGGTCTAAGATCGTGAGTCTATCACTATCGTGAACCTATCACTTTCGCGGCAATCTGTTTGAAACCATGATAAGACAAGCATCTGTTCTCATGGCTTTATACTGTTCGTTCTTGAAGTAGAAAGAGTCAGTTTCCCCGTATAGACGTATTTACAAGTATAGACATGTTTAAAATATTTTTTTAAAAAACTAGAGTCTGTGTTGCCATACGGCCATATCTGCCTTACAATAACATCCGGGGGTTTAAACTACATGGGACACGTGCTCAGTGTGAGATCTCGTAAGATTCTTTCCTGAGAAGCGGATTTGGGCAGGGATTATCTCCTCCTCCCGCTGACGGCTTGTCACTCAGTGAGTGGGCTGGGCTCCTCTACCGTGCTTCCGCCGTCCTGCGTGTGGCTAGTGGGCAAAGAGCAAGTCAACTCAATGACATGCGCGTAAGCCTGCATGTACCCTGTAGCATTCAAACAAGGCGCACATATTGTTGTTTCAAGTTCACCGAAGTGCATACATTAACTCATTCACACTTTAACTCATTCGCGGCAAGCGCGCTTCCGCTGGTCGCGAATGAGTTAATTCACTTTTGGAACTTTGAGACTGGGCGTGTACACAGCGGATCGCATTGTTTTGTGGTGTCTTTTGCAGTTTCATTTCCAGTGAGTGGACGCAGTGTGTGTCTCTTAGTGTCTCCTTAACTCATTCAGCCCGGACACAACACACCAAGGCATGGATCGAGCATGATAGTTCAAGGGTGGTGCCAGAATAGCTTGGCGCCTATTCTGGCACCATCCTTGAACTAACTTGTTCGATCTGTCTCTAAAATTATAATAGTGCAGTCCTTCAGAGGGCACTTTCAAAATTTGGGGATTTTGGTCCTCGGGTAGAAAGTGTTAAGAGCTCAAACCGTCGAAGGAATAAAGTGGTTATAGCAAGAGGCATAGATCCTCATGAGCCCCCGCAGTTGCGGGGGCTCATGAGCATCTGTACCTCTTGCAGTTGGGTCGTGTTTGCTTTTGTCTCAGCAGTGAACGAGTTATGATGTGTAATTATTTTAGTTTGTATTTTTGTTGAACCGTGGAGAGTGTGGCCGTTCGAAGTGTTCAGCACCACTGAGGAGTGTGTCTGTGTTTATTTAGTTCCGGTTCTTTCTTATGTTTATGTGTTTGCTTTGTCTGCAGAATATCAAGTTTCATGTTGCAGTATATTACTATTAGCAACGGCAAGTTTGAAAAATGACGTATTTGTATCTGTCAAAACTTCTATCGTTGTGTAATAAAGTTTGATCATATCATCTGTCTCTGTCTCTCTCTGTCTCTCTATCTCTGTCTGTCTGTCTCTCTGTCTTTGTCTGTGTCTGTCTGTCTGTCTGTCTGTCTCTGTCTCTCTCTGTCTCTCTCTCTCTCTCTCTCTCTCTCTCTCTCTCTCTCTCTCTATATATATATATATATATATATATATATATATATATATATATATATATATATATATATATATATATATATATATATATATATATATATATATATATATATATATATATATATATATATATATATATATCTCTTTCCTTAGAAAATAAAGTCAATCAATCAATCTCAACCCCCCCCCCCCCCTTCCTATGTCTCTCTGGGTTTTCTCTCTCTCTCTCTGACACACTCACTGGTTGTCTTCGTCGATTCGCTATCTCTGTAACGAGACAACCAGTGTGCACAGACGGAGGTGGGAACAGGAAGAGAGCCTGCAGGTTGGCGAGTTCATGAAGACCTTGCATGTAAACCCATTCCATGCCGCCGTACTTACACTGTAGGCCCAACCATAGACCATTTAACCGCTATAAATGGTCTATGGCCCAACGCACATTTCTCTGTTTGAAATCTTGGTTCATTCAACGACCCAAACCCAACACCGTCCAGAAAACATAGATACAAATTGGTCTCACCAAGAGACATATAACATCAAGAGCCCCTGCAGTTGCGGCGGGCTCATGAGGATCTATGTCTTTTGCAGCTGGATCGTGTTCACTTTTTTCTCGGCAGTGAAGGGGTTTACGGCCGACTATAAGAAGAAAAAAAAAAAAACAGATACACATAGGTCACCCAATAGCGTACTAGTGATTGTAATCCTCCCAAACTATACAGATGATTTAACCCTATGACTGTAGGTAGCGCTTTTTGTCGCGATGATGCCTTCAGGCATCATCGCGACAAAAAGCGCTACCGCCGGACAGCCCAAGGGTAATACTTACTACGGTAATACTACATAGCGATCGTCGGCACTATTCTCTTTGAAAAAACCCGACGTGACTGAGATGGCCTTATTCGCCTGCTCGGCGTTAAACCCAACTAAATAACTAACTCATTGAAAAAACAGATGCTCATGAACGGTACACCAGGTATAAATCGTCACGATACATGATCATCTGTGCCGCTTACAAGATGTTACCCGTCTGCAGCCTGATCAGCCGGCGAGACGCTCAGTAAGGGATGACGGCAGACTGAAACATGTGACAAGTCAGCCGCTGCCGGAACTACATCAGTCTGCAAGAGGCATAGATTCTCAAGAGCATCTATGCCCCTCGTTGGTTTTGTGACCGGCGGAGACATCTACTTCATTCTTTCTTAGCTCACTGTGAACGGAAGACGTTATATGGTATGGTACGTGACTGATGTGTCAGCTCCTGGGCCATGCCAATGAGGGTTTACCCGAAGAACAGGTTAGTAAGGAACAACACGGGCATGACTGGCATAACTTGTGTGTGTGTGTGTGTGTGTGTGTTTGTTTGTGTGTGTGTGTGTGTGTGTGTGTGTGTGTGTGTGTGTGTGTGTGTGAGTGAGTGTGGGTGTGTGGGTGTGGGTGCGTGCGCGTGTGCATATGGGTGCGCACGTGTGCGTGCGTATGCGGGTGAGTGTGTGAGTACGTGCGTTATTGCTGTAAGTTGTTGTTGTTGTGTTTGTGTGTATGTGTGTGCGTGCATGCATGCGTGCGTGTCAGTGTGAGTGTATGCGTGCGTACGTTGTTGTTGTTGATGTTGTTTTTGATGTTGATGATGACGTTGTTGTTGTGTATGCGTGAGTGTGTGAGAGCGTGCGTGCGTGCATTGTTGTTGTCGATGATGTTGTTGTGTTGTTGTTGCTGCGTCTGCTGTCGTGTGTGTGTATGTGTGTGTGTGTGTGAGTGTGTGTATGCGTGAGTGTGTGAGAGCGTGCGTGCGTGCATTGTTGTTGTCGATGATGTTGTTGTGTTGTTGTTGCTGCGTCTGCTGTCGTGTGTGTGTATGTGTGTGTGTGTGTGAGTGTGTGTATATATGTTTGTGTGTGTGTAGTGCGTGCGTGCGTGCATGCGTGTGTGTGTGTGTGTTTGTGTGTGTGTGTGTGTGTGTGTGTGTGTGTGTGTGTGTGTGTGTGTGTGTGTGTGTGAGGCTGAAGATCCCAAACAAAAGTTGGAACCCCCCCCCCCCCCCACCCTCGAGGTAACTGATCCGCCCCTGACGACAGTTCAAGGGTGGTGCCAGAGTTATCCGGGTTGACCCTGTCTCCTGCTGTAGTTTGTCAGGACTGTCAGTTGCAGTTCAGTTAAGGGTGCACTCGAACATCCGGGTAAGTGACACATCATTTTCTATTTGACACTTCCGGCGTACAGGGCTGAGAGTGTTGAAGTGTACTGCATTGTTGCATGCCGTTTTAAAA